>JANHMN010000002.1:96408595-96441149 GCA_030674055.1 Rhabdomys pumilio | reverse complement strand
ACCCCCTCACCGGCTGAAGGCGATGACCGCCCTGAGCTGTACACCCCTTACCGGCTGAAGGCGATGACCACCCTGAGCTGGCCTGTTTTGTGCACCTTGATCACAGATGCCCCCAGCTTCCTCTTGTCTCTAGCCGGTAGGAACCCCTGGGTGTCTGTGGCAATAGCAATAATGTACCAGAAGCCTGAAAACTGCAGAGGCATGGAGGAAGGACAGTGTGAGCTGCCACACCGTGCCTGTCCAAGATCCCAGATAGAGAGCAGACCCAGACCACATCTGTATCTACAGGGTAGTACTACCCCATCCCAGGCTAGGCTGAAGAGGAGCAGGTGCTTGGCTGGTCAGGTGCCCCAGACGCTGAAGCCTGGACTGTTTATCCTACCTACCTCAGAGGCCCCTTCCCTCTTGGCTTTCCTGTGACATGAATGCTCAGTCCTTCCCCTTGCCCCTGATCCACTGGCCACCAGCTCTTCCCTGCAGCAAATCCCTTGCTCCTAACAACTCTGTGATTGTGCATGCTATTCACATTGTGAGGCTAGCCACTGTGCCCGAGGCTAGCCACTGTGCCCGCAGTCCTGCTTCAGAACACATCAAGTGCTTGGCTCTCTAGCCCCTGCTCCTCTTACAGCCTCAGCTCCTTTGTAGAGGTGTCTGTGGTGGGAGAAAACAGTAAACTAACCCAGCTGGCCTCAACAGCTGCTGTGTTCCTCCCTCCTGCTGGGGACATTACCTCAGATGGTCTCACAGCTGGAGTTGGATCCTTGCACTCTGAACCTAGCACCTGATGAAGATACCAAGGGGCATGCGGCTAACCTTGCTCCAGTTGAGGGTCTGGGCCTCCTTAGGGAAAAACTCCTGTGTCCAGGACACCACAGCCAGGACTAGAGCTATGGCTAGGACCATCTCCAGTTTCATCCTTAGCTCTGGCAGCTCAGTTTAAACATGTATCTCACTGTATCTGCCCTGTTATAGGGTGGGACCCACCCACTCTGGAGCCTCAAGCGGCTTTGATGGATGGGGAAGAGGTGGGCAGGTGTGGCTTCAGGCTGCGCCTCTCCTTCTGAGGGCCTGGTCGTTGTTGGCTGCAGCAGACATTGGCTGCCTGGGAGGCCCCTGAAGATGGACACCTCAGTATCCTTAGAGGCTGATCCTCACATCCCTCACTACTGCAGCCTGGAAGGCCTCACCCAGCCCTGGTGCCTTGGGACTCTCAGAACCCTAGTTCAGGTGAGGCAGAAGCCTAGAGTGTCTGAGACTAACCTCTTGGGCTTTTACGTATAGAGAATAAGCAGTGGCTGCTAGGCATAAACTTTGGGACTCCCTTCCCAACGGATTCTGAGGGGATACTAATGCTGTTCCAGGGCAGGGCAGAGATGGGGAGGTGCCCTCATGTGTGCACAAGCTTTGACCCCTTCTTACTCCATGCCACCCATGTGTATCACCTTCTAACATGACATCATTCCACCATTTCCAGACTTGATATCCCATTTCTCATGAGGGCCCACAGGCTCAAGCCTTTAAGAGTTCCATATCACCACCATCACCCCCATGCCCACTCCAGCCAGCAGCTAAAGTCATGGGCAGAAAAAAAAAAAAAAAGAGCTAGAGTCCTGGCTGTATCTCCCTGCTAGGAAGCTCAGGGATACTGACCTCCCCTGCCAAACCGACTGGATTCTGTGTCCTCCTGCTAAGTCAGTCTTTGGATGCTAACCCCCTACTAGGCTGTTGGTGGATGCTATCTGTGCTCTCCTACTGTGCAACACTCAGTTGCCTTCCTGCTCAGAAGGTATAGATGGTTAGATTCTGATAGTCCAGTGGCTGCCTTAATAATATCCCGACCTTCTCAACATAGCCTAGCCAGGTGCCTCAGCCTCTGCCACCCCAGGGGTTATATCTTGCATTCAGTGAAAAACTCCTGGCCCTGTCTTTAGGCTCAAGAACTCTAGCAAGGGAAATTCTTCTGTCTCCAAGCTGGCTCTGTGGTTCCATGGTCTGATCTCTGATGATGTCCTCTTCCACAGCATAGGGACCACCCCGAACCCCAGAGAAGACACATTGTGGCAGGTTTACTTGTAAAATCACTTTATTTTAACCCAAGCAAGAGCCTAGGGGAGCAGCTGACTGACACCAATACCACCAGCCACTGTGCAAAGACAGTGCCTGCCCACCTCCGCCAGGATGCCAGGATGCTGTGGTGCCATCTTCAGGGTGTGGCACTCACTGAAAACCAGGGCAGGTGTTGGGGTCGAGCTCATGATAGCCATCGTCCCTAGGTGGGCTACACAGGCTTTGGAGATGGTCCACCCAGAGTCCCAGGCTCCTCCTGCTCCCCAGGGAGCCGAGAGTGACGCACGGAAAGGTGGCCTACCTGAAGGATCTTGTGTGCACAAGTGACTGTAGAAGAACCAAGTCGGTTGTGAGAATGGGGCTGCAGCGGCTCCCAGGACCCTACCCACAGCCTCTTTTGAGGAAGCTGTCCATACAAGCCTGCCTGTGACAAGGCATAGGTGATTCCTTGAGAGCCACAAATCAGGAAAAGCGGGAGATGTGCCACCACCACCTTGGTCACTCCTTATGTGCACCAGAGCTTCCTGTGCTCCCCTGAGGCCCACACTGGTAACACTCACAGTCCCTCTGCAGTTGGGCCTGCTGTTGAGACAAGAAGCCCAGACCCTGGCTCCATTTCATAAACAGCTGCATGGCCTCCTGGCTGGCCACCTCAGTTCGACCTGGGCATGAAGGAGCAGCCTTTGAGAGGCAAGCAGAGTGTGGCTGTGACCCCTACCCCTTTCTTTACTCCAATCCCTAGCCAACCTCAGGGTGGCTAGGGGCTTGGCCCTGTATGTTCTCCACTAGGGGCTGAAGACACAGAACACTCACCTGGGTCTGGAGTGCCAGGGACCCTGAGCAACCTTGCCAGACCCCACTTACTGTACAACTCCACTGTGTTGAAGAACTCATCCCCAAATTCCAGCTGTGTGAAGATGACAGCGTAGTCTTTGAAGTTAGTGCCCAGTACCCGATAATCCAATATGCCCAGAGCTGGAAAGCAAATGAAGGATCTAGGTGTGGCAAGGGGAGCAAGGCTGTTGTGCCAACCAGGCGTGAAACTGGGATTGGCCATTAAGATGGGAACAGATCCAGGGTAAGACCTTATCCAACCTCAGCAGAGGTCTCAAGTTCTGTCCCCAGGTCTCTGGTCCCTACATTGTGCCAGCAAGAAGCACTTGTTGGCTGCTAGTCGACATATGGACAGCTGAGCTTGTCCCAGCTCAGCCCGGGGTGACTAAAGACCAAGTGGGTCACCCTCCCCCAGTCCTATGCTATTGGAGGAAGAACACTGCTAATCCTTCCTTCTGAACCCACAAAGGAGCACAGGGATCGAGACTAGGACCCCCACAGGCATCTGGGCACACAGGGATGGGGAACTAAGGTCTTAAGACCTCTGTTCAGGGACCTTTTTCCCACTGAGGATTGACCCCAAGGTCCTGACTGATGGATCCTTTAGCTGCCCACAGAGCTGTGCCAAGGGCTCTGGAGCAGAGTGGCCTCCTTCCCACCAGGCCTGGCCCCACCAACAGCAGCGTGAGAATACATAGTGGGGCTGGCCTTCCTGGCGATCTGATAAGCAGAACCCAGGACCATCAAACTCACAGGGATTCTCAAACACCCATCTGGAATTTTGCTTCAGCAGCTCCACCATGCTCTGATGACACCCATCTGGCCTAGGAAGAATGGGAGAAGGGCCTCTCAGAGTCACACCTGGCACACCAATGGGAAAGGCCTCACCTCTTTCATGGTGCCTGGGTTACCCCAAAACCCCACCCTGGGGTCTGAGAAGCACTAGCTATTCCCTTTATTTCCCAAGGGACCCACACTGTTGGGTGCTGAGAACTCAACAGACGTCAGCCTGTGGTTCAACTGAGAAGCCACTATCCAGAGTCCTCCATGGCATCAGCCTCTGAGGCAAGAAACCACAAGAGAAGTACAAGAAGGCCTGTTGGGCAAAACAAGTGGCTTCAAAGATTGCTGGGAACAAGACACCCACAGTGGGAGGTGCTGGGGAGGTTCTGGGAGGAGAGCTGTACATGCTGCTCCCCAGACACGGAGGCACCCCCACACCCTAGCAGCATCCGGGTGAGCAATGAGACCCAAGGGACAGAGAAAACTAAAAACAAAGAAATTTACCCAGACATGCATGACAAAGTCATGTGGGGCTGTGTGGGGCTGCTCGGCAACCTGAGTGTGCCTCACGTAGAATGAGTCCAGGCCAAGTTCTAGAAATAACAGAGAGAGAGAGGAGCCCCTCCCTACATCGTGGCACACAGAACCCACAGAAGCAGAGGCTGGCATACACCCAGAGCAAAAATAAAAACATTTAATAGAAAAAAAAAGTTCCCCTCAGGCCTGGAGAGATAGCTCAGCAGTTAAGAGCGCTCACTCGTTGGTCTTTGCAGGACAGTTTCAGTTCCTAATACCCACATGGTGGTTCACACCCATTTGTGACTTCAATATCATGGGGTCTTATGACCTTTTCTGACCCTTGTGGGCACTAGACATGCACATGGTACACAGACATGAGTGTAGGCAAAACGTTCACACACATAAAATATTTTGAAAAAGCCCCCACATCAGAAAATCAAACTGGGGCCGGGCGGTGGTGGCACACGCCTTTAATCCCAACACTTGGGAGGTAGAGGCAGGTGGATTTCTGAGTTCCGAGGCCAGCCTGGTCTACAGAGTGAGTTCCAGGACAGCCAGGACTACACAGAGAAACCCTGTCTCGAAAAACAAACAACCCGAAAAAAGAAAGAAAGAAAATCAAACTGGGAAATATATTTATAACTAGTTTTATCACAGACTAATTAATTGCTTAAATTCCCCTTTCTCACAAACAAGTAAGAAACACTATTAGAGAAACAAATATGCAGAATATTTAAAGAGAGCTCACTAGGAAGGAAGCATAGGAGACATGTTTGAGGTTCTCAGTATGTCGGACAGGCACATGTGTTGGGTGGTGAGACATCAACACCTACACTCCTAGCATGGGGAGGTGGAGGCATGGGCACACCAATTACAATAGGGTGGGCTCTGTAGGGAGATTTCTCAGGAGTCTCCAGTCCTTGGGTGGGAGACAGGAAGCACAGAGGAGGTATTACTGGCTGAGGAGGGGATGGGGATCCAGTGGTACTGGGTGGTACAGTATAAATCTGTAATGCCCCCATAGGCCATGTGTAAGCTTGACCTATGCCAGTACTGGAGGGAACAGGTAGAGCCTGGTGGGAGAAATTTTGGTCATTGGAGATGTGTCCTTCAGGGGGAAATCGAGATTCTTCCTTCCCCTCCTCCTCCTTTTTCTCTCTCTCCTTCCAAGCACTATGAAGTGAGCTGCGTCCTCCATGTGTCCTCTACCATGATGTAACACTAAACTTCCATAGTCTCAAGGCAATAGGGTCGGTGGGTAACCAAGGACTGGAACCCTTGAGCTCATGGGCCTATGTAAACCTGTCATCCTTATAAATTGTTTATCTTGGGTATTTTGCCATGGTGATGGAAGACTGCCTCCTGGGGACAAACTTTCCATTTGGGAAGATGATGGTGCAGGAGGCAAGAGTGATCACTATGACACAGGGTGACAAAGTACTCTACAAAGTGATAGTCACAAATAAAAGCCCTGGCTGGCCAAAACTGACTGACCAAAACAAGGTAGAAGAAACGAACTCAGCTGCCTGCCTTTACAGACTCCAGTTTTTAACTTCCCAGTACATTTCAAAGAACAGTAAAGAAAGAATAATAGGATAGAGGATATCCCTTGACTCTCCTGAGACCCATCCTGCCCTCCATGGGCCCAAGACTTCCCAGATGCCTGAGTGTTTTGTTCTGCTGGCCTCACAGGAACCCACCCACCCATTCCCTGTTGAGCAACTTGGCCAGATATGTGGTCTGGTGTTCATAAAAGCTACACAGAAGATGCACCTTAACTGAGACCTCTCTGCCCCTGCTCCTCCTTGTCTTCCCAGGCCCATAGGTGTGAAAGAGGCCCTGCCAACTCACCCATGCCGAGAAGACTGAACTCTCAATTTGTTATCTGGAGTAAGAGTCACCACGACACCTTCCACATTCTTCATGCCCTTCTCCAACATGAAGTCCTTTGCACGGGAGGCCACGGCCAGGATATACCAGGGCCCAAGGAGCTAGAGAAAGCATCAGCTAAGACATCTGGCTGTCCTCCCTCAAAGCTCCCTCTGTCACACAACTCCAAATTCCTCCATCCACAATTTTATACACTGACTCTTGGGGACCCAAAAGCTGTGTGGTCTCAAAGGTAGAGCCAGGCCCCTAGGACCTGCTGCCCAGAAAGGCCGTTTACCTGCTTAGGGTCCAGCCTTCCCAGCCACACTGCCTGCAACCAGGACACAGAGACCAAAGCAAGAAAAGCAGCAGTCAGAAGGATCACCTTCATTCTCCCAGAGGTGCAGGCACACTACACGACCCGACCGGCCAGGTTGTACCATCTCCAACCAGGAAACAGTTTATATCTCTGAGTGCCTTGGTGTGGGTGGCCACTAGCCGCCTGGATATCATCTCGATCTTTCTCAAAGCAAAATTACTCAGGGTGGAGGAGGGCACTGCTGTGGTGGCCTTGGTGCCTAGCTCAGACAGATGGCAGAGACAAGAGGCTCGGGAGCTTGTCCTAATCAATAGTACAGTGCCAATTCTATGTCCGTCCACACCTTCTTCCCAAGAAAGTTCAGGAGTAAGCTGGCCACCTTGCCTTCTCCCCAGCTGAGTTCGTTCTTCACCTGCAGGCCAAGCAGGCCAGAGTTCTGTCCTTGGCCAATCAGGTCAAGTCCAAGTCCTAGTTGGTCAAGCTCACGTGGTCTGTCCAGAAACTGCTGTCTCAGACATCTTTTATCCCAATCATTAAAAACATAACTTTTGAAGTTTTGAAGCCTATGTCTGCCACACCAGCCCACACAACCTGTGCTTTGCTGGCCTGTGTCTTTCCACTGGCTCCAGCAGCAGCCCTCAGCCATGTCCTGTTCATTCTGTTTCCATGTCTGGATCTGTCCATTCTCCATGCATCTCCGGCTGGGCCAAAACTACCTAAGGGCCAGACCCTTAGGACCCTCAGAAGCAGTCTGCAGCCTGGACTGACTACCCACCATCAGATCATCAGAGATGCTCAGAGCAGAAGTTGTAGGTGGAATGTATCTGGCCCACCATCCTGGAGGGGTGGAGGATGTGGAAGGGAATCCTGTTTCCAGCCAAGACCTTAGCCACACACTCTCTGAGATTTGCTCATTTATTCACTCATTCATATCAAGATGTACTGAGTACTTCTGCAGAGGAACAGACGCTCAGCACCCATCACAGAGCAAACTGAAACTTACATTTTGCCTTTACACCCCCATCCCCATCATCCCTAGCCTCCCTCCAAGCCAGATGTGAGAATGTGCAGGTACAATGTATCCACAGCTTGATTCTCTGTTGAGAATATTATTTTTTTTGTTTTATTTTTTGGTTTTTCGAGACAGGGTTTCTCTGTGTAGCCCTGGCTGTCCTGGAACTCACTCTGTAGACCAGGCTCAGAAATCCACCTGCCTCTGCCTCCCAAGTGCTGGGATTAAAGGAGTACGCCACCACCGCCCAGCTAGAGAAGAGATCTAATAAAGCTCCCCAGCCCCTGCTGCGGACAAACTCCTCCAACAAAGGTGAACAGGAATAAATCAGAACCTGTGTAAATGTCAGCTGCTTGTTCTGTTTCACTCAGTAACCCAGAGTCAGGCCTGGATCCTGGGTTAGGATGGCTCCTGGCTGCTAACCTCCTAGACTCCTGATAGAAGAAAAATAAAAATTTCTCTTAGAAAAATAATTGTTCCAAAATTCCCATCCTAATCTTCAGCTCAATGCTGTCGTTTGTTCATTTGTTTGTTTGTTTTTTTGAGACAGGGTTTCTCTGTGAAGCCCTGACTGTCTTAGAACTCACCATGTAGACCAGACTGGCCTCAAACTCAGAGATTCACCTGCATTTGCCTCCCAAGTGCTGACATTAAAAAGCATGTGCCACCACTACCTGGCTCCTGTCAATTATTCTTAAACACATTTTCCAACCAGAACACATATGCCTAAAACAATAGAATAAGAAGCGACAGAAAAAATATAGGCAGAAAAAGCAGGCCATGGCACTGCTTGGATCCTCTCAGCTCTGAGGATGGTGCAAAGGCAAAGACACCTTTACAAGTTCTCAGAGACCATAAAAAGTGGGGTAGGTAGTTATCTGTGGGAAGATTGGGTCAGTGTGGATTACTGTAACTGAATTTCCTCACCATCTTACAAAAGTTATACCCTAAAGGAAACTGCAGTCACACTAACCATGAAATACATTGCCAGGCAATGATGGCACACACCTTTAATCCCATCTCTCTGGAGGCAGAAGCAGGCCTGATCTCTGAGTTGAACTAGAGACCAGCCTAGTCTACAGAGTTCCAGTGTAGAGTGAAAAATTATAAAGACCATTTTATAAAATATACAGGCTCACTAGTTCCAAGAAGGCGGAACTGAATGTAGGATTTCAGGCCTTCACTGCCCTGGGATACATCCCGGGAAGAGTATTAACATTCCTCAAGCCTCAGGGAAAAGAACCCACCTGTGGGTGGGGAAGGTCCAAAGCAGGAAGACACATTCCTGACAAAGAAAGATGCAAGTCATCTGGGTGGGACGGTGACCGGAGCGAGTGAGAAATAGTTTAGCCTGAAATAGTTGGTAAGGACAGGGTGAGGTACAGTGACATGGTAAAAACTACATTCTTGAGAAGAATGAGTGTGCAGAGTGATTTTCGCATGACTAAATCATTTAGGGTGGGTTCCTCTGAAATGTTCCACTATTTTTATGATCGTGTATCCTTGACAAACCCTCACCCTCCTTCCCACTGCCCTGGTTTGTGGTTTACCCCTTTAAAAACCCTCCTCAGACTGAGTGACTTTGTCAAACTGTACTCCTGCGCGAGTGTGCAGTTTGAATGCTGGCTGCCAGCTCTACTCCCTAATAAACCTCTGCTGATTGCATCCAGGTACGGTGTCTTGGAGTTTGTGGGTATTCGCGACTTCCTGAGACTTGAGTAAGGGTCTCCCGAATTTGGGGGTCTTCACCAGGACAGCCAAGACTACATGGAGAAACAATGTCTTGAAAAAACAGAGAAAGAGAGGGAGGGAGGGAGAGAGGGAGGGGGAGAGGGGCAGAGAGAGAGAGAGAGAGAGAGAGAGAGAGAGAGAGAGAAACATGGAGAGACAGACAGAGACAGAAAGTTAGGGTTTTACTGCTGTGAACAGACACCATGACCAAGGCAACTCTTATAAGGAGAACATTTAATTGGGGATTTGGGGCAGGCTTACAGGATCAGAGGTTCAGTCCATTGTCATAAAGGTGGGAGCATGGCAGCATCTAGGCAGGCATGGTATGGGCAGAGCTGAAAGTTCTACATCTTCATCTGAAGGCTGCTAGTGGAAGACTGTCTTTTAGGCAGCTAGGATGAGGGTATTAAAGCCCACACTCACAGTGATGCACCCACTCCAACAGGGCCAGAATTTCTAATGGTGCCACTTCCTGGCCCAAGCATATACAAGCCATCACATTCTACTCCCTGGCTCCCATAGATTTGTTCAAACATATGAGTCTATGGGGCAATACCTACACATAGCATAATGCAAAATACATTTAATCCAACTTCCAAATTCCCTATAGTCTATAGCAGTCTCAAAATGTTAAAAGTCCAAAGTTCCAAGTCTCTTCTGGCAGGGCAGTGGTGGCGCACGCCTTTAATCCCAGCACTTGGGAGGCAGAGGCAGGTGGATTTCTGAGTTCGAGGCCAGTCTGGTCTACAGAGTGAGTTCCAGGACAGCCAGGGCTATACCTTGTCTAGAAAAAACAAAGCCAACAACAACAAAGAATACCAAAGTCTTTTCTGAGATCCACCCAATCACTTAACTGTAATCCCCAAAGCAAGACAAGAAACCATCTGAGCAAACTCTAAACTCTGCATCACCATGTCTGATGTCAAAGTTGTCTTCTTATCTCCAAATCTTTTTTCATGTTTGTTGACTGTAACAAACTTCTTTCTCCTTGGCTGTTTCCACTCCCTGTTAGCAGCTTTCCTCAGCAGATAGCCCACAGATCTGGCATCTCAACATCTTGGGGTCTCCAAGGCAACTTTAACGTTACAGTTTCTTGTTCCAGTGTCTGGGGTCCACACATGATCTTCTGGGCTCCTCCAAAGGGCTGGCATCACTTCTCCAGCTCTGCACTCTAAGCTCAGGTTGATCCACTCCACTATTCCTGCTGTTCTTGGTGATTATCTCATGGTACTGGCATCTCCAATGCACTGGGGTCTTCTGCTGTAACTAGGCTTCACCAATAGCCTCTCATAGGCTCTCTTCATGGCGCCAAACCTCAAATCCTTTGCATGACCCCTTCAGTCCTGGGCCATCAACTGCAACTGAGGCTGCACCTTCATCAGTGGCCTTCCCTGGCCTCTCAGAGTGCCAAGCCTCAGCTTCTCTTCATGGCCCTTTTCAAGCCTTCAAAACCAGCACCATCTGGGTGACTCTTACACATTACCAAGTACAACTGCAGCATGAGATACAACCTTGGCTATCTCTGGAACACAACTTCCTTGTGCGCTCAGAAAATACTTCCCAGAAGATTTCACTTCACCTCAGTGATGCTGGTCTCTTCTTTTTTTTTTTTTCTTTTGGTTTTTCGAGACAGGATTTCTCTGTGTAGCCCTGGCTGTCCTGGAACTCACTCTGTAGACCAGGCTGGCCTCGAACTCAGAAATCCGCCTGCCTCTACCTCCCAAGTGCTGGGATTAAAGGCGTGCACCACCACTGCCTGATGCTGGTCTCTTCTTAATCAGAGTTTCTTAGCTCCAGCTAACCAATTGTCTCAGTCGTTTCTTCTTCTGAACTCTAAAGCGTATGGCCAAAGCAGCCATGCTCTGCTGCTTGCTGGGGTCGGAACAAGACATCCCCCCCCACCCACCCCCAACCTTATTCTATTACCAGCTTTCTGTTTTCCAACTCCCTCACTACCTAAACTAGGTTGTCCTGAATCTTGATCTGTAGACTGACCTTGAACTCAGAAATCTGAGTATTTCTCTTGAGCACTGGTATTAAAGGTGTATACCACCATGCCTGGATCTAAACTTGGCAGGGTGGGATCTTGCCCCAGGGTCACTATTCCCTTAATTCAATTTAATATCTTTGAACACAGGATTCAGCTCCATTTCACTTCCTGGTGCCCCTTTAATACTCAGACCATGTATTTTATATTGTCCTTTCTAAGTTTGCTATGCTTATTCAAAACTCACTTCAGGAGACTTAACCAGAGAACAAAGCCTATGATGGGCGTTTCTAAGCCTTCCTTTGTCAATGCAATTTATCTGAGTCTCTTCAGCTTAGCCTCAGGCAGACTCCAGAGGAGAGCAAAAAGCAGCTACATTTGTCACCAAAATACCACAGAAACAGTCTCTAGACTACAACCTAAAGTTCTTCTCCACTGAAACCTCTTGAGCCAGATCTGAACAGTTCAAATCACTCACAGTAACAAAGTCTTCCATATTCCTACTAGAATGGCTCAATTAAGCTTCACTTAAAACATTCCATGGCTTTTCAAATCCAAAGTCCCCAAATGCACATTTTCCCAGACAAAAACATGGTCAGGCCTATCACTACCCCAGTCCCTGGTACAAACTTCTGTCTTAGTTAGGGTTTTACTGTTGTGAACAGACACCATGACTAAGGCAACTCTTATAAAGACATTTAACTGGGGTTGGCTTACAGGTTCAGAGGTTCAGTTCATTTTCATCAAGGCAGGAACGTGGCAGCATCCAGGCAGGCATGGTGCAGGAGGAGTTGAGAGTTCTACGTCTTCATCTGAAGGCTGCTAGTGGAAGACTGGCTTCCAGGCAGCTAAAATAAGGGTCTTAAACCCACACCCAAAGTGACACACCTACTCCAACAAGGCCACACCTTCTAATAGTGCCCTCCTGGCCCAAGCATATACAAACCATCACATTCCACTCCTTGGCCTCCATAGGTTTGTTCAAACATATGAGTCTATGGGGGGACAGACCTAAACATAGCATAATAAAAAAGACATTTAGTTCAACTTCCAAAGACTCCATAGTCTATAGTAGTCTCAACAATGTTGAAAGTCCAAAGTTCAAGGTCTCTTCTGAGATTCATCCAATCACGTAACTGTAATCCCCAAAGCAAGACAGGAAACCAATTTTACCTTTATAAACCATCATTTGCCTATGGGCCATGTTTGTCTCTCTCTATCCAGAGGCAATCCTTTGTTGCTGCCCCTCCCCCAACAAATACTCTGCCCCCCCATCTCCCTAACCCCTCCCTGCCTTCCCTTCCCTTCTCCCTTATCCTAGTCCTCTGCCTCCTGTCTTTGTTTCTTATTCAGGCCCTTTGTCCCTCAGGCAAATAAATCTTCTTTGTGCTAAGAACTTGATCTTGGAATGTCCTGAGCTAATATTCCCTACACCTTCCACTGGGGCTGCTAGGGACCAAATTCAGATCATTACGCTTTTGTAACAAGCACTTTAACCCACTGATCCATCTTGCTAGCCAAGTCTGCAAGTTCTTGAATTCAGATATGACTTATTAGAGATTCTCAGTTCACAAAGAACATTGTAGAATTTATTAATTGAGCTATGATATACTCAAGATAAATCCAGATTTTACTATCTAAATGTATATTTTGCTTTTATTTGGAAGAGTGCTTTCCCTAGAGATTGAAATTTAAGATAAATGAAATCTGAGGTTCTTCTTTCTCTTTCTCTTCTTCTTCCTCCTCCTCCTCTTCCTCCTCTTCCTCTTCTTCCTCCTTTTCCTCTTTTTCCAACCTTGTCCTCTGTCCTCTCCTGGATTGTCCTGCCTGCATAGGAGGTAAGACATCTACATCCACATTTGCTACATTTCACTTTTGCTATTGCCTCCAAAGCCTTGGCTTTGCTGTGCGGAATGTGATACCCTGCATGTGATTTTTGTGTTTGTTTCTTTACTCTGTTCATTTTCTCTAAATGTTGGGATTAAATTGATGTTTTCATCAAGTGTATGTGTAACGATATTTTATAACTTTATAAAATATTTTTATATTTTTATCTATATAAAATTTATAATATGGTATTATTTTAAACTTCAGGATATTGTGGCGACTAACTTTGTCAACATAATTAGATTAATGAATGCCTTGGACCTTGGTGAGGCACACCTCTGGGAGGTGTTCCAGAGCTTTAACTGAAGAGGAAAGTCTTACTTTAACTGTAGGGCATCATTGCACGTGCTGGAGTCTCATGGACTGAATACAAAGAAGGAAGAGGAGAAGCCATTGCTGGCATCCTACAGTCCCTGCCTCACCAACTGTCAAGGTTCTCAGAGTCCCAGAGTCCCAGCTGCATGCTCTCATTGCCGTGAACCCTGCAATGCCTTCCCTTGGATGTTGGACAGGGCCCTCACAGGTCAGGAGTCGACATAAGTCAGGCTTTTTTGTTTGGTTGGTTTTTTGTTTTATTTGTTTGTTTTGGCCAGGTATTTGGTCACAGTAAGAGAGAAATAACTAACTCAGACACTGTTGATTCAAATATGTTTCTACATGTTTCTTGCTCTTCTGTTTTACTGCTTTAAACGTGCATGCATGCAGAGGACACAGGTTGACATCAGGTGACACTATCACCATCTACTTTTGGTTGCTTGCTTGCTTGGTTGTTTTTTGTTTGTTTGTTTGTTTGTTTGTGGGTTTTTTGTTTTTTTTATTTTTTGTTTGTGTTTGTTTTTGTTTTTGTTTTTGTTTTTAAGACACGGTTGCTCATTGAACCTGAAGCTCATCAATGTGTCTAAAGAACTTGGCCAGCTCTCGCCCAGGGACCTCTGAAATAACCTCAGCCCTCTCTCCTCTCTCCCTCAGACTGGAGACCATCTATTCTATTCAAGCCGAGGCCACGTCCATCCGGCGACCATTCAGCTCTGAGATTTCCTTGTAGCTCTTTGTTCAAGTCCTGTGTTGCGTTCAGTTCCTCTTCTCTGCTTACTGGTTATTTATTCATTTATTCAGGATTTTTTTTTAATGGTTTTTTGAGACAGGGTTTCTCTGAGTAGCCCTGGCTTTCCTGGAACTCACTCTGTAGTTTCTCGAACTCAGAAATCCGCCTGCCTCTGCCTCCCAAGTGCTGGGATTAAAGGCGTGCGCCACCACCGCCCGGCTCCTTTCTTTTCACTATGCCACGATTTACCTTTTTTCTTTAACCTGCTTATGCTGCCTCATCCGATCTTCCTGTTCTGAATCCAGCTTTGGTTCTTCTCAGAATCAGGTTTTACTAACTAACCGCTCCCTTTTTTTTTCTCCCATGGGTCCTACTTTAACGTCTCTACCTAATGCATTTCAACAACTGGCGAGATGGCTCAGTGGTTAACAGCATTAGCTGCTCTTCCTGAGAACCCAGGTTCAATAGCAATACCTACATAACCTATAACCAACTGTAACTCCAGCTCCAGAGAATCCATCGCCCTCTTCTGGCCTTCTAGGGCACTGCATGCATGTGGTGCACAGACGTACATGCAGGCAAAATACCCGTACACATAAAAATACTTTAAAAATAAAAACCCTATTAGAAACAAATAGATAACAAAAGTCCTGCATTTTGACACTCTGCAAGACATACTTTGTTACCAACTGGGTTCAACGGTGGAGTCCAGTTCTGACCCTCCTGCCATTGTGTTAGGGAGGTAATCATTGGGACTCTAGACACGGGAGCTAACATGGGAACAGGGAGACTGACGGTAGGGAACACTGTCTCCCCAACTCCCATGTCCACAAGCCAGGAGGAGAGCCCGTGCATGGGCATGGGTCCTGTTAGGCTGAGTTGTGGATCCCATGTGTCTGCTGCCCCAGGAGTCTGGAACCACGGCTCAGTGGGGCAGGAATTTGACTGTGCTCACTCCACGAGGCGCCAGGCAGATGCCAGGCTAGGGAAAACCACTAAGTTCCACTCTGGGCATGGGGAGACCCCAGTTTGAGGTCCCCTGAGGGTGGAGCTCTTGGGTTGAAGGTTTCTGGGCTGAGGCGGCTGGCAGGAGGCCGGCTGGTCTCAGCCCGTGAGCTCCCAGGCACCACTGGGAGACCACTGAAGGACTGAGATGGGGAGGAGGTACGGGGCTGGGCAGAATACGGGACAGACTGGCCAGCAGCCGAAAGGGGCGAGGGAGAAAAGCTCTGGTGGTGCCCCACGGGTTAATGAGACTCTTGGTAGAGGAAACTCGCTTGGTTGGGTCATGGCTGGCTTGGCTAGCTTGCTTGAATTGGCAGGCCTTTGTGACTGGAACGTAGAGAAGTCTCCACAGTAGGGCACCTGTTATGAGTCAACGGTGGCCCATTGGTTGAAGGCCCCCTCTATGGTTCTCCATGGTGGGCCCCAAAGACAAGAGGAAGTCCATGGTTTTAAAAAGTTTATTGTCATGCCAGAAAGTGATGAAGCTGTACCCCATGTTCTCAGGGCGGGCCTGAGGTTAAATACCTTTTGTAAGTAGGAGGGTCTGGGTAGGAATGCTTAATTGGTTATGCCCTCTGGCCTTTAGGTATCTCATTAATATGGAGATCTTTTGAGGCTCTGTGGCCTGTAGTCATGCCCTCTACCTGTGGAGGGGCTGGTAGGGGCATTGCCCTACATGACTGAAAGGCACGAATCAATGGAGGTCTTTGACCTCGTGTCCGGAGCCTGGAGTCTGGGAGCATGGCGAAATGCATGCTGTCCCTTGCAGGGATACCTGTTGGGTCTCCAGCCATCTCTAGCCAGTGCTCAACCAGAATCTAAGCTATCCTTTCACGGTCCTACAATGGACATTCTTGTGTTTGTGTGTAAGCATGTGTGAGTTATTGTGTACATGTGTGTGTGTTCATTCATTTGGAGCCCAAAGGTGTCTTCCACATTCAGTGTTCACCTTACTTGTTGATACAAAGATTCTAACTGAACTGAAAGTCCAATAACTTGGCTAAATCATTTGGTCAACAAGGCCCAGGGATTCTTCTGTGTCCACCTCCCCAGCATGTGTTAAAGAGGATTAGATCCAGATCTGAATATTTGCACAGTTAGCACTTTACTGACAGAGCCAGGTCCTCAGCCCTGAAAATGAACTTGCTGGCCCCTGACTGTGAACTTGAGATCCAGCTCCAACCCTGTGCAAGGATGCACCATGGCTAGAGTCCACAGTAGGGCAACCCTGTGCAATGATGCACTGTGGCTGGAGTCCACAGTAGGGCAACCTTGTGCAATGATGCACTGTGGCTGGAGTCCACAGTAGGGCAACCTTGTGCAATGATGCACTGTGGCTAGAGTCCACAGTAGGGCTAACCTGTGCAATGATGCACTGTGGCTAAACTCCACAGTAGGGCACCTGTTATGAGTCAGCAGACTAAATCTAGCAGGAAGTCCGGTCACAGGCTAAGCTCTGGGACTTGGTGTGGGTGTGGACCAGAAACTCTGAGGGAAATCACAGTGCTCCCTAGTGTGTCAGAACTTCACCTCTGGATGCCTCCTCTGAGATTTCTCTAGCACTTGGTTCATGGTTAGAGGAGGGCGAGGGGTGTGGAGTTTTTCTTTTGTGGGCTACTGTGATGTCCCACTCAGATGCCTGGGTGTTAGTAACATCTCCCCACTCTAGCTGGGCTGGCTCTCCATCACCCCACAACACTGTTCCATGGCAGGTATCACTTGCCTGCTTCCATCTTAAGGCTACTACTCTCAGAAAGGAAGCTTCCAGTTGCCTTATTCTGCAAATAAAACCCATGTGCCCTGAGAAGCTGGTGCTCAGATCACCCCATATTCCTGTCCTTCCTGGCTTCTGGCTGCAGCAGCAATGGTGGAAGTCCAGGATAAGTGGACGGCAGTGGCTTTAGGCCATGGCATGAGGGACACAGATGAGCCCTCAAGTGCAGCTGGGCAGAAGACACAGAGCTGGATGGGACAGGTGGAGCAGGGAACTAGAGAGCAGCCACATCCAGGAAGGCCAGGAACCAATGGCTGGGGATTTGGATGGTACACAGTAGGGAGACTTAAGAAAATATAGGCAGCACCCCCTTCCATTCGAGGGAGCTACTGAGACTAAAGAGGAGGCCTGCTCTCATCTCTGTTTGGGACCTGTGAGGGCTGCTTCTAGATCACAAGAGACAGGAGACTGCTCCAGAATGAGGGCAAGGCTGTGGGCCTGAGTCAGTCCATCAGTGGGCAGACCCTGATCCAGCTATGTGAGGTGTGTCATTACAGAGTATTCACAGAAAAATGTAATGCATTCGAATTCAGCAGGGTCGCTGTGAACATGTGTGGAGCCTGCACAGGTGGCCTGGCCCTAGCTGCTCAGCCCTTCACCTGGAAGCTGGAGATTGTGGTCTCTGCCCATAAAGACAAATTTGTGGGTAAAGATAATGGCGGGCCAGCAGTGCCGGCTTCAGCCTGGGGATGTTGGCAGCTCACCTGGTGGCCCTTGGCTGACTGCCATGGCTTCTTCAAAGTGCTCAGAAAGACAGGCATAGGGTTGGAGGGACGGTGATGCTCTATCCCACTTCTGCCCCTGAAACCCATCTGTCCTCATTTGCTCTGCCCTCAGGAAGGACGCTGGGCAGTGTGTGGCAGCAAGCTTTATTTGGCACAGGTGCAGGGACCCCTTGAGTAGGGGCAGGAGAGGCCAGGTAGGCAGAGCTATTGCTTCCTCCTCAGATCCGTTCCTGCAGGCAGAAGAACCAAGCTCAGAGCCATGTGTGGCCTCCAGGGACCCTGAGGCACTCACTGTCCAGAGTCACAGACTAGGGTCCTGTTGTCCCAGCTGCCTGGCTTTGGCAAAGTCTTGATTTCTCTATCTGAAAAATGAGTCATATCTAGGGGGGTAGGTTGTAGTAATGCGATCGTGCTGGTGGCGGATCAGCACAGTGATGTAAAGAACCCTAAGATATCCAACAGGGTCCATTTCTCCCTGTGACACCCCACCTGCCCTTGGCACATGAAGGGACAGAGTCAAGCAGTAGTCCTGAACACCCATTCCTGCTGAGCAGAACTGAGGACAAGGGGCATACCACCCAGCTCTGTGTCCCAACATCCACCCACCCACTTCCCTCCTAGGACTTAGTCTGACAGCTTGGTCACACGTTGCAGGCTACATCTCTTTCCAAACCACAGAACAGATGCCTCTCTGGAACTGTCAAGCAATGCTGTTGGGTGTCCTGACCAGAGGAGGGGTGTACACACCAGCGGGGCCAGGATCTAGTGTCAGAACACACGGGCTGCAGTGTAGAATGAAGGACGTGTGCTCACCTGCTTCAGGGCTTTGATTCACCAGCCTGCAGGGCAAGGCAACATGAAATGAAGGCAGGAGAGTGCCAGACCCCACCATGGAGACGACCCCTAGCGGCTACGCCCAGAGGGGACAACTGAGTCCTCCTGATCCTCTGGCAGCCTAGGTTCTGGAACTTGGATCTGCCTGTTCCAGTAAATGTGATCAGACACACTACCTAGCTACCCACAGATACCAGACCAGTGTAAGCGAATACCTTTCCCGATGTGACAGAAAGGGCATGTGAAGGAGCCCCCACCCACCCTGGCTGTCCAGCACAGGCCCAGCTTCGTTCAGAGACTCACCGATTGCAGTGCATTCACACAGGTTACTGTGGACAAAAGCCAAGTGAAGGGGCAGCACAGGCTCAGGTCTGGCCCATTCCTGGAAGGCCCTGACCCCAGTGAGGCCTACTCACAGTCATGCTTGAGAATGTATATGTCTGTTTCTAGAAACCCATGCTTCAAGGCTATCTTCTTGAAATTATTCAGGGCTTCCCCATTGTCCTCCAAACTCCGGCCTGCAGGTGAGATGTGACAGGGCTTCTATATCACATTCTCCCTCTCTGATGTAGCCCTGGGATTCTCTCCTATCCCCACCCCAGACAATGAGATGAGGCATAGGAAGAGTTACCCTCACCCCAGCCCCAGATGAGTCTAGACTGGGCTTACTGTACAGTTTCATGGCCCGGTAGACTGCCCCAGACACCAGAGAGGTGATATCAATCACGGCGTACGTCATATAGTCTGTGGCTACAACAGCAACTTCTTTCTTTCCTGGGAACAGAGGAAGATTCTAGACACCCTCTCACTTGCTTGGTCAGGGCTCTCTGTTCCTAACTGTGCTTCTGCACACAAGCACGTGCCTACAACACACTGGGACAGCCTGGAATGGGTCTTGAGACTTTCTGAATCAGAGAGGCGGTCAGGGATCCCCAAGGACCCAGATAAATGAATACTGAATCACACCTAGGATTTCAGAGAGGAGGCTACTAAAGCCCTGGCAAAGACAGGAGAGGCTGAGGCCAGTGGCTTCAGGGGCACCTGCCCAGGCTCCTGACATCTGGGCATGGCACTGAGCACACACCCTTGCACTCAGAGGTTCAGTCAAGATACACCAGACAACATCCCCAGTGAGGCAGGGTCCTTTCCCCACCCCCACCCAGAACAGTGGTAGGTATACACTGAGAGTAAGGCAAAGTGCCCCAGATAGGCCACAGCACCCACCAATCCTGGGATAGCATTCTTGCCTGATATTCTGGTAACCTTGAACTTCGCTGGACCGTCCACCTGAGTGGCTGCAACTTTCTCCAGCACACAGTGGTCCTCACTACAAAGACAAAGGCCTGTAATCCCAGCACTGGAAGGTGAGGGTACTGAGTCAAAAGGATTGCAGTCTGAAGCCAAATTGGGCTATATACCTAACTCAGAGCAGCCTGGGCTATACAGACAGACAAAAGGGTAAAAAGTGTATACCTCAGTGGCAATGGTATGTCTGTTCCTGTGGTATGTCAAACCGTGTTCTTCAGACACAAGTGTTACACTTTTCCTCAGAGACTGTATCCCTTGAATGTGTGCACATCCCTGGGCAGCCTGGGCTAGACAGACAGACAGACAGACAGACAGACAGACAGACAGACAGACAGACAGACAGAAGAAAGAATGAAAGGAAGGAGGAGACCACCAGCCATCTGCCTACCAGGCTTTATGATACATGCCCTGAGGGAGCAGGGTGGGTGACACAGAGGTCCAGAGACCAGCCACATACAGCTGGCCTAATGTCTTCTGAGCCTATGACCCAAGTGAACAGGGCTTCTACCCAGTGACTACGCAGGGAGATGGAGCCGGAGTAACAAGAAGTGGCTGTAGAAATGTCCCCTGTGATTTCACCTGAGGATCCACTAACTAGTGCTGAGAATCGGGATGTGTACCCATCTGAGGGACACAGTATGAGAAACAGTGTCACACTCGTGTCTGAAGAACACAGTCTGAGATACAAGAACAAACATACCCAAGAGACACACTCAGTGCCACTGAGGGACATACTGATATGAATAAGCCCTCCAGGAAACATACATCCAAGGGACCAACTTCCTGAAGAGACACACATTTGGGGGAGAGTTACTGAGGAACACACTTGGTGGTAGAGTGACGTACATATTTAGAAGCATAATGAGAAGCGAAGACACATATGTAAGGTTCATAGTCTCTGAGTAACAGAGTTACACACAGCTGAAGAACACAATACTGAGGTGAAGAGACATACTTGGGTCTGAAGGACACATATTCTGAGAGTCAGGGACATACTCTGGTATGTCATCTTGTGGGACACACATTAAGGTGACAGGATACACAGCTGAAGGCACACGCTCTGAGAACCATGGTTATATACATCTGAGGACACATTCCCTGGGGATCGGGGACATGCATGACTGAGAGAGACAAATTCATACATCCAAGGGCCACTCTGGAATGGAAGTACACAGTTTAAAGGGACACTCTGAGAACACATGTCTTTGTGGAAGGATCTGACTTCAACTTGTGGAACTCAAAGGTGTCTCCTGGCCAATCGATACATGTGAACTTTGATACTGCTAGACTGAGTACCAAGATGAGGAAATGACACAGGTCAACCTTGCCTCACTTCTCAGGCCTTGACATCTGTCCACCAGAAGCTGGCATGTCTCATGACCCTGGAACTAGGAAACTGGACCTTAAGGCTATCTGGTCAGTTACTTGCTTTGCTCAGAGTCCAGGATTGACAGTCTGGAGGTCAAACTCTTAACATGATCACACAGTTGAAAGTCAGCCCCTAAACTGACTTGGTAGACAATGGTATACCCACGATGCCAAAGATGTCTGGTCTCATCTGAAACAGTTGCCTCTTCATCCCCCTCTAGAGTTGAAGCTGCGGCACAGGCGTGGGAAGCGGTATCTCTGGGGAAAGCCTAGAGCACAGTACACACTGCCCCAACTTCCCTCTATGGCCACAGACAAAGCCTTAACTCACTTGTAATAGGTGGTGGTCAGAGCCAGAAGGTTGTCTTTCAGCTCGACTACCATGGCTCCCATCTTCTCTTCCTTGTGTGCCGAGCCGTGAGTACCCATCTTGGAGGCAAGGGCAATCTCATACCAGAAGCCTAAAAACTGGGGGATAGGGAGTAGAGAAAGGAACTACACAGGGGTACCATCATCCAGGACCTGGGACTCTGCGGGCCATTTTCTTTCCTTCCTTTCCAAGGGATGCAACAGTCTAGAAAGGCCTAGGAGTAGAGGGTTCCCTGGTACAATGCTGAAGGTTGACTCTAGGCAAGGTCAACTCCATAGAAAGCACTGAACCTGGCCCACTGTGACTGTGACTACCTTGCTTACGTCGAAGTCCTTCACCACTGCACCCTCTGTGCCAGCTGCCGGCCCCACACACAGTCCCAGCAAGGTGAAGAGCACGACGCTCTCCATATGCCTAGCAATTGAGCACATGGGTTCAGCTCCCCAACCAGAAGCCACAGTCTTCGGCTCAGAGTTTCTGGACTTTATATCCTTGCCTGTGGACGCTTTGAATAGGCATAGAAGGTTCTCATTATGTGGGTTGGAAGCACACTGTAAACCAGCCAAGTGGATCACCCACCTGCTAGATAGTGGGGCCTTGAGGGACCACCTCCAGGGGACACAGATCTTGCCTCTGGGTGTCCACTCATGTATGCATCTATCCATCCACTCAGTAATTGAGCTGATCCTTTTCAGATATGTGTGGGTGACAGAGCAGGTTCCACCAAGGCCTCTTGGCAGCCTTTGGTCATAAGCACAGAGCAGCTAAAGATTTGCTAGGGGCACAACTCTGCCAGCTGTAGCAGGTGACCCAAGCATCAGAGGCACGGAGATGGCGGGGGCAGGACTGGGGGCGCTGGAGCCATGCGTGGTTGAATCTGCAGCTTTATGTCCAGCAGACTGAGACTCTTAAGGAGTGGGCTAGAACATCATGATCCTTTAACTTATGACTGTCTTTCGAGCACTTTGAAGAAGCCATGGCAGTCAGCCAAGGGCCAACTGAGCAGCCAACAACCCCGGGCTGAAGCTGGCACTACTGGCCCGCCATTATCTTTACCCACAAATTTGTCTTTATGGGCAGAGACCACAATCTCCAGCTTCCAGGTGAGGAGCTGAGCAGCTAGGGCCAGGCCACCTGTGCAGGCTCCACAGCAAAGAGACAGCGTCTTGTGATACCACCCCCTAGGGATAGCTCAGGCCCTGATCCCTCAGGACACAGACAAGGATAGAGGAGTACTGTCAACTACAACTGGTGTTCAGATTATAAGGAGAGGGAGAGAGGAGCCAGGGAGAGGGCACGGAGAACAGTTAAGGACTATGAGAATGCAGAAAGGGACATCTAATACAGACAGAGGCGATGGCCACTGCATCTTCTGGTAGCCCAGCTAGTGGACTGAAGCACCCTCTTTCTTCCTGACAGAAATCAGTGTTCCCAGCTCTTGAAACCAGTCAACCAGCTATTCTGAGGAAGCCCAGATCAAGTCAGGCAACCCCTGGGGCTATGCTTAGGCTCCTCTTCTCAGCCAGCCCCAAATGAGCAGCCAGGCCTCCAATCCTCCCTGAAAACCTCAAGAGTGTTGGGTCTATTCAGAACTGAGCTGTCCTGATGCTGATAATCTCATGCTAGAATTTGTGATTTGGAAGTGACCCCTAAAGTCCAATGAAGGAAGCTCTGGAACCTTTGGCACCAGGAGTTTTGCAGATGGCTGTATAACCATCAGTAAGGACCTGTATTCTTAGAAAGTCTGTGTGAAAAAAAAGCCTCCTGTGTTTTGATCAAATAAACAAACCCTGCAACATCTTTGCCATCTCCAGAATGCAATGTCAGATACTGGGTACTGGTTTCAGGAAAGGGACCCTGGTATGGAGTCTATTCTGTCCTTTGAATGGCAGCTGCCCAGCTGTCCAGTGGAGACCAGACACTTCAGAAGGATGTGTCAAGTAAAGATAGGTGTAGAGGTGCAGCCAACACGATGGGCAGTGGGAAGGTCAGAGGCTCCGTGATGGCCAGAGGCACACAGTTCCACATGTTTTTCCTGGAGGCCACACTTTCAGGTCTTGACCGTGAGGTAGCCTTCTTTAAAAGCATCTATCCGCTACTCCTCTGCACAGCTGCACACAAAGCTCCAGACTGCTCTCATTTTTGCTTGTAGCATCCTGGGGTGCCACCAGCATTTATGAGCACAAAATGAGAAGGAGATGCTGGGACCCACTACCCACAGCAGCATGGGTGAGGCAGGGCAGGGCAGGGTGGAGCAGAACCTTTCCACATGGGTATCCAGGACTGGCTGGCCTGTGTGTAAGGCACATTCACAAGCATTCCCAAAAAATGCAGGCTTGTTCCCTCCACCTGGGCCAGAGAAGCACTCTGCTGCCCCTTTCCCTACCCCCATGGAAAATTCTGGGCAGCATTTGGCAGCAGGATTTATTTGGAGCAGGTGCAGAAGTTCTTCAGGCAGGAGCAGGAGAGGCCAGGCAGGTAGAGCTGCAACCACAGACCTGGGTAGGAGCTACTCAGACCAGTCCCTGCAGGCAGAATAGCAGAGCTTAGGGTCATGCATGGCCTTCAGGAACACTGAGGCACTGGTCAAGTGTCACAAGCCAGGTACCTGGTACCCCAGCTGCTTGGCTTGGCAAAGCACTGGTTCTCTAGGCCTTGGAGTCTCTATCTGCAAAATGGGTTACAGTGTCAACCTCTGGGGCACAGGCTATGACTGAGGTTGTATAGGTCATGGGTTAGCATGACACTTGACACAGGAAACCCCGAGATATCTAACAGAGCTGAATACCCCATCCCACTATCAGGACACGAAGGGACAGAGTTAGTTGGCCCAGAACCCTGCACAGTCTTGCTGTGCAGAACAATACAAACAAGGGACCTCTCTTCCCCAACCTAGTTCTGGCCACACCCAAGAGTCTAGCATGACAGCTTGGGTCACATAGCAGACTGCTCTTTCCAAAGATAAAAAAACAGATGCATCTGAAGCTGCTAGTTGGGGCTGTTGGTTGTCTTGATCAGAGAAGGGATGGACGACCTCTCCTCTCCAGGATCAGGATCTAGTAGTACCAGCAGGAGCCTCATGGGAGCCGGTAGTGGACTCACCTCTTTCAAGAGCTCAGCACACCTCCCTGCCAGATGGGACAGCATCAGTACAGTCAGGAGGGCATCAGATCCCATTACAGGTGCCTGATACAGCATCCTCCCCAAGAAGCTGTACTCACCATGTCGGGCCAGCATGTAAAGGCCTTGGTCTGCTGTCATTTCCCGGAACCTCCAGAAGCCTGGCTCATCCTCATTCTCCAGGCTCCGAGCTGTGGGACACAGCAGAACTGGGTTGGCAGCCTAAAGGAGGGCAGTCGCAGGGCAGAGCCCCAGCCCAGGCTGAACTTACTGAAGTACTTGAGCACATGGAAGTTTCTACCCTGCCAGAGCAGGGTCAGCTTCAGGATGGTGTAGCGCTCATAGTCTGTGTCCAGCACGCGGATCTTCCGGTTGCCTTTAGGAGTGGCAGTGGCAGGGTTAAGGAGGCTTGCTCAGACCTAAACACTCCAGGGAGCTGACTTTGAAGGCTGGGTCTGCAGAACCTAACTCCTTTCCGTTTCTGCCTAGTGCTGGGACCTGCCTGCGACATCTGAGAAGACAACTTCTGAAGGTCAACCCTGTGTCCTAGTAGAGATGAGGGGCTTGGGCTCTAGGGCCTGAGGATCCTAGGAAGGACACAGAGAGCAAGGCCAAGGGGAAATGCCCAGGCTAGGCAGCTGCAACTTTGGCAACAAAGCAACAGTACTTACCAGGAAAAGTAAATTCCCCTGCAGTGTCCCTTTCTGAACCAGCTGATCTTTCTGTAACACAACTTCCAGAGCTGAAAAGCAGCATCGTGTTTGTTAAGAACCTGCCAGCCTGCATTCTACCTGCTGGGCACACTCTTGAGTGAGGCATTCCTTCAGAAAGGATGCTGTCAAGCTTATGTCCATGCTGAAGTGTAGGGTCCATTCGGAAGGGGCCATGCACGGCGCAGTGCTGCCCGCCCCAGCCTCTCACCATCAGAGATCCAGGCAGCTACTACTACTCACATTCTCTTCTAAAACAATAGGGCTTTATCTAAAGTCCTTACTTATATTTTGACAGAAAGGCAGATCTAGGAGTCTGAAATTTAGCTTTCTCTGGGGTTAGAGGACCCAAGCAGATAGACATGGAAAAGACTAGCCCACACACTGATCATCTCACCGCTAGAAGAGGTATAGCTTTGTCTGTATTCAACTACACATATATGGCTCTTCCTTCCCAGCAGGCCACATCCCCAAACGACCCAAGCCTCTTACCTGTTGTATACAGCCTTCACAGTGATGTTCCTCCCACTGAAGCTGAGGAACAAGCCCTCTACCCTCCTTTGAGCCTTCAGCACCAGGTTTTGGTCAGAAGCCACAGCCACTTCCTTCCAGAATCCTGCAATCTAGAGAACAGAACTAGAAGTATCCCTGGCTCTGCGCAGCCAAGCCAAACTGAGTCTCTAGCACCTGTGCTGTAGAGGGTGTTTCAGGGACACTCGGGCAGCAGTAGGTTTGAGGAGCAATCCATAGTCATGAGACTGGAAGCCACTTGTCCTCAGCCAAGATTTCCTTCCCAGGGGACCTTTCAGGATACCAGACAGAAATGTCCCTTCTAGAAGATACTGACAAGGTTTACTCCTGGTGTCTGGGGAGCAAGCATCCAGGCCTACAGCTCTCACACTGATGAAGCATGGTTCTACTAATCTCAGCCTCCTGGGATCATGATCTCCTAGAGTGGCAATGTTCTCAGAGCACAGGACATCACCTGAAACTTTTAGAAACTCATTACTGTTACAAGAGAAAAGAATCTATGTCCCCCAAAGCCTGCCCCCTCTGAGTTTACAGTGTGAGTCTGGAAATTTCAGGAAGGATGGGGAGTTGGGACATAGAAGAAAGAATTCGAACAACAAGCTGTCTGCTCTGGAGAAGTCCTCTTCTGATCCTATAGTGCACAGGGATAGGGTTTTAGAAACCCTATGAACTAAGAAGCAGGGAGGGGCCCCAAATCTGTAAACCATCAAGGACAGGCCTGAGGACAGCAACTCTGCCTCAATACAGGCAGCACATGAGAGGACTCAGGGAGGGGAGAAGTCCACAGAGCTCAGAGCTTCACTAGGGATTCACACTGCCTGATGTCTTAGGGATGAAGGCCCCAAGAGTGGGTCCAGCCCCTTCCAGCTAGGTTGCAACCAACTAGGAGTTAGATGGAAGAGAGAGAGACTTCCAATGGCTATATACTCTGTTCCCTCCCTGTCCAACTTCCCATTAAGCCCCAGTAGTGCCTCCAAGCCAAGAAGAAAGAGGCACCTTCTCTGGTACTAGCTCCACCCTGGTAGACTCTGCCTGTAGCAGGAACACCAGGAAGAGTCCACAGACATTTCTCAGCAGCCTGGCTTCCATCTCAGGGCCCAGCTTGTGGCTTCTGTTTATGGAAGGTGGGAGCTTATATTTGGGGAGTGTGCAAGCATGTGCAACCACTCAGAGAATGTCACTGGACAAAGCAGAGATTCTGCTCAAATGCTATCAACCCACATCCAGAGAGGGGTTGGACCAAGCTAAGATGGCAGTTAAGCTGCCTTCATCCTAGCATGTGGATAGTGATGAACCATGCAGTAAGACAGCACCGACCAAGTCCAGCCCCACCCTCTGCGCTGTGACCTGCAGTTTCATCTCAGTTTCCCCATTTGTAACAAGGAGTTTAAAACAATAACAAAATAGTGAGGTGAACAAGGAGGCCTGGGTCACCCACCAGGAACCTCACATCTTACAGCATCCTGCACTCCCAGAACCACCCTCCAGTGTGTGTGTGTGTGTGTGTGTGTGTGTGTGTGTGTGTGTGTGTGTGTAGGTGTACATATATGTACATGGATGTGGAAGCCAGAGTTCAACCTCAAGTATTCCTCCAGTACAAGGCACTTTGTGCTTTCGTTTGTTTTGCTTCATTAGTTAGTTAGTTAGTTAGTTAGTTAGTTAGTTAGTTAGTCAGTTAGCTAGCTAGTTAGTTAGTTAGTTCATTGATTGGTTGGTTGGTTGGCTGGTTACTTATTTTTTTGAGACAGAGTCTCTTACTAACCTGGAATGTGCTGAGTAGGCTGCCTAGCCAGTGAGCCCCAGAGACCCCCCACATCTCTGTCTGCCCAGCACTGCACCGTGTGATTTCCAATACACACACCATGCCTGGCTTTTTACATGGGTTCTGAAGGAACCACTTTAACAACTGAGCCATCTTCCCAGCCCCAGTAACATGGTTTTTCAGTATATGAAACAAATACCTCTCAGAACACAGAGAATTTTTTTTTTACTTTTAACTTTAAAATCAACTTTATTTGTGATTGATACTAAAATAAAGTCTCTCACTCTCTAGGAAAAAAACAAAAAATGCTAATCTTTCTCACAATTGTCTATTTCCTTCCAATAAAAAGGAAAGAAACAGGATAAACTGGAAACACAAAGCACCCTAGATGTAAAGCCCTCCCTGACTGACATTCCCAAAAGGACTTCGTCACTTGCGGCTCAAATCTCTTAACTCGCAGCTTGTGCAGCAGAGACGTAGGTTCTGTGTGCCTGGGAGAAGGCCCCAGGGTTCCCCAAAACAGCTCTACCCAGGTCAGCAGCCCTCATCCTGCAGGAACAGTCTTCAATCTTTTGGACCCTCCTGGAGTTGCTCAAGCCTTGGATAGCTCACAGGAAAGTTGTAACCACTGAAGCCCACCCCACAGAGGGAACCAGGCTACAGAAGAATTAGGGTGGGCTGTGAGAGGAAGCACACTGGGTGCCAGAAGGAACCATCCAAAGACCTTGGGGCATCAGGAGGGAAGCCAAGGACCCACTGGTCCCAACAACAGGCTGACAAGCCAGGGCCCTTGGAGATACAGAGATGGGTTTGGCTGGAGTGGGGAAGGGAAGTGGTGTGGGAGGTACTTGGTTCTCTGGGTGACCGGGTCAGGATGAGGGCAGCATCTGTGAGGGCTAATTGCTTCTGGTTCTTGTTGTGTAAAGACCACAGACAGAGAAGCAATGGAGCAGAACCAGCCCCTTCCTGATCCCCACGCCTGGCCTTTGAAGTAGACCCATTAAAAGAGTTCTGTGACATGAAGACAAGAGCAGTGATAATCCCCGGGGAGGAACCCCTGTACTCCACATCTTGTTCAAGAGCAGCGCAGAGACTATACCATGCCACTCCTGAATTTGCCCATCATGTGACCTTGAGTAACCTGCCCAGCCTCTGTGCCTCAGTGTCTCAACCTGAGAAAAAAAGAATGGATGGAATGAGCTATGTATCTAGGAGGTCTGTCATGGAAATCACATGGCAGCCAGCCTAGAAATGTCTCTGAGCACAGTGGCCACTGCTCTGATCTATTTCTCAGGCTCCCAAAAGTCCAAAGCATTTGCCTGATATCATGGGAGGGATGGGAATAGAAACCCAGACAAGGTCAGCATTATGGCCTTCCTGTTGTTCCAGCTCCTACATCCAACCAGTGAGAGCCAAGGAAGCCTAGAGCCTATCCTCACAAGGCACCTCGGTTTCACCAAAACACTGTGACCCATGAATGCCACATATGCTGTACTCAATTTTCCTCATGGGTGCAGCAACTTCCCTCATCAAATTTGAATGAAACATTCTGCCCACTCTCCCAAGAGAAGCCTAAGTGGCCAGAGGGCTGGGATGAAGAAAGGGTCCACTATGCCCTGCCCAAGCGCATCTCCAAAGAGTCAAGGAGCCATGCGGATGCTGAATCTGTTTATTGGGTAGAAGGAGAGGGACAAGAGTAGGGACACAGGAAGGAAGGATGTGGGACCCAAGAGGGTCTCTCGGTCCCTAAAGTGAGATCGGCACTCTTGAGGTTGGCAGCTCCAAGTTCATCCTACCCTAAAAGGGCACATCACCCCATCACCACTTCCTTGTCAAACGTCCTCCATACTCCCCACAAGCTAGGCACTGCCCCTAAGGCTGCCAACCCATAAAGACAAGGAAAGATAATTCTGTCACCAAAGCTTCTGGAAACCAGTAAAAACCCCCACACTGCCCCTGACCCCAGACTAGAGATGCCTCTGCAAGGCACTTTCCCAGACACCACAGAGAACTGCTGCACTTCTGTTTTTGTTTTTGTTTTTGGAGACAGGGTTTCTCTGTGTAGCCCTGGCTGTCCTGGAACTCACTCGGTAGACCAGGTTGGCCTCGAACTCAGAAATCCGCCTGCCTCTGCCTCCCAAGTGCTGGGATTAAAGGCGTGCGCCACCACCACCCGGCTAACCAAAGTCTTTATATATTTGGTAATGCTCAATTAACAAGATGCCCACCCAATTAGAGGTGTTACTCAGTACCTAACCTAGATATTACAGCTACTTTAGACTGCTAGATGGCACATCCACTGCCATCTCCCCCTCTCTCCTCTGGTCCTCTCCCTCCTAGCTCCTCCTCTTCCTTCTCCTTCCTTTCTTCTCTTCTCCCACATCAGCTCCTCCCATACAACGTAGCAGCAGGAAACCATTCTGCTACAGTCATCAATGTCACAGGATAGAGCAGATAAAGCCTTCCAGGAAAGGAGAACCAAGGGACTGAATTCAGACACTATGACCAACTCTCAAGATGCAATAATAAAAAGCTAGCCAAAAGCACATCACCAAAAAAGGTAAAAGATTTGCAGGCTGGGGAGATGGCTCAGTCAGTAAAGTGCTTGCCACACAAGCAAGAGGACCTGATTTGGATCCCTAGGGTCCACATGGAAAACTGGAAACAGCAATGAGGGTCTATAGTCCTAGCACCAGAGAGACAGAAGCAGGTCTGGAACTCCCTGGTTAACCAACCAAGGCATGTTAGTAAGTTCCAGATTCAACAAGAGACCCTACCTCAAAAACAAGGTGGGGAGACATTTAGTCTCTGCATGCACACACATACAAATGCATATGTACATAAATATGTACACACATATAATGTATACACAACACATTCACATGCATATGTGCCAAAGAAAAGACCTTCCACTGAGGAAGACATCCAGACAGCAAATGATCAAATGACAAGATGCCCATTGTCAATCATCAGAGACATGGAAGTGGACACCGTTTGGAGAGCCAGATGCACACATCAGTCAGAATGGTTAAAGTTTTCTGAGACATGCCCAGTGCTGGTGACAATGAGGAACAAGGGGACCCCTCCCATGCTGCCAAGGAAAGCAAGATGGTCACATGCAGAAAACATGCCATGAGAATGCCCTAGGCCCAGACACAGCAATCCCAGCAGTTTACCAAAAAGAAACGAGAATTTGTGTTTACAACAAACAAGCACACACTGCCTATTAACAATCACTAAAGCTAGAACAGCTGGATGCCCTCCACAGCTGGATGCCCTCCACAATGACCACACCGTTCATCCTTGTGGCAGAAGCTGCTCAGGAATAAATGCTGGGAGCCCCTGCAATGTGGCAGTGTGGCAAACGTGGCACTGTGGCAGCATGGCCATCTGTCTTGGTCAGGGTTTCTATTCCTGCACAAACATCATGACCAAGAAGCAAGTTGGGAAAGAAAGGGTTTATTCAGCTTACACTTCCACATTGCTGTTCATCACCAAAGGAGGTCAGGACTGGAACTCAAGCAAGAGCTGATGCAGAGAACATGGAGAGATGTTTCTTACTGGCTTGTTTCCCCTGCCTTGCTCAGTTTCCTTTCCTATAGAACCCAGGACTACCAGCCCAGGGATGGCACCACCCACTATGGGCCCTCCCACCCTTGATCACTAATTGAGAAAATGCCTTACAGTTGGATCTCCTGGAGGCATTTTCTCAAGGGAGGCTCCTTTCTCTGTGATACCTCCAGCTTGTGTCAAGTTAACACACAGAACCCAGCCAGTACCCCATCTCAAATGATTCTGCTGAGGGAATGAAGCCACTTTGAGAAGTCTGCAATTGCCTTTCTCCTTTTATATGGCATTCTAGAATAGGCCAAGCCCCGGGGACAGGACATGGCTTGCTAATGATGAGGGTTGGAGAGAAAAGAAGTGTGAGGAAGCTCTTGGGGGGTGGGGGTGGCTGTTGGAAGTCTGAGAGCTTGGGGGTGAGGGTTGTTGGGAGCCTGAGAGCCAGGCGGGAGTGCTGTTGGGAGCCTGAGAGCAGTGCTTCCACGACTCCGTCTGTATCTCTGGACTATGGACCCAGGTAGGCAAATTCTACTGTCTGTAAATTGTCTCAGTATTTGTAAAGCAAGTAAAATCATTTCCTTGTGTGCCATTTCACCCTGGAGCTTTCCCACAGCTCCAACCCGACAAAAGCTACTTAAGGAAGAAGGAAGAGCTTATTTGACTCACAGTGTGGGAATCACGTGAGTCATGGCTTCAGGAGCTTAAAGCATCTGGAAGTTGAGTGATAAATTCACTCTAGATGCACTCTGTATTCTCTCTCTCTCTCTCTCTCTCTCTCTCTCTCTCTCTCTCTCCAGATACACACACCACAGACCTGGAAATGAATTTTCATGACACCAGTCCCTAACTGATGATCTGACATATGAATGAAGAACATGATAGATAGATGATAGATAGATTGATAGATGATAGATAGATAGATAATTGATAGATAGATTGATAGATGATAGATAGATAGATGATAGATAATTGATAGATAGATAGATGATAGATAGATAGATAATTGATAGATAGATGATAGATAGATAGATGATAGATAGATAGATGATAGATAAATTGATAGATGATAGATAGATAATTGATAGATAGATAGATGATAGATAGATAGATGATAGATAGATAGATAATTGATAGATAGATAGATGATAGATAGATAGATGATAGATAGATAGATAATTGATAGATAGATGATAGATAGATGATAGATAGATAGATAGATAGATGATGGATAGATAGATAATTGATAGATAGATGATAGATAGATAGATGATAGATAGATAGATAGATAATTGATAGATAGATGATAGATAGATGATAGATAGATAGATAGATAGATAGATGATGGATAGATAGATAATTGATAGATAGATGATAGATAGATAGATGATAGATAGATAGATAATTGATAGATAGATGATAGATAGATAGAT
>JANHMN010000002.1:96362461-96402883 GCA_030674055.1 Rhabdomys pumilio | reverse complement strand
AAGAAAGAAAGAAAGAAAGAAAGAAAGAAAGAAAGAAAGAAAGAAAGAAAGAAAAAAAGAAAAAGGGAAAGTGGTTAAGAGGTTGGCAGGGTTGAAAAGACAGCTCCTGAATACTGCTTTGCAGAGGTCCCAGCGCTCAAGTCAGGTGGCTCAGGACTGCCTGAAATCCCAGCTCCAGGGAGCCACTCTATTCTGGCCTCCTCAGGCACCTGCATACATGTGTACACACGCGCACACACACACACACAAACACACACAATTAAAAACAAAAATAAAACTGAGAGACAGTAGCAGATGAGCACTGGCTGCTCCTCCAGAGGACCAGGGTTCAATTGCCAGCCCCACATGGAGGCTCATAACCATCTGTAAACTCCAGTTCTAGGGGATGCAACACCCTCTTCTGGCCTCCATGGACACTAGGCATGCATGTGGTACAAAGATATACATGCAGGCAAAACACCCATATGCAAATAATAATCTTTAAACAGAAATAAAAATAAAATCTAAAAAAATGATCCAGGCATAAAACTGGCTGAAGGAGGTGATTAGACACCCACATCAGACTTTTTTAGGTTTAACATTTTTTAAATTAATTTTATTTACATCCCTAGACTTTTTATTTTTTTAAGACCCATGGGCTGGGCTGTGCTCAGGCTGAGCCTCAGTTGACTGCAGTTGGAGATGGGGGAAGCTCCTGCTCTGTTAGAGAGCTGGCTTTTCTGATGACCCTCAGGGGTCAGGCCTGGGGCAAGAAAGAGCACATTCTGCTTGAATTGGTGCCAGTGAGGACAGAGAAGACCTGGTGGCCTAGAGGCATGCTGGGGAAGGAATGGCGCAGAGCACAGCTTGCCTAGTCTGCTCTGCAGGCAGAAAGTCCCAGGGAAGCTGCAAGATGCTCACTTTCAAGGAAAGGAGAAGAAAGGGACCCCTAGACAAAAAAAAAAAAAAAAAAAAAAGAGACTCAGAGCCTCACATCTTTCTCTGTAGTCAAGAGCAGCCTTTGTGTGTTGATGCATCTTCTAAGTCATCCACACTGGTATGCCGTGCTCCTGAAGAAAGTAAGTTCCTTTATAAAGGGGCAGTGTTGGCTATGGGAACTCTGCCCAGGACTCCGGGTCGCTCCACAGGTGATGGGCACAGGTGTAATAGACAGACAAGTGCCGAGCATAGGGCAATAATTGCTTATAATTTTGGTGGTGAGCCTAGCCTTTGATGGCTGAGCCATGAGGTCGGGGTTAGTAATTCCTATTGCTTTCTGTAGTAGATGGAGAACCAAGACACAGAGAGCCAAAGGCACTTCCTGGACATCACATAGCAAGTAAGGGACCACCAGAGGAGAAAACCTGGCCTGACTGGATCCAATGACTGAGGGGACTGGTGGTATAATCTTCTGGCTCCTTCCTGGGTTGATAATGGCAAACAAACTCCTCTGGTGGCTGGGACACAAAGCCAGAGACAGGAAGAGACATTCTGAGAATCACCTGATGTAAATGCAAGGCCTCCTAGGGAGCTTCAGATGCAACAGTTGCTGAAGGGTCACTGGGCAGGGGTGCCTGGCCCCTGTGAAGCCAGGCCCTGGAGCCAGGCAGCTGATCCTAGCAGAGAAGGCTTTGCCAGTCGGAGCACAGTGCCACATCCAAAACAGCCTCGGCCGGTACTCTCCACCCCAGCTGTATCCATCACCTGTCTATGTCCTCCTCCTGTCACCAGTTCCTTGACCATGCCACTCAGGTCTCCACAGATACACTGCTCACTACTGAACCCTAGCCAGGCCAATGTCAGACTTTGCAGCAGGTGGGTATTAAGATATACAGGGCAGGGCTGGAGAGATGGCTCAGAGGTTAGGAGCACTGGCTGCTCGTCCAGAAGTCTTGAGTTCAATTCCCAGTAACCACGTGGTGGCTCACAAAGATCTGTAATGGGATCTGATGCCCTCCTCTGGTGTCCAGGTGTAATGCAGATAGAGCAGTCATATACATAAAATAAATAAATCTAAAAAAAAAAAAAAGTAAGGTAGGCAAGGCAGTCAGAACGAGGGTTCTGCTGGCCTGGAGGGTCAGGCCCAGCTCTTTCATGAGCCAGTGGCCAGCAAATGCTTCATACTCTGTCAGCAAGGCTACTCCTGTCTGTTGTGCACACAGATGGGAGGCTGAGGAGTTCAGCATTGGGCTCTGGGGTGCTCAGTGGATGAGCCTACAAGGAGCTTCTGTCCAGCCTTGCCCTGCTGAGCTCGTTCTCTAGGAGTCTTCTTTGGTGAGAAGCAGAAGAGGAAGGTGGAGAGGGAAGAGAAGGAAGTGGTGTCCTCGTGCCCCCAAATCCCTAGTGCTGACTGGGAAAGTGTGCTGACTTTGTGAGTATTGTGCTCATGTGGGTATTGTACTCATGTGCTGGCCATCTGGTGACACACAGGAAGTGTGCCTGGTTTTAAGCTGGGCTCCTTCCTAGGAGAAAAGCTGAGCTGTGAAGAATCCAGGCAGTGAGAGTCTTCACTTCATACACTGTCCACCAGTGCCTCAGCCTCAGCCTCAGCCTCAGCCAGGGAGTCAAGGAACGGCTGCTGTACCAGAGCAATGCAGTGGCCTTCGCTGTGGGCCTTTCCAGTCCTGCTCTGTCTCTGTCCCTCCCAGGCCCTGGGTCAGGAGAGAGGTACCTGTCCAGGTGAGAGGGATGTGTTCAGGAATGTGGGCACACACATACCTACATATGCCTGCACATGTGGCAGCAGGAAATGGGACATTTTAGAAGGGCAGTCTGAGAACACATCTAATAACAGGCTGCTTGAGTATTGATGGGCACAGAAAGCTGTGGTTTTCAATGCTACTCCAAAGCCACCACTCTTTTTTTTTTTTTCTATACAGATGTTAAGATCGTAGGTCTGGGGGCCCAGGACAAGGTGGCCGTCATCCAAAGTTGTCCCAGCTTTCCTGGCCCACCTGGGCCCAAAGGGGAGCCTGGAAGCCCTGCTATGAGAGGTAGCAATCTGGATGGGACAGGGATTCCCCCCTTCATCTCCCCTTGGCCAGTCCTCCTCCAGTCCTACCTAGGAGATGGGACCCAATTTAGTCCTTGTATTTACAGGAGAACGGGGCTTTCAAGGCAGCCCAGGGAAGATGGGGCCTGCCGGCAGCAAAGGTAAGAAGGAACTCTCCCATGGGTTTATCTGCCTAAGATCCAGACAGGCCTTGGGACCGGTGACAGTAGCACTCGAACCCACACCATCCTCCCCTATGTCCAGATGCATACCTGCCCACTTCCTACAGGCTGGGTATTCAGGTCTCCCTTCTACAAGTTCTGCTCACATGGACACATAGGCGTTTACACACACACACACACACACACACACACACACACACGAAGAAGAACCTCCTCCCTGGTGGAGACCAGCACTGTGAGAATGCCCCTTCTATCTACAGGAGAGCCAGGAACCATGGGGCCCACAGGAGTCAAAGGTGAGCTCCCTAACCGAGGCTTCTCAGGATGGGACCAGGAAGGACAGCTCCACATGGAGCAATATGGGATTAGGGTCTTGTTGGCTTTAAGGGGAGTCTTGAATACAAAGAAAGGTGCATGTTCCCAGAAGCACTACTTCAGGAATCCCCAAAGTCTCCCTGGCTCAGTATGCATATCAGAATGTTGGGGGCTCACAGACCAGGGGAGAGACTGGAAGCTGGGAGAGGCACAGGACAGGATGTGGGAGGATTTCAGCTCTGGGACAAGGTTGGTATGCTGTATTCCTCCAGGGGAGAAAGGTGATACAGGAGCTGCACCACCGCTGGGTAAGTACATCCCAAAGTCTCTTCTAAGATTTCCAGCATCTTTACCCTGTTTGTGAGTAAAGAGGAGTGGGCTTCCAAGTCTGAAGTAGCATGAGACATCTCCGGGCCCAGCCAGCTTCCCAGCCAGCACTCCAACCTATCCCAGCTCTGGATACAGTCACAGACAGGAAATGCATACATGGCAGCTAAACACACAAAGGAGACTGGGCTAGGCGGGATGGGTGTGCTGGGCTCATTAGCAGGAGGGTATAGCACCATCTATGCCAAGTAGAATATGGAGTAAGAGAGATATATGTACTGGGAAGGGACCAAGGAAGAAAATAATGCTCAAGTCTCTGCCCAGGTGAGAAGGAGCTGGGAGACATCTTATGCCAGAGAGGTAAGTGACCTCCCTGTTGGCCCCTCCTACTTCCTGCTATCAATACAGCAGGACCCCACCCACATTACTGGACACTCTCTTGGATGTCTGACCTCAGAGCATACCCCAGGTACAGGCCAATCCTGCCCACTTCTCCATGGTACAGGGCCGTGGAGCTGCAAAGACTTGCTGACACGGGGCATCTTCCTGACTGGCTGGTACACCATCCATCTTCCTGACTGCCGGCCACTAACTGTGCTCTGTGACATGGATGTGGATGGTGGGGGCTGGACCGTGAGTAAGGAGGCTCTGTGTGGGGCATAAGAAGTTTGCACACAGCAGCCATACTCTGGAGAGTCGAAGGCAAGGAGATGGCAGAGTAACCAGAAAAAATAGAAAATAAACATGTGGTGCCTCGCCCTCCAGGGAGACCCTGAGCACTGATCTAGATCCAGATCTCTGTGAAGTGAGTTAGGTGGGCTACAGGACCCAAGTCATAGCAGATGCATCAAAACATCTGTCAGCCCTGGGCCACTAGCATCTACCAGTCACCTTTTCAACCCCCTGTAAACCCTGCCCCTGAAACTTCATCCTTATTCAGTTCTTTATAAGACTGGGAAAAACAAAACAACAAAAACCAAAGCCCAAGACCTGGACGTTTCCCTCAGGCTCCTGTTCTTAGGAGCCTGACACCCACAGGCTGCCTACCCACCCCACAGGTTTTTCAACGACGAGTGGATGGGTCCATCGATTTCTTCCGAGACTGGGACTCCTATAAAAGAGGCTTTGGCAACCTGGGCACAGAGTTCTGGTTGGGTAATGACTACCTGCATCTGCTCACAGCCAATGGTGAGGAAGCAGCCTCTTCGCCACCCCTTGCCTTTCACTACTCGGCCTGACCTTTTTCCTTACTTCCACCCATTCTGCCAGGGAACCAAGAGCTCCGAGTCGACTTAAGAGATTTCCAAGGTAAAACCTCCTATGCCAAGTACAGCTCATTCCGGGTGTCTGGAGAACAGGAGAAATACAAGCTGACCTTGGGGCAGTTTCTGGAGGGCACTGCAGGTAAATCACAGAAAGCCTAAGGCTGTTGGTGAGGATGTAGAAAGGGGCCCAACAGCGTCCCCTGCCCGTCTGGGATGGGCTCTGCCTTGTCCCTGAGGGCTGACAGGTATGAGTCTTTGCAGGAGACTCCCTGACAAAGCACAGCAACATGTCATTTACAACCCGTGACCAAGATAATGATGCAAATAGAATGAAGAATTGTGCAGCACTGTTCCACGGAGCCTGGTGGTACCACGACTGTCACCAGTCCAACCTCAATGGGCGCTACTTGTCTGGTTCCCATGAGAGTTATGCGGATGGCATCAACTGGCTAACTGGCCAAGGCCACCGCTACTCCTACAAGGTTGCTGAGATGAAAATCCGGGCATCATAAGGTACCCCAACCTCCACCCACTGGCCATGTGGAGACACTGAAGGGATCAGGAAAAGATGAAGTCTGTGTGCTGTCTGTTGTGTGTGCTCTACACTCCCCTCTGGTCACTGTCCAGCACTGACCAGTATGCACTAATAAAGGTCAGAGAAGCAGAGGTAGAAGCCTGGTTGCTGAGAGGGTTGGCAACATCGAAGGGCAGCAGGCAAGGGAAGCTCCCACATATCCATGGTGGCCTTGAGGCTGAGACGCAGAGCAGAGAGCCACCAATATAGCATCACCAGGGAGGAGTCAGCACAGCCTTCCAAGACCCGCTTCCAGGAACAAACCCATTAGTGAGTGGAAAGGCCAACTGGACACCAACTCGGTCCCTGCTGTAGCCCTGAACTGAGAAGTGCAGCAAGGGTTTGACAGGGCCTGGAGTTCCTTTCCAGTCTCTTCTACCACAGCAACTCCACGGTCACTACTCTGGGCACAGGGACATAGACTGAAGTGGTCAGTGCTGAGTATAGTCTAGAAAACAAAAGGCAGATAGATGGAGGATGGTGACCTCAGGAACTCTGGGAGGACAGTGGGCTGAACAGGGGTCCTACTGACAGACACAGGGAAGCCTTAAGAAGCCTGAGGCTCAGCCAGCAGCCCAGAGGCCCCTGGGCAGGTACTCACACTGGGAAGATGGTCACACCATACCTAAGAGCAAACTGAGGCCCAAAGGACTGAGTGTTGCGAGAGTCATCCTTGGCTCATTCTCAAGAAACAAGTTTCTCTCTCCTGGAAGGTTCAGAGGAGGAGGCCTACAGTGCAGACCCATAATAATGGAGCAGTGCTGTGTCCAGGCCTAGGCCTAGGAGTACAGAGCCAGGACCCACCATGGGAAAGATGCTGCATGTGAGCAGGCAGGCCAGGAGCTCCCTGACCACTGATGACCACACAGCCAGCCTTGCCAATCGTTTAGGATCTTGAAGGCCATCTGGCGGAGAAAAGTGGGCAGCAAGTACAGGAGGTAGAGGTAGCAACTTGGATGAGACCTGCTGGCCAGGGCCATAAGAGAGAAAAGCACCAAATATTCAAACTGACAGAGAAGGGTGGGATCAGTGCCAGTATTAGCGGGATGCAAATGGTACTTCCATCCATGTGGACACACAGGCCATAGCAAACTGAAGTGACTCTCTGGGGCAAATCTGGGGACACCAGGGACAGCCACTGTTCCTATGTTAGGGAATCTGGTATCTTAGAGCCTGGACCAGGAATACAAACCCAACTTGTCCTCCATAGAGAGGCGGGAAGAACAAAGAAGCTGGGTGGGAGAAGGGAGACAGCAGAGGCTGGAGTGAGGATCTGAAGACAGAGAGGTCCCCACTCAGGGGCCTTCTTCCTAGATACCCCAGGGCTCCCAAAAGTGATTCCAAAGTGCTGGGAATCACTGTAGTTCCTTCTTCTTGTCTCTTCCGCTGTTTGGTACCAGCTAGTGCCAGGTGATGAGACTTGGGGTCAATTATTACTTTTAGAAGCATCTGTGTTACTCTAGATTTTGATTTTATATAAATATTATTTAATTAATAAGCAATAGTCAACCTTTTAAAAATTTTTTCATTTCATATATGTGTGTATGTTGGCTGCATATATGTCTGTATAGCAAGCACATGTACCTACTACCTGCAGAAGCCAAACAAGGAGAGTGGATCCCTGGGACTGGAGCTGCATGAGAGTGCTGGCAACAGAACCCAGATCCTCTTTGAGAGCAGCCGGTGCTCCTAACTGCTAAGCCACCTCTCTAAGCACCCAATTATCAGTCTTGAAAGAAACAAACAAAGAAACAAGAAAGGAACAAAGAAAGAAACAAAGAGGAAAGAAAATGTGTAGCCCATGCAGTGTCACATGCCTTTAGGGACAGCCAGGCTACGCAGAGAATCCTTGTCTTGAAGAAAGAGAGGGGAGGGGGGAAGAAGAGAGAGAAAGAGTGAGTGAGTGAGTGAGTGAGTGAGGCATTCTGGAGAGATGGCTCAGCAGATAAGAGCACTTACTAATCTTATAGAAGGCTGGAATTCAGCTCCCAGCACCCATATCAGGCCTCTGTCATAGATTTCTATAACTCAAATCCAGTGAATCCAACACCCTCTTCTGGCCTCTGCAGGCACCCACACACATGTGCTCCTACCCACACATAGACACGCATGACTAAAAAAGAAAACATAGGGAAGATGGCTCTGCCTTTAAAGTTCTTCCCACGCAACCATGGAGACCAGAGTTCAAATCCCCACTCCTCCCACCCCCATTGGAAACAGATTCTCAACTTTAGCCCTGACTGACTCAACATCACCCTGCCGTCACCTCCCCGGTACTAGGATGACTAAGGTGCCAGTCCAGCCAGATCCCCAACACACTTTCATCCAAGCATAGTCACCTGGCAACCTCTCCCTGTATCCAAACCTGCTATCCACAGTGTGAGCCCAAGCTATACAGCTGAATTCTGACACAGACAATTAGGCTATGCTACCAACAGGACTGCAGAGACACTCTGTGGTGAGCCACACAACCCACTGCATTCCCTGGGACATATTTGCTGCTCTCTGTCTCCAACTCCTCTCCCTGGTTGGTAAAGTCAGTATCAGGTACTCCACTCACCTGAATCCTTGCGTTCTGCTTCTCATAGCAAAGTCCTTGCCCCTTCCAGCTCTGAAACAAGCTACAGGGTTCTCTTTCACACACCATCCAATCCTCTCCCGCCCCGGCTCATAACTTTACAGAATGCTCAGCCTACCTGCTCCCCTCTGAAAGCCTTCTGTATGTCCCATGTCCTGGCTTCTCCCTGTCCAGCCAGTACCTTCAGACCTCCTGGGGGCAACCAGCCTAACTCTATGAACTCCTCCATAGGACCCCGTGCCCTGACACCAAAAATGGGCTCAACTGAACTTCCGGAATTCCAGTCTCTACTCTGTTGTGGCTTTCAGAGAGAGAACCCTTAACTGTAGTCACTGTAGTCTTAAAACAAGAAAGTCCCATCTCATGTAGTAAGAACAATCACTGCGCTCTCTGAATAAGAAAATGAGGGGTAGCGAAAGCCAGGCCTGGTTCAATGTCACAAAAACCAAGATACAACCTCACTTCACCCCGCCTACCAAAAGCTCTCGGTTATAGGTCCCGCCCCCTAGGCCGGGCAATCAGAGCCTGACCTTCTCTGCTACGTTCTGCGCAGGCCCGAGTCTTAGGCCCCGCCCCGCCCCCAAGTCCTCCTTGGCGGAACCTGACCAACCATGGTGAATCTCGGCCTGTCCCATGTGGATGACGCCGTGGCCGCTAAGCACCCGGTGAGAAGGCTGGTCTGGGGTGCTGGCCCTAGAAGCTGATATGAGACAGAGTAGAGGCAGGGGAAGCCCCGTCGGGGAATGGCTGAATGGGGGAACCCTCCTGCCTTAGGATAGGGCACGCTAAATGGGTTTAGGGGAGGGTGGAATATGTCCAGTCCCGTCTCCCTTGCCAAGGCCAGGTCATACTGGAAGGAAAAGAAGGAGGGAAGGAGGAAAGAGAACTGAGCCATTAACACCTCCCCCGCCCCCCAATTCCAGGGGCTCGAGGAATATGCTGCCTGCCAGTCGAATGCCTTCATGAAGGGCGTTTTCACTTTTGTCACAGGTAAGCTAGTTCCAGGGGTCTTGGGGAACAAAAGAACATTTTAAAGGGTAAAGATGTAAGCTCTTGTCCCACCCTGTCTATCCAGCAGGCGGCGCCAAATCCTCTTGCCTGCAGGTGCAGCAGGTATCCTGACTAACACTTTGGCTCTTGGCAGGCACTGGTGCGACCTTTGGCCTGCAGATGTTCATTAGGAGGAAGTTTCCACACCCTGTGCAGTGGAGCTTCCTGGTGTCTGCCGGTGAGTGCCCCACGGTGGGTGCCTAGGCCCTGAAGTGCATCCGTTGCCAGTGACTCTACAGTGTTGGTGTGTTTCCAATAAATACCAGACTGTGATCCAGCCTGTTTTGGCTGGAGCCTACCCACCCTATCTGCCCAGAAGTAGCTTGTGCCAGGTCCCCCTCTGAAAAGTGCAGAGGCTGAGGTCCCCTCCCCACCCCTCCCCACTCTACCCCCTCCTGCTTCCTGTACTCCAGTTATAGGTTCTGTGGCCAGCTACAGAGTAACAAGAATTGAGTGTGAGAAATGCAGCAATCTCTGGCTCTTCCTGGAGACTGGGCAGCTCCCCAAAGACATGAGCACAGGTGAGAGGGGCCCAGAGGAACAGCAAGCAATTTCAGGAAGGCAAGCCCACAAGAGTCAATTGATGGACTTTCACTTCAGCCAGTCCTACTGCCCCCTGGAGAGGCTGAGGCCCAAAGCAAGCATAACAAAGACTGAACAGTGCATTCCCAGGAGGAAGATCCAGGAAATTAGGATAACCCTGAGACAGAGGGAAGGGCTTGTAAGGTGTAGGGCAGGACACAGCAGCCACATAGACAACCCAGAAAAAAAAGCATCCAGAACTGTGACCCTGAATCTAATAGCAAGATGGTGGACCCCAGGCCTGCCTGTCCTGTCCTTGTTATCAGGCTCAGATATTCTGTTTGTTTTGTTCTAGGAAAGGGTCTATAGCCCAGGCCGGCTATGAGCTGCTTCTACTGCTTCTTCCTCCTAGGCTTGGGATCCTAAGTTCCTGACATCTGACAGGATCTTTTGTCATGATACAACAGGATCAGGGACTCAGAAAGCACAGACATGAGTCCACCTTTGCTTCTTACAGATCCTCACAACTAGAAGGGCTCTGGCCTCTGCGGTGTGCAGGTGCGAAGCAGGGAAGATCCCGGAGCACAGACCGTGACATCATCTAACCCCAGGCTGGTGCTTCCTACCTCCCCAAACACCTGCACATGCATCCTCGAGGGTCATCTCTCTCCTACACAGGCTTGGGGGTGGGGGGCTGCCTGAAAACCTGTGAAGACCACTGATGCTTCAAGTCCAGGACTTGCCCAGGAAGCCAGCTCAGAGAAGGACTTGGGAGAGGGGCTCTCCTCCAGAGCAGCAAGGAGCCAGAGTATCAGTATGAATCGGAGAGGCTTATACCCTGCTGCACACAACTGATGGGGCAGCAGCCTGCATGTGGTGAAAGAGACTTGTGTGCTTTCTCTGGTGTCTTGGGGCCACTTCTCTGATCTCTGTGCCCCAAATCCAAGGAGAATATTGGAGAGTTGTAACTAATAAATAGTTTGTCCTTTTTCCTATGTGAGCTCTGAAGCAATTAAACACCAGCTGAGGTTGTTCTGTGGGTAAAGCACCTGGTGCTAAGCCTGGTAACTGAGTTTGATCCCCAGGAACCACGTGGTGGTTGGAAGAACAGCTCCCCCAAGTTGTCCTCCAATCGCCACATGCATACTGTGGCATATGAGTTCCCATTGCACATGTACAAACACACAGGAAATAAAAAAATACAGGTCTAATAGTAAAAAAGAAAGGCCAGGCTGGGCGGTGGTGGCACACGCCTTTAATCCCAGCACTTGGGAGGCAGAGGCAGGCGGATTTCTGAGTTCGAGGCCAGCCTGGTCTACAGAGTGAGTTCTAGGATAGTCAGGACTACAGACAGGAACCTTATTTTGAAAAATCAAATAAATAATAAGGAAGTAGAGGGTAAGAAGCTGTAATCATGCACCTTTGTGGCCGTACAGCTGACATTGATTTTAGCCCATGATTCTGGAAGATCAAGGTCCAGCAGCCACTTGGTGGTGGCTGTCATTCTGGCAGACTCCAGAAACATCATGACCAGAAACAAAGCATACATGTTTCTTCCTATAAAGCCATCAAGGGTTGATGATGGCCCTACCCTGGTAACTTAAATTCCAACTATCTCTCAAAGGCCCTATCTAGACCACAATGGGGGTTAAACCCTGGCCGGCATGAACTTTGGAGGACCAGCCATCTTCAAACCCTGGCAGTGTTTTAAGAGCAGCACTGGGGTCAGGGACCCAGGCTTCCTTCAATATGCTCCCTGTTGTCATGGCTCCCACTTCCCAATCTAACTCATCCTGCCAGGTGACTCCACCAGCTCTATCCCATTTAACAGGAAGGAGAAGGAGAGGAGGACTGTCAATCTGCCATGTCTGCATACACACTACTGGCCAGCACTAAGCCACATGGTACCTCTATTGTAAGGAAACTCAGGAAGGTGGCCCTGCTCTGCACAGCCATGTGACCCACTGTATCTGAGGGAAAAGGAAAAGCCAATGTCAGGGGATACACCTGACTCTGTCTCAACTGGCTACCAAGGTAGGTCACCAAACACTAGGGAGTCAGGTGAGCAGCTGGACCATAGCCAGTCCTTCCATTCCTCTTGAAGATGGGACATAGACCAGAAGGGAGGCAAGGGCTGACCATGGAGGTTAGACTGGACAGAAAAGTGGCGAAAAGGTAGGGGATTCATGTGAGAGGTCATAAGAAGATAGGCACTAATGTGTCCAGTGTTATACACATGCTCTGATTACATAACCTCCAAAATTCATACACTGAAATCCTGGCCTCCGGGGACCTCAGAAGGCAATTATTGGAGATGGGCCCTTCGATGGAGTGATAGAGGCTACTGCTGCCGTGGGGACTATCCCGTCTTTCTGATATCCTTGTAAGAAGAAATTAAGACACAGACAGGCAGAGAGGTACAGCCACATGAAGTCAAAGGAGCTGAAAGCATCTACAGCCAAGGAGACACAACAGCAGAGCCAGCCATGCAATGCCCTGACCCAGCCCTCTGCTCCCAGACTGAAGAAGAGGACTGGAGGCAGGGACTGGAGACGAGGTGTCTACACTAAGTGTCTCACATACCCCATAGTGTTCTTCGCTACTGATTGCTCCTGGCACACTGCTCTAAGGGACGGGGTGCAGTGTAGGTGTGTGGACTAGCCCCTGCCAGTAATTTGTGACCCAAGATCCAGGGTGCTAATGGATGCAGGAGTCAGGCAGGATGACACCACACAGGCCAGCACAGATCTGGGAGAGTTGGAAGAGATGGGACAGTGGTAGGCAGAAGCTGGGATGAAGTGCCAAGTCACCCAGTGCCTAGGCTTTGAACTACAAGGATGGATTGGAGAGAGAGGTCTTACCAGGCACTAATTTGAGGTTACATGTGGGGGCCTCATTCAAGCTGCTTTGTGGCCCTAGGGGCCAGATGAGGGAGCAAGAATGTGGGGAGGTACCGGGCAAGGGTGGCAGTAAGCCATCACAAATTCACCACTGCTGCTGAGAGGGCTCTAGTGTCCAACAGAGCTCTTTAACCAGCTACCTCGACTCATTTCCCTTAGAGCAAGAACCCAGAGATGATCCTAAGAATGGAATTCCGGAAGGATGGAATTTCAAGGTTCCCTGGGCATTGAGAACCTTAGTCCCCATCATAATGGGCTGAAATTCCAAAGACAATCTCAACCTGAGCAGGCAACTGCACAGGAAGGGTGAGCCGCACACAGAACCCCTGGAGGGAGGGCCTTTAGGCCGCCATGAAGGTACACAATGAAGCCGCTGTGGAGGCACAGATACAGGAGCTAAGGACCATCACTCGGCTCCAGGGTGAGCCTCACACTGGGGATGGCCACTCTGCTCTGCTACTAGGCAACTTGCCATCCTACTACCCACCCAGGCTCCCACAGTGGGTAAAAGTCACAGAAAGGCCTGCCATCTGAGGGGTCCATGAGAGGAACTTCAAGAAGACCTGTGCATTTCCCACAATATTGGCCCAAAGCTGGAGGGATCAAGGAGAGGTCTGCTGTTTCTCTGCAAGAGCTCTGGAAGAGACAAGGGTGCCCCATTGGTGGTCTTGGCCTCACCCTCTTTACTGGTCAGCAGCCATCCCTAGCGAGGCCTGCAGATTACTGCTTCACAAGGGAAGCTTGTGAAGTCCAGAGCAGGGCGAGAGGAGAAAAAATGATCACAAAGGCGATGCAATATTTCGCTAGACGCTTTGCGGAGATTCTCAGCCTTTTTACCCTACTGTCTGGTAATCTTGTTCCCTCCATTACCTACAGAACAATGTCGGGCGCTCCAGATCCAGGGTGTGAAGGAGAAGACAACACAGAACAAAGCTACACTGGGCCTCCTGCGCAGCAACCTCCGTCGAGGGGCCCACGAATGGGCTTTGGCTAAGAAGGTGCAAAAGCCCCACCCGCTTCGCAGCCTGGGGTTAGGTTGTGGCCGCTCATGTACACATCCCACCCATCTCTCTGGACCAAAAGGCCTGCAGGGGTGGGTTCCTCTGTAACTGGTGCCCAGGGCAGGTTCCCTAACACCCACACAGAGACTCTTTGGGGTCTCTGACCTCCTTTCCGGACCCCAACATACCAGAGCAGGGATGACCCTGGAGGGGTCCTGCGCGCTCTGCTCAGGGGTCCCAGGACCAACAGTCTCCTTGCTGGGCTAGCGGCGAGTAAGAGGCGCTGGGGGATATGCCTGAGCAATCAGTGCCAAGGGCCAGGCTTCAAGCTCAGCCGCCGCCGCTCCACAGCATGATCAATGGACCATCTCCAAGGCCTGCGGGAAGGATACGTCCATGAGGCTGGCACACTGCCGCAGTACTATGGAGGTAACGAGGCAGGCGAGGACCGAGAAGATCTCTCGCCCCTCTCGGCCCCAGTCCCCGAGGCCCGCCCCCAGTAAAGGCTACGGAGCCGGCAGAAGGCAAAGCTCGTCCCCATCTCTTGCTTCCCCGTGGGGCAGCCGCGGGTCCCCAGCCTGCTTCCTTCCTGGGGTCCCCGCAGCGCTCCCTCTCGCACCCACGCGCGGGCGCCCTCCCGGACCCAGGTGGCTCGGGAGAAGCTGCGCAAGTACGTCTTCGACCGCGTGAATACACACAACATACTGATCCACCTGGTTCGGCGACGCGGACAGAAACTGGAGAGCTTGCAGCTGGAGCTGGCCAGCTTGCGGAACCAGCCGGATGCTACTAAGGACGAACTGCGGCAGCTTCAGGTGCCCGCGGGCAGGGCGGGGCGAGGGCGGGGCTCCGATCGAGCGCGGGAGCTTTCGAGAGGAAACTCGGGGTGGGTCTACGTCGGAGGATGTGGAGATTGTTAGGGGGATCAAAACTACTTCAGACAGGGACTCCGTTATAATGGCGGGGCCGCTGATTAGTGTTCGGTGAGAAGATCGTCTCTCCTTTGCTGAGTGAGGGTCTGCGTAGGAGGAAAATCTCGGTAGCCTGTTAGACTGGCCTCCATTGGAGGGGTGGGGCAACACAAAGGTGAGACCTGCGGGTTGGCCGGACCCTTTGGTTAGTCTGTGCCCTTATAAGGCTGTGTTCAAACAGGAAAACTTACTAACAAGGAGCGGGAAATCGATGACTTGAGGTAATGTTTTATCACGCAGCTGTAAACATGAAGTTGGGAATCAGAGCCATTTTCTACATGGTGGCTGGGAAGTGGATAAGGTGTACAGTAATTACTTCATCTGCAGGGCCTGAAGGCAGGGGCAGGATTAGGAGAGCTCAGCATGCTTGTGTGGAAGCCTAGCCCCGCTCCCACCCGCCACCCCTCTTACCCTCCTGGTCAGGGTTCAGTCTTTTCACACCGATGAGAACTTGTGAGGAGGGGGGTCTTGTCACCAAGCTCTTTCAATGATTTCATAACCCTACCACCACCAGATTATCCGCCAACTGGAGAACAACATTGAAAAGACCATGATCAAGATCACCACAAGCCAGAACATCCACACGCTGTACAAAGAGCTGCTGGATTACTTGAAGAAGGTAACGCTCCTTAGCCAGAGAGCTGCTCCAAGCAGCCAGTGAAGCTGCCCCAAAGTATGTGGAAACGGTCCTTTGAGAACTTAATTTTTGTTGTTCCACAGAAGCATATTATGAGCTGCACCCAAAATTTGTGCTTAAGCCTGGGCATGGTAGCACAGGTATATATATGATCTTAGCACTCAAGAGGCTAAGATGGGAAGATTCCAGGCCAGCCTGGGCTACATAGTGAGACTCTATTTCAAAAACAGATGTGAATGATCACCACAAAAACACAGAATTCTTTCTTTCACATATTATATGGCTTAATTTGGGTTTCTGGGGATCTGAGATGGGTCATACCTACCTCCCAGGAAATCCCCTGACGTGCTTCAGGACAGACTCCTCTCCTTCCTCCCAAAATATGCTGAGCACACAATAGCCTGCCCATCTGGCTCTCCCCTACTTTCTGTGACTCCAGGAGGAAGCAGACTCTGACCCATGAAAGTCCTAGGGAGCCATGTTCATTACTCGCTGAGCGCACTCCCAATACAGCACTCAGAGCAGAGCAGCTGTAGTGGAGAAAGTGCCTCAGGGCAGCAGGGTACCTACAGCAGGTGGACAGGTCTGAAAAGGGGGCCAGGCAAAACTTCCTAATACCCTCACCCTAAGAAAGGGAGGTGTATGAGTGGCTTGGCTTGAGAGGAATGGTCGGTATGTGAGCAGTTACAGCAGCTTTTCCCTGCTGACGTCATACCCCTGAGACAGCATTTCGGTATCATGCTCTGGTCTGTCCCTCTGACCTGACCCTAGCACTGGAGGCTCAACTGGAGGCCTGCCCACCTTTCTTTCCTATGTCCACCCCTCCCCACACTCCTTCACTGGGGTATCCTTTGTAGAACTTTCTTTCCAGAACAAACACACTTGAAACAAATCCACATGTCCAACCACGGTTTTCTTTTAAATTGGCAAAGATTCAGCATGTATAGGTTTTAAAAGTAAAGTATTATCAATACTTAGGCTGCCTTGACCATTGGTGCACTTAGCGTGTGCTAAGTGTGCTACCTTACTGCTCCATCCATCCTAACAGCAACCTTTGACAAAGTCAGCATCACCATGAAAAGGCTAGGCATGATCCCAAGATCACGGAGCTGGATGGTTGGAGCCCTATCTCATTCCATGCCCATCTTTCAAGTGCCTCTTTTCTACTTCAGACCAAGGATGTCCCCCAAAACAAACCCTCCTGGAGTTCAGAGTTGGCCTTTGATTGGGTGGGACACTGAGTCATCACATACTCTTGTCCTGGGCAGTGAGAGTCCGTAGGTCACCAATGCCTGTTCGTGCTACCACACGTCTTTCCCTTGCTTTGTGCCTTGCTCAGATGCTGGGCCACACAGATGCAACCCTTATCCTGTCCCAGGACTCACACAGTGTGGGCATGAAGGGTGGAAGAGAACCAAAGAGCTCAGGAAAGCCAGCAGTATAGGATGATGACAGGAAAGGAATCATGGCTTCATGACCATGTTGCCTTGGCCTATTCTCATAGGTGCTGGCAGGGTACCCCACAGAGCTAGACAAGCTCCAGAACCTGGTGGTCAACTACTGCTCGGAGCTGTCAGATATGACAGTCATGTCCCAAGATGCCATGATGATTACTGATGAGGTCAAGGTGAGTCCCAGGATTGGGGGTCTAGCAACAACTGGCTCGCCTGATCCCATGTTGTTCAGGACCTATCTGGACATCCCATGCCTATACTACCTGTCATCCCTGGAGAAATCCATTGTCAGCCCTACCAGCTGATCTGCTCACCCTTGGGACATTTGAGCACAGAGGCCATGATGGATGCAGCTAGGGCAGTGGGCATCTACTTACCATGTCAGTACCAACATCCCTGTCTCTAGGACTGGAGGGCCAAGATCTCTAGGGAGACAGGACTAGAGGGCCAGCAAGCCCTATCCTCCTGAAGTAGGTAATTCATCTAGTAGTCTACCACATCATATCTAGATCACTGGCAGAGACAAATGGTTTCAGAGGTCTCTAGGGTGATTTTCCAAAAAAATATGTTTGAATGGGCCCCAAGGGACCAGCAAGGCCAGGGGTAATCACAGCTCAGAAAGAGAATGGGCAGAAGAGCCCAAGCTCTGACCATATGCTAATGCACAGAAATCTACAGCTTCCCTCTCAGCAAAGCTCTGACCATGTGCTAATGCATAGAAATCTATATAGCTTCCCTGTCAGCAAAGCTCTGACTACATGTTAACACACAGAAGTCTACAGCTCTCCTGTCAGTGGAGGCTATCAGGTTCTCAGGCTTACAGCCTCAGAGCGAATAAGGGGACACTTTGATCAAATTGTGTTTTATGCTAGGTGTGATGGTACATGCCTTTAAATTCCAGTACTCAAGAGGCAGACCTCTGAGTTCAAGGCTAGCCTGGTCTACAGAGTGAGTTCAAGGACAGCCAGGAGCTACACAGAGAACCTCCATCTTAAAAAAGCCAAAAATAAAACACTAAACAAAAATAGATTGTGTTTTATAATGGCACACAGTAACTACAGGTGTCAGAGCAGAAATATTGGCTATGTGGCCACGCTCGTATAAGAGTTGGGGCAGCTGGGGCAGCCGGGGCAGCCGGCCGGGCGGTGGTGGCGCACGCCTTTAATCCCAGCACTTGGGAGGCAGAGGCAGGCGGATTTCTGAGTTCGAGGCCAGTCTGGTCTACAGAGTGAGTTCCAGGACTGCCAGGGCTACTCAGAGAAACCCTGTCTCGAAAAACCAAAAAAAAAAAAAAAAAACTAATTTAATGGGTTCTAAGTAGAACATGTCTGGAGATAACTGAAGGCAAGGGCACAGAGGAAAATAGAGCAGCTGGGTTAGAAAGAAAAGTTATAGCATGTGTCAGTCAGGAGTCTTGGCACCACAAAGGCAAAAAGGAGCACTCAAGAGGATAGTGGGCGCCAGTAAGAATAGGCAGCTTTCTTCCACAGCCCAGTAATATGAAGACTGAAAACTGGTCACTAGCTTTAGGTCCCTAGGAGGATCCTTGGTGAGACACCATCCCCACTGAATCTCTTGTGTCTCCAGAGGAACATGAGGCAAGGGGAGGCAACCTTCATCGAGGAGCGAAGAGCACGGGAGAATCGGCTGAACCAGCAAAAGAAGCTTATTGACAAGATTCACACCAAGGAGACAAGCGAGAAGTACCGCCGTGTACATCTTGAGCCATGCTCTATGGCTCCCTCACCCATGGGGAAGAGCTGGGAGGATCCTTTCCTTCTTTTCCTCATCTGGTTCTTTCTCCTCTCAGGGCCGGAGGGACTTGGATTTCCCTTCCAACCTCATGAGTATGGAAAACGTAAAGGGTGAGTCTCAGCTCTTTACCTTGTTCAGCCAAGGTCTCCAGTAGCCAGCAATGTCTGAGACCTCCCAGACAGGCCACCATGAGGCCATGTATCCCTATGGTCACTAGGGTGAGGAAGACAGCCCCTGCCTCTCCCTGCCTGTCCCTGAAGAAGCTGACAGCCTTTGGCACAAGGTAGCTACAAAGATGCTATCTCTAACAGCTAGAGCTCAGTCACCTGATGATGACATCTCAGAAAAAGTCCCAAAGTACTCTGAAGGGTCAGGCTGAGGAGAGCAGGTACAGGTACAGGTCACATGAAAGCACCCAACACCCTTGGTGACTTCTCTGAAGCCTGAGTGTCTACAGAGCCACCAGGTAGCCATTCCTGCACACTGACTACACCCTCCTTCTCTGCTCTGCCCAGTGAAGAAAAGAGAAACTTCCGTAGCAGATATACAATACCAGACAAAAGTGACTACTTTGGTAGAGAGGGTCAAATCTGCTGTGCAGTGCTCCCACCTCTGGGTAAGTCTCCCTAGCACTTGGAGGGTAGCTAAGCTAGGCCAGGGCCTGGGATACTCTGCAAAACATTAGACCTCAAAGATTAGACCTCCCCATGGAGGTCCTCAAACATGATGCTCTCAAGCCTGGAAAAAGTCTGGGGTTTTTGAATATATAGCTCAGAAAAGAAGATACCCCCAGCACATGGCTGGCTTGTCCCCACCATGCTCCATGTACAGGACAGAGCCTACCAGAATTTGAAAGTCCAAATGCTAAGAACCCAGCCTCTCGCCTCTGCTCTAGCCCCTCCCCAACTTGACAGCCACAGCGAACAGCTGCTTCTGATGGCCTCCTTTTGTCATAGACCCACCTGAGTTACCATTGTCAGGCCTTGAGCGCCATCCACAGCATCCTGACTGAACGTGATACATGGTCTCTTCATGGTAGGTGGGGTTACTTACCCTCTGCCTATCATGAAAGCTATGTAACCAGGATATATACAGGCTACCATTCTGCCCAGCTCCTCACAAACCTTAGCACCCAAAAGTACTCAGTGTCATGACTGAGCCCCAAGTACCAAGAATCTGCACTGTCTACTGCAAGGGGCCCCAGAGAAACCAGGGCTAGGAAGCCCTACTGCCTTCCAAGCTCACACTTGTTCTCTCTGCTCTGGACTGGTTAGGACATAGCTGGCCGCTTCCTGGCTCAGAAGAATACAGAGGAGAATCTGGAGCTACAGATGGAGGATTGTGAGGAGCGGCGGACACAGTTAGAGGCCCTGATGAAGAAGCTAGAACTTGAGGAGGCTGTGCTCAAGTTCCACCAGACACCCAGCTCTGTCAGGTATGATCCAAGGCTACTGGATGGCCCCACAGGTACAAGTTAATGCTGTACATATCTACTGCCAATAAACCTGCTCATCTGCACAAGAGCTGAGGACCTACCCACTTGAAGCTGAGCTTAAAAGCCCCTGAGGTTGACACCTGCTTCAGGACCCTGTAGGCCCACCCTCACTGCTGTGCCTACCTCCTCTACAGCTTTAGTTCCATCCAGAAGAAGATGAAGAACATGCTAGAAGAGGAAGAAGCAAGGCTCCAGCGGGTCCAAAACAACATGAACAAGAGCCAGCGGCTGCTGCTGGCCATCCAGACAGGTATTGACAACCTCTACATCCGGCTCATCGGCATCACCTTGCCAACCTTCCAGGTATCAGGCCCAGGGAGGAAATGTTGTGCACAGGGTCTCTGTGTGGGACCACAGGAAAAACAAGCTGCTTCTCTGACCTACAGAAAGAAATAGCAGTCTCCGACACTCTTGATGTGTATGGCAAGCTGGATTATTGTGAGGGAAAGCTCATATACCTGTCTGAGCGAATGCAAACTCTGTCCAGAAATGAGGAGGTAACCCTGGGCCGCAGAGGGGTCCCCACAAAGCCCATGTGCTCTCCAAGCTGATAATGGGTGCTGCCCTGCAGGTTGACACAAAGGTGAGGGACGCCTTGGAGTCATCAACTCTAAAGGAGAAACATAATACCAGAATTACCTTTGAGGACCCAGAGGAGGACATGATAGGTGAGGCCCTAGATGCTGATCACAGGAAGATGGAGATGGGGGCAAGGGCCATAGCTGCAACTAGATAGGGTCTGAACTCAAGACAACAGGTGGCATACGTACTGACCGGTACATACAAACTCGGTGCTGAAGGGAAAGGTTTTAACTAATAGATGTTGTAGAGGTTACTTTTTCTGAGACAAGGGGGCATACCATGGCATGGGCCAGAAGGCATCCCAGACCAAACCTTTAGAGGAATTTCTGCCACAGAGGCAAGATAGGGTGAAAGAATAAGGACAACTAGTGTGGATAATCCTGGCAAATTCTAGCTGTTTGGCACCTGGCCTTGGGTGACTTAGGGCAGGGGTTTTCAGTCGTAAACAGATCTCTGAAATGAGCTCCAGACACAGTAGATGGCCCACGGCAGCAAACGCAAACAGGTAGAGGTCTCTGGAAAAAGGGGGCTAGCCATTCCTTTTCTTGCCTGTTCAGAAACCTTCCAGTTTGCGGATGTGGATCATAGCTACGTCCCTTCGCGGGCGGAGATAAAGAAACAAGCCCAGCGGCTGATCGAGGGGAAGCTCAAGGGAGCCAAAAAGAAGAAAAAGTAAACCTGTCCAGGCTGTAGTACAGAAATAAACATTTTTCCAGAACTACACTAGAGGAAGGAGGAACCTCCAGACTCTGAGGACGGGGAAGCTGCCTGTTGGACCGGAGGGGTTTGGGGGCGGCGAGGGGAAGGGGCGGGGAGATGCTTAAAAGGGGTGGAACCTAGTGTGCTCTCTGCGCATGCGGCGTCTACGTGTCCCTTTTGGCGTTCCGTAGCCGCGCCGACACTAGGATGGCGGCGCTGACGGGTTCCTTGCTGCTTTGCCGAGGGCCGTGGAAGCCGGAGCAGAGCCACAGAGGCTGAGGCCCCAGAACCTCGCTCGAGGCCGCGCCTGCCGTCGGGCCCCAGCTTCTGGCCGCGCCTGCTCCGGCCTCGGGGGTAGCCTGGGTCGGCCGGATATGGTGCGAGGCGCGCTGCACTGCTGCTGCCGCTGAGCTCGCAGGCCAGCCCGGCTCGCAGGTCCAGCAGGAACATGTTCTCCGCGTTGAAGAAGCTGGTGGGGTCGGAGCAGGCCCCGGGCCGGGACAAGAACATTCCCGCCGGGCTGCAGTCCATGAACCAGGCACTGCAGAGGCGCTTCGCTAAGGGGGTTCAATACAACAGTGAGTGCGGGCCGCACCGTCGGGCAGACCGGGGCGGCTTGCGGGGCCCGGGGCGTCCACCCAGTCTACGAGGATCTGGGAGAACCAGAGGGTAGGGGTGGACAGGGTCCCTGGGTTCGGAGTAGTGGTCGTTCCTTGAGGACCATCACCTGACAGGAGACCTCCAGAGAAGAGCTGTGCAGCGACACTAGGGGCAGCGTTGGAGGACCCTGATTGGCGCGGGTACCCTGCGGAGAGAGACCATTACATAACCCGAGGGTGCGCGCTCGGGTCTATGACTGGTGGATGGATGCATGCCGCCTGCCTCCTCTCCGCCCGCTGAACCTGCTCTCACTTGAGGTTCCTGAAAGTCGGTCGGCTGTGAACCTTTGAGCAGTGTTTTTTTGGTTTTGTAAGGGATATGTTTTTTAAAATCCCAAAAGGTTCTAACTCTGCATCCCTGACCCCACAAAAAGAAAGGTCCTCTCTTCTCTTCGTTATAAATTATGTATGTTGTGCAGCGAGAAGCACACCGTTCTCTTGACCTCTTTAGAGTTTTTCCATTTGCAGGTTCTTTTGCAAAACAATCTAAAGATTCTTGGGCAGTTTTTTGGTCTGATATTGTTTACTTCTCAACCATCTCTATACTGCTAGATTTTTGAAGTGGGCACACACAATACACACGCTGGCACATACACACAGTTTACTTTAAGCGGTGTCTTACAGGGTTAGTGCTATTTGGGTGATAACGTAACATTAAGAAACTTACTTGGAGGATTTTGTGCATATTTAGAAACAAACAGTGTATATATGTTACCTTGAAAGTTTGTATTTCTCTTGAATCTGTAGAAGAGAATATTGAGTCAAATCTTTAGTGGTTTGTGTTCTTTGGAATCTACATTTGGATTCTTTATTTAGTTTTATATAATATTACTTGCAACCTAATTCTAGAAATTAGGCCTGAACTGGAACCTTCTTACTTTCTAAACTTGCTCGTCCTAAAGAGGAGGGAGGGATCTAAAAGAACTGAAGTCTTCCATATTTTCCAAGATGCCTTACTTAGAGGAACAAACCTGCAATAATATAATAAATTCAGATTCAGAATTCTTGTGAGAGCTTCCAAATTTTGAATTGTCTATTACAGAATGCTGTCTGGGTGGCTCGGGGAAGCAGACACGACAAACTCTTTTTACAATATGTCAGAGTAATAAATAACTGAGGCAGGACAGGTGGTACATGCCTTTAATCCTATCACTTGGGAAGCAGGGACAGCTGGATCCTTTTTGGTATGCCTAGTGAGTTCCAGGACAGCATGGGCTACATAGTGAGACCCTGTTTCAAAAAAAGCAATGGAAAAAGAACAAACTCAAAGAAAGCCAGAATTCTAACAACCATAGATCACTGGGAGTTGTCTGAGTTTCAGAAGCAAAAAGAGCAAACTATGCAACCAGAGTAGAGAGATTATACTCGGGAGCAGCACTGAGCTGATGACCACAGTCAGTGAGTGATGGACAGCTTGCTGAGCAGAGGACCTTGCAAAAGTAAGCACTGAAAGGTGTTCTTTACATAAATGGAGCTTAAGCTGAAAAGACAGGAGTGGGATTTAAAAAACAAAGTCAAACAAAGGAATGGGCTCATATGTAGTAAGTCCTAAATAAGCAGTGGTTGTTAGTCACTGTGGTAATGTTTTATAGGCTGTTGAGTTGGGTTTTTTTAAACAATACTGAAATAGTTGGAGTCAGCCCCTAGTCCAGAATGGAGCTGATCAGAGTTAAAGACATTAAGATTGGGGAGTGGGAGGCATCTGAAACATGATCTCACTATGTAGCTCTGGCTGTTTTGGAACTCACTTTGTAGACCAGGTTGGCCTTGAGCTCACATGCCTTTGCCTCCCAAGTGCTGAAATTGAAGGGGTGTGCCACTGCAGCTGGCATACATTCAGAAATGTGTTGGCTTTACATCACAGTAAGTGTGAATGTTGACATGTGAATGTTGACATGTACAGTACTGCTCTTCCAACTGTATGCCAGGCAAAATGTGGGAAGGTTTTCCCAACTTAATGGCAAAGGTGGCTGGAAGGAAACTATAATAGTAACTTTAAAAATATCATTTTTAAAAATATATTTCTTGGGAGGGCATGCATGTCTTGGTACACATGAGGCAGGGGACAGCTTGTTAGCTTTCTCCTCCTATATGGCTCTTGGGCATTAAACTAGGGTTGTTAGGCGTGGTGGCAAGAACCTTTACCTGTTGAGCCATCTCGATGGTCAATCTCTCATTTGTTGGATTTTTTCTCTCTTATTGGAGATTGAACCTAGGTTCTTGTTAAACAAGTGCACTACTGCTGAGCTACACCCCAGCTCCTAAAAATTATTAAATGAAATGGTAAGAATAATTCCATTTCTATTAGCAGATACAATGCAATCAAGAAATCTGAAAAACAAATCCGTCTAATAGGCCATATGGCTTTTTGAGGGATACATCTATATTATAACAGCAAAGAGTGGGAGTAAAGAGATGGAAAAGGATACTGGATAAGTCTGAGAGTAAGAAGGCTGCTGAACTATATAGCCTGGTCCTCTGTAGCTGTAGTAATATCATTCAGCACACACACTTCGAGGTGAAGAAATGGGTTTGAGGTAAGGACAGTACAGACCCATTCAGAAACAGGTTACTTGTACATGACTTCCTCTGTCCCTCTCAACCAAAGGACAGCCGTAAAAACTAAGAGTCCCACCAAACCCCTGAAAATGGACCATATTCTGTGTCCAGTGTGTGATGAGCATGAGACTCTGTGTTCTGTGTCACTGATAATGGGGAGACTCTGTATTCTGGTTTGGTTTTGTTCTGAAATAGTGCCTACTATTCTGCTCTAACTGTTAAACTTGCATGCCCAGCCAATCTTTCGTCAGTGTCCTGAGCTATTCAACTGTCTTTTCGAAGCTTAAAGCAGTTCTTTATTAGCTCTCCATTGCTATGGGATGATTAATGTATAAAAAATAAAAGTTTAGCACTCAGGCAGCAGAGGCAGGATAGACTTTGGTTGGAGGTGGGGGAAATTAAATATCCAGATGACAACAGTTTCCAAGTAGTTTATGATGCCGTGAAAAAATACCTGAAAATTAGAAAGCACTCTCTGCAGGTCGTGGTGTCACACACCTTTGTTCCCAGCACTCAGGAGGCAGAGGCAGACAGATCTCTGAGGTCTGGTCTGAGGTCATGGTCTACAAGCGAGTTACAGAACAGCCAGAGCTACACAGAGTAACCTTATCTAGAAAAACAATAAAAAAAGAAAGTATTTACAACTCTTGGGTCACAAGAGACCCAATACTTGTAAGTCCTTGAGATAAGAATATAATTTGAAAGTCTAAAATAGTGAATCCTGGGAAAGTAGAAGGGAGGCAACGCAAGAAAAGACAAGAGCAGATTTTTAAAAAGAACCAGTTAGGCATTCAACAAAATATATGAGGTGATCGTATGATGACTAATAGACAAATCTTGGAATATTGATTTAAAAGGCAAAACAACCAGGTATGGTAGCACACACCTTTAATCCCAGCACCTAAGAGTCAGAGGTCTACATAGCTAACTCCAGGCCAACCAAGGCTCATAGAGAGGCTGTCTTAAAAGAAATAGGTGGGCTGTACAGAGATACTTCAGAGGTTAAGAGCACTGAATGTTTTCCCAGAGGACCCAGGCTCAGTTCCCAGTACCTACATAGCAGCTCACCTGTCTATATAACTCCAGTTCTCTCAGGGATCTGATGACCTCAGGATCCTGCATGCACTTGGGGCACATGAACTCACAGAACCATAATACACACATACGTACACATAAAAATAAAAGATTTCTTTAAAGCAAAACAAAAGAATTTATATTTAGAGCTATAGAGATGATTAATGGTTAAGAATGATGCTTTTCAATGGGACCTGAAAGAGTTTATTGGAGCTTACAGTGGCAGCAGGCGGCATAGCTTTGAGAGCTTACCTTTTATCCACAAGTGGCAGGCAGAGAAGCCAATCCCAGTGACACACCTCCTAGTCTTCCTAAGCAGTCAGCTAAGCCAACTGTTTGACCACTTACTCAAGTATGTGCACTTATGGGAGCCATTCTCATCCAAACTACAGCAGCAAGATGGGGCCAAGCACATCCAAGTTCAGCTGAGCTATGAGGCCAAGGTGGCCATTAGCTTCTGATATAGTAGAAGGGTTTGAAAATGGGGAGAGGTTTAACTCTGCAGGCAAACCGGACAACCTAGGAGAAAGGAACAAGTGGGTAAAGGAGCCCACAAGCTTCCCCTTGCCCTGGTCTCTTAAGCTTCCATATCTTCTTTAGACCTGTTTCTAACCAGCTCCTGGAAGTCTCCAGGATGTTTTCAATGGCATTGTCAGCCTCTGCGTGTCCCATAGTGCTGCCCCAGGCTAGCACCCATGCCTTCCCTGCCCATCTCAGCATCCTCAGTCATTCATGACTCTCATCCTACCCAACGGAGAGGACAGTCTGTCCTCAGCTTTGCTCTTGTTTCTCCTGGCTTTGTTGACACTGTGTCAGCTCCAAACTGCTGTTTATTACCTTTCTGAAACACTAGTGGTGAGCCTCTCTAAAAGGTCCCAGGCCTAATGACAATACTTCATCCTGTTTACCCCATTCCTGGAGCACATCCTGTCTCTGCCCAAAGCCAGGAGAACCTGCCGAGTTCCGACCTAGTGCACCATGGAGTGAGTGAAGTAGGATACAGAACTGTACCACAAACATGAGGACTGTGAGAAATGCCAGCGTGAAGCCACGTCCTAGATCCAGTCCTGGGCTCTGCGCAATGTCGGCTCAAGTCTGCAGCCAGGCCCAGATGAAGTACTCCGGTGCTGCCCCCTCTACCAGCCCTGGCTTCTGTTCTTGGCCGTTTATGGCCACTACTAGGTCTGCCAAGCCAGAATTGACGTGTTGGGGAACTGCTAGTATCCCCATTCCTCCCCTGCATGCCAGTCACCTGAGAAAATAGGGATTCACCTTGAGACGGAACAGATGTGACACTTTAAAGTTTTTAAAGGATGACTGATGAATCTTCCTTTCTCTTTTCTTTGTTCATCCTTGCCCCAGTGAAGATTGTGATCCGGGGTGACAGGAACACGGGCAAGACAGCTCTGTGGCATCGGCTACAGGGCAAGAAGTTTGTGGAAGAATACATTCCCACACAGGAGATCCAGGTCACCAGCATCCATTGGAACTACAAAAGTGAGTTCAAGGCCTATAATAATTCAACACCATCTTTTCCCTTGTACAATATAGTAGTAGTCTGCCTTTCTGGTTCCTAGAAGATACTCTGAATATGAAAAAATACTACCCGTGTGGGAGGCCCCACTAATTAAGGTTGCATGGGAATCACCCCATCAAGGTTTTGAATCTGTGACATTTCTCCTCTGTGGTGCCTCAGGCCCAAGAAACTCACAGTTACAAGTAAGGGAGCAAAAACATACCTTCAAAGACTGGAATTCCCTGGACACCTCTAGGAGCAGATCCACCCATATACATCAACAACATACATGGCTGCTTTGCCTCATAGGAATGCATGCTATGAACCATGGCAAGTGCTCACCCCTGGAGATCAGAGTGACTACATTTTAACTATTGTCTTCCCCTTTTGTGTTCTGGGGTCTCTATCATTCTTATAGCCCCAGTAGCCCTTAGGACATCCCAGAATGGAATGTTGCTGCTGAGGAGGGGTTGAAGAGCTAACAGGGACTCGGAAAATGGTTTCCGTTCTCATGTAACTTAGGTCTAATATCAGAGAAAGCCTTAGGAGACTGTGAGCCAGATAGCTATGTTGTCAGGGCTCTAGCTAACCTGGGCCTGCTCAGGTGACCATCATAGCTCTGGCCTTGAAACTGACCTGTATTCTTACTGAATACCAGCCAGTCAGGTAAAGAAGTAGTCTGGGGGTGGGGCAGGGGATGTAACTTGGACAGCTGTGTTGTTTTTCATCTGTCCAGGGAGTGAGCATCCACTTGGGTACCTGAAGTGGCCCAGGGATCCACAGGCTACTGAGTGTGAGTTGTTATATGATGGCTTTGTCTATGGGCTAATGGATGCATTGCTCTGCTCATGCTAGGGCCTGGAGAAACAGCCCTGTAAACCCAACAACTTGTATTGCAGAGGCCCCAGGGAGCTAGTGATACCAGAATGCCCCTGGCCCAATTTAGGAGCATAGAAGAGGCTTTGATACTAGGCACTAATCTGAGAGTTTTTCTTCTTTCAGCCACTGATGATGTAGTGAAAGTTGAAGTCTGGGATGTAGTTGACAAAGGTAAGGTGCATTATCTCCTTAATGCATGACAGACTCTAAGGCTCCTCCCTTTCCACACATCCCTTATTTCCATGTCCTTGTGCCCATCAATTGCCTCAGGTCTGGTTATTCTCCCTTGGGTCCCATGTCCTACTTAGCTCTGTCACACAGAGTCACTTGTGGCTCAGAAACATGTCACAAGCACCAGCTTTATCTTTTTTTTTTTTTTTTTTCCGAGACAGGGTTTCTCTGTGTAGCCCTGGCTGTCCTGGAACTCACTCTGTAGACCAGGCTGGCCTCGAACTCAGAAATCTACCTGCCTCTGCCTCCCAAGTGCTGGGATTAAAGGCGTGCGCCACCACCGCCCGGCAAGCACCAGCTTTATCAACTCAAGAATATAGGAGGTTTGGATTTGCTGCCAACTATTAACGTCTGGGTTACATCAGAGTCCCTATCTGATTCTTTCCCTAGCTGGTCTAGGTTCTGGGTCACTTCCGAAATTCCACGTCTGGTAGGCAGAGTCAATGTTCAGCAGTGGACCTGTCACAAATACTTTGCTCTTTTGAGCATTTTGGGAGAGATGACCCTTACAGACCTTTTCCCAAAGCCCTCTTATGCTTCCCCTGATGTTAGCCCTGCGCCCATAGTCACACTGGGCCCTAGAGTCTTAGTGGCCTGGCAGCCCTGCTCTGAGAGAGACAGATGTTCTTTTACTAGGTGATGGCTTAATGCCATGTTGTTTGACAGTGATCTCTTTACTGAGAACTTGTTTTCACAGGCAGATACCCTCAAGGCTCTTGTCTGACTTGGGTCCAGTTTACAGCTACGTGTCTGGCCCTCTGGCACTGGAGGCAGCCCTGATTATTAAGATAGACAGTGTAAGTGCAGTGCACAAGACAGGAGAAATGTGCAGAGCTGCACCATGAGTGTGGAAGGCTGTGGGAGGCAGAGGCAAGTCAAGTGGAGTGAGAACACCTGGGGGTAGCACCTGGGGGTCCAGGACATCAACACGCAGTTCTAATTGGATGTAGAGATGCAAGCTGGAGTTGCATGTTGTTACTTCAACCCATCTCTACCATTCATGGGATGGAGGTCAGCAACCTATATGTATCATTTCTTATAGAATGGGTCACCGAGTCAAAGTACCTAGATAGACCCAGCCACACAGAGACCTATCGTCATCTAAACCTGTAGAGGGCAACAATAGAACTCAGAGTACCCTTAGTGACAGGATCTGATCTCATTCTTCTTATGTTAGGTCTGAAGTTCCTCTTTGATCCGGGGGTCAGAGCTCGTAGTCCTCCCTAGTGCTGACACTGTGTGTGCACGCAGGCCTCTAACCAAACAGGCGCAGCATCACCTAGTTAGCCACTAGCATAGTAAACATGACCTCTGACTTCTCACAACCCCTGACTTCACAGGCCCTACCTCTGACATGACCACTAGCTTCATCTGCATGGTTGTGTGTGCTGTGTGTCCTCCAGGTTCATGGCTTTGCCGGAAATGTGTCTTTAGGACTCTAGTTTTTGGCACAGGGTGTGCTTTCTCCTCCTTCCTCAGCCAGGTTCCTTTTGAGTATTGTTTTGGGCCAAGTGTTGAAGAACAGTTTAAGTCACTTTTTTCTCTGATTCCAGGAGTAATACAACCTAGTTGGACCCTATCTATCCATTGAGTCTCTCTGATGATCTTGGTGTGTCTGTATACCTCTGAATGCTTGTGCGTGTCTTTGGAGCGTTGATAAATGACCTACCTGAAGTTCATCACTGTTTACACTGAGGGCAATAGTCACATCCTCATGAAGCCATCAAGTGACTTAGGCCAGCTGTTCTCCACAAGCCATGACCCCATCAAGTCAGGATGTGGAGCTACTGCTCCACAGAGGGACCACCTCTTTGGAACCGCAGTGCCTCCCTAAGCTCTTGCCTCAGCTCTGGTCTCCGCATCTGCAGTCTGCTACAATGGAACGCATAAAACCTATAGACAGGGTTTTGAAGAGTGAGGTCAGAACTTGGGGCTGAATATCAGATGGCACAATAATGCAGAAGCCTCAGTCTCTCACTCAGGGCCCTTCAGAGTAGCGTTTTACACCCTCAGCTGGCCCAGGAACCCATGTAGCAGAGGTGACACCTCCACTGCCTGGGAGCCACAGAGGACTTTGTTTCTTGCTATGCTAGGCTCACATGCCCTCTGCCACCCCACTCTCAGATCTCTGCTTAGATCCTTGCTCAGATGCAGTCAGGCTGGATCCCAGCACAGAAGTCCTAACCCAGGAGTGCCTGCATAGTCATAGCTACTGTTGCCTCTTTACCTTAGAGAGTTGGGAAAAAAGAACCTTCTGCCTCTCCTCCCTCCCCCACCCCCATGATCCAATATCTGAGTAGTGTCCACATCAAACAAAAGACCTTTAGATGTGAGAGAAGTTAAAGCAACTAAGAGCTCAGGGCATTGGTAAGTAGTTATTACAGAGGACTGGCCAGGTAGTTGAGCTCAATGGGCTCAAGCTTTGTGAAGACAGTACTCTAGTACTTGTTCAGAAGCTTTAGAAGAGAAAGTTGAAAGAAAGTAGCCTGGCAAATTTTTTCTTCCCCTGGCCTCCCACCTCTTGTCCAACACTTCTCTTCTGTCCCAAGAGTAGTTCCCACAAACACTTTACAGCAACTTATGGGAAGATGCTGGTGGGCTAGAGGCTCACACACTCTGAATGTCCCACTTGCCGTTCAGCCCGTGAGAGTCAGGCTGAACCATTCACTGCACTGAGTAGAGAAGCTGACTCCCCAGGCTGACCTGAGTGTGACAGGTGCTCAGAGGACTTCAAGAGGAGAGCTGTGGAGGTTCTGTGTAAGCAGACGAACCTGAGTTTGTTCTCAGAAGATACTTGTCTGCTGTGAAATTCCCAAGGTTGTAAGGAGCTCAGTTGGACATTTAGGTGAAAAGGAGGCGGGGCAGTGATGTCATCTTGTTATCTCTAGAGTTCAGTGTCAGACTGCAGACAGGACCTGTGGCTGTCTGCTAGATAAAAACACTTTAATAGGGTGAAAGAGATGGCTCAGCTAAAGAGCACTGACTGCTCTTCCAGAGGTCCTGAGTTCAATTCCCAGCAACCACATGGTGGCTCGCAACCATCTGTAATGGAATCTAATGATGCCCTCTTCTGGTGTGTCTGAAGACAGCTACAGTGTACTCATATAAGTAAAATAAATAAATAATTCTTTTTTAAAAAAAATACTTTAATAACTATGACACATAGTGTCAGGCTGGACTGACACATCTCCCAGTGTGCCAGTATCTTAGTGATACAGAAGAACTGTTTAAGGAACTCAGATTTGGTCTCTCTTAGCTTTGACCATAGAAACCCTTTATCTCATGCTGTCTCTTACGCTGTCATGAGGGAGCCCTTTCCTCAAGGCAGACTTGGATAGGGAGTCCTCCTTCCAGCTGCTGAGCACTGCACTCCTACCCAGCTCACAGCTCTGCTGGCCCCAGCCAGCTCAGCTCTGCATCTCTCAAAGATGAGTGACATGTCTGGACCTACCTACCAGGAGGTGCTTTTAGATTCAGAGACTGAGTGGTGTGCAGTCCCTCATGGCATTAAGACATTATGGCAGACAGGAGGGGGTCTAAGGAAGGATACTCTTCTACACTTTAATGCAAATCCTGGGCACAACAATTTCACTCCTAATTTTTTGTTTGTCTTTTAATAAGGAAAATGTAAAAAACGAGGTGATGGCTTGAAGACGGAGAATGACCCCCAGGAGGTGAGCCACATGTCAGGTGGGTCTGTGCCAGTGTCTTGAGCAAGGTGCCTGTGGTCACTCACTGGGCTTCCTGCCCATCCTGAGATCCTGGACAATCCCATTATGCCATAGATGCAGTAGTCACTGACTGTCCTTAACTACTTTTGAGATTCTGTGCTGCCTGGGTTAAGTTTTAGGGCTACTACCTACTTAGAGTACCTCCCCCAAGTGTATGGTGCCTGCTCTGCTTCACTCCACAGACATCACAGTGAACTCTTGTGTGAATGGCCTGGTAGGAACCAGTTTACATGTCTATCCCAGTGGCTTCGTTCTTTAAAATGCTGGCTTATTTTGGAGATGTGGCTGTAGCACCACAGGTGGACCAGGTGATCTCTGCTTGCTCCCTGGAAACTGTGACACAGTGGACACGTCTGTGTGATCCTTCCTCCCAGTTGTTTTAGAGAGCTCTTTCTTGTCTTCTCCCTCTTCAAGGCAGGAAGTTTAAGTGATCCGTAGCCCCTTTCTGGCACTGTCCCATGTTTGGGATTTCATTCATCCCATGGGTTGGGTTTTGTTTTGTTTTACCATTTGTATAACTTTTTTTTTGTTGTTTTTTTTTTTTGTTTTTGTTTTTTTGTTTTTGTTTTTCGAGACAGGATTTCTCTGTGTAGCCCTGGCTGTCCTGGAGCTCACTCTGTAGACCAGGCTGGCCTCGAACTCAGAAATTTGCCTGCCTCTGCCTCCCAAGTGCTGGGATTAAAGATGTGCGCCACCACTGCCCGGCTAACTTTTATTTGCTTTATTTTTATGTAACTTTATTGACAGTTTCATACACAAATATGATATATTCTGTTTACTCTTTACCTCTTCTCTGTCTCCCTCCTACCCTGTCATCTGTTCCCTCTTACTACAAGTCCTGTCCTGCCTGTGTGTGTGCGTGTGCGTGTGTGTGTCTCGGGGTACGGAACCCGGTGATTTTAAACTAGGACCTTCTGCCTGACCACATGTTTGGGATTATCCATTGGCGTTTGTTATGCTCACTCTTGGGTACAGGGGTAGCACCCCAGGAGACCTAGCCTTCCTAGCCCATGACTGACCGTTGACAGATGCAAGCCAACACACTAACCTTAGACTTTCTGCTCTGTCTTCTACCATGTTCCCTGAGCCTAGTTTAGAGCCATACAGTAAACGATCATCTGTTTCCAACACCTTGAGCAACCAAAAAGAAAAAAAATTTTTTAACTAAGATGAAAGTAGCATTTATCCAGACAGACAGAAACATAATATTAAATGCAGTTTGGCTAAAGAACAGCTGTGAGCCCACTCACCCCACCCATAGCCTGGGGTTTGAGCAGATTTTCAGCACCATGTACCATGTTTGATCTTCCACTAGAAATCTCAAAGGGCAGCTGGCAGCTCCAGCCCTTGCTTCTGGAGTCCTAAGGCAGGCCTCCCCTGTGGAGATGGAACTTGCTGCTCCAGCTCCTACAGCTACCCTTGTGTGCACCCACAAGTGTTTTCTTGTTTTTGTTTGTTTGTTTGTTTGTTTGTTTGGGTTTTTTTTTTTTTCCAAAATGAAATGACTTTTAGATTAGCAAAACCCCACTCTGTGTTTTTCAGGTGTTTGAAGATCCACAAGTATGGGATTGGCCAGGGACACAGTCTTAGCCTTTCTTCTTCTGTTTCTAGGCAGAGTCTGAAATGGCCCTGGATGCCGAATTCCTGGATGTGTACAAGAACTGTAATGGAGTGGTCATGATGTTTGACATCACTAAGCAATGGTAAGAGAGTCTGGTACTGGCAGTGCCTGCGTGCCTTCATGTAGTACTGTGCTATTCCCCTCGGTGTGGAGCTTCCTGCTATGCCAGCTGTGAGCAGAACCCCCTGACCTAGGAAACTGAGGCACCGATACCACACGATAGGCAGAGTTTAGGCAGGAACTGGCTCAGGCTTATAGCCAACAGTGGTAGGAATTGGGTGTCATCTTCTATAACCTTGCTGTCCTGAAAGCACTGTATAAAATTTGTCAGAATCAAGTGGCCTGTTGTATTGGAAGGGCTCCCCAAAACAGGCATACACACATACACACACACTCAGTAACTCACCAAGAAGACACAGCTAAGATTTGTGATAATAAAGGACAAAGAATGCAGTGAATAGGTGCAAGCCTCCTGAGACCCACCATACTCCACCAAGGGGAACATCATGAGGACCATGCTCAGGAGACTGTGTTGCATACCACTGTAAGACTGGGAACTCTTTCTAACCCACAGCAGGAAAACCCAAGGGCCCCAGTCTCTTTAAGAAAACTGTAATATTCAGGGCGGTGGTGCCACACGCCTTTAATCCCAGCACTTGGGAGGCAGAGGCAGGCGGATTTTCTGAGTTCGAGGCCAGCCTGGTCTACAGTACAGAGTGAGTTCCAGGACAGCCAGGGCTACACAGAGAAACCCTGTCTCAAAAAAACCAAAAAAAAAAAAAAAAAAATAAAGAACACTGTAATAGCCAAACATGGTGGTACACACTTATAACCCCAGAACGTGGGAGACAGTGACAGGTGGGTTTCTGCGAGTTCAAAGCCAATCTGGTCTACATAGAGAGTTCTAGGCCAGCCAGGGCTACATAGTGAGACTCTGCCTTAAAGAACACCCACTCCATTACAAGAAGGAAAGAAGCCCTGGCAGCAGCCCATGTAAATGCAGCACTGGATTCCCCTTGCCTTTTCTCTGCTTTTACAGTTCCATCAGTGTTGTGTGTATAATCTGTGTTCAGATTGGAAAGACAAAAGAAAAGCATTCTGTTGCATCATGTAACACTGTCTATCACTACAGACAGCTGAGCAGGTCAGCTAAGTTTTTGTGCATCATACATGTACAGTGGAACCATATCTTCTTAGGTTTCACATTTATGCTATTTAAGAATAGTCACACAGTTGGTTACACCAGCCTCCAACATGTGTACATGCTAAGCCTTGGAGTGAAGTGTGCACTGTGCATGTTACACTGACTCTGGTTTGAGGTCCTGAACCCATGTAGCCACCATCTACATAACATACTTTCTATAGTCTCTGCACAGTATTCACGGGCCCACCTCCAATCTTCCCAACCTTCCAGGACCTATGTGCTTGCCTGACAGGCTGGCAACTGTCACATGCAAGAAACCTATGGGGGCTGCAAGAGGCAGACTAGGTTCAGACTAGCTCCAGTTGAGCAGTACACGTGTCATAGACACCCATGTACAAACCTACTAATCATGTACAAGCACCGTGCAGTGCTCTTTTGTACATGTACAGTGCCTGTTGGTCTATTATTTGGGACATGGCTTCCCCCATATGACATTATGTTTGGACACTAAAGACCTCTATACTCCACTGAAGTGTGTTACGGTCTTTGCTGTCTAACTTCACACGACCCTATAGCTATCAGGGAGTATCATAGGTAGCACCCTTAAGAACAGCAGAAACTCAAAAGCTTGGCTTAACATCGGGACATGAGTTCTGGGCTACAGAGTGGGTAGGAGGCTAGGCCAGCTCAGGAAGGATGCACAGATGTATATTGGGAGCCATGAGGTGTCATAAGCCCTTGTCACAAAGCTCCATTTTTTTTCAGACCACAAGGACCACAGCCATTTCTTAGTGTCTGAGATCCCTAGTCACCAAAATATTTGGTTCAGCTAGTCCTGGGAGTCAGCAGACACTGATCATGAAGAATGGAAACAGCCAGGTTCACACAGCTGTCACTCGAGGCCAGCAAGCACACTTAAGGTGTCTTTTTTTTTTTTCTTCTTCTTCTTCTTCTTTTTTTTTTTTTCAAGACAGGGTTTCTCTGTGTAGTCCTGGCTATCCTGGAACTCACTCTGTAGACCAGGCTGGCCTTGAACTCAGAAATCCACCTGCCTCTGCCTCCCAAGTGCTGGGATCAAAGACGTGTGCCACCACCGCCCGGCACTTAAGGTGTCTTGTAGGATACAAGGTGCAGGAGATGCTTCAAGTATATATACCAAAGACAGGAGAAGCTGCTGTAGCTAAAAACATGTTTTACTCTTAATTACTTAGCAGGGAAGCTGGCTCATACTCATTTCACTGGTTGTGGGAGGTGTTAGTGGGTTTTATAGAAACTAGGTCTCTGTGTAGCTTAGGCTAACCTGAAACCGACTATACAGCCTGACCTGGCCACAAACTCACAATCCTCTTACCTTAGCTTTCTGAGTACTGTGATCATTGGTATGTCCTGCCATTTGTGGATTTTGGGAGAGGTTGGGGGAAGCAGGGCATGAGTACTGGAGGTTGAACCCAGGACTTTGCATACGATAATCAAGTGCTCAACCACTGAACTAGATCCCCGGTCCTGGTTGGGGCTTTACAAGCCATTGGAGACATTGCAGTGACTTGTAAAGTGGAACTACAGGACACCCCCACATTAAGTCAGTCTTGGAGAGACCTGTAGACTTTGTAGACGACTACTACTTAGTAATCTACACTACAGAATAAGGAATGTCCTAAAGACAAACACATGACTAAGGATACTTCAGTGCTGGTAACCAGGAGATAAAAGACAACAAGCCAGGAGAAGTGAATGAGCTGCAGCCCCAACCTTAGTGTGTAGCAGAACTCAGGGACAGGTTACCTCAGGACATGCTCAGTTCAGAGTAATGCTACAAACAGGTGCGGCTCCAAGCAGTTCTTTTTGGGGAGTAGAGGGAGGGGGATGCTAAGGAGTTGAGTGATAGAGACCAGAGGACAGGCTATGAGAGTCAGCTCTTTCACTCTACTATGTGGCCCCAAAGATCAAACTCAGATCATCAAGCCCAGCAGCAAGCACTTCTGCCCACTAAACACTCCACCAGCCCTTGAAGCCGATTCATAGGGACATAGACAGGTGTCAGACCAATTAAAAGCAAAAGAACTGGCACCTTGAATTGAGGTGCAGGGGAACTGTGCTCTCTTGAGAGAGTCAGTGGCCAGAGATGCAGGCTGAAGGTTGTAGCATTTGTTCATCATCACCCTGCCTGAGGTGACAAGTGCTCTGGGGAGTTAGACCAAAAAGATAGCACACACAGCTCTCTAAGGGTCACACAGCTAAGGCAAAACACTCCCTCCCTTTTCAAAGGACCTTCAATTATGTTCTCCGGGAGCTTCCCAAAGTGCCAACCCATGTGCCGGTGTGTGTGCTGGGTAACTACCGTGACATGGGCGAGCATCGAGTCATTCTGCCGGACGATGTGCGTGACTTCATTGAGCACCTGGACAGGTGGGTGCTACCACTTCTGCTCTGGTGGTGTTGGGGAATTCTCGTAGGCACTGGGGCAGCGCAGGCAGGGTTATCCTGGAAAGAGGATGAGGAGTTCCAGGTCTCCGCAAGATGGTAATGGAATAGAAGATGTAAAGACCATGTATGCCAGGACTGTGGGCCTGCCTGGCTCTCGCCTGATTCTCCAGACCCCAGAGGAGTATGCTGCAGAGCGTCCTTAGGAACTGGCTGCCAGAAGGAAGCTTGGTAGGCAGGATGCCTTAGGCTTCGAGTTGAGCTTCACTGCCCATCAAGTTCCTTTGTCTTTTTTTGAAAACAGACCTCCAGGTTCCTCCTATTTCCGCTATGCTGAGTCTTCCATGAAGAACAGCTTTGGCCTGAAGTACCTGCATAAGTTCTTCAACATCCCATTTTTGCAGCTACAGGTAAGGCAGACAAATGGGTAGCCGTTGCTTCTGTGACTCTGCACAAGAACTGCCCTTCTTCCTAAGTCTGATAGCATCCTTGGGCACCTTGGAAGCTGGCCTCCAAAGTGTATGTAGTGGACTGGAGATGACACGTACAGTACTCAGAGCAGCAGCCAAGAGTCGAGTAACACATCCTGCTCTTAAAGGGCATTTAGAAGTCAGTACACCCTTGTCCCTGTAGGGTGCCCGACTTACGTTCACACCCCTTCCCCAGATAAGCAAATAGCAATGGAGGAGGTCTCAGTCACACTGTGTCTTTCAACAAGAGTCAGGTTCCAGGATATATAGCTTCTGTGACTACATTCAAATGCTGGGCTGGCTGTACTCTGAACCATGGCCCTCTGGCCATCTCATGAAGAAAGAAAACCTGTACCCTTGCTGGAAACATCTAGCCTTCCTGATGCAGTGGAGGCAAGTAGGGTGGCCTTCAAGGTGAAGAGCTGTACCTACCATGCTTTTCAATTAGTGCTCCTCTTGGAACCTTCTAAATGTGTAGTAGTGGCAAAGACTGTATGTGGAGCACAAACCTGTAGTCCCAGCACTCAGAAGGCTGAGTCAGGAAGACCACTTCAGGCTTAAGGATACATAATGATATGGTTCAGTAAGAGTGAGACCCATCAGCCGGGCAGTGGTGGCGCACGCCTTTAATCCCAGCACTTGGGAGGCAGAGGCAGGCAGATTTCTGAGTTTGAGGCCAGCCTGGTCTACAGAGTGAGTTCCAGGACAGCCAGGGCTACACAGAGAAACCCTGTCTCAAAAACCGAAAAAAAAAAAAAAAAAAAAAAGAGTGAGACCCATCTCAAAAACTTATCAGTGTTGCTCGTAGTGGTACACACCTGTAATTCCAGCACTTGGGAAGTAGAAGCAAGAGGACCAGAGGTTTAAGGTCATCCTTTGCTATGTCACAGGTTCAAGATGAGCAGAGGTAGTGAAAAAATGACCATATCCCCACCCAGTCCCCATTGCCTGCAGTTTGTTTCTACATTTGTCTAAGCCAAGGAACCAGTATCAGTCTATAAACTAAAGGCTCTATCTAGTCCCATTTCTCCCAGAGTCCTACCCTGCGTAAGCTCTGGTCAGTGTCTCTGGTCTTGAGGTGTGCTGTAGCTTCTCATAGCTAGGAGAGCAACAGACCATGTGGAAGATGGAACAGGTTTTGGAGCCTAAGCCACATTCCTTTTGGGACAAACAGCTTGGTATGAGGTCTCTGGTCCTCATCTCTCTCCTTTTGAAGAATGTGAGGTTCCTGCAGGTAGGGCTATGATAAGGAGCCCCTACCAGAGGCTTTTCCACTAAAGACTCCTGTTGAGTCACCAAACTTTTTCTGGGGAGACATAACACACTTGTCTACTCAGTCCAGTTAGGGATCCCAACAGACCAAAGTATGGATACCACCAGCATCCAATTTGGTGAACCAATGAGTTTTATTGGGGGTTTCTTACATGCATATGGATGAGGGGTTCCTTACAGGAACAGAAATGAATCAAAGACATCTGTATCACCGAAGCCTACCCCAGCATGGGTGAAAACTCACAGAGCTGGGAACCTGGAGCTCACTGCACAGCCTTCCCATGCAACTGGTCTGGTCTGGATCTTTGCAACATTTCTCTGAGAGTCAGCTTTTATTGCTTATTGGGGCAGGAGGGCCTAGAGAATCTGGCCTCCTTTCAGGGACTTCCTAAAGATATTTTCAATTGTTTGCCTTCTTGTTTAAAGAGCCTTGCAGCATGGATGTTTCAATCTAGGAGGAAACTGTTAACCAAACTTCCCACGTGCTCCATTCTATGAAAGCTTTACCACTGACTTAGACCAAGGGAGACCAAGGAACACCAAAACAGTCATTAGTGCTAAAAGCCTGAGCTGAGACCCAAACCAATATAGCTTTTCTCCAGGGTTCCTTGCAGGGAATCTGATGGCCATTGTCTGCTGGCAGGGTGCTGGGTACCTAGAAGTACCATGGATTGAAACATTCCACGTTGGAGGGGTTGGCTGCTCTTGTAGAGAATGGCAGTTCAATACACAGCACCCACATGGTAGCTCACAGCTGTCCGTTGTCAAGGGACCTGAAATGCCCTTCTGGTTCTGTGAGCACCAGACATAGCGTGCAGACAAAACATTTATATGCATTAAATAATAATTTAAAAGAAAAAAAAACTATTACTTTTTGGATTTGAGAATGTAACTCTGTTAGATTACCTGCGTACTATGCATGGCACCCTGGGTTCACTCCTTAGTACGGTATAAACTGTGTGTGGCACATCTGTAATTGCAGCACTGAGGAGGTGGAGGAAAGGAGGAAAAGAAATTCAACGTTTTCCTTAGTCATACAGCAAGTTCAAGGCCAGACCCAGATACAAGAAACAACCATGAGGCTGGAGAGATGATTCAGAAGTTAGCGCAGCTGCTGCCCTTCCAGAGACCCGGAATTTAGTTCACAGCATCCACACTAGTTAGCTCACAGCTCTGTGTAATTCTAGCTTCAAGGGAGCCAGCACACTCTTCTATACTGTCATTTAAACATGTGGCTTTACTTAGACACATATATGGACATAAAAATACAAGTCTTATTTAAAAAAAAATAACTGTGAGTTAGGTGTGGTAACACACACCTTGGATCCCAGTGCTCAGGAGGTAGAAGTGGATCTCTGAGCTGGAGTCCAGTTTTGTCTACAAAATGAGTTCCAGGACAGCCAGGGCTACACAGAGAAACAAAACACTATAACTCCACAATTATTTAAATCACCAGTTATTGGTCAGTATTCGGGGTAAGGTCTAAATAGACTTTATACAATGCATGTGATGCGGCTGTCTAGGCTTTTCCTGGTACAGCACGTGTTCAGGTTTTTGTTTTTGTTTT
>JANHMN010000002.1:96289975-96362061 GCA_030674055.1 Rhabdomys pumilio | reverse complement strand
TTCATCTTCTCCTCTCCTTACTCCATCTTTTCCTCTTGGTGCTCCTTCCCCCTTAGCTCCTCCTACATATTACCCTTCCTGTTAAAATAAAGCTTTTCTCTCAGAATACAATTAGAGCATAATTATTCCTATTTGTACCAGTGAGGTACAAGATAGTCTTAATACCCAGTCCATCCTTTTGTTGACTAGCCAGAACCTCTGTCATCTCTCTTGACTAGAACACTTAGTTTTGAACCTGGCTTTTTCTTGGCTTTAGAACGTGTTCAGTTTTAAAGTTGGGCCCTCGTCAGTCTGTGGTAGCCTGCTTGTTAGTCCTGAGTGCTGACTGCATCACTCTAATGTATTTCTTTTCATTTTTCAGAATATAAGCAAACCCCAGGTCTCTTGGTCTGTAGTTAACTCCCACTTTTTCCATTTGGTTTGCTTGCTCTGTGCTGAAAGGACTCCCAGTGTGAGCTTGTGCCAAGGTCATAGGTTTCTTGTGAAGGCAGTGCCTATCTACCAGGTCCTCTTTCAGTTAGGAACACTTAGCTGTTCTGTGCTCCCCACACAGCCAGAAAGCGCTGTGTTTTAAGATGAAATTTAAATGCAAGAAGCCATGTTGACTGACAGCCATGGCAGCTGGATCAGAGACTTTATTTAATCAGCTTTGTTCATCAGCTACAAGTGTATGGTTACCCAGTCAGTACCTGGCAGTCTCTCACCTTATGTTGTCCCTGGAGCTCCCCAAACACCTTAAGCACCTGTTTTCATGGTTTTGTGGCCTGATAGGCTATTGTAGCCAACAAAAAGTGCTAGTGACCAAAGATGTGAAACAGAAGGTGGCACTTTGTGGTGTGGCTCCCCATGACCTATATCCTCCAAACTATGCAAGCTGACCCTGCAGGCAGTCAGACCTCGTGTCTCTCACAGGAATAGGCTGTAAAGTGGGGAAGAGGCATACTCAGCTGTGTCCACTTCCTCTACAGAGGGAGACACTGCTGAGGCAGCTGGAGACAAACCAACTAGACATCGATGCCACACTAGAGGAGCTATCAGTGCAGCAGGAAACCGAGGACCAGAACTACAGCATGTACGTGAGCCAGCATCTGTAGCTATGTAGGCCCTGACTCCCCTAGCGGGGAGGATGGGTCCTATACCCTGTTGCCAGTGGGTCCTGGTGAGCACAGATAGGTGCCACACTTGGGGCTGTGCCTGTGAGGCAGTGGAGAAAGCACCATATAGACAGTTAGCCTGAGTGTCCTTCAGCCAAGGCCTTCCAGTACTCAGTGTAGAGCTGTATGGGAAGCGACTGACTACATGGTTCAGCAGCTCCTCTCAGCCTTCTAGGACATGTGTCCATGCTATTGCCCAAAACCCTTCCTGTTCATCTAGTGGGAGGTTCATTATTAATATGAGCTAATTAATAAAATATTTAGTCAGATCAACATTTGTCTAGAACAAGTGGATTAATACTTTGAATTGAGCTATGCTGACCTGAGGAGCAGCCTCAATTTCCCTACATCCCCCTCAGTTCTTGTAGAAAGTGAGGGCGCATGCTCCTGAAGGTGGGCTGTGTCGGCTTTGCCACTCTACACCCCCAAGTTCTTGGAGCCTGCAGAACATATAACATGCTTAGACGTGTGGTTTGGTTCCTATGTGTGGATCAGCACATGCCTGCGATGAGAGCAACTCTGTGCAATTGCTACCTCACTGACCAGAGCCAGCCACACTGCCTCATCACTATTGTTTGGCTGATAGCTACTGGCCTACCCAGATCCCACAGAATGGGTGGTCCTGCACCTCTGCTGTGCAGCTCAGCTCCCCAGGCTGAGGACCTGCTAGTGTAGACGGAAAGCATGGCCTTGGGAGCTACAGTGCTAAAGAGACAGGATAGGCAAGGCATTAGTTTGGGTACCAATGACTGGGGCAGCTGATTGGAAGACAGGCCCTATTTTCTGCCTATGAGTATAAATGTAAAAGGCATACTGATGCCTGAAAGCCATGGAGAAAGAGGGCCCAGAAGAAGCTGTGTCCTCACTCCCTGCCCTTTTGCCCCTCCTAGCTTCCTTGAAATGATGGAGGCTCGAAGTCGAGGCCACGCCTCCCCTTTGGCAGCCAATGGGCAGAGCCCATCCTCAGGCTCCCAGTCGCCAGTTGTGCCTCCAAGTGCTGTATCCACAGGGAGTTCCAGCCCCAGCACACCCCAGCCTGCTCCTCAGCTGTCTCTAGGTGTCTCTTCCACCTGTCCCTCGGCATCATCTCCTGTACCCCCTGTGGAGGCCATGCCCCCCTCTGTACACCCTTCAGTCCCAGCTCCAGCCCAGCGTCGCAGTATCATCTCTCGGCTGTTTGGAACCTCACCAGCTGCAGAAGTGACCCCTTCACCTCCAGGTAAGCCTGGGAGCAGCTCTCTCATGTGAATTTGGGGCCACCTTCTGGCATTTTGAGCTTTATATCCTCACTGGAATTTCCCTGTGCTCCTGAAAAGCCACATGGGCCAACCATTTCTTAGCCTGGTTCTAAGATAGCCTTTTCCTTGAGCCCGGGTGCATGCCTGGTCAAGTCCCAATCCTACAGGCACAGTTGTGGGGCTTGCCTAGCATGGGGGCAAGGACCACATAAGGAAGAAACAGCATTTCTCTATAGAGCCAGCTCCAGCTCTAGAGGCTCCATCAAGAGTCCAGAATGTTGAGGATTTTGTCCCTGAAGATGGCCTTGACCGAAGCTTCCTGGAAGACACAACTGTGCCTAAAGACAAGAAAGTTGGAGCCAAAGGCCCACAGCAAGATAGTGACAGGTAAGGGTAAGATTGATAAGAGCTGAGCACAGGGTCCACCTCAAGGACAAGCTTCCCATCCCCCTTCATACCTGGATCTCCAAGACACCACTGAGGGTTGCGGACACAGCCTCTCTGGTGCTTGCTAGGTTGGCCATTACCTCTGAGGACAAAAGCTGAGCTGTGACTGGAAGAACTGAGGGAAGGGCTTGGTTATGTCAAAGCTCACTCAATCTGATCACTGCCAACCACCCTGCGCAATACAAACAGCTCACCCAGGAGTGGAGCAGAGTTTATGGCCACAGCAAACTAGAGAACATTAAGCTGAATCTTCCTAGAATAGCAGGAACCTTGGTAAATGACCTACCGGGGACAGGGCCACTCTTGAGGGCATAATCTATCTGTAAAGTATAGTGAGGGCCACTTGGGTCTCTGTATAAACTCAGAGAAGCAGGCCCTGGCCAGGTCTGACTTCCTGAAGCGAGCCCTTCTCACAACCCCCTCTCTGTCTTCTAACAACAGTTGAACATCTAATTACAGTTAACCTGAGATTACTCCCTCTAACAGATCAAATGTTGAATGACTGTTAGCATCTCTGACATCACCGTGTTGTATGGGACCAAGGGCTTCCCTTCCAGAAACAAATAAATTAGAGGCTTCTCTCTGGACTTCTCCCACTGGTTCCCTCATTGGCCAGCATCTAGGCAGTGCTTCCCTCACTCTTAAGTCCACCTCTTCCCAGCAGAATACCCCTGTAACAGCCCAGGAGGTCTTGCCACTTGAGTATGGTACTACAGACAGGGCAGCTCTACAGGCAGTAGGGTTGGTAATCAGCAACACACAGCTCCCCTCAGAACTTCTGACTGCCTACCCCCCTCTTTGCAGTGACGATGGAGAGGCCCTAGGAGGGAACCCAATGGTGGCAGGTTTCCAGGATGATGTGGACATAGAAGACCAGCCACTTGGCAAATCCCTGCTGCCCTCAGACCCCATTCCCAGTAAGAATATCAGTCTCTCAAGTGAGGAGGAAGATGAAGGACTGGCAGCCCACCCCAAAGTGGCTCCTCAGCAATGCTCAGAGCCTGAGACTAAATGGTATGGGCTGGGATTCCCAGAGTATGGCCAGCTGAGGTGGCAACCCAGAGTGGCCTCAGAGCTCCTGACATTTCTTCTTATGTGAAGGTCCTCCACCAAGGCCTCACATCCACAAAAGAAGGGAGCTCCCACGCGAGGCATACCACCGTGGTCAGATGGTCTCACCACTGGCTTGGGGCCCGAACTCAGCAGTACCAAACCACCCACTGATGGCTCTCAAAGACCCCAGGAAGGGAAGGACAAACAGGTGTCATCAGAGAGTGATCCTGAGGGGCCCATTGCTGCCCAGATGTTGTCCTTCGTCATGGATGACCCTGACTTTGAAAGTGATGAGTCGGACACACAGAAGAGAGTGGTAAGAACAGGCTGCTGGCTAGGCAGCTCAGGCTTCATCCTTCCAGAGAGAGGACAATCAAAGAAGGTCTGTTTCCCAAAGCAGGGTCTGAGGAGAGGCAGGAGAATGTTCCTGGCTCCAGTGCCCCAGAGGCACAATCCTTTCTTTCTTACTATGTGGCTGAAGTCTGCTGGAGAAAGTGAACCGAGAGTCCATGGGAGGGGGCCCATTGTGCACATGAAGGCCCTGCTGGCCTTTCTGAATCTGGGTCACATTAACCCCTCCCATCTAGCCCCAGCCCCAGCCCCTGGAGTCCTAAGTGGACTTGCCAACCTTGCTTCCCAGATCCCATGTAGTGGTCAGGGGACAATAGGCCTACCAGCTACTCTCTTTCCAGGACAGGTTCCCAGTAAGAGAAGACCTCTCTGATGTAACTGATGAGGACACTGGCTCTGCTCAGCCACCCCCACCCTCTAAGCTCCCAGCCCCTGCTTTCAGACTGAAGAATGACTCAGATCTCTTTGGGCTGGGCCTGGAGGAGCTTGGACCCAAGGAAAGCAGTGATGAAGGTAGGAGAGCCTGGGTTGTCCCTCTGTGGAACCTGCTGTAACCTGGAGGTCCTTGTCTGGTACTCCTGTGTTTAGAATGTAGACTGCCTATGAGATTGGTGAAATTGTCATGCCAGCTGGCAAAGTTTGGTCCAGAATAGTCATCCAAGATTGTCACTTCATCCATGGTTCCCTGTGGGTCTTCACCTCTGCAAAATGTTCTACCAACGTTTCATGCTTTCAGGTGTCCCAAGCCTTTGGGACAGAACTCTTTAGGGAGGGAAAAAAAATACAGCCTGATAAAAGGTTACTGCAGGGAGAATACCTGGGAATCTCAGGCTCAGGCTGCCTGGAGAAGTGCTGGAGCTGCAGACCAGGGACTTGAGCCATCTCAGCTCCAGCAAACAGCTTGGCTTAGGACTGTACTGTCAGGTTCTCAGCCCTGAAAGGAGGGGAAGAAATTACTCGCAGGCTTGTTCAAGACTCACCAGCACAAAGATACAGATTGCCTGTGGAACCAGGCCCTGTTGGAGATGGGGTCTCTACAGCAGTGGGGGCTGCTTTGACCCATGCTCTTGACTCTAACTGGTAGCAGGTAGGAGCTCAGTTTTCTTTCTTGTGCAGATAAAGACAGCAAACTTCCCTCTAAGGAGAAGAAGAAAAAGAAGAAGAAAGGCAAAGAGGTACATGCCCTGCCACTGCTGCCCTCCCAGCTAGCCCGAGCCCTCCAGGCTCCTGGAAGGTGGGGTTTAGCCTTGTGGGTTGTAAATTGACTCTAGTTCTGCTCCTCATGACCTTCAGGAGGAAGAAAAGGCTACAAAAAAGAAAAGCAAACATAAGAAGAGCAAGGACAAGGAGGAAGGCAAGGAGGATCGGAAGAAGAGAAGGAAGCCCCCTCGGAGCAAAGAGCAGAAGGCTGCAGATGAGCTCGAAGCTTTCCTGGGGGGTGGGGCCCCTGGCAGCCGCCACCCTGGAAGTGGGGACTATGAGGAGCTCTAGACATGCCAGGGGCAATTGATTGGGAAGAGGTGGGCTGCCAGTGGCTGGGGAGGCTGCTGTCTATGCACTCACATTCCTGGGACCACCCTGCCACCTATGTCCCCCAGCCATTATGTCTGCCCCCATGTGGTCTGGCCCATTCTACATTGATTTTTGTGCTGGAGACCTTGGTGGTGGTCAGGCCCTTGGGTCAGGCGCTGCAGGTGCTGGGCCTCAACCCAGCGGAAGCCTGCTCTGCAGGGAGGGAGGGGACAGAATAAAGTTGCAGCTGGCTTGGTGGACCACCTGACTCTCCCAGAAAGAGCTGCAACCAGTCCCCAGTGTTTCTCAGGGATGTGCCTGGGGCCGAGAAGGGACCCACCAGGGTCTGTTTACAGAGGCAGGGCGTGGGGCTGCTTGGCTTCTCTAATGTCCATCACCCAGCCCCACTCCTGCTTGCCTTCCCGAGCTCTCCCAGAGCCACAGCATGGGCTGTGGACCTCCTTCCCCATGGATTCAGAGTAGAACAGGGTCCTGCCCTGAGCACAGATGTGTTACTCGAGGGCATGGCAGCATCTGCCACTGCAAAGTGGCCCAGACCCCACACTGGGTAAGACTGGCAAGAAAACACAATGTACCACCTCTCCTGTGGGAGAGGCACTTAACAGGCTGCCACTCTGTGCCAGCTGCACCTCTGCCCATTGAGCACCTGCGAAGGTGAGCCTAGAGGGCACCTTCTTAGACACTCCGCCCATACCATAAAGCTCTCTGATTTTACTATGGTGTGTGACTGTTTTCTGGTTCCATAAGCTGCTTGAGATGAGATCAAATAGTGGGCCACGTGCCATTAAGCCAAAGAACCATTTCTGAAAAGTACCTGTTCCAAGAGTAGAGGAACATTTTACAGTGCTGGCCCAAAAAATATATATATAGCACCTAGCCATACCATGTCATCCAGAGGACCAAAGTGGCCATGGTTCAGGGTTTACCCCCACGGGCTGATGCAAGGTTACTGCAGGGAGAATACTTGAGAGTCTCAGACCCTGGTAAGGCAGTTGTGTCCCGCTCTGCCCTGCCTCCCTGCCTTCTGGGAGTCGGGGGGGGGGGTGCCTGCAATTGAGAATTTCACCCCCGCTAGCAGCTCCACCCTCGCCCACTGTGGACACGTTGCCATGAGAACCCTCCAGAGGCAAGCAGGCACTTATCGCTGCTAGTGACGTTAGAGGCAGAGCATACTGCTGCGCCTACTGTGGGCCAAGGCTGAGAGTACCTTCCTAGGATTTGGAGGGGGTGACATGAGGGGGGCTTCCCTTACTCTTCTGCTAGGGAACTGTGCACACAGTACAGTTGATAACTGAGAGGGCGCTATGGAGCAAACATTACCTGGCCTTTTAGCTCCTAGGTTTTGCACTCCTGATGTAGAGAAAGGGTCTACAGGTAAATTACCCCACGACTGCCCGATAAGCAGTGGGCACAGGGATCTTGCCAGGTCTGGTGCCCAACTAAGCAGATCTATGACCCACCATCTACCAAACTAGGATGCTAGGAGGCCCAATGCCTCTGGCAAGGGGCACGCAAGGCCAGGATGAGATACGGCTTACGAGTGGACCGCATGAAGATCTCCCCTAAAGGAAGCAGGCAGTGCTGCCCGGGGCTATCTTGGACACTGGACATTGCAGCCACACTCTAGGCTGAGCAAGCCATCTGGCTCCCGGGTACCTGCTGAGATTTTGGCGTCTTCAGCGCCAAAGAGGACAGTTATTGAGTAGAGGCCAATGGTGCAGGGAACTGCTCATCTCCCACCTGGGTCTAACCACAGACGTGTGTTCTGGAAACTTCCCCAAATTCAGTTTCTCTGCAGCCAAGCCAAGGCTTCTGGCTCCTTACAAGGCCCTACCTGGAATCCTTCTGGTAGGCTTCTCTTGGTGCGAGAGACCCCCTGTTCAGACTGAAAGATTTGTGCTTCGATGATGCTATTCGTGACCCTTCACTCTACACAGCCCAAATGAGAACTAGGGCGTCTGTAGTCCGTCTATACACCTCCCTTACAACGCGGCCCCTTTAAGTGCCATTCTATTGGTCGCCACTTGGGGCAGCACTGAGCCGCCAGGCCGGGATCACAGCCGCTGCCTTCAAGCTTCTGCTGGTACCGGGTGTGTGTATATATATACATATATAGCGGGGCCAGGTACACACTAAAACCGACTTGGGTTATGCAGCTTACTCGGGCTCGGCTCGTGGAGTAATCACCAGGTAAGAGGCCAAGGCAAACTGCCCAGCATGTGGAGATGTTGGCACGGGAGGGGGCTGCACGAATGGATGAGGAGTCCCCGCCCCCAAGCAACGCAGACTAGGTTCTTGCTGATGGCTGCTCCGGGACAGGCCAAAGCAGGGCTGCTATTTGGGAAGGGTCTTCAAAATACCTAGGATACAAAAGCAAGCCCCACCCCCATCCCAAAGGGAGCGTGTGTCACAGTGCCCCGCTCCTGATAGCCGCAGCCAGCAAAGCTGTCACCTTCCTGGGGCGGAGCCTCAGACCCTGTCATCTAGCCCAAACTCTGACCTGGCATTGAGTTTAGAATGAAAGGGGTTTTAATAGGGTCGGCATGAACCTGGGTTTGGAACAAGCCTTGGTACTTAGTAGTCCTGACTCCAAAGAACAGCTCCTTGTACACCTAGACTAGAGATTGACCCTGAAAGGCCCATCCACTTACAAGTCTTGCCAGGCCCCAACACTCAGTTTCCCCTGGAGCAGATGTCCTGAGAGTAGGTGCCTTATGGGGAGTGGGAGCGGGGAGGGTGTGTGTGTGATCACTTTCTGAAACCCTTTCTTCAGCCAGCTCCAGGCCCTGGGGACCACAGACACGGGTGGCCCACATCTGAACATTAGCCTAGATCCTTTTCAGCCCATAGCTCCAGGGATGAACAACCACACGTTTCCATGGAGCTTTCCAAAGCCAGAGTGGGAAGGAGTCTGTCCTGGGGAGGGGCTTTCCTGCCATCTCCTCTGCCTCCTCCTAGCTGGCAGCCTCCTGGCTTGGTACACTAGTGGTAGTTTGCAGCTTAGGGGAAGGACACCATGAACTCGTGGCTCACACGGCCCCACGTGGTTCTGTAGCCTAAACCTGGCTTTAGGAATGCCAAGCACACACGGGGTGGGGGTGGGGCCCATGTGCAATTCTGCAAAGCAAGAGAGAGTCTTGCTCTGCAGCCTTCTCTGTTCCAACAAGCTTGGTGGGCTTCGTTTAAGGAACTGGAGTCTGAGATTTATGCAAAAGGAAGAGGAATTTGCGACCCAAGAAAATTCCTCTGCCTAGGACCTCATCGAATTGAGGGGACTTAGGCTTGGTTTAAAAAGAATGACCCAAAGAGCAAAAGCACTTGCGTGCTAGGAGAAGAGTTTTCTGCCCAGCCTAGTCAGTAGGCAGGAACCATTCATTGACTCACCTAGGTCTCTGCATTATCAGAGGGGTAGCTCTGCAGGGCTGGTGGGAGAGGGCCGCTAGTCTCACCTGTAAGGAAATCTAAAAGCGCATCATTCCAACTGTAGGCACCAGAGGGCAGTACTCCTGAGATCATGTCCCCCTTTGATCTACCCAAGCCTGCCCAACCGACCCTAGTACAGGGAGAGAATACCTGGCAGGTTTAGCTCAGGAGTTCACTCTGCGGCGACAAAGAAGGTCCACAGTAAACTAGGTTCTCCTGGCCCATCTACCCCATAGGCTGCATAGACTATGAAGTCTCTCCTGCAGGTACTTCTAACAGAGGCATGGAGCCAGCACCAGAAGCCTTGATCAAGACCTGCAGCCAGGGCTGCTCCATCCCTTATGCCCCAGGTAAGCCGGACCAGCACGTGGGGTGGGGTGGGGGTAAAGGGCTTGGGGTGCAGAGGAGGCTGCCCTGACCGGTATCTCCTCCCAGGACAAAATCCCCAAAAGGCCGAGTGACTGGAGCTGTCAGCCTGGGGACGTCTTTTAAGATGACCCGCACGGACCCGCCGGACTTGCTGGTGTCGACCGTGTACCAGGATATCAAGGTGGTGGACCCAGGGCTCACGTCCAAACGTCAGCCATGTGAGCGTTCCGTGGCCCGGCCTGCTGCGCCCACGCCTTTCAACAAGCGCCACTGCCGTAGTTTTGACTTCTTAGAGGCACTGGACGAACCCACCATGGAGACACACCCAGAGCTGCCACCTCCTGAACCTGCGCCACCCCGCGCCCGACCCAGAGATAGCGAGCCTCGGCGCCGCACCCGTTCCAAGAGCGCGCCCCGTGCGACCCAAGGCCTGGCGACTGCTCCGGCTTCACCGCCTGTACTGCAGCGCAGAGGCCGGGAAGCTCAGCGAGCAGTGCGGGTGGAGGGCTCGCCGCGCCGGGAGCCCTCGTATCCTGCGATGCGAGCTCTCGCTAATGAGCTGCACCCCATCAAGCTCCAGCCACAGCGGGGAGGCCCCGGACGCATCGCGCCTCTATGTGCCACCCCAGGCCGCTGCGCACCACCGGAACCACCCTCTGGATCCGTCCCCCATGTCCGCTGCCGTTTGGACATCAAACCGGACGAGGCAGTGCTGCAGCACGCCGCCCGAAGCTCACGATCTTGTGCACCTAGAGAGACGACGTCCTGGGCTCGCACAGCCCCACAGTTCCATGGCCTCACAGTTCCCGGTCCTCGACACGTGGCCCTATCACGCACTCCCACCCCCAGTGACTTGTACTGTACTGACCCCAGAGCACTGTACTGCGACGGGTCGCTGCCTGGGGCCCGGGACTACTTGGAGCACCGCAATCAACCCTTCACAACGCCTCCAGGTCCCACCCAATTTTTCTACACCGAGGAGCCAGAGGGCTACACAGGCAGCTTTACTGCAAGCCCCGGCCTTCCCTTTGATGGCTACTGCTCCAGGCCCTACTTGTCCGAAGAACCCCCTAGACCTAGTCCAAGGCGTGGGGGCAGCTACTATGCCGGTGAAGTACGCACCTTCCCGATCCAGGAGCCCCCTTCCCGCTCCTACTACGGGGAGACAACTCGAGCCTACGGTCTGCCTTTCGTTCCCCGGTATGTCCCAGAAGAGCCTCGGGCGCACCCTGGAGCCCGCACCTTCTACACAGAGGATTTTGGGAGGTACCGTGAACGTGATGCACTGGCTCGGACTTACCCGCACCCGCGCAGCAGCCCAGCCTGGGCTGACTGGGGTCCGAGGCCTTACCGCACCCTTCAGGTGATGCCGCCTCCCGCCCCTGGACCACTGTTGGCCTCGTGGCACGGCGGCACTGGCACAAGCCCACCCAGGCTGGCCACCGATAGCCGCCACTACTCTCGATCCTGGGACAACATCCTAGCTCCTGGTCCTCGTCGTGAAGACCCTCTAGGACGCGGCCGCAGTTATGAGAACCTCCTGGGACGTGAGGTTCGGGATACGAGGGGTTCATCCCTTGAAGGACGGCGTCCACCAGTCGTAGTGAATCTGTCCACCTCACCCAGACGCTATGCAGCACTGTCGCTGTCCGAGACGTCGCTGACAGAGAAGGGCCGCGCGGGAGAGAGCCTGGGCCGCAACTGGTACGTCACGCCAGAGATTACCATCACAGACAACGACCTGCGCTCAGCCGAGCGCCCGACTGCCAAGGGCTGGGAATTGCCTGGAGGCCGACCACGGCAGCCCGCACCCACGGTCCCTGAGGGTCCTGCTTCCAGTCGCCAGCGCAGCCTCGAGCAACTGGACGAGCTCATCACCGACCTGGTCATCGACTCACGATCGCCAGCCCAGGCCCCGGAGCCTGCCACCGAAGGTTTAGGCCGCCAACTACGCCGCCTGCTGGACTCACGGCCTGCGGGCCCTGCAGGAGCCACCGCGCTGGCACCGTCGCGATCGCCCCCGGCCTCGGCTGGCAGCACCGAAGAACCCACCGGCTCCGGGGAGGCAGCAGACGCCTCCCCGGAGCCCAGCGCTGATGAGGATGACTTGATGACGTGCTCTAACGCGCGCTGCCGGCGGACAGAGACCATGTTCAACGCCTGCCTCTACTTCAAGTCGTGCCACAGCTGCTATACCTACTACTGCTCGCGTCTGTGCCGCCGAGAGGACTGGGATGCTCACAAGGCACGTTGCGTGTACGGCCGCGTGGGCAGCGTGTGCCGCCACGTGCTGCAGTTCTGCCGCGACAGCAGCCCAGTGCATCGCGCCTTCTCGCGCATAGCGCGCGTCGGATTCCTGTCGCGAGGCCGTGGCGTGCTGTTCTTGGGCTTCCCGAGCCCCGGCTCTGCCGACAACTTCCTACGCTTCGGCCTCGAAGGGCTGCTGCTATCGCCCACCTACCTGTCCCTGCGAGAGCTGGCTACACATGCGGCGCCCCTGGGTAGCTATGCACGAGAGCTGGCTGCCGCCGGGAGGCTCTATGAGCCGGCAGAGTGCTTCCTACTTAGCGTGTCCGTGGCTGTGGGGCCCGGCGCTGCACCCCCCGGAGCCGCTGCCCGGCCCGCACCGCGCAGTCCTGGGCCCACGGTGCGCAAGTTCGCCAAGGTGGCCCTGGCCGCTGGCAGTCCGACGCGGCCTCCTCCTGCGCGTGGCGGAGAACCAGATATGGAAACCTTGATCCTGACGCCACCCCCGGGCACAGCGGGCCTGGACGAAGAGGGTGAGACCGGCCGGCGCGCGCGTGAGGTAGCCTTCATCCATATCCAACGAGAGCTGCGATTGCGCGGCGTCTTCCTCCGCCACGAGTTCCCACGGGTCTATGAGCAGCTCTGTGAGTTTGTGGAGGCTAACCGGCGCTTCACGCCCACCACCATCTATCCCACGGATCGACGCACTGGCCGCCCCTTCATGTGCATGATCATGGCTGCTTCCGAGCCCCGTGCACTAGATTGGGTAGCCAGCGCCAACCTGCTGGATGACATCATGTGAACCAGGGGACTATTAGGCCCAGGCCCCGACCCCTGCCTATTCTACTCAGGCCCTGCCTGATTCATCACGACCACCCCCAGAGTCTGGACCAGCTGGTTCAGCGCCTCCCAAGTCCCCCTGGGCCTCCCTTAGTCTTCTACAAATTCTCTGCCCGAGCTCTACCCACTCCACACCTCTAACTTTGCCTAGGAGCCCCCACCCTCACCCCCGTCCTGTCCTGTTTCCAACCAGCTGCTTCTCTTTCTTTCTGTTCCTAATTCCACATCCTGGGCTCTCCCAAGGCAGTCAAGGAGAGGGGAGGGGGTTCCCCAAGGGCCTGGTCCTCGCCTTTGGTGCTCCCCACTGGGAGGTGGGGTGGGACTGAGGACCACTGGGCTCTGCCTTCTAGTGGAAGGTAATTACTACACTCATCCCATGGAGACAAACTCCGTTGGTGTACGTTGTGGGTGCTTGCTATAGCTCTCCAACCCTTCTAGTCCAGAAATCCATGTTAACCAAAGCCCAGTGTCCTTACTTTAAGCACGTCCCCTACCTAATACTCCTGTCTGGGGTGTGCCAGGCTCAGAGGCCTATTCCCTGTGCACCCCTATGCTGTTGAGGCAGTAGGTGTGGCCAGCACTGAACACTACCAGTGCCACCTGTCCTTAAATGCTCTCGCCTCTGGTCACCTTAATCTGGGCCCTTGAAGGGTAAGTTGGAATACTGGGGAATTTTCAGGTCAAGGCCAAGGCACAGTCCACCCAGCCAGACGGGAACCTGAGCAGGGAAACAGAGTGGGTGGTGAGCTAGCCACAGTGAAGATCTGGCTGGGTAAGGATTGGAGCTCCCCAACAAGATGGCCTTAAAAATCCACCTTCCAGAAAAGATGGAAGCTCAGGCCTTAATCTCCCAGGGAAGTGGGAAGTGTGTGCTGATTAATTAGCAGGGGACCCCACAGAGAGCAGCACCTACCACTGAATGACTTAGGAATGAGTAAGGAACAGGGCTGCCCCAAATTAGGAACTGGTCTAGGAAAGGTGCAGAGTAAAGGTTAGGGAGTCTGTGCTGAGGCCTGCCCTAAGCCCAATCCTGTGTACAACAGTGCCACATGCTCGCCCTACCTGCGCTCCAAGCTGAGAGAGAAGCCAAAGCCTGACATGTTGTGGAGAGGTCTAGGCTTCCCTGAGCCCCTTGCCTGACCCCTACAGCCTAAGTGTCCCTGGATCTGAGTCCAGACTTCGTGTGACTCAGAGAGAGCTTGAGATCAGACTCTCCAAGCCCTCTCCAGAAGCCCCCAAGCCCCTTAGGAGCTCTGAAAGTTCATGTGCGAGAACCTGGGACACACATCTATACGCGAGGGTGTGACACGTGCCAGCTACCCTCTATCTTATGTCCCGAGACACTCCAGCTCTCTCCTTGGCCCGTCTTAGCACATGCCCCAATGCCGCTCTTGCAACACTTGCTGCCCCGCCGCCTGCCGCCCTCCCCAGGGACTCCACATTCCTTCCTGTGGCAGGCTGGCAAGAACGCCCCTGACAAGTAGGGCGAGCGCTTTCAAATCAAGTAAAATAGAACTTGAATGCAGCTGCTGCTAATAACTCAGTGGTGGTGGTGGAAGTCGTCGTCGTGGTGGGCGGGGGGAAGCGTTGGGTAGAAGCTTTCGGGAGTCGGAGCTTGACAACCGGAGTATGGTGGAAGAGGAGGCCCGAGGGTGTGAAGGGTCGGGCAAGGGAGTACGTGAATTTAGAGAGACCAGAGAGAGATCCTCGGGCTTACGGATGTTGGGGAAGAGAGGACTTTGGACTTAAGGTTTATGGATTGAAGCCCTAGGACCCAGGAGTGGAGCCGGGGTGTGTCCCTGCATCCTCTATCGCTGGCCACCTGCAGCCGCTTGATTAATAGCACCACGCATTGTACCTCGGCTCCTTTAACTGGGACTCACAGATCCCAAAGCTGCAAAGAACTGGGTTGCAATTGGCCAGTCCCTGCTTCAGGTTGGAGGTACAACTGGCTGAGGCTCTGGGCCTCGGGAAGCATTCCCTCACGGGATTGGCTGTGGCTGCCAAAGGGCCCGCCTCCCGGTCGGGTTTGGTAAGGGGCTGTGGGGCCCAGAGACCGAGCGCTTTGGGGAACATGGCGGCAGACCTCGGTCAGATTCCTGATGTGGACATTGATTCGGATGGCGTCTTCAAGTACGTGCTGATTCGAGTCCACTTAGCAGAGCCTTCCGGAGATCCGGCGAGGGAGTGCAAGGAAATCGTGCGTGGCTACAAATGGGCTGAGTACCACGGTGAGGGCGGGGCCTCTGCGCCTTTGGGGGTGGGACGAAGGTTGGGGGCGGGGCTTGAGCCTAGCAGTTGTTGGTGGCAAGGTTGTGAATGCTAATATATCATGACTTGTACTAACACATAGCCAGGCTGACCTAGAAACGTCGGGGTTTGGGCAGAAAGGAGTGCCATGACCGGGACCTTTTTAATCCCGTCTCTCACTTCGAAAGTTTCTTCTTCCTTTTGTTCATCTTTGTGCCAGCGGGGGAAGGGCTCATCTCCACTGGGAAAAAGACCACCAAGAGCTGGAGCTTCTGGCCCCATATCCAGCCCTAGAGTTCAGTGTGGGGCCAACAAGGGCGACTAGGGCATATTCTGAGGCCACTCTCCCCACCCCAGCGGACATCTATGACAAAGTGTCAGGCGAGCTGCAAAGGAATGGCTATGACTGTGAGTGCCTAGGCGGCGGGCGGATCTCCCATCAAAGCCAGGACAGGAAGATACACGTGTATGGCTACTCTATGGTGAGCTCCAGTCCCTAGGTCTCAGCAAGACTGCAAAGCTCACCTTTGTGAGCCTGACCCTCCCCTTCCCACCTGCCATTCAGGCCACCTCTGAGACTGAAAGTTGGAGTTACAGAATCCTTACTTAAGGCTGTGTGACTTTTTCCTTTCTCCATATTTCCCAAATGACACTAGGGTGTTTGGAAGCCAGCTGCCTTGGGCTACACCCCTTTGACCCAGATCCTGATGGGTCTGTATCCCGGCTCTTGAGGGGTCCTTGGAGCAGCCAGTGCTGGGGTCAAATTCATAGCGCTGACCATTCCTATCCTCTTTCATAAAGTCCACCTTTGGTCCTCAGGCATCACCTGTCAGGCCCCATCATGTTCCCAGTGTGGTCAGGATGGTAGGGTTTGCTTACTTTCCCCATGACTGCTATTGCTGTGATTTCTGGGTGGACTCCCAAAGCAAAAACCTAGCAGACTGGTGGTCATCCTCTCTCTAGGGTTACGGTCGTGCCCAACACTCTGTTTCAACTGAGAAGATCAAAGCCAAGTATCCTGATTATGAAGTCACCTGGGCTGATGATGGCTACTGAAGCTCTGTCCCCCGTCCCCAGCAACTAAGTCAGGACTCTGCTCTTGCTGTGTTCTATCTTGAGGGGCTGGCCCTGTGCTTTCCTTTTGTACCTTAGGCAACATACCACCTGCCTTAGAGGCCAAACCAATCTAGTTCATCAGAATTAAAAGCACTGATATGCCTACTAATCCCTGACTTGTGTCTTGGCTTCTCTACCTTTGGATTGCCACCGGATATACCTACTCAGCCTCAGGGGGCCCTGGGGACTGTTGGTGCATACTCAGCCCCATAGCTTCAGATAAGGGGGCCTCTGCATTGCTGCCATTTATAGCTTGATTGCTCCTCCAGGAAGCTGCTATCCCCAAGGACATCTGGGAAGAGAGGCCCCACAAGGCCTTGCACAAGAAGTCAGTTCCTGGCCACCCAAAGCCTGGGGTGCCCACAAGAGCCCCTTTCCTGTAATTAATCCAGGAGTCCCAGAAGGAAAGGGTCCTGACAACTGCTGTCCCACCGGCTGACAGGCTACATTTTTCATCTGTTCTCAGGCCAAGCCTGATATCCCTGAGTGACCATAGGAAACAGCCATGGATGTGTCTCGGGACTTTCAGCTCAGATGGCTTTTAGTCCCTGGCCCATTCAAACTCTCTCTTAAGTACCTGAACTAACCCCACTTCACTGTACAGGACAGTGGGCAGGCACCAGCTTAACCCCTGCTCTTAGAATTCTCACACACTGTGTGCCATTATAGTGAGTCCTAGGGAAAGCCAGGGCTGGGGCATCCATTACCAGACTTGGGCCACCCTTTGTCAGCTCTGTAGATGGCAAGCAGACACTACTGAGATACCCTGTATAGGCCAGGGGACAGAGCTAAGGTGAGACAAGCCCCAAGGTCTCACTACAATAAGTCATGGGCAGAGCCTAGCTCCATGTGACAAGATCTTCAGAACTGTGACATTCTTTTTGCCTCAGCTATGGGTCTTTTCCTAGGAAAATGAGTTTGTGGGTTCATTAAGACTTTTTCTGATCACCAACCACGCAGCACAGTTCAGAACAGTTTTTATTTTGTTTCATTTTTTTAAAGATTTATTTGTTTATTTTATGCATATGAGTACACTGTAGTTGTCTGCAGACATCAGATCTCATTACAGATGGTTGTGAGCCAGCATGTGGTTGCTGGGAATTGAACTCAGGACCTCTGGAAGAGCAGCCAGTGTTGTTAACTGCTGAGCTATCTCTCCAGCCCCTTGTTTGGCTTTTTGAGACAGGGTTTCTCTGTAACAGCTCTGGCTGTCCAGGAACTCTCTTTATAGACCAGGCTGGCCTCAGACTCACAGAGATCGACCTGCCTCTGCCTCCTGAGTGCGGGGATAAAAGGTGTGCCACTCAGGGCAGTTTTTAAAGATGAATAGGAGGCTAAAGATGGAGCTCAGCTTGTTAGAGCTTGACCAGGACCAGGAAATCCCCATGTTCAACCTAGAGTACCACATAAACTAAGTGTGGCGAGATCACCTATGATCCCAGCACATGAGAGGTGGAAGCAGAAGGATCAGAAGTTATCCCCAGCTATGTAGCAAGTTCAGGCCAGTCTGGTCAAAGTGAGACCCTGTGTTAACACACACACACACACACACACACACACACACACACACACACCAGAACAGTTGGCAGAGTGGCACAGCCTGAGTTATAGGTGGTGTGAAAGAGAAGACACCACACCCTGACATGGGACTTGTCCTGGTCCAGAGGCAGGCTGGTGATACTGGATTTGTCCTGATCTGGTCCCCTAAGCACAGAGCAGAGGAAGCTGGTGAATATATGCTGGAGGGCCATGTCCAGCCACTGAGCAGACTGCCCTGACACCCTTGGCCTGCACCAGGGTAGGCTGTAGGCCCCATGAGAGAATCTTAGAGCCTTGCAAGTGGGATCCCCAGCCTTTCCACATTCCAGTAGAAACTTTCAGTGGGAAGGGCAGGGCAGAGTTGGGTAGACACACAAGATGGCCAAGAACTGACCTTTGGTCAGAAAGAGACAAGCAGAGGCCCCCTTCTAGGGATACTTTTACAGCTGGATACTTAGCCTGTCATCATCGGGTGGGACCCAGCCAAGGGGCTGCAAGTATAAAGGAGCTGAGCCCTTCCCAGTAAGAGCTAAGTCAGCCTGCGAGGCCACGGTGGACTAAGAACTGAGAAGTCTCCTCTAGACTGCACAGCCTCACTTCCACTGGGACATCCTCTAGCCTGGCCATGTGCCTGCCTAGTTGCCTCCTTTCAACCTGGGTCCTATTTATGGGTGAGTAAACTGTTGCCTGATGCTAGTTGGTGTGATGGCAGCCACAGGAACTTGTCAGAAGTGGGTTGTCGACAATGGGGACATTCAGGACAAGCCAACAGGGCTGGAGATTGCCCACCTAAATCTTATTTCCCTGTCCTAGAGGAGAGGCCACAGGACATCATAGGTGACCATCTCCCTGGATCTATGAGCCTTTGCCTGCGCTCCCATTGTAGAACATGTACAAGTCCCTTGGTCATCTGTCCATCAGTGTGCCCTCCTTTTCTTTTTCCCCCTTTTTCTTTTCCTGTCTTGGTTTTCCAAGACAGAGTTTATCTGTGTAGTCCAGCTGTCCTAGAACTAGCTCTGTAGACCAGGTTGGCCTCGAATTTACAGAGAACTGCCTGCCTCTGCCTTCCGAGTGCTAAGGTTAAAGTCATGTCCCCACCTTTCCTGATTCTGTGTCTGATTATGGGGGTGGGGAGCTACTGGAAGACCTTCCAGTTCCTAGTCATGTGGGCTCCTTTTTTTTTTTTTTAATTTTATTTATTATGTTTATAGCACTCTGGCTGCATGTATGCATGCAGGTCAGAAGATCAGGAGATTATTACTGATGTTATTACAGTTCTCATTATAGATGGTTTTGCTGGGAACTGAATTCAACCTCTGGAAGAGCAGCCAGTGCTCTTAACCTCTGAGCCATCTCTCCAGCCTGGGCTCCTTCTTCTTAAGACCCTTTGTCCTGTCCCTGGCATGCAGGGGCTCTGTGTGGCTGGGAAGGTGGGAAGGTGTTCTGTTGACTTTCAGTGTGGATCCCCTGTGGCAGTTCTTGGTAGATGTCAGGTTCCTCCCTATATGATCTTATAGGGCTGAACCCCAAAGTCAATTGACAAGTACTCTGGCCTGTTCAGGTCTGGAGTTTTCTCTGGATATAGAATTTATACTGTTCAAAATAGCCAGTCAGGGCTGGCAAGATGGCTCAAAAGATAAAGGCATTTGCTGCCAAGCATGATGGTATTTATTCAGTCCCTAGGTCCCATGTGATGGAAGGAAATAAAAGATTCCCACCTCAGTTGTCCTCTGACCTTAACGCCTGTTGCATAGCACATATATGTACACAAATACACACATGTAGACGTTGAAAAAAACAGGCAATCACCTTGCCTTCTGCTCACCTGGCCCCACAGTTACTCTGCCAGCTGCACAGTCCCTAGGCAAGACCTGGGTCCCCAACCGCTGCAGAAGTCCCATCGAAGCTGTATGCAACTTTGTGTGTGACTGTGGAGACTGCTCAGACGAGGCTCAATGTGGTGAGCTGGCAGGGGCTTTTGGCAGGGGTGGAAGGATAAAGGCAGACCTCTGACCCCTGACCCCTGACCCCTGGCCCATTCCCAGGTTTCCACAGAGCCTCTACCCCAAGCACCCCCTTCACCTGCAACTTTGAGGAGGACCCCTGTGGCTGGCAGGACATCAGTACCTCAGGCTATCGATGGCTTCGAGACCGGGCAGGGGCAGTGTTGGATAGTACTGGGCCTCATTCTGACCATACACATGGTACTGACCTAGGTAAGCCAGGGAATCCATGTACACTCACCTCCTCCCTCCTGTCTTGGTTTCTTGTCTGGTCTCCTAACCTCTCGTCCTGGGCCAGGCTGGTATATGGCTGTGGGGACCCACAGTGGAAAGGAGCCATCTACTGCAACTCTGCGCTCTCCTGTCATGCGTGAGGCAGCCCCTACCTGTGAACTGAGGCTTTGGTACCACATTGCCTCTAGAGGTACATGCTCTGGATCTCTGAGGCCCAAAGCTGAATAGCTCTGGGAAACGGCTGGGTGAGGAAAAAAGTAGCTACAGAAACAGGAGGATGCTCCAAAAGGGCTAGGGTACAGCTGGGTAGACTAGAGGGAAACAACAAGGGGCTGAAGATGCCTCAGGACCACTTAAATACTGCAGATGCCGCTGAGCTGCGGCTGGACCTGACCCACGGTGTGGAGACGCTGACTCTATGGCAGTCCTCAGGACCCTGGGGTCCTGGCTGGCAGGAGCTGGCCGTGAACACTGGCCGCATCCAGGGTGACTTCAAAGTAAGCAGGATGGTCTGCCAGGCTGGGCACTGTGGGGGAGGGTCTGGGCACTGAGCTTGGTCCTAAGTACTGTTCCTCTCTTCAGGTGACATTTTCTGCCACCCGAAATGCCACACACAGGGGTGCTGTGGCCGTGGATGATGTGGAATTCCGGGACTGTGGGCTACCCAGTAAGGCTACATATCCTGTCCAAACCTGGGAGACCCTCATTGCCCACCTTCCTGAACAGAACACCTCCACCCTGAATCCTGGGGCCAAAGAGAATGTTAACTATTTCCCACCCCAGTCCCTCAGGCCAGGTGCCCTCTGGGGTACCACCACTGCCAGAACAAAGCTTGTGTGGAGCCCCACCAGCTCTGTGACGGTGAAGACAACTGTGGAGACAGATCTGATGAAGACCGGCTCATCTGCAGTGAGGCTGGGGCCATCTAGGGCCGGGCAGGGTGAGGGATTACACAGTGAAAGTGGGAAACTAGGACCTTGACCCTGAGTCCTTCATTCTGGGGACAGCCACTGTTTCCTTGGAGCCAGGGCCATCTGACTGCAGAAAGCCCTGCTCAGTGGCCCTGACAGCCCCTCACCCTAACTCCTTAGGCCATCACATGGCCACTGACTTTGAGACAGGCCTGGGACCATGGAACCAGTTAGAGGGCTGGACACGGAACCACAGTGCTGGCAGCATGGTGATCCCTGCCTGGCCCCACCGAGACCACAGCCGGAATAGTGCATACGGTGAGGTCTCCGAGGGGCCCTGGCCGTGGCCTTTTCCACCCAACTTCCTCCAATGACCCTGGCCCATATTTGGCCTCTCTCACAGGCTTCTTCCTCATCTCTGTGGCCAAGCCTGGCACCACTGCTGTCCTCTACAGCCCTGAGTTCCAAGGCTCAGCCTCCTTCAACTGCTCGGTGAGATGGGTGTGTCAGAAAATGAGATACCGAGTTGCCCTTCCTGACTCTTTAGATGCCAGAGACTCCTCACAGCCTGAGATTTCTTCTGTTCCAGTTCACCTTCTATTACTACCTGCATGGGTCTGAGGCCAGCCACTTCCAGCTGTTCCTGCAGGCACAGGGGCTCAACAGCCCCCAGGCTCCTGTCCTACTGCGAAGCCGCCATGGAGATCTGGGGACAGCCTGGGTCAGAGACCGGGTTGACATTCAAAGTGCCCATCCATTTCGGGTGAGGCTAGTCAGGCGGTGACCGGGATATGGGGAAGTGGAATCTAGGGAATCCTGCCTAGAGCACACATAGGAGAGCATGGGGATTCTTTAGTCACTCTTGAAGACTGCTCAGTGGGAGAGGCTGAGAGTGTTGGGAAATTTATGAAGCATAGCAGTAAACAGATGGGGAGGGTACCAGAGAGAAGACAGGACAGAATAGTGCTTGGCACTTCCTGAGCCCTCCCTGCCCTCAGATCCTTCTAGCTGGGGAGACTGGTCCAGGAGGCATCGTGGGCCTAGACGATCTTATCATGTCCAACCACTGCATACTTGTTCCAGGTGATCTGCCCAAGGCCCTGCCCTGGCCTGCCCAGGAAGGAGCAAGGCCGTCACCCACTCTGACCTGACTTCAGTTCTGTTCTAGATGTGTCCACCCTGCAGTCATCACTTTCTGGACCTGTGCCATCAGGCCTCTATCCCCAGATACCCGACAAGCTGCCCCGGCAAACCTGTGAACCAGGACATCTCTCCTGTGGTGAACTGTGTGTGCCCCCTGAGCAGCTGTGTGATTTCCAGCAGCACTGTGCAGAGGGCGAGGATGAACAGAAGTGTGGTGAGGCCAGTCAGAGCCTGCCTGGGTTTCACACGTTTAGGGGGCCCAGGCAGGCCAGGGAACACTGGCCTTCGTGGCCTTCCAGAGCGGATTACTGTTGTTGCAGGCACTACAGACTTTGAGTCGGCCTCTGCTGGGGGCTGGGAGGACATCAGTGTAGGAAATCTGCAGTGGCAATGGGCTGAAGCTCAGGAGAGCAGGAAGCCTGCCGGAGATGCCAACCAGGATGCTCCTGGTGAGGCCGCACTTCCCCACAGGAGCCCCTCCTCAGAGCATCTGTAAATTACGGATACCTGAGCAGTGAGGGTGTACCTTGCTCTTCCCATAGGGCACTTCCTATCTCTGCAGAAGGCCTGGGGGCAGCTAAGATCTGAGGCCCAGGCTCTCACACCTGCTCTGGGCCCTTCTGGCCCTCACTGTGAACTCCACATGGCTTATTATTTTCACAGTCATCCCCAAGGTATTACATGCCCCTGGCCCTAGGCTCAGTCCCCAGGAGCTCCCTGCATGGCAGACAGTCTGAGGATGACCCACCTCCACCCACACTAACTCCCTTGATCAGGCTTCTTGGCACTGGTTGTGGTGGAGAATGGCTTCCGGGAGCTGCTGTGGCAGGCCCCAGGCAGCAGCAGTGGGGGCTGGACAGTAGAGAAGATTCTTCTTGGGGCACGGCGCCGGCCTTTCCAGGTGAGGCTGGCAGTCCACCTGGGGAATTTCTACTGAGCTAGCCCCTAACTGAAAGTCTTTCTCCCCTATCTGCCTAAAGCTGGAGTTTGTCAGTCTGGTGGACTTGGATGGCCCCGGCCAGCAGGGGGCTGGGGTGGATAATGTGACCCTGAGAGACTGCAACCCCATGGTGACCACTGAGAGTGACCAAGGTTTCTCCTGCCCATCTCCCATCCCTACCCAGGAGCTACTGCCTAGCCCACCTCTAGTTCTGTCTTAGGACAGCTGGGAAGGGGGTAGACAGTAATGTTTACCCCACACACCCCACCCCACCCCACCCACAGAGGTCTCCTGTAACTTTGAACGGGACTCCTGCAGCTGGCACACAGGCCACTTCACAGATACCCACTGGCACCGTGTAAAAAGCCATGGCTCTCAATATGACCACACCACTGGCCAAGGTAGGGGAGTCTCTAAGGCCTGGGAGGAGTCAAATAGACAGAGAGCATTTCTGTAGCTCAGTTTCTCATTCCCTGAAGGCTTTTTCATGTACCTGGATCCCACGGACCCACCTGCTCGCGGCCAAGGTGCCCTCTTGCTCACAAGACCCCAGGTGCCAGTTGTCCCCAAGGAATGTCTCAGCTTCTGGTACCACCTGTATGGACCCCAGATTGGTGAGAGCCTCAGAGCTTTCAGAGCCTCTGGATGAATCTGGTGCCCACTGCAGCCCAAGGCACCAGGAGCTGGGGGCTAGTCCCCTCTAAACTTCACTTCTCCGCAGGGACACTGTGCTTGGCCATGAGGAGGGACGGGGAGGAAGACATACTACTGTGGTCCCAGTCGGGCACCCATGGCAACCGCTGGCACCAGGCTTGGGTCACTCTTCACCACCAGCCAGAAGCCAGCACTAAGTACCAGGTGAGGGTAAGCTTAGACTTGGTAGATGCTCTTGGGTTGGCCCCTTGCCAATTACCACTCTGCACCCTCAGTTGCTGTTTGAAGGCCTCCGGGATGGGTACCACGGCACAATGGCCCTGGATGACATGGCTGTGCGGCCTGGCCCCTGTTGGGCCCCCAAGAGCTGTTCCTTTGAAGACTCTGACTGTGGCTTCTCCAGAGGAGGCTGGGGGCTGTGGACTCGCCAGAGTAATGCCTCAGGCCTTGCTTCTTGGGGTCCTTGGATAGACCATACCACAGGGACAGCCCAAGGTACTTGGTCTCGAGGGCAATGCAAGGACACAGAGGGCTGGCCAGAGCAAGGCAAGCTGATGCTGGTCTCCCTTCCCCAAGGGCACTACATGGTGGTGGACACCAGCCCAAATTTACTGCTCAAGGGCCATGTGGCCTCTCTGACTTCAGAGGAACACCAGCCCCTGTCCCGGCCTGCCTGCCTGACCTTCTGGTACCACATGAGCTTCCATAATCCAGGTAAGGAACTACAGGGAAGGGAAGAACCCCTGTCCAGGACTGGGAGCCACCAAGGCAGCAAAGCTAGCTGGTTCTTGGTGTTTAGGCACCTTGAGGGTCCACGTGGAAGAGAGTACAAGGCGCCAAGAGCTTAGCATCAGTGCCCATGGTGGATTTGCCTGGCACCTGGGCAGTGTGAATGTGCAGGCTGAGCAGGCCTGGAAGGTGAGTACCTGAGTGGAAAGAGGAAAGCCTCCTCATCTTCAAGGCTTGCCAGGACCAGCCTGTAGGATCTTGCGTGGCTCTGTACCCTACAGGTAGTGTTTGAGGCCGTGGCTGCTGGTGTGGAGCATTCCTACATGGCTCTGGATGACATTGCCCTCCAAGATGGGCCCTGTGCTCAGCCAGGTGAGCAGCTTGCTGTGGCCTGAGTAACACCCTATCTATACCAAACAACTCTCTGACTTTCACCTGGGCCTGCCCAGGAGTAGTGCTGCTACTCACCGGGGAGCTATGCTCACCTGCCAATTCCTTGCAGGGTCCTGTGACTTTGAATCTGGCCTGTGTGGGTGGAGCCACCTGCCTTGGCCCAGCCTGGGTGGGTACAGCTGGGACTGGAGCAGTGGAGCCACCCCATCCCGCTACCCTCAGCCTTCAGTAGACCATACCCTGGGCACAGAAGCAGGTGCACACTGGCTGGAGAAGGGCAGGGGCTGGTACCACCTCACAAAACCGGGCAGTGCTCACCCAACTTCCCTCAAGTTTGAGATACAGATACACCCCGCCTTCTCATTTCCAGGCCACTTTGCTTTCTTTGAAACCAGCGTGCTAGGTCCTGGGGGCCAGGCTGCCTGGCTGCGCAGTGAACCACTGCCAGCAACTACAGTCTCATGCCTCCGTTTCTGGTACTACATGGGCTTTCCTGAGCATTTCTGTGAGTGGCTGAGTCCCGGGCGTGGGGGAACAGGGGCTCAGGTTAGGCACAAAGGCATCTTCCAGAAGCCTGACCAGCCTTGGCCCTGCTCTCAGACAAGGGTGAACTGAGAGTGCTCCTGAGCAGTGCCCAAGGCCAGCTAGCTGTGTGGCACCATGGTGGGCACTTGCGGGACCAGTGGCTACAAGCCCAGATTGAAGTGTCCAACTCTGAGGAATTCCAGGTGAGGTCCCAAGTGAGCTGTTCTCCCATCCCTCTCATCTGTACCTCCAGATACTCAGATTTCCCTTCTCTGCCAGATTATCTTTGAAGCCACTTTGGGTGGCCAGCCGGCCCTGGGGCCCATTGCCCTTGATGATGTAGAATACTTGGCTGGACAACACTGCAAACAGCCTACACCTAGCCAGGGTAAGCACTGAATTCCAGGATGGCTAGTCTTGCCCTGACCCTGCCAGGCTTAGGTTAGTGGTCCAGACATCTGTAAGTACTCTGCCCCGCTCAGGAAACCAGCTGGGTTGTGCTCTCTCCACTCTCCCTTATGGGCTGAACATAGGGGCTGTATCAGCTTTTACTGTCTCCTCCTGGGCAAGAACTATTTGGAAGGAGCTGCCAGGTTAAGGCAGAGACTACAGCTGGTGTGGCAGCCTGGCCACCATCATGCCCAGAGGAAGAGGGAACAGGTCTGCTACTGTGCACACAGACCAACAAAGACCCTGGAGCTAGCACTTGTTAGAGGGTCAGGCAGCCCAGGCTCACTCCTCGACAGCAATCCTGGGAACAGAACCTTACACAAGGACTGGGAGGGTTCAGATGCCTTCTCTGCCCTCAGGTGAAGTGGCAGCACCCATGTCTGTGCCAGTTGCCGTTGGAGGGGCCCTCCTCTTTTTCATGTTCCTGGTGCTCCTGGGCCTTGGGGGTTGGCACTGGCTGTGGAAGCAGCACTGTCCCCGCCACAGTACAGATGCAGTAGCCTCTGGCTTTGACAATATCCTCTTCAGTGCGGTAGGAACCCCCAAATGTGGGCAAGTGGGAGATCCTGCTTCCATGTTTAATGAGGGGAAAGCAGTGGTGGATAGGACTGTCCCACCTTGTCTAGATCCACACTGCCTTTCAACAGCAGCTGTCTGATATTCCATTCCTCCTTCCTAGGATCAAGTCACCCTCCCGGAATCAGTCACCAGCAACCCATAGAACACCCCAGACAAGGCCTGGCCTGACATGGCAACTCTCACAGCATTCAAACCTCACAGGCACCTGCCTGTCTGTCTGCATGTGGGCCTGGATGTAGAGACTGAGTCATGTTTATCCTCACCAGCTCCTCCTCTATCTTTGTCTTTGCCCTCCAGTGTGACTGAGAAGGGTAGAGGGCTCCTTGTTCCATGAATAAATGCTCTACACAGTGAGGGCAACCCAGATACTCAGGCTGCACTCCATATACTCTGTACCTGGCAGGGTATATTGTAGTTGGTCCTCCCAGGGTTTAAGACCTGACCTATGACAGAATTCAAGGAGTGGGTGTGGGACCCTTCATGGCCTTTGGTGCAACTCAGAAATTATAGGACCCTAAGGACCCACCACCCCTGCCAGCAAGGAATGGCCTTTGGTTCTAACTTACCAGGCAGTTCTGTACCCAGTGAGGATAAAGCTACCCCACAAACGCAGGGTCTTGGGAGTATAAAAGCAACTGAATAGGGTACCAGGAAACTGGTCTGGTAAAGAGAAATGCCAGCAGCCCAGATAAAGGCCTGAACAACCCCTAGGGCTGCAGATGGAAACTGAGGTCACTGGGTATGCTAATCTCCCTTTAGAGAAGGCACTAGAAGGCAAATTGCACTTCAGCCTTTGGACTAAAGATGTAAGAAAAGATCTGGTGCTGCCACACCCAATCAGGGGCCTAATGAAGTGAGGATGACACATCTGTCCCACAAATGTTCCCTCCATGTGATGCCTCAGATGTGGCTTCACTGAGGACTGGGGACCCTGAGGTCTGTCCTCAGGCAGGAGAGTCGGCAACCAGACGCTCCCTTCCTACCCAATGAAGGGTCCCACACCCACTCCTTGAAACCTGTCCTCACCAAGAACCATGTGTTTCAAGCTAGGCTCCTGCTTGTCTAAAACTCAGCTGCGTGGGAGGGAGTGGTGGGGCATGGCCAGGCGCCACCCTGCATCTTCAGTATTACAAGGCTGACTGATACCCACTTCTCTGAGCAGACAGGGAAAGAACTTTCAAACTCCCTAGGTCCCTCTGGGTTATGTATCATGAAGGAAGCTTGTCTCCACCTTCCATAGCTGTGGTCGACAGTGAGAAGACTTCAGAGTGCTAGGTACTACTTCTCTCCAGAGCACGGGCCCTTAGAAGGGACAGGAGACAAAGTCTGAGTCCATCGGCTCCTCCCAGGCCTGAACTCCCCTCTGCAGCCAGCTGTCCATTGGACAGAAGGTGCAGATCCACACCCCTGCTGAGGCTCAGAAGGCAGGGAGGAAAAATCCAGGAGGCTATCACTTTGCAAGGTTTTGCTTTGTTTGACAGCAGTTATGGGTTGAGGGGGCACACAGGCCTGACCCCCGTGTTCCGTTTGACCATGTGAGGAGACCCACGGCAGTGCTGGTGGTCCTGGGGGACCAGCCAGAAGAGCTCAGCCGGAACCACTGGCTTCGAGGCTTTGTGTTCATTTCGCCTTCGGCCCCTTCTCGATAGGCTTCCCGATGTCCTTCCCCCGGAGCTTGAGGCCTGAAACGAGCCAGCAAGATGCTGACCACTCTGCTGCTTCCTGTTCCCACCCAACCTCCCTGCTCTACCTGAGCTTTCCATCACCACTGTCCACTCGCCTCATGGGCCACCACACACACAGAAGGCTGCTTTCACAACTGACATCAGAGTGTGGGCCAAGCATCTCAGAAAGGGGTAAGGGCCAGACTGGGCATGGTGGCTCACACCAGCAATCCCAGAGCTCAGGAGACTGAGGTATGAAGACTGATGGGAGTCTGAAGCCAGCCTAAGCCACAGTAAGTCTCTATATAAAAAATAAAATCTAAGGCAGACGTGGTGACACACGCCTTTAATCCCAGGACATAGCAGACAGAGGCAGACAGATCTCCAGGAGCTTAAGACCAGCCTGTCTACATAGATCCAGGACAGCCAGAAAACTAACTAAATAAACAAATAGAACAACAATAATAATAAATCTTAAAAGATGAGAAGACAAACATCTTGATGTCTTGCCCCAGAAGAACTAAACACTACATTAGACCTGCACGGAGGTGCACGGAGAAACAAGCATGTGCCCCTAGGTATCCTGACACCAGTGTGCTCTGGCTGGATGCTAGCTACAGAAAAACCCTAGACACTGTTTCCTTAGGGTTGTGGAGTCCCACCAATCCTCAAACCCTTAGAAAAGACTCGGGGCAGGGGGGTACAGACTCAAAAGGACAAAGGCCTGCCATCTCAGCCCTCACCACCCCTTACAGAAGAGCAATGACTTGCCCAAACCTGCTAGGGAAGACACTCACCGATGGCTCTCTCAATTTTGCCCAAAACCTGGTTATTCGGAATGGCCCGTCCACTTTCATAGTCTGCGATGACTTGCGGCTTTTCATTGATTTTCTGAAGAAAAGATGCACCTTAGCCATACTAACTCAATGAGATGTGCTGCAGAAGCCAGGGGAGATGCCCACAGGCAGCCACCTTTGGGGGTCTCTGGTAGCCCCATACAGGCAGGTCTTATGCAAGAGAGAGCTTCTCTGACCTGGCTTTCCCAGAGAATTTGAGGAGTGCTAGGGTAAGGCCCCAAAGCTACCATGCAGTGAGCCCACCTTCTCTATGCTGTCTAGGCACCTGTCACCTGTGCCCACACCACAGCTGCCAAAGCCTCACCGTGGCCAGGTCCTTCTGTGTCAAGCCTTTGCTCTGCCGACCCCGCTGGATCACTTTGCCCACCTCCAGGGTCACCCTGTCGTGGTGCAGCTCCTCTGTCTCCCGGTCTAGCTTGGCTGTATTTTTAGTGATGGAATGCTGCTTGTTCTGGCCAGCAGCCCCTGGAGGCAATGTGAGCACAACAGAGCAATAATGGTTTGCAGTCAGCACGGGGGAAGATTTCAATAATGGAAACCAGACTGACAGGCCAGGTCCAGCGGATTCCCCAGACCTCAGAGCCCTGACTCTGAATCTTCCCACAGTGGAGGAAGAAGGTGGAAAGCATTAGTCCCCACTGACTTCAGACCACCCAGAGTTGTGCCGACAAGTCTCTGCTCCTGACAGGTCCCCAGGGTCCCACCAGGCCATACCATCAGGCAAGCACCTCCACAGCAGCCCTTGCTTTGCAAGTGGAAACTTGAGTACCTACATTTCTTGGATGTCTCCACATCTTCTCCTCGTCGCTGAGCTGCTAAGATGGCCTAGAAAACCAGAAAGTGGTTTTCAGTCAGAATGAGCTTTGGGGGAAAATGGAGCACAATTTACACAGTTGTTTGCCAAGCTTGTGGTGCTAACTATTCTATAAGAGTGCCACACAATGCTAGGTAAAACCACCCAAACTCATCACAAGAGTGTACCCTGCCCGGCTCTGCTTTCATTTTCCATGTTTTGGTTGCCTCTGACCAGTGGTGTTCACTCAGGGTATGCTACCTGCCTCTTACTCATCCATCTGACAACCTTCTTGGTTCCCAGCTAACTGCCAAGGCACCAAAACAGACTTTGTGTCCAAGAACTCACAATGCAGGATCCTGACACTACTTAACAGCGGCTCAATGATCCACATCACTGAGAATACCATTGAGATAATGTACCATTTCACACCATCCCTAAAAGAAGGTTGTGCGCAGGACCCCGGAAACCACGCCATCGCCGGCACAGCTCCTGTTATGCTACGGCTGTTCTTTCAATCATTACTTATGATTAGCTTTTTAAAAAATACATTTATTTTTATTTTATACCTATGAGTATTTGCCTGCATATGTATCTATGTACCGCATGCATACAGCATCCATGGAGCCAGAAGAGGGTGTTGGGGTCCACCAGGCCTGGAGTTACTGACAGATGTGTACTACCATGCTGAAGCTGGTACATGCCCTTGAGTCTGCAAGCACTCTTCACCACAGAGCCATCTCTCCAACCCTTATCACTATTTCCTGCTGTGCCTAATTTATACACTTCTTCATGGGAATATATGACTAGGAAAATGCACACTGCATACAGGATCCAGCACAACTCACAGTTTCAGGCATCCACTGAGCAGCCTGTGTCCTCCAAGAAATAGGGGTACACTGTCCACAAATACCTAGATAACATGCATTGCATTGAACCAACTCACTTCTATACTATGACAGGCATGTGCTGGGTATAGTGGCACAGGACTGTGATCCTAGCCCTCAGAAGGCTCAGATTCAAGCCTTCTTAGTACTAGATACACAAAACCCAGGATTCAATATCAGCACCCAACGCGCACGCGCACGCATACGCGCACGCACAGTACAAGCTATCAGGTTCTTTATTAGAAACAGAGCTAGTTCTCTTCCAATCTCTGCTACAAAGCAGAAAGGAGTGGAATAGCGGAATGCTGGTTTGGCCTCATCTGCCAGTATGGTTCCTAATGAGAGATGACACACCCCACAGAACCCTGTAGTCTTCCTGGAAGCAGAACCACTAACAGTGATGCCTGGGCCACAGCCACTGAGTACTAACATACTGCTTCAGAAAAGTGGCTTGTGAATCAGTCTCTGTGTAATATGTTCAGACTTTCTACACACTTAAGGATGATTCCAAGTTCTCCTAAAAAGATGGCAGTTGTGGATTCGGCTTTGACTATAGCAAATAAAATAAGCCCAGATCTGGTCAGTACCACTTCAGGGCACCACAGCATCCAGGCTCAGGGAAACAGAGTGCACCTATGGAGAGAACACCAATGCCTCAGACAGCACTCTATAGGCTGATATCGCCTGGGTGGACATCATGGACAGAGAAGACACTAGTGATACCAGCACAGGCTGATACCAGGTAAGGACAAAACCTTCAGCAGGGCTGCCCCTACCCTGGTTCCCAAGTTTCCTGCACCTATTGCCCACGCTCCCACCCCACATTTAGTGACCAATCAGGTTCTCTGACCTACACTTGGACCTGTTCTCAACCCTGTTTCCATCTTCATCCAGGTCCCCACCCAGGCCTGTCCCAGTCCAGAGCCCAGGCCACATTCCCAATCCCTGCCCCGACCTTTGCCCCAGCCTCGCCCAGGTCGGGTGCCCTCTACCCCAGTCTTTTCCCGTACTCCGTCTCCACCTGTTGTCACCCAAGGTCCCCACCCTCGTCCGATCCGTTTGGGTTCCCACCCACTGCTGGATTCCCCTGCTCGGCCCAGCGACAGCAGCGTGCCGTGCGACCCTGCAACTTCCCACCGCCCCCTGCTGGCTGGGCACCTGCTTAGACTTGGCCTGTGCGGCCGTCGGGCCTTTCTTGCGCAGCACCGTCACGGTGTCCCAGTCACTCTCAGCCATGGCGCGGCGGGGGCGGCGGTCCGTACGGCGGCTCAGGCAGCTGCTCGAGACCCGGCGCGGCGACGCGACGTCCCTTCGTCGCCTCCCCGCTTCCGGCGCCAGAGCCACGGTCCCGCCCCTGGTTCCCATTGGCCGGTGGTTCCAGGAGCCGGCACTTCCCGAGCTCTGCGGCCAATCCGCGCCCGGCTAGTCTAGGGACCCGCGGGGGCTGCCCGCGGGCGGCGAGTGGAGGGTGACGCCTGTGTCCGTGTGGCTGCGCAGGGCGGAGCGCCAGGGTGGGGAGGAGTGTGGGGACCCTAAAGGAGAGAAGAGTGGAGGGGACCTGGAGAGCAGACGGAAGGACTTAAGAAGAGAGTGGAGGACACCGAGAAAAAAGGACAGGAAAGAGAAGAACCTTAGTAAAAAGAGTGGGCACCCGGAAGGGAGCTGGAGCGGAGAGAGAGCACAGGAATCAGCTAGGAGAGAGGGGCGCTGGAGACCTACACACAGGTAGCACAGGTGCCGTACAAGTGGAGAGAAGGTAGTACAGATTCTACTAATCCCAGCCGGTCTCCACCACCTTACTTCTGAAGAACCCCAGCCAGCGTCCCACGCACCAGTGGGTACACACCTGTCTCCCAGGTCACGCCTTAGAGGGTCCCACGATAGAATAATCCAGATTCTGTTGTGCTTTGCTTTGAATTATACCAGCAGTTTGAAGTTCTGTTCTTTTGGAGGTGCGCTCAGGGAGAGAAATAGCAGTTGGCAAATTTTGTGGGGCCAGAAACATGTAAACCATAGATGGCTTCTTCTGAATACATAGAAACAAAATTACTTTAAAAATAAACAACTCGAGCCGGGCGGTGGTGGCGCACGCCTTTAATCCCAGTACTTGGGAGGCAGAGGCAGGCAGAGGCAGGCGGATTTCTGAGTTCGAGGCCAGCCTGGTCTCCAGAGTGAGTTCCAGGACAGCCAAGGCTATACAGAGAAACCCTGTCTCGAAAAAACAAAAAATAAAAAAAATAAAATAAACAACTCAGCCGGGAGGTGATGGTACACACCTTGAATCCCAGGATTCAAAAGTCAGAGGCAGAAGTGTCTTTGGGCACGAGGTCAGCCTAGTCTACCGAACTAGTTCCAGGACAGCCAGGTCTACACAGAGAAACCATGTCTCAAAAGCAAACAAAAACACCCCATAAATATAAAAACAAACAAACAAAAAAATTAGGAGCCTGGAGAGATGACTCGGCGATTTAGAGAGCACGGACTGCTCTTCCAGAGGTCCTGAGTTACCAGTAACCACATCATGGTGGCTCACAACCATCAGTATTGGGATCCTATCCCTTCTTCTGATGTGTCTGAAGACAGCTGCAGTGTACTCAGATACATTAAATTAATTGATAAAAAATTAAAAGTAACTTACTTTTGCAACACTAGTATTTGCTAGGTGGAGATATGGGAATCAGAAGTTGAAGGTTATCTTTAGCTACAAATCAAGTTTGAGGCCATCCAGGGCTACATGAAACCTTGCTTGGGGAGAAAAGCAAAATGATTACAGAGGGGCATAAGTGATTAAGAGCATTTGCTGCTCTTGCAGAGAACCTGAGAACAACAGGTTGTAACTCCAACTCCAGGGGGATTGATGTCCTCTTGTGGCCTCTGAGGGCACTAGGCACACAGCTGGTGTACATATGTAAAGGCAAAATGTCCATACATATAAAACAAGATGGAACACACTCATGCACACGGTGGTGGTGGTGGTTTTGTTTGTTTGCTTAAAGGCCTGGAACTCACTATGTGGACTGGCTGGTCTGGAACTCATAAAGATCTGCCAGCTTCTGCCTTCCAACTAGTGGAATTAAAAGCAAGTACCATCATCACTCTGGATACCAAAATAATAATAATAATAAATAATTTTAATTTAAAAATGGGGTGATGGCTTAGCAGTAAAAAGCACTGACTGCTCTTCCAGAGGACTTGGGTTTAATTTCCAACACCTACAAGGTGGCTCACAGCCATCTATAACTCATCTCAGGGGTTCTGATGCCTTCTGGTCTCCACAGACATGGTACCCATGTTGTACATAGTCTTACATGCAGAGAAAATATCCATAAATAGAAAATAAAAGGTTTAAATTTTTTGTTGTTGTTGTTTTGTTTTTTTGAGATGGTTTCTCTGTGTAGCCCTGGCTGTCCTGGAACTTGCTCTGTAGACCAGGCTGGCCTCAAACTCAGAAACCCACCTGCCTCTGCCTCCCAAGTGCCCGGATTAAAGGTGTGTGCCACCACTGCCTGGCTAAGGTTTAAAATTTGTGGGTTTTGTTTTTTTTTGTTTTTGTTTTTGTGTGTTTGTTTTTGTTTTGTTTGGTTGGTTTTTTTTTTTTTTTTTTTTTTTTGAGACAGGGTCTCACTATGTAACTTTTGCTGGCTTGAATTTGATATATAGTCCAGGCAGGCCTAACCTAAAAGATCACAGACAGCTGCCTGCCTTTGCCTCCTGAGGGCTGGGATTAAAGGTGTGAACCACTACTCCTGGCTAAAAAATTTTAAAATACATCTTAACATTAAGTTACAGAAATACTTTTTTTTTCCTCCTGATGTACATTTGTTTTCAATTTGGGGAGGGATGGTGTGTGTGGAAGTCAGAGGACAATTTTTAGATTTTATGTTTCTCTGTAGGAATGTTTTACCTGCATATATATGTACCACATTCATGCCTATTGGAAACCAGAAGGAGGTATCAGATCACCTGGAAGTAGAAGGTTGCAAGAGGCTAGTCATGGTGGCATACACCTTTAGTCTCTGCACTTGGGAGACAGAGGCAGATGGTTCTGTAGGAGTCCCAGGTCAACCACAGACACACAGAGATATACTGTCTCAAAAAAAAAGTGATAATATAAAATTTTATATTTATGTATTTATATAAATTATATGCATATAAATATTCTATGCATAATATATTAAGTATAAATTATATACTACATACTTATATAATTTATATAAATGATATATATATATTATAAATATAAAATTTAGGAAGCCCTATAAATGATATTCCTCTCTCTGATTTGCTTGCTGTCTTCAGCTGCATTCTCTGCCTTCTCACCAGTTTTGCAGAATTCTTTCCTAAGAAGACAATTCAGGCATTTTTCCAAGGATTCACACAGGTTTCTCCATCTTGAGAAAATTCAAGACATTTCACTGACGAGCTCACTGGTAACAGACACTACAGGGTTGGTCCCTGAAACAAGAATTCTGATAAATACAATTCCATTCATGCATGGTAAAGAATCTTTTTGGTGGCTCTGTGTTTTGGGGACAGGGTCTCATCATGTAGCTCAGTCTGGCCTGGAACTCAGGTTCCTCTCTCAGCCTCCCCAAAGGCTGGGAAGACAGGAAGGCAGAAGAATGGCTGCCTGGTGGGGTATTTCTTTTCTTTTAAATGTTGTATTTATTTTGTGTGTGCATTCATGTGTGGGTGGAGGGCTTCCCAGAAGTAGTGAGACATACTTCAGAGGACAACTTTTGAGAGACAGTTCTCTTCTGCCATGTGGGTCCTGGAGATAGACCTCAGGTCATCAGGCAGGACAAAGAGTACTTTAGCCCTCAGAAGTGCCTCACCAACCTGAGGGTTTTAATTCTATCCAGGTGGGGTTTGGGGGAGGGATCAGTTCTTTTTAACTTTTGTATTTTGGATGATTGATTGAAAAAGACTCCCCATGAGGTAAGTCCTGCATATTTTGAAAAAGTCTCTGCAAAGTGGTATCCTGAAGTGTGACACCAATATCCCCATCATCCCAATGGGGATGAAACTTGATCTTAGGGATGATAAGGACACAAATGAGATGCTGAAGGAAAAGAAACGGACTCCCATCACCTACCCACAGGGGCTAGCCATGGCAAAAGAGATCTATGTTGTCAAATACCTGGAGTGTTCATCACTCACACAATGAGGCTTCAAGCCAGTGTTGGATGAAGCTATCCTAGTGGAGTTTTCTGTCCACAAATGCCTGCTGCAGTAAATGTCTGAGCCCCTCATTCTTGGTCCTGTCTCTGGACCTTGCTCAAAAACATAGGAGCCTTTGCATTTGATGCCAAATTTTTTGTTACAGACTAATTTTTTTTTATAACGCCATTTTGAACTAATGGACCAGTCAATAATTTTAAGGTTGTGCTTTAAATGTAAGATTTTCAACTTACAGTCTATTAAAATTCAGCTGTAAAATGAAAACAAAGAAACAAAACAACAACAACAACAAAGGAAAAGACTCACCACTGCTGGCCTTTTCTCCTTTACTTCCAGGTGGCTTAAGAATCCAAGCACTGTGAGGCATCCTTAGAAAATATCCCTGACTATAAACCACTTTAACCCATCCCTCTTAGTTGTGAACCATAAATACAATAGTCACTCCAAATGGCTTCACCCCACAAAGTGAAAGGAGAAAGGTGCTCGGGTTAGTTGATTCTCTAGGCTTTCTTACAGTTTCCTTGACGTCTCTGACTCCTTCAGACTGGAGTGACTGAGTGTGAGGAGAATGGAGGGAGAGAAAACTGGGTGAGAGAACTATAATCAGTAGAAGGAGCCTCTCTGGAAATTCCCAGGAATCTATGAGGGTGACCCTAGCTAAGACCCCTAGCAATGGGGGATACGGACCTGAAACAGCCATCTCTTCTAATGGCAAGACTTCTAATGGGAATGGGATCCCCAACACAGCCACAAAAACTTTCAGCCACAATTGTTCCTACCACCATGGTGTGCAGGTATAAGAGGGAGCAGAGATAGGGCCAACAGATGACTGGCCCAACCTGCATCCCATGCCATGAGAGAGCCCACCCCGTCACTATTAGTTAGTAACACTCTGCTATGCTTGCAAACAGGAGCCTAGCATAACTGTCATCTGAGACTCACCAGCAGCTGATGGAAACAGATACAGGGATCCACAGCCAAACATTAAGCGGAGTTCAGGGAATCTTGTGGAATAGGAAGGTCTACATCTTGATCCACAGACCTCAAGGAGAGACTGTGTGCTACACCGGGGATAGCTTGAGCATGTATGAGACCTCAAAGTCCACCTATACAGTAACATACTTCCTACAACAAGGCCACACGTCCTATAGGCCAAGCATTCAAACATATGAATCTATGAGGGCCATACCTATTCAAACCACCATACCAAAGAAACAAAACCAACCAACCAAAACAAAACAAAAAACCCAAAACCTGAAAAAAGAAACCAGACTATACTGTTATTTCAAAAATTGGTTAAGTGCCAGGCAGTGGTGGCACAGTCCTTTAATACCAGCACTTGGGAAGCAGAGACAGGTGGATCTCTTGTGAGTTTGAGGCTAGCCTAGTCTGTAGATTGAGTTTTGGGACCAGCAAAGCTACACAAAGAAACCTCATTTGGAAAATTCAAAATCAAACCAAAACAAAAATACAGGTCTGTTTTGTTTAAATTCCACTCTTCTTGCTTCTTGTGTAGCTCAGGCTCCAGTGCTTGCCTGCCTCCTGAGTTCTGGGTTACATGCATGCACTGCTGTGCCTGGTGGAATGAATGGTTTTTTTTCCCCTTTCCCTTTTCCCGCTCACTCCAGCCCAAAGGTTTATTTATTTATTTATTATATGTAAGTACACTGTAGCTGTCTTGTTTGTTTGTTTGTTTGTTTGTTTGTTTTTGAGACAGGGTTTCTCTGTGTAGTCCTGGCTGTCCTGGAACTTACTTGGTAGACCAGGCTGTCCTCAAACTCAGAAATCTGCCTGCCTCTGCCTCCCAAGTGCTGGGATTAAAGGCGTTGTAGCTGTCTTTAGATACTCCATAAGAGGACATCAGATCTCATTACAGATGGTTGTGAGCCACCATGTGGTTGCTGGGATTTGAACTCATGACCTCCATGAAGAACAGTCAGTACTCTTAACCTCTGAGCCATTTCACCAGCCCTGGAATGAATGTTTAACCCACTATAAAGTTTATGAAGGTGCAGACAAAGTTGAATGACAGTGATGAAGCTGGCCAAGTGCTGCTGTGCTTCTCCACCAGCCCACTGCGAGCCCACTGCGAGCCCACTGCGAGCCCACTGCGAGCTGAGCACACTACAAGCACACTGCGAGCTCACTGCAAGCCGAGCACATTGCAAGCTGAGCCCACTGCTAGCTGAGCCCACTGCTAGCACACTGCAAGCCAAGCCCACAGCGAGCTCACTGGTAGTTCACCACACTGCAAGCACACTGCAAGCTGAACACACTGCAAGCCGAGCCCACTGCGAGCTGAGTACACTGCAAACCGAGCACACTGCGAGCACACTGCGAGCCCCTGCCAGCTGCGGAATGTTCAATGAGAAAGAGAGGCAGGCTTGAGTGAATGAGTGGCCACAGTGAGGGTCATGCTAGCTGAAAGAGTTTCTCAGGTTGGCCTACCATCTAAGGAAGCAGAAGACTGTTCAAGTTCCAGGGCAAGAGCCAGAGGCTCCATTTTGGCCTGTTCTTTGGCCCAGGGCATAAAGGCTGAGAAAATGTTAGTGCTCTGTGAACTTTTTCTGGGAGACATATAGAGGTGCCTACTCTTCCCAAATAAGGCACCAAAAACAGCTGAAAGTACAAATCTACTAAAGTCCAGCTTGGCAAACCAATGAGTTTATTGAGTATTTACAAAGCATGGGTGAGTGATAACTTAGAAGAGAAAATCCCAAAACATCTGTAAGAGTCTCACGCCAGCATGGATGTTGACTTCCTTATGGAGTATAGATAGAGTCTCCCTTTCAGCAAGCCTTCCACATTTATATACTCCAGCACTTCCTGAGAACAAAGACTATGAATATCTAAGACAGAATAGCACACATCTGGCAGAGGGTGAAGGAAGGAGGGACTGAGATGGCAGGTCTTATCTTCTATGAGGGCCTATCTTGAGGATGACCTGCGAATAGTCACAGCCACTTCTGATGCTGATGGTAAAGGCTGATAGGTTCGGAGGACAGCATCCTACAATAATAGGATCTCCTATGGAGAATGTGATATGGAGGGGCAGGGACACGCAGCTGCCACAGGTAGACAGGAGACCCTGGGTCCTCTTATGTGTTGATATTACAGCTGTGTGTCACCACAAGGCATCCCAGACATGTGGCTGCATGGCCTTGGGCAGGTGACTCCAGTTACTAGGACTGAGTGTGAGGAGAACTGGCGCAGGTGTGTGGGTCACAGTGAGCCTGCCCTGTGGCATCCCAGTCACATGTCTGATGCTAAGATCCTGCCCCACAGCCCATTCAGTGCTTCCATGTCACTTTCCTCCCTGGCAAGCAGATGGCATACTTGCTGTTTTCTGGGAAGCTAGGAAGACCTATGCTCTCTCTGCCCATCACCTGACAGCCAGTCAGATTGAAGAATGGAACTGGGCCCTGGACCACATGGGCCATAGTTCAGAAATGCTCCCATTACATCTGGTACAGATGACAGGCCTGTGGTCCTGAGAACTCAGGGTCACCAGGAAAGACAGCAGCTTCAACCTGAAGCTCTAAGACCTGAAGAAGGCCAAAGGCAAACACGGTGAGGGTGGTAGTACTTAATGCAAAGGCTGTGAGGTCAGGCTGGGCCTCTTCAATAGAGCCTGGAGTTGCTGCCATGTGTGCTGAAGATGGTTGAGGGGACACAGTGAAGTAGATTGGAGCCTCACTTGCTGCCAGAGCTTGCTGGGCTGTGATGACTCAACAGGACAAGTAGGTGCCATAACATGTATGTGGAGGTCAGAGCACAACCTTGTGTGTCTTTCCTCACCTTACACCATGAGACAGGGTCTATTGTTTGACACTGCTAACTTAGCCTGGACTAGCTGGTTGGTAAGCATCCAGTAATTCTTACCTCTGCATCCTATCTTGCCATAAGGCATGCTGGGACTACAGCGGTGAGCTACTGCAGCTGGCATTGCATGGGTCCTGGGGATTTGAACTGAGGTCCTCCCACTTGCAAAGCAAGCACCTTACTCACTAAGCCATTCTAAACTCATCATTTACCCTGCATTTCTGTGTCTCCATAGAGACTACCCCATTCCTGCTGTCAGGGGCAGTCTATACTGGTCTAAAAGTATGACTATGAAGTCAACATCACTGCCTAATGCACCCCTAGAATGGCCCCCAAGGAACTATCCAGGAAGGCCCTCAAGTATCCTGTATCCCCCCCCAGGCAGCTGCATGCACAAGACTTGTGGCTTAATACTGGCATGTGCCTTTCTGGAAAAGCTAGTCAGCTGACTGTGGAGTAAGTGTGGAAACGGTCTTTCAGAAGCAAGCATGGGGCTGGCCTTTAGATGCCTGAGGAAAAGGAACACAAGAATAAACTCTTGAGGTGAGTGGACATTGGTACCTCTGGGACCACCATCAACACCAGAGTAGCATCCTCTGTGCAGGATACTGTGAAGGACCAGTTTAGCCTTTCTGTCTCCTGGTTCCTTGCACAAACTGGGCTCTGTCCCAAAAGGCATACTATCTGAAGTGATGTGAGGAATTCCAAAGAAACAGGCCAGTCTGGAGGTCCGAATGAGTGATCAGAACCAGGTACCCGAGTGCACAAGCCAAGAGGCAAGAACAGCAAAAAGAAAGACAGGAGGGAACCACGTTGCCCAATGGGCCACTGTTTGCTTTGAGAAGTCTTCAGGCAGAGTTTGGGGCACTGGAAACTGACCCCTCAGAACCAGTGGGAAGCTGCCTAGTGTCCTAGTTTTGGCTAAGTCAGGGCAGCTGGTGTCCCTTATATCTGCTTTGATCTATAGTCAAGCCCACAGTCCCTCAGCTCACAACACTGTGACCCATGACAGCAGCTTTCTCTTCAGTATCCTGGCACCTGTTACAGCCACATGCCTCCAGGTCCTGCTGTCAGTAGTTCTCTTGGCTGATCCCAGATCTCAGGGAGTGAGCAGGTGCTGTGTGGGTCCTCCTGAGTCTGCCCAAGGGACACCCTCAACCTCTGCCTGGCCCTGAGTGGCTGTCTTGCTGAGCAACTTTTGCTTTCTTTTTAGCAGGAAGAAACCCACATGGGAATCCCCTGAGTTGTCCAACAATCACAGTGACTCACCCATTTCCCAGCTAGTGAGTGAGATGAGTTCGCAGAATGTCATCCACTTCTGTACTGGTGGGTAGGGCAGTGAGAGCACCTCCCATCTCTTGACTTGGTCTAATTCTATATACACTCTGCAGACCAGCTCCCCCTTCCCTAGCCCCAGAGAGTGCACATAAGATCCCCTACTAGGAAAGTCTAGAGTGATTTTCGTGGCAGCAGGTATTCCATTGGTAGGCTATGGTTAAGGTTGCTATGGTAATGCCAGTCTCTGTCTCTGTTGTCTTTAAGGGATGTGGGCCCCATGTTGCTGATGAAATCTTTGGTGGATGTGGGTGAGGGGAGGTCTGGAGATGGAGCACACCTGCATTTTACCCTTAGGGAGCAGATGCTCCACAGTGAATGAGCTCACTTTCAGGCTAGGCTGCTAGCTTCTCTGATTCCTCAGGCCCCTCAGGCAATACCTCCTCCCACTGGTAGAGAATGCTCTGCAGGTGTGGACTCACTAGTGTGATTAAGCTTCAAGGCTGCTGGGAGGCAAAGACTCCAGGAAGCTACTTGACCCATCGGCTGCCTGAGCTTTAGCAAAAGAGGACAACTTTGCTGTCCTATTGGTGGGATTCCTGATTCAGTTAGGGGAATTCCAGCTCCTACAGGAGCAAGGGTGCAGTCAATGTGGTGGGATCAGCCGCGCCCACTGTAAGCAGCTTTTGTCTCAAACAGTTCTCATAGCTGCAGGATCTCACTTGGACTCCCTCAGCTCCCAGAATCCTTGCAATCTTCATTAAACTGCTACCAGAGTTATCAGGCTCAGAGTCTGTTTTGGTATCCCTAACAAGCCATGCTCAGTCATTTGTCCTCAATAAGCCAATTAGAGGAAAAATTTTCCAGTGAAAAGCAGAAAAGATCTATTCAATGTGTCCACATTAGAAAAAAAAAAACAAAAAAACCCAAAGAGATTCAATGACACAGCCATCACCATATCTACCTTCAGAGTCCTGGATGAAGTAATTAACTTCAAGAAGAGGCTGGAGGAATGCATCACTAAGTGGGCTGGGTCAAGGTGTGGTCCTGCCCATCATTGTCTCAGCTCGTCTAGCCTGCAAGATGGCCTGAAGTTGCACATCTCTTCCCAGGAGACAAGTTTCTACCTTGGTTGGCCCCAGGCTTCAGTCTCCCCCTCCCCTTGTACCTGCTTTCCATTCTTGCAACCTCTCCCACAACAGAGAGAAAAAAAATCTTGTCGCGCAAGTTGTAGTGTGTCAATGTGTCCCACAGTATACCCTTTTGTCCACACTTCTTTGCTTGTGATATTCGTTGCAATGTTAACTCTTTAAACTTTTAAAATTACATTTATTCGACAATTTTGTGTGTGATTAAATAAATTTGTGTGTGATTAAATAATGCATAAATCCTTGCTCTCCTTCCACGATGTGGATCCAGGGATCGAACTCGGGTTACTTTTGGTGGCAAGTGAATTTACTCACTGAGGTCTATGATCATCAGGTAACAGAGCGACCACCACTGTCCCAGGAGGACCAATTAAGAAAAGCTCTTCACCAACTTGGCTGAGAAGGGAAACCAGCTTAGCCCCGCCCCCCCGCACCGCGCTGGCCAATCACCGCTCACTGCGGTTCCCTGCTCGCTCCTGGTAGGTTCCTGCTTCCGTCTGTCAGCGGGCGGATTCAAGGCAGCCTAGTTGACAAATCGACGCCCGCTGCTGCTCCCTGTAAGCTCCTGGTAGGCTCACGCGTCTGTCCGTCAGACGGGGCGGGCCGCGGCAGCGGGGGTGGTTCCCGGCGAGCGCTGAGTTCCGGGCACGCGAAGACCGTTGGGTGAGGCGGCGCGGATCTAAGGGGGTGGGGGGGGGTGGTTTTGACTCTCACTGCGGCCGGGCCGGGGTCAGGCGCGGGGTGGGAGTGGCGGTTGGGGGTCAGATGCGGGGCCGCCGCTGTCTGGGTGAGGTGGGTGGGTAGAATTTTCGGAACGGCGGAGCCGGAAACTGAAAGTCGCGGGAAGGGGGGCCGGAAAAGTTCGAGACGTCCGCAGCGGTGCGTGGCTGGCAGCGCGCCTACCGCGGTGGCTCGGGGTCACGGTACTACGGTCCATGCCCCGGATCTCAGTCCGGGATCGCGGCTGAGCCCCACGAGCCCCACTTGTGCCTTGAGCGAACACTTGGTTTCCCCGGCCACTTTTACAGCTCACCTCCCTCCCACTTAGGCTTTTTGGATTGTTCAGTCAAATTTGGTCTGGCACTCTCAGTACCCAGGCGTCGCCTTTTCTGATTCTGACGCCCGGCTACATAAACCACGGACACCACCTCCCCCATAAGGCCTCTTCCCTGTTGGTTGGTGGCTTTACCTTACCATACCTTCTTATTCTTTCAGATCTCACCTTTCTGCCCCTCAGAACCTGTTTCTGGAAACTCTTGCTTTTGTGAAGCAGTCTGGCCTCAAACTCACACAAATCTGCCTGCCTCTGCCTACCTAGTGCTGGGATTAAAAGCCTGTGCCGCCCTGGAAGCTTTCTTGATGGGATGTAAAAGTGTCAGGGTGTGGAGTCCTGGGCTCTGCTTCTTGAAGCCTGCTTAGTGGAGGTTGAACCTAGTGTATATTCCTCATGATGGACATGTAGCCCCAAGTAGGTGGTAAGGACATGAGATTGATTAGAACTCACAGGCATACTCCCAGCATTCCTCAAAATTGGAGAAGCAAACTTTCAGCTCCTTGGACATAGTGCAAGGTCATTATTGTCATGTCTGCAACTCTCTAGCTTGGAAGTCATCTGTTCCTGGCTACCAGTCCCCCAGAGAAGTCACAGTTGGCCTTGCCACCATGGCCCCTCCCTGCCTGTGTAACTGACTAAGAAAGGTGGTATTTAGTGACCCAAAATTACTGTTATCAAGTGGAGGCCCCAAGCAATCTCAAATTGATATTTAAGTCTTTTAAAAATAAACATTATTCACAGATTTGTAAGTACTTGAGTTTTAAACAAAAGCTGAAAGGTTGTTCTTTTGAGTGTGTACAACTGGAAGTCTGGTCTGAACTGGTAGCTCCTTGCCTGCCCAACAGGTCTGTTTATCTATTGGCTGTTTCTTTTCCTAGGACCCCCTAGTCTGTACCTGAACTGATTATTCTCTGACAATACAGGCTGCCTGGAACTCTGTTACTTTTCTCCTGTTTACTAGTCTCCATGGGGCAGGGCTTGGTCCTCAGGAGTACCTCCACACTCCTGAGCAGGGGCCATGTGCATTCACAACCGAGTCTCACTGGCTCCAGCACTTTGGCACGCTGGGCACTTTCAGTCAGAGCTCTCTGGGCATCTCTGGGCTGCCGTTCCTCGTGCATCCATGAAGTAGCAGACTGGACTGCACAGTGGACATGGCAGTAGTCAACTTGGAGAAAACCTTCCAAGAAGGAAGTGCTTCCTGCCTGTTCCCTCACTACCGTTTTCTCATTTTCTAAGAGTTGGTTTGGGGTTTCCTTCTTGACAGTAGAATGCCAGGCCCCCACTCCCCATGTAGTTGCTACATGAATTGTCGGTGTAGCTTGGCAGGTGGATTCCATGGAGTGGGAGCTTTTACAGGTGTGGACATGATGACCTGGAGAAGAAAAATAATCTAGAAAAAATTGTCCATAGATCCTACAGATTATGTCAATTATGTCAAAGATGGGATATGCAGCTTCAAGGTGTATGTTGGACGACTGTCCTCCCTGTGTGCTGGCCCCTTTACACAGAAGGGTGGAGGCCACCTGGATGCCACACTGGACATCCATCCCATAATTGTAGTGTGCTTGCTCTGTTCATGTCCATAGAGGAGGAGACCCAGTGGCTGCTGCACCTAGGATCTGGGACCCAGGTGGGGGTCGATATGTGGGGCAGGTTGTAATTTCAGTGAGTGGCAACTGGAAACTTGAGCAAAAGAAAATCAAGGATTTGGAACCTGGACATGTCTCAGGATTTGGGTACTCAGTGTAGAGCGCAGGGTTGAGGAAGGAGGTGAGTTTGTGACAGGCTGGACAGTTGTTTTGCACAAGGGATTCTGTGCTGTGTACCAATGCCAGCTGGGCTTTCTAGTTATTGATGTGGCTGGAGCCGTCAGTAAAGGGCCCAGGAGAGAGAGCTGTAAAAGCTGATGTCCCTCCTTCCTCTTCTAGCTCATCCTCCTGACCTTCTGACGGCCGGGTCCTGGAAATAAGGCTTTTATGTTGGGCATGGTACAGATGTGTAAGAACTGGCTGGAGCCAGGGATAGGGAAGATAGGTGGAGTTGGGCAGCTTTAGCTTTCATGACCAGAGCTGGGAAGTCATGGAGGTTCTGAGCTGAGTAGGCCCAGACTTCATGCTGTGTGGAAAGGTCCCTGTGACTCCCAGGAGGCCACAGTGGCAGCTGAGAAGATATGCAGTCAGGTCTGGAGCTGTCCATTTATTATGTTTGAGTGTTGAGGTTCTAACAGAGCCCTGGTGCTCCACAGAGACCTGGGGGGGGGGGGGGGAAGGGAGAGACTCAAGAGCAGGAGAGGAGAGATTTAAATTTAAATCTGTTATTGCCAGGCATGTAAGATTGAAGCAGAAGAGATTGCTAAGGAGATATCTGAGAGGATAGACGTGAAGTTTAAAGCCCTACTGTGTGTTGTGGCCTTTTTTAAATTAAAGGTTTACTTAAAGTTATTTTTTATATTTTGTGTTTGTCTTCATGATGTCTGTGCACCACATGAGCGCAGTGTCTGCAGAGGCATTGGATCCCTGGAAACTGGAGTTACACGGGTGAATTGTTACCTACCATCATAGGTGCTAGTAAAAAAATTTTGGTCCCCTCAGAGAGCAGGGAGAGGTCCCAGCTGCTGAGCCATGTCTCCAGCCTATGTTTCCTGTTGATTAAATTAGTTTGCTCTTAAAGGGTGGCTTTCTGATTACTGGTGCCCCCCCCCCCCACAGGTCAGTATTCTTTATAAAACCTGTCCTGCATTCATATCTTGGTGGAGTTTTTTGGTGCCAGCTTGGGGTTTGGACATGGTGTCTCACTGAGTTGCTCAGGCTACCTGTAAGCTCTAGTGAATTTCCTCTCACAAAGCAGATATAAATATGATGCCAGGAGATGCATCCATCCACCACAGAGAAAGAGACAGAGTCAGATCTGTGCTCCTGCCCAGGGCTAGTCACCCTATTGGGCGCTTAGAGAGCAGATGTATTATACATTTTTTCTGTGAGCTTGGAGGCAGGGTCATTTAATTACATATGCAGAATAGTGATTGACTAAGGGATGTGCCAGCTGTGACCTGCAGGTGAGAGACACCAGTACAGCCTTGTCTTGGTGCTGTCATCACTGTGCAGGTCCCCTTCAGGAGTCTCAGCCTTAGACGTGGATGAGCCCCTTTTGTAAAGGGTACCTCCACGAATGTGTGGGGTCACTGTGCTGCTGTTTAGTGGTTCCCAGGGGATACCAGGGGGAGAGGACATGATGTTTGTGGTGCTGAAGTTATGTACTTGTCTTAGATCTCAAGGATTTAGAGTTTAAAATGCTTTCTGCTTGTGCTGTTTAGTAAGTTACCCTATTTTAGGGGAACGGGTGAAGTTTCTTCTTTGAGACACAGAGAACAGTTCCATGTGAGTTCTGCAGGCTGCTGGGTTCTGTCTAGGTAGGACTCTTGCTTCTGGACTCAACACCCTCAGCCAAAGGTTGGTTCACAAAAACCAGCACAAAAAAGCAGAGACCAGATGCTAGTTCCCAGCATCTGAAAAACATTTGTTGAAAAGAAGGTGGCAAGTGACAGCTGTTCCCAGTGCACTGTGAGTGGTGTGGGATTGTTGTAATATGTGTCATCAGAGTCAAAGTGTGCTTGAAGGAAGAGTAAGCTGCTTGTAAGTAGCAGTTGTCTTTAAAATGAACGTTGCTTTGAAAGGCCAGGCTTGTGTTTCTTCAGTCATGTCCTGTTGGTGCTTGGGTCTCTCTGTGATCTCTTGGGTCTCTGAGCACCTGATTACCAAAGGAGGCAAGAAGGAGGGCCTAGGGCTGGAGTGTTTGGGAGCAGCAGGTCAAGGGTCAGGGGTCACAGCATAGACTGTATTGTGTAGTTGATGTTCTTCCTGATGTCGCTTGACACTGTGGGCGATGCTGTTTAGGATGCAGAACAGAGGTCAGGCTGTCCGTCAGAGGAGGCAGGATTGGGCACAGAGTGGACCTAGAACCTATGGGCTTGATGAGTCCCTAGGGCAGGGAGGAGGGAGGTCTATCCTTGGCAAACTGGCCAGTCACTCATTTTTGCAGGCCAGTAGACCTAGAGTCAAGTGACTCACTGTGGCAGAGACCCACAGTCTGTTTTGCCACACCGTAACTTTTCACCAGTGGTTTGCTGGACCGGGCCTTGTTCATGCCAGAGTGTGAATGCCCCAAGGCTTTGAGGGACATCAAGACAGCAGGGCAGGCAGGTCAGTGGGGTCAACAAGATTTGAAGGATGCCGCAATGCCAGCAGTTGTGCAGGCGTGAGTCAACCAGTGCTGCTATTATTCTGGAGCCAGGGAACTGCCGCTGGAACTTAAGTGTGGGAATGGTTCTGGTAGGTGATTTGTTAACTGAATGAAATGTGACTGGGGTTTTGCTGGGAAGAGGACTCGGGAAATGCTGCTGCTCCCTGCTGCTTATGGCCTCCCTGCCTTCAGCACATCTCAGATACCAGACACTTTACAATCTGTATCTCAGGATACATAACTCATTTCTTCCTTAAGCTCAGCTGAGACTGAACACCTACTTTACAGCTAAGACCCTGGGAGGTCATGTCCATCCTTCCAACCCACATTCCCAGATTCCCCTTTGTCTCATAGGGACTAGCTTGCTCTTTTGTGAGCACCAGCTGTACTCCCACAACCCTCAAAGACTCTAAAGAACCCTGGTTGGCAGAAAGTATGATTAGCAGCTGCCCCCAGCCTTTAGGCTGCCTCGGAGATGAAAGTACAGCAAGGAGGTTGAAATGGTGGTCTCCAGATGGGAGAGGGCATTGGCAGATGTGGAGGTGCCAAGCTGCTACTACCGGTAGTCCAGGCCTCTACACACCTGCCTCAGCCCAAGTAGACTTCTTCCTGAGAGAATGGGTGAGAAGAAAGCCCACTGGCTGTGTATTTACTCTGAGAGTTGAGAGGGAGCCCAGGAGAGGCTGCTGCGCTAGAGGATGAGGGAAGAGCTTGGCATTGAAGAGCCCAAGTTGACAGAAAAGGAAAACATGATTGATCAAGCAGAGGTGGCTCTTGTGGTGTGCGGGTGATGTTTAGAGGATGCAGGAGGAATGGGCTCCAGTTGGCCTTGAGTGAAGCATCTTGGAGAGGATGACAGGTGGCAGATCTGGACTGATAGGAAGAGGGGCTTGCAAGCTGTGGTCCCACTGCAGTGTGGAGAACTGATACCCAACAGGGAGCACAGTGATCAGTGCTGTACTGGTTGTGTCTTAAACCCAGGTGAGGCCACCTCCAGGGTGCTGTCCAGGACCTGCCCTGCCAGCCTATGGTATGCTTCAGAAGCCGTCCACCATCTTAACCCATGTTTTCTGTAGAGACTGAGTGTAGGATGGAAGATGCTGACTGTTAGTGTCAGCGAGAAGTGCTCCAGCCAGGATTGATAACAGCAGGTAGGAAGCTCATGAGTTAGTTATTGTGGGTGCCACCAGGTCTGTCACCCTTATGGACATCTCTTGCCACATTTGTAGCAGGAGATTTGATTGCCTTATCTCTGAAGCTTCCCAGAACTCTAAAATTGTGTTTTTAGGTCCTCTCCCCAGATCAATGTGTAGTGACCCAGGCACTTCACCAGGTTGCCTCCTGGTGGATTCTTCTTTTCCCTCTAGAGCAGCGGGTTTTAACCTATGGGTCAAGACTCTTTTTGGAGGGGTCTTGGAGGGGGCTTTTTCACAGGGGTTGCCTAAGACCATCGGAAAATAGATATTTACATTACATAACAGCAGCAAAATTACAGTTATCAAGTAGCAGTGAAAATAATTGTATGGTTGGGGCTCACCACAGCATAAGGAGCAGTGTGAAAGGCTGCACCGTTAGGAAGGCTGGAACACTGTTCTAGAGGGTTGTTCTAATGAGGTGTGATATGGTCTGTGTCTTTCTTTAGGGCTTTCTGGTGTGTGGGGGTTATAACTCACATGGCTGCAGCCAGTGTGACTCCCCCTGGCTCCCTAGAACTGCTGCAGCCTGGCTTCTCCAAGACCCTCCTGGGGACCAGGTTAGAAGCCAAGTACCTGTGTTCAGCCTGCAGAAACATCCTGCGGAGGCCTTTCCAGGCCCAGTGTGGGCACCGCTACTGCTCCTTCTGCCTGACCAGCATCCTCAGGTGTGCATGCCATTCTACCCAGGTGGGCAGGGGCAGGTGGGTGGCTCTGAAGTCAGATTGCACACTGTCCAGTAGACTGGTTGCCAGTACAAATTCTCCATGGATTCTGGAGGCTTAGCTCAAAGTAAGAATGTAAAATTTATTATTTAAAAAACATTTGATTGTTTCTGGGTGAGGTGGAACATGCCTTAATTTCAGCACTCAAGAGGAGACCTCTGTGAGTTCAAGGTCATCCTGGTTTACAACTGAGTTCTGGGGCTACCATAAAAAAAAAAAAGAAAGAAAGAAAGAAAGAAAGAAAGAAAGAAAGAATAGAGAACTGATCTTAGCAAGGTATAAGAGTATATTTTCTCTCTTTCTTTCTCTTTAATTTTTGTTCCAACTCTTGGGAGGTAGAGACGGGAAGGTCAGAAGTTTAGGGTCATCCTTGGCTATATAGCAAGTTTAAAACCAACCTCAGATCTATGTCTCAAAACATAACCACAGATATCAGAGAGCTGGCTCAGTGCATGAAAGCACTTGGTACAAGCTTGGCGGGCTGAGTGTGGGCCCTGAGACCCACACGTGGTCAGAGAGAGCTGGCTTGTCCTCTGGCCTCACCAGCACACTTTGCTACATGTTTATATACACAGTAATATTTTAAAATGTAACTAAAAAATTAAAAACAAAACAAGGAGGAAGGGTAGATGAAGTGCTTCCTGTGAAATCAAGACTTGAGTTTGGTCCTCTCCACCCATGTAAAAACCTGGGCATGGAAATATATCCTTGGCATCACATTGTATGCCTGGAGAGGAGTTCTGTCTGAAAGGGTGGATGGCACCTGAGGAGGGTACCTGATATGTGGCCTCCAGCTTCCACATATACATGGAGATGCACCTGTACTCTCTCTCTCTCCCCTTCCTTCCCCTCCTCTCTCTCCCTCTCTCTTCCTCTCTATCTCTCCCCCCTCCCACTCTCTCTCACATTGGTTATATATTGGAGTACTATTTTTGGACATGTGAGATTAAATATAGCATTATTGGTTTCACAGGCACTAGAAGGTTAGTGTGAGGATTATAACTCCCTTAGGCTGCTCTGGGTGGGTAGATTGAATGTCACACGAGTCGGCGGCTGACGTGTGTCACTGCTGTAGTATGAAAGGGCGGCAGCAGTGTACGTGGAGAAGTAAACACACACGTTTTTTCTGCCGTGTATTTTGGAGGCTAGGGCCTGCAGTCCAGGCTTAGTAACAAAGAAAGCACTTACCTGCCAATTATGAAACCTTAGCTCAATCTCTGACATTACAAATTCAAAAAGAAAAAGGAGATGAGTTGTCCTTGCAGGTTCAGGCCCTGATACCATTTTCCACATTGAATCTTCTCTTTTGTGAATTTTTATGATATTGTACAGTTGACATCCTAGTTTGATCAAAGATGAGAAAGATGAAGAATGTACAGTGTGGAGCCGGGCTGTGGGCTGAGCAGACAGTGCTCAGGGATTCTCTGGAGCAGGCATTTCAGTGGGACTTTGTGTTTCCTCTGTTCCCACCAGCTCTGGGCCTCAGAACTGTGCTGCCTGCGTCCATGAAGGCCTGTATGAAGAAGGCATTTCTATTTTAGAGAGTAGTTCGGTAAGTACACTGTATTGAGCTAAACATGTCAAAATGAACAGAAAGTGTTTAGCAGTTTTGTTCTGTAACACTGGTAAGAGAATGAGAATTTGGGAGCTGGAAGTGACTTCTTCATGACTCTTTAGGGTTGGAGAGGCTGAGAAACATGGGTTGGCTGGTTCAGAGTTACCTTCTACCCCATATGCTAGCTGAGGAGGGTGGCACAGATTGTTTTGGGTAGAGTCTCTGATCTAGATGTTGCTTCATAGACAGTAGGGTACTGGGAGAAGGTGTAACCCAAGGACATTCCTGTTCCAGGCCTTTCCAGATAACGCTGCTCGAAGAGAGGTGGAGAGCCTGCCAGCTGTCTGTCCCAATGATGGATGCACCTGGAAGGGGACCTTGAAAGAATATGAGGTAGATGGACATTTCTGTTCTGACCTGGTGGCTGTGTCTCCAGCAGTGGGCTTTTAAAATTACTTATTTATCTTTATTTATATGCATTTGTGTTTTGCTTGCATGTATGTCTGTGTAAGGGTATTGGACCCTTGGAACTGGAATTACAGACAGTTATGAGCTACCTACGGGAAACTGAGCTGGGTCCTCTGGAAGAGCAGCCAGTGCTCTTAACTTTTGAGTGATCTCTCCAACCGGTACAAAACAGTTCTCATAGAAGCCATGTTCCACTCTTGCTAGAACTGGCCTGGCTAATGTATGCGAAAAAAGTTCTTCCTTAGAGCTGGACATGGTGCCACACATCTTTAATGCAGGATTTCTGAGTTCGAGGCCATCCTGGTTTACAGAGTGAGTTCCAGGACAGCCAGTGCTTCACAGAGAAACCCTGTCTCAAAAAAAAATGAAAAAAAAGGAAAAAAAGGTACTTTTCCTTTATCTGAGTATACCTGTGATCCCAGCACTTAGGAAGGTGAGGTCAGAGAATGCTGAGTTCACGGTTAGCTGGGCCTACCTAGGGAACTTTGTTTTTGTTTTGTTTCTTTTCTTGTTTAAAGAGTACCCCATCTGAAACCCAAATAGTGCAGATAGGCCTGTACTATAAAGCCTTGTCACTTCTTTCTATGTCTGAATTCCCTATTCTACCCCAGAGGTACAGTAGAACTGGAATACCTTATGTAGGAAGCTAGCGCTGGGCTAGAGAGATGGCTCAGTGGTTAAGAGCACTGACTGCTCTTCCAGAGGCCCTGAGTTCAGTTCCCAGCAACTACATGGTGACTCACAACCACATGTAATGGGATCTGATGCCCCCCTCTTCTGGTGTGTCTGAAGAGAGTAGTAGTGTACTCATATACATAAAATAACATAAATAAATCTTTTTTTTTTTTTTTAAAGGTTTTTCGAGACAGGGTTTCTCTGTGTAGCCCTGGCTGTCCTGGAACTCACTCTGTAGACCAGGCTGGCCTCTCTTAGAAATCCGCCTGCCTCTGCCTCCCAAGTGCTGGGATTAAAGGTGTGCGCCACCACATTGGCCTTGGCAATACCATGTGTTGCTCCACTGCAGATTTTTAATTTTTTTGCTGGAAACTGCAGCTTTTAAGCCCAGTAGGATTCTGTGGTGTGTATCATATTCACCAGGGTTTTCTTTATTGTTATTTGTTTTCTATTTCTTTGTATCCTTCTTTCTATAGCCCTGGTCATCCTGGAATTTACAGAGATCCGCTTGCCTCTGCCTCCTGAGTTCTGGAATTAAAGGTGTGCACCACCCAGCCTCACAGAGTTTTCTTGTGAATTGTGTTGACTCTGGAACTTTGAGTAATAGGTACATTTGTTTTGGTCACAGAAAGACATCTCAAAGGCCAGGAGAAGAGGTGGTATATGAGTGGTGCCAGTGGAGTGGAGACAGTAGCATGAGCCCTGTGTCACCTTCAGGCATCTTTAGTTAAATCTGCATTACAGAGGCCACGTGGTTAGGTGACACTGCTCCAGTCCACCAAGTTTCTCATTCCTTTTGTTGCTCCAGTCAACAACCTTCAAAGAGGTTTTTGTTTCTGTTGGCCATGGTGATGCACAGCTATAACCCCCAGTCTTGGAAGGCTGAGACAGGACCATGAGTTCAGAGGTGGCCCAGGCTGCTAATGAGGCCTTGTCTTTCCTGTGCCTGCCATTTGTGTCTGGCAACATGTCCCGTGACCTGTTGAGTGGTCACACTTTGTGATCTCAGGTCTTGGGTTTCATTCTGTAGCTGAGCAGTTTGGGCTTCACTTGCGTGAACAAGAAACGAGTCAGTTTTTTCTAGCATGGTGTCAGAACATGATCAAGAGTCACAGTCCACACTAGATCCTTAAAGGGAAATACTGTCTGTGAAAGAGATGGCTCCTAGGGAAGTAACATGGTCAGGGAATTGGGTGGATGCAGGAAAGTGTGGGTGTAGGGCATGGGGCCTATGTAACCTGGTTGTTTTTGAAGGTGTTTTTAGAGACCTCTGGAGCAGCTGGAATAATTCTTCCCAGGCCTATGTTAGGCTCTAGATTCCTCCGAGATTCCTGTTGCCTCCAGGCCTGTGGTATTGGAGGTCAGTGACTGTGTGGGCCTCTGACTGATGGCCAGGGACTGCAGCCGTGCCATGGGCTTGGTGCCATGTGGCTTTGTAGGCATGCAGGGTGGAAAGTCCCTGGCTGCGCCCTTTGAGAGCTCTGGAAAGTCCCTGAGATGCGTTGGGTTTGGTCACGTGGGAGGGCAGGCACAGCTCAGCCTTAGCTGATTTTATTGATTAAAAACTTGTCACTGGGGAGGTGAGAGTGGGAGGGTTGGTGGGGGCATATCCTCATAGAAGCAGGAGGATAGGATAGGGCCTTCCTGGGGGGGGGATTACATCTGAAATGTAAATAAAATATCCAATAAAAAAATCAAACTTGTCACTGGTGGCAAATGTCACAAGCTAGGGCAGAAATTACTCCCTCTTTGTGCAGTCATTACCACAGATAATCCTCTCCTGCCTGTCACATATCTCTCTATTTCTTAGCTTTCACTGGAAACTAAGACTGTAACTAAAACATTTTTTTATGGTTTGAATTATTTAAAATGTTTGGAAAGATAAAGAATCTTGCTTAGCCTTTGTCTCCGTTTTCCTTTATGATGTCTTTCATTCTGAAGATGGATTGAAAGCCATGTTAAAGTCTTGTCCTGAAGGCAAGGCCTTGTGCTACACTAGGGAAAGCAAAGGTTGGTAGATCTCTGTGAGTTCCAGGCCAGCCTGGACCCTACAGAGTGAGTTCCAGGCCAGCAAGCTGGGGAAGGCAGGTTGTTCATTTCATCTTATGTGTGTGGGCGTTATCTGTATGTGTGTATGCACATCACATGCACACGTGGTACCCAGAGAGTTCTCTCTGCTGCCCATCATAATGTGTTCATAAGAAATTCAGTTGTGGTGCTAGAGCGTTGGCTCTGTGGTTAGAGCACTGATTGTTCTTGCAGAGGTTCCGAGTTCAATTCCCAGCACCCATGTGGCAGTCAGAACTGTCTGCAGCTCCAGTTCCAAAGGATCTAGTGCCTCTTCTGGCCTTCCTGGGCACTATGCACACATGGTACACAGTCAAATGTAGGCAAAACACCTATACACATAAAATAAAATAAAATAAAATAAAATAAAAATAAATAAATCTTAGCCAGGTATCTTGTAATCCCAGAACTTAGGAGGCAGAAGCAGGCTTATCTCTATGAGTTTGAGGCCAGTCTAGTCTACATAGTGAATTCCAGATCAGCCAAAGTTATATAGTGAGAACCTTTCTCAGCCCCACTCCCGCATCCTCTCCACAAAATTTCATTTTTGACAACTGTATTTTCTTAAGATGTTAAATTTGAATTCTGGCCGGGCAGTGGTGGCACATGCCTTTAATCCCAGCACTTGGGAGGCAGAGGCAGGTGGACTTCTGAGTTCGAGGCCAACCTGGTCTACAGAGTGAGTTCCAGGACAGCCAGAACTACACAAAGAAACCCTGTCTCGAAAAACCAAAAAAAAAAAAAAAAAAAAAATTGAATTCTGCTTGAATAAATGCTGATACATTTGGGTTGTGTCTGCTAGGGGAGTTTGAGCTCTGTCCTTGTTCCCGGAGTGTGTTGTTACAAGTGTATCTTCTTTAACTCTTTGTGGTCAGCACCCAAGGACCAGCATTTATCTCCTGGTTTCCCCCGGGACCCATCTAGAAAAAGTCAGGTATGGCAGCATACTTCTGTAATCTCAGAGTTGGGGAAGCAGAGACAGAAGCATCTCTGGGGTTTGGTGGCCCACCAGCCTGGGCTATTCAGTGACCTCTGGCTCTGGGTTTGGTGGCCCACCAGCCTGGGCTATTCAGTGACCTCTGGCTCCAGTCATTCTCAGGTTCTGAGTTTAGCTGTGAATCTGAAGCAGCAGTGCAGGGCATTGAACCTAGGGTCGTGAGTACACAAATGAACTTTTTGTGGCTCCCACTGGGCCACACCTATCCCAGTTTATTAACATTTGTCAGAATCCAAGTTTCATACAATAGGTTGCGTAAGATCCTGTCTCAGAAAATAGTATGAGAAATACACAGCAGCTTTGAGCAGTGCACCGAGAGCCAAGTCAGCGCCAGCCTCCTGGTGCCTACAAGACTTCTTTCAGCTCCCTCTTGGTCTGTGTTTGCCTTTATGGATTACAGATTTAAGTTGCTTTGTCATTTGTTTTATTTATTTATTTTTTTAGTATAGAGGATTAAATCCAGGGTTTTATGCATTCTAGGCTTTCTTCTACTGTATTACAGCTTTGTGTATTTTATTTGTGTGTGTGTGTGTGTGTGTGTGTCCATGTGGCTGCACGTGTGTATATGTGCATTTGGAGACCGGAGGTTAACCTTGGGTGTCATTTCTCAGGAGCTATCCACTTTATTAAGATAGTTTCTTATTGGCCTAGAGCCCAGCAGTTACTCTAGGATGGCTGTCTATCTTACGTGAGGGGTGAGGGGGTCCCTCCTGTCTCTATTTTTCTAACATTGGAATTTCAGGAGCACACTGCTATATGTGGCTTTTTAGAATATGAGGTTTGGGGATTAGAACTCAGGTCTTAATGTTTGTGTGGTACATACTTTGTCAACTGAGCCGTTTCCCCAGCCCCAAGTCATAAGTAGCCTTTTAGTTAAATTGTAGTAACTTAACTATTTGGGTGCATTAGTCTTACCTTCTGTAAACTGTTACAGTGTAGTAGCTTGAGGCCCCTCTTTGTGCTTGTTCACTAACTAGTTGTTGCACACTCAGAGAGTTACGGGACCATGGCGCACAGAGCCCCTTGGGTTTACAACCATTAGTGTGGTTGTCTGTGTCTTTATGCCTCCTAGCTTGGGGGTTGCCAAGCACTTAGACAATCCCACCTCCATCCTAGGATTTGATTGAGGGTCCTTCACCCTCTTGTGCTCTCAGAACAACCTTTCTCCAGAGTTGTTTGGATAACTCTGAGCAGCAAACTTTGATCTTTATGGCCCTGCTGTTGGGTCTTTTCTGGCTTACTCTGGACTGTGTCTCAGCCTCAGGAACTTATCTCTTGCCCATTCCTCCTCTTTAGCTCATTCTGTGTCTTCTACTTCTGAGCTTCTCTGTAAACTCAGTGAAATGAGCCAGGTACAGGGGGACTAGTCCTATGCTGTTCTATGCGCGCGCGCGCGCGCACGCGCACACACACACACACACACACACACACGAGTCCATAGCAAGAGATAGACAGTAGGGTGAAGGTTTCTAGGGGCTGAGGAGTCTATTGATGGAGATGGAGTTAGCATTAGGAAGATGAGAGTTCTGTGGATGAACAGTGGAGGCTGCACAGTACCAAGTATGCTTCCTGTACTGACCTATGTGCTTAGTGTAGGCATCTAGGCATGGATGGTGTACATATTTAGTTCTAGCACTCAGGAAGCAGAGGCAGGCAGATCTCTGAGTTCAAGGCCAGCCTGGTCTATAGAGTTCTAGAATAGCCAGGGCTACATAAAGAAACCCTGTCACCCTTTCCCCCTCCCAGCAGTACAGGGAGGAAAACAAAAAACTTAGCCAACAAATTTCTAATGCCATGTTCCTCTAGTGACCTGTGCCTTAGTGGTCTATTGCTATGAAGAGACACCATGACCCAGGCAACTCTTATAAAGGAAAACATTTAATCGGGGGCTTGCTCTTATTTGGTTGGGAGTTGTCTGGCTTACAGTTCAGAAGTTATTATTATTGTCATGGTGGGAAACATGGCAGCATGCAGGCAGACTTCTGTATCTTGATCCACAGGTAGCAGAAGCGAACTCTCTGTTACACTGGGCGTAGCTTGAGAGTAGGAGACTTCAAAGCCTGCCCCCAAAGTGACACCTTTCCTCCAGCAACGCCACATCACCTAATAGTGCCACTCCCTACTGTCCAAGCATTCAAACACATGGGTTTATGGGGGCCACACATATTCAGACCATCACAGGAGCTGATATGGGGGCGGTATGCACTGTGTGTACAGTTGAAGAGTGTCCTGGCGGGCGTCACCCACCTAGAGACCAGCTGTAATGGAGCAGCTCAGTCTAGTACAGCTAGAAGTCACCATCCCTGGTTTCTGAAAGTGGAGACAGTGACCTGTTTCTGTACAGTGGTTTTGAAGAGAGCAGTCTCCATGATGAGTGGGCTGGATAGCATGGAGAGCAAGGAAGGCACTTGCATGTGCTGTGGCTACCTGCAGGTCTGCATGCTGTCTTCATAAGCCACTTGCATGTGCGGTGGCTACCTGCTGGCCTGTGTGCTGTCTTCATATACTTCCTTCTTTTGCCAGAGCTGCCACGAAGGACTGTGCCCATTCCTGCTGACTGAGTGTCCTGCATGTAAAGGCCTGGTCCGCCTCAGCGAGAAGAAACACCACACTGAGCAGGAGTGCCCCAAAAGGAGCCTGAGCTGCCAGCACTGCAGGGCACCTTGTAGCCATGCGGACCTGGAGGTGCGCTGGGCGGGATGGCCTAGGAGGCAGTATCTACAGCATGGGCATTTAGCTAGCGTTTGCTGCCATGATTGCAGTTTGCTTGACTTCTTCATATTTGCCTCTATGACACCGTGGAGGTTAGAGGGTTCTTGGTGGAACTGGGTTTCAGTAGATAATTAGTACTGACTTAGTTTAAAAAAAGTGATTTATAAAATACAAAAAATTTAGGAAAAGATTTTTTAAAGGAGATGTACAAATGGCTAGCAGTTGCTCTTTCAGAGGACCTGGGTTCAGGTCGCAGCACCCACAAGGTGGCTCACAACAGTCCATAGCACCAGTTCTAGGAGATCCAGTACCCTGTTTTCTCTTCTGTGTGCACCAGCAAACACACGGTTTACCAGGTAAAACACTCATACATTCAAGATAAATAAACCTACAACTATATACATGTATATTTTGAGACAAGTTCTCACCCGTAGCCTTCCCTAAACTGGAACTTGCTATGTAGACCAGGCTGGCCTCAAACTTACAGAGATCCTTGTGGCTCTGCCTCTAAAATATTGGGATTAATGGCTTGTGCCACCATACAGAGCTAAAAGAATTTTTAGTTATTTTAGACCTCAGTGTGGTGACTTGGCTATAATCACAGTTCTCAGGAGGTTGAGACCAGCCTGGACTGTATGGTAAGACCCTGTCATGTCCCCACCTCTCTCCAAACAATAAGAAAAATAGGTCGTATTTTAGAAAAGTTGAAGCACAGAAGGCAGAAAAGATAGCATTGTGATTGAGCAGCTGCCTGTGTCACTGATTCAGACTGTAATGAGCAGACCTGATTGGATACTGTGTAATGGGCAGACCTGATTGGAACCTGTGAGGCAGGTTCTCATTTCATCTATAGAGTTCGGGTTGTGTGATCACTAGCAGCATGCAATCACTTGAACAGGTGCCTGAGGTGGTCACTTTCCACAGAGGAAAGGTGTACCTTGGCTTTGGAGTGGGAGGACGGGATTGAGGTCTCTGTCTCTTGTGAGGGCATGCACCCGGTGGCCTAAGGAATTTTCATTTGACCCCACCTCTTAGATTGCATCACATCCCACCCATAGCCCTGTGTTAGTGACCAAGCCTTCAACATGTAGATCTTTGGGGGATACTTGCAAGCCAGAGCACATTTAAAATGTAACAAGGTTTACTGTGTCCCTTTTCTGGCTTGCCCACATTCCACTGTGAGAAGGTAGCCTTCACTCACATTGGTTGGAATCAGGGACATCAACATCTCTTTCTCAGCAGCCTACTGAATTTGCTCTCTACATCCCGGGTGTTGGCACTGTGTTCTTCTTTCGGAGGATACTGGATGTTGGATACTCTGTAGTGGCTTATCAGGGTCTCTCCTCAGGGCAGTTTGGCTGTGCCATTGGGGCCATGTGAGGACAGGATAGTCTAGTGCTTACAGAGTCCTGCACAGCCATTTTGCTCTCTACACGGACCCTTTGTTCGAGTCGTGTTGTAAGATGATGGTGTTCCCTTTTCCCTATCTCTTTCATGTTTTCTGGAGGCTACAGAGGAAGGAGTTTGTAAGTCTGAATTTGTGAGGGTGCCTGTAGGCTCTCACTTGGAGTTAAACACAACTTTCAGAGAGTCAGGAACCATGAGCACATCAGGCTCCTCCTAGGTGCTGACTGCCATCTTCAGTACTTCCTGTCTCCCCTCCTCCTGTACTGCTCTGTCATGGTGTTGGTATCCCCAACTAATGCTTGTTTCTCTTTAAGGTACACTACGAGGTCTGCCCCAAGTTTCCCTTGACCTGTGATGGCTGTGGCAAGAAGAAAATCTCTCGGGAGAAGGTAAAGCATTTTCTTCCATTTGGGTGGTTTATGACCAGAAGCAGCAAAGAGAGGTTTATGTGCTATTGCTAGGATGGGTGTGTTCTTGGGCATGGTGGCTTATCCTCCAATATTCATTTCATTTTTTTTGTTGTTGTTATTCATTGGTTTTGAGGTGGGGTCTTACTAATAGCCCTGAGTGCCTAGAACTTGCTATGTAGTCCAGGCTGGCCTTAAAGTCATGGAGATTTGCTGGGCAGTGGTGGCGCACACCTTTAATCCCAGCACTTGGGAGGCAGAGGCAGGCGGATTTCTGAGTTCAAGGCCAGCCTGGTCTACAGAGTGAGCTCCAGGACAGCCAGGGCTACACAGAGAAACCCTGTCTCAAAAAAAAAAAAAAAAAAAGTCATGGAGATTTGCCTTAACCGCATGATTCACCATGTCCGATATTCCCCATCACCCCATCCCCACCAGAATTTCATGTAGTCCAGGCTGGCCTGGAACTTAATGTATAGCAAAGGATAACCTTGAACTTCTGATGCTCCTGTCTCCAATTGTGGAGTGCTAGTATTAAAGGCATACACCCATAATCCTGGTGTATATTGGTACTGTTGGGCAAGTTCCTTTTCCGGGGGGTATAGTGTGAGGTTGGAATTCAGAACTTCAAAGATTTTTCCCCTTGAGCTGGGCTTCCCTCTTGATAAGAGAAATACACCTCTCTATAAAAAACCCCGAGCTGTAAACTGTAAAAGCCCGAGCTAACTGTAACGGACCACTCTTGCCCACGTTTGGGGGCCAAACTATAGCAGCCCGCTCTGTTCCGCAGGTCCGGGTTTAGCAAGAGAGAGAGTGGGGGGAAGAAGGGGAAGAGCCGCGAAGAATAGAGACAAGCCAGAGGATCTGTAGTCAAGTCTTCTTTACTGTCTCCACCATACACACGCCACTACACCTACTACTACACGCCCCCCCCCCACACACACACACATTACAAGGAAATCCTGGATATTTATAGGCTTTTGCCACGTGCCTGGCACGTGGATACCATGTGCCTTGCAGGTGTGGATATGACATAAGCCTTACAGGCGTGGACAGCACGTGCGCCTTACAGGCATATATGTCGTGGATAGCACGTGGACAACACGTGCACCGCATGCCTTGTAGGCGTGGATACCACGTGCTCCTTGCAGCTGGGGGCACTAAACAGCAAAACAAGCTATGTGGGATATCAGAGTGTGCTTCAGCTGTTGTAGGCTGTTGAAAACCAAGTCTCATGTCAGGGTATATGGCTCAAGATGGCTGCAAAGCTGATAGCTGCTTTCTAGCTGCTTTTTGCTTAAAGTCGGCTCCCAACACCTCTCATCACAAAGAAATAAGACAGTTTATTTTTGAGTTGAGTATGAATGACCATGGCCCAATGACATAGATTTAGTTATCCCAAATAATGAGTTTCGTGTGTCTGTGTGTGGCAACCTTTAATAACTTCATCCTTCTTACCTTCCAGTTTCAGGACCATGTTAGAGCATGCAAGAAGTGCCGGGTTCTTTGCAGATTCCACACTATCGGCTGTTCAGAGATGGTAAGCCACGGCTCTGCTCAAAGGGACTAGGAACCTGGGTGGGTCTTTCCCTTATGATAAACAGTCTCTAGCTCCTCCTAGGTTCTTCTGTCTCTCTGTTATCTCTCCTGGCTATCTCTCAGCACCCCTTCCTCTTGCCCTCAAGTGTCCAGGCTTGCCCTCTTGAGATTTAAGAACACCCAAGTATATGTGTTCCTGGCATCTTGCACCTTCCGAGATGCCTAGCGGAGACCTTAGGGCACACCTTGGTCTTCTGTCTCCTTACTGTCCACCTCCTCCCATCTCTCCTATGAAAGGAAAGCACACCGCCTAGCTAAAGCCCCCATGCCCAGAGGTCTGCAGATCCTCCTCTTGTCTCATGTTTGTCACATGCTGACAAATCCTTGGCTGTTGGCAGATGAATCCTGTCCCTCCAACTGCTGTCTTGCCACCTCATCATCTCCTGCGTAAACACAGGCTTTTTGTATTAGCCTGTCTTGCCTCTTCATTTTCAACCTGTCACAGGCTATTTCTTTGTTTGTTGTCCCTCTTTCTCTGTACAGTGGGAGCCCCCATGTCCCTTCATGACACGTGAACAGGTGCTGGTCCACAGAGGGCCTATAGGATGTGAGCATTCAGGGTAAGAGGAGGAGGCAAACTGAGGACACAATGTCTGGGACAGGGGTGTCTCTGCTCTCTTGTATTGAGTGGTGGGGACAGTTACAACCTCCGTTCCAAGGCAGCTGAGTTCCTGCAGAAGGTAGATTAGAAGCTACCAGGAAACTGAGCTGTTGGCACCTTGATCCTAGGATCTGTGTGGCTTCAGTTCAGTTCATGGGGAGCTCCAGTTAATTCTGACATTGTGGGAACCTTGCTGACCCTGCTGGGGAAGCCACTAAGCCAACTAGGACCTGCCCTGGGAGGTGAAGTGCAGCTGCTTATGCCTCCTATTGTCTGGGCGGCTGTCCCTCCAACTGGGAACACAGATGTCTTGCTTTTCTTTTTTACTTACATTTTGAATGTGTCTTTGTAAAATTGGTTTATTTTGTTATGATTTTTAATTTTTTTATTTTTGGATGTTTGTGTATGTAAGCCATAGCAGCATATACATGAAACCAGAAGACAGCTTTTAGAGTTGATTTTGTCTTTCCAACATATTGGTCCCAGGAACTAAAATCAGGCTTGGAGACAGCACATTTACATGCTAAGCAAGATCACCAGCCCTAGTTTTGTTTTAGGTTGGGGTTGGTTGTGTTTTTTTGCTGTTTTGGTTTTTTTTTTTTTTAAATATTTATTTACTTATTTTATATATGTGAATACATTGTCACTTTCTTCAGACACACCAGAAAATGGCATCAGATCCCATTACAGATGGTTGTGAGCCACCATGTGGTTGTTGGGAGTTGAACTAAGGACCTCTGGAAGAGCAGTCAGTGCTCTTAACTGCTGAGCCATCTCTCCAGCCCAGGTTGGGTTTGGTTTTAATTGACGAATTCTGACTATGTAGCTGAAGCTAGCCTTGCACTCATAGAAACTCATCTGTCTCTGCTTTCTAAGTACTAGGATTAAAAGCACTTGCCATTGTACCTGTTTATCTTTCTTAATTAGCATAATTATGAAAGCCTAATGGTGTTATAGTAATTTTGAAATGTAATAGCTTCAAATTTTTACACAAGTTTGAATATGCTCAGGTGGTGGTGACCCACCTTTAATCTCAGCACTTGGGAGGCAGAGGAAGGCTGATTTCTTAGTTCAAGGTCAGCTTGGTCTATAGAGCAAGTTCTAGGACAGTCTGGGCTACACAAAGAAACCTTGTCTCAAAAAAATAAAACAAACAAAAAAGCGAGTCTGAAAGTATTTAGTTGCCGGGCTGTGGTGGTGCACAACTTTAGTCCCAGCACTTGGGAGGCAGAGGCAGGCGGATTTCTGAGTTCAAGCCAGCCTGGTCTACAGAGTGAGTTCCAGGACAGCCAGGGCTACACAGAGAAACCCTGTCTTGAAAAACCAAAAAAAAAAAAAAAAAAAAAGAAAAAAAAAGAAAAGAAAAGAAAAAGAAAAAAAGTACTTAGTTATGTCTTAATTACTTTTCTGTTGCTGTGTAAAGATACCATGGCCAAGGGAACTTATACAAGACACAAGCTGTTTGGGATTTAACAGATTCAGAATGTTAGAATCTGTGACCATCATTGTGGGCAACATGGGAGTAGGCAGGCAGGCAGCCAGGCAGGCATGGTACTGGAGCAGCAGCTGAGTGCTCACATCCTGAGGGAACAACCAGATGTCCTAATGGACCTCTGTCCTTCAGTATGGCCCATGATGCTGCACTGTCTAGGCTGGGTCTGTACAGACACCATGCCAAGAGCTGCCTGTCCTGTCCCACAGGTGGAGGCTGAGAACCTGCAGGACCATGAGCTGCAGCGGCTACGGGAGCACCTGGCTCTACTGCTGAGCTCGTTCCTGGAGTCCCAAGCCTCACAAGGAACCCAGAGCCAGGTGGGGCCAGAGCTGCTACAGCGGTGCCAGATTTTGGAGCAGAAGATAGCCACCTTTGAGAACATTGTCTGCGTCTTGAACCGGGAGGTAGAAAGGGTAGCAGTGACTGCAGAGGCTTGCAGCCGGCAGCACCGGCTAGACCAGGACAAGATTGAGGCCCTGAGTAACAAGGTTTGTATTTAGCTGGAATACTAAGTCCTGATCTTCGGAGCCTGGACAGTGTCGAACCCTCTACACTGCATGACTTGGGCTTTGGCCATCTGCTTTCTGGTTCTCATGCTCTGTGAGGCTCAGTCAGAGTGTTTGATGGGCTAACAACCAAAAGCTTTTTTTGGCCTGGGAGGGTACAGCATCAGTCATGGCACTGTGCTGGGGCTGTGAAGCTCCTGGGTACATATGTGCCCAGAGCCTTCCATGTGACTTTGGAACGTGTTCCTAACACTGCAGACAGAAAAGACTCCAGTGGGTGATGTGGGGGTTCAGGGCCCACAGCATATGATGGTCAGAGTTAAGTGGTTTCTGCTCTGCAGGTGCAACAGCTGGAGAGGAGCATTGGCCTCAAGGACCTGGCCATGGCTGACCTGGAGCAGAAGGTCTCAGAGTTAGAGGTATCCACCTATGATGGAGTCTTCATCTGGAAGATCTCTGACTTCGCCAGAAAGCGTCAGGAAGCTGTAGCTGGTCGGACACCTGCTATCTTCTCCCCAGGTGCCATTTGTGCTCCTCCCATGTCCTTCAGAGGCCCCAGAATGGGCCTCAACTGGGGCGGGGCTCATGCTCAATGGGCACCTCGAATGGCTGCATCCAACTCTTCCTGGGGGTTAGGCATGAGGAACTATTGGGTGCCAGGTTAGATGTGCAGAGTGTATGCTCCTTGTCACCTGCAGATGAGCGTGGTGGCTTTGGAGTGGATACTGGAAAACAGACCTTTGCAAACAGGGTCATAGCTTCAAGCTTTTCTGACTCCCGCCCAACTGGATTGGGCATTGGTATTTACTGTAAGCAGGAGTCCTGTGAAAATAGCCCTCACTCTTCTTCATCTCTACCTGCAAAGTTTCTTGAGGGGTGCTCTGGAGCGCCTCTGAAAGGGACTGCTGGGTGCTGGAGGTTGGTAGTGTCATTTCATTGCTTCCCTTGTCCTGCCTGCTTTGCACTTCTTACCGTACCACTGTGGTTACCTTTCTGTGTACTTCAGAACACCTCTGAGGTGCCCACAGATGGTGTGAGGGCCCAGCCTTGTCTTTCTCCCGTTAGTCTCTTCCTGCTCAGTAGTTGACTTCCTAACTTAGTCACCACCAGCACATTACTTACTTCTAGGCTTACTTTACAAAACTTTCTCTACAGTAGAGGTTCTAGGCTGAGCCCTTGGGAGACCCTCTTCTTACTGGACACTAGTGGTCCCTGCCCTTGTGTGGGAAGACAGAGCACTCTATTCATCTCTGTAGCGAATCTTCACAGTGGCTTCAGTGAGGGCTAACAGTAAACAAACCTGGAGACTAGGAAAGCCAGTGTCTTAGGTAGGAACTCAAGGTACGCTCGTGCAGCCTAGTGCTGGATATGGTTTCTAGAGTTGGGTAGTCCATGTTGGCACTGCCCTCCACCCCTGCAGGTGGTTTAGTAGATGTTAACTTGTGGGGTGTGCAGGCCCAGGTTAATGGAGTTCCACAATGAGTCTGGTAGGGTCCAGCATCAGGAGCCCAAGTCTCGTGTAGCAGTCCCTTGAGGCCATAACCAGGCAAAAGCTGGTTTATGTGAAAGGTCTGCTTTAATATTGTTGATGAGTCAGGTTCGTGTAGTAGGCAAAGGTACAAGGAACAGGAAGGCAGGTTTTTCTTTTTAAAGATTTATTTTGTATTTATATAAGTACACTGCAGCTGTCTTCAGACATACTAGAAGAGGGCACCGGATCCCGTTACAGATGGTTGTGAGCCACCATGTGATTGCTGGGAATTGAACTCAGTACCTCTGGCAGAGCAGTAGACAGTGCTCTTAACCACTGAGCCATCTCTGCAGCCCAGGAAGGCAGTTTTAACACTGTGTGTGCAGCCCTGCTGCAGAGGCTTAGCTTGCTTGGTCCATGAGGGGGAACATGGGTTAGTTCTGTTGCGTGGCTGAGAGCTGCTGGGAAAGCAGCTGAGTACTGTCCTGTTGGGTTCTCACTAAGAGGACACACTGATCACGGCTTTACAGGTTCTGTTCAGACTGACTACTCTCTGCTCTTCACTTATGACTGCACGCCATGACAAACAGCCTGAGGTACAGAGCTGCTCACTCCCCAGCTAGGAAGCAAAAGAAAGAGGGCTGCGATGAGTAGAGAGCTCACTGTCTTCTTCAAGTCACACCTTCCCTCCGTGACTGAAACCTCTTCTTAGTTCCCATATGAGAAAGTTCCACCATCTGCAGGCAGCATCAGATATTTGACAAATGGGCTTGGGGTAGAAGATTGCAGACCTACTCTACGGATGTGCAATGGCAGGTGCCTAAGGGTGTTAAGGGTTGGTACATGTGAGTACTGAGGCTGAGCCCCACAATAGGCCAAGTTTATGTGGAGATGCTGGTGTAAATCCTGGAGTCCAAATACTGAAAAGCTTGCTGTCTAACTTCATAGGTCCTACCCCAGGGCAAGGAGAACAGTTAGGTTTTCTTCTGTTATTTGTGCTGTGAGTTTCATTGGATGCACCTGTACCAAAAGTGCTGCTCCCACGAGGTCCACCACCCATCTACAGTGGTTTAGAACGTGCTGTCAAGGCACTCAGAGATAGTGCTGTGCCAGCCTTTGGTATTCATTGACCCAGTCAGCCTCACAAGCAACTCTTGAATGTTTTGTTTGTACTTAACAGTAGATGACATTATTTTTTCAGACAGGGTTTCACACTATAGCCCAAGGCAGACTCAGTTCATTATCTAACCCAGGCTGAACTTGACTCATGTTGGGAAGCTTGTGTTAGCACGGCCAGTCCTTGTCTTCTGCAGTCTTAACCGTGTTCTGGTTGTTGGTTGGTACCTGTAAAACAGTGACTCTCAGCCTTTCCAGCGCTGCAGCTCCTCAGCACAGCTCCTCCTGTCGTAATGACCCCAACCGTGCAGTTATTTTACTACTGTTATGAATTGTAATGTTCATATCTGATGTGTGCCCTCCTAAGAGGTTACACCCCACAGGTTGAGAGCCACTGCTGTAGGCCTGAGGGATGTTTACTGTTCTGAGTGTCTGCCCCTCAGATGCTTCTGCTGAGGCAGGGCTCCTGTGGCCTGGTCTCCCTTCAGAGCTTTGTTGGGGACCGCAGCTACTCGATTTTTGCCACCATAGTTTTTTACTTTGTCACTTTGAGGTTATTGAAATTATCAGTCAGCTATTAGTTACAGGGGACACAGCAAGACGCCTTGGATTTGTAAGCTCAGTCTCTGGAACCCACGTTACAGATGGTAGGAGAGAGCAGGCAGCAGTGCGTCAGGAAGGCAGGGCCAGCCTGGCCTACAGAATGAGTCCCAGAACTGCATAGACCCCTTGTCTCAACAACCAAAACAAAAAACTGGGAGGAGAGAAGCGGCTCACAGAGTTGACCTTTGGCTTCTACGCTCACCCTGGCAGTGTCCGCCCCATAGGATTGCACACGAGTGCCCACGCTAATGACTTTTCCTGAAGAAGTGAGATTGGAGGCCGTTCTGAGCTGCATGGCAAGAGCCTCTGGGTGGAAGGGGCTTTCCTTTGGGAGGAAAACCTTTTCTTGATACTTCTCCAAAGCTGAGTGATTGTTTATGTTTTCATCTTTCTGAGGGTGGGCTGTGAGTAGAGAAGCTATGTCCTGCCCTGTCCTCACTGACGCATCTCCATACCTCCAGCTTTCTACACAAGCAGATATGGCTACAAGATGTGTCTACGGGTCTACTTGAATGGTGATGGCACTGGACGGGGAACTCACCTGTCTCTCTTCTTCGTGGTGATGAAAGGCCCCAATGACGCTCTCTTGCAGTGGCCTTTTAATCAGAAGGTATAAAAGGCAGCCCCAGGATTAGGGGGATCTGTGGTTGGCGTTGGGTACAGCTTCCAAGTGGCCAGGTTCCAAGACAGTGTATGTACCCATGCATATTGGGCTGTGGTTCCACAGTGATTTCTCGGTGCTGATTATGACACCTAATTGGCTTCATGACCCACAAATGTTTGACAGTCTCCTGGGGAAGTATGCCTTAAGGGAAGGCCACAGCCAGAGCCCCCTCTGTCAGTATTCAAAACCAGGGACTTCCTTGATGAAGGAATTAAAATTTCAGAGAGCAGACTATACTGAACATGGTCTCTTCCCTTCACCACTCAGGGCCCAGCTCTCTCCTCAGAAGCCAGGAGGAGGTAGAGCAAGTGATGGGGACTAGCAGGCCCAGACATCCTGGCTAGTCTCTGGTCAGACCCCCGTTCTTGTGAAGTCCTTCCTGGAAAGCTTCAGGATCTGAGCAAAAAGCCATCAGTAGACGAGCACTACAAAGAAACAGTGCATGGGAATACTGTGCGTAGCACTAAGCTTTAGCCTCAGTTTCCAGGTGCTGTGAGCATGCAGTACCAGCATGGACATGTGTTGTTTCTGGATGAGAAGCTGAGTAAACTGGCCAAGTGTATCCAGTCACACTGCTGTGGGAGAGGCAGGATAGGATTGGTGTGGGGTTTTCGGGTGACTCATGAACACACTGTCCCCTCCTGGATTGACTTCTCTCAGGTAACGTTGATGTTGCTGGATCATAACAACCGGGAGCACGTGATCGACGCATTCAGGCCTGATGTGACCTCGTCGTCCTTCCAGAGGCCTGTCAGTGACATGAATATTGCCAGTGGCTGCCCCCTCTTCTGCCCTGTGTCCAAGATGGAGGCCAAGAATTCCTATGTGCGGGATGATGCTATCTTCATCAAAGCTATTGTGGACCTAACGGGACTCTAGCCACCCCTACTGAGAATAGCAGCTCAGTGAGGAGCTGCCACATTAGGCCAGCCAGGGCCCTGCCACCCAAGGGTGGGCAGGCTTGGTGTGAATGCTGAGGAGGGCCTCAGCCTAAAGCCAATCACCATCACACAGAAAGGCAGGAAGGAGCCTCCAGTTGGTCCTCAACTAATAAACTGAGTTGGAGGGTCCACTGAGCTCAGGGTCCTGGTGGAACCAGCTGGGGATCTTCTCAGCTTTCCGGTAGAAAAGTTCTTGCTGACTTTTCTGTCTGGGGAAGGGAGAGACCCTCTGGTGGGGTGCTCAGAAAGAGCCTCCCAAGAGAGAGCCTCCAGAGCTGCACCAGGATCGAGAGTGACTGGCTTTCCTCACCCTGGCCTTTGGAAGAGGTAGGGGCTGCACAGGAGAAGGCATGTATCTGCAGAGTGTAGCCCAGGAGAGAAGCTCTCTGAGCCATAGGTACTCACTGGAGTCGGGCCTGCCTGGGCCGCACAGTCCTGCCAGGTGGCCTGTATGGAGAAGAGGTGATTAAACTGTTAAGATGTCTCTGCTGAGTAGTGGTCATCTGGCTCCTGCTGTGTCTAGTCTAGGTAGTGATAACCCTCTGGTCATCACTTCTGCCTTACTCATACTTGCCACCCCTATTCCTTATATCCTTCAAGCCCAGTGACCACGCCATTGTGAGTCTGCCTGGGTAGAAATAAAGGGCTGACCTTGGCCTGGTCAGTGTACAGGCCTTTTCTCAGGGTCCTGGCCTGGTTTGCTCTTTAGTCTGAGGTTGGGTTGGAGCGTATGCCCCTGTGCCTGGGTGATGTGTTGCTGGAGATTGGACTCCAGGCCTCCTGTAAGCTCTCTACCAACTCAGCTGTATTTCCAGCCCCAAAGTGGTGGACTGTTACATTGAAGGTGTGTTCTTTCCTTTAAAAGGAAATGGAGGGGCCGAGGGTGTAGTTAGTGATAGATACTCTTATCATGCTCAAGGCCTTGGGTTCCATCCCTACTGTGTGTGCATCCTGCATCCAGGAGCTGGAACTGGGATGGGAAGAGTAGAGAGGTGTTGACAGAGGGCTGGGCGTGCTGGCACACACACTTAGTCCTGGCACCGAACAGGCAGAGGCAGGTGGAAATCAATCTGTTCAAGGCCGATCAGTGCTACACAGTGAGATCCTTTCTCAAGAGACCAAAACAAAACGAACAACCCATAGGGCAGCGAGGAAAGGAGTTGTGACAGGCAGAGTCTGAGCCTCTGAAGCCCAGGAGGACTAACACAGTAGGGCTGAGACATCAGCGCTCTGCCTATTGATTCCCTGCGGGTGGGGCGGAGCTTCTGGGCAATACCTTGTACATCAGATTGCTGTCAAATGAGACAAATGTTGCATGGTCCTCTTCTTTAGTAAGCTATAGGGAAGAGGGGGATTCTGCCAAACCAGCTCTCTGGAGGCAGCTCATGAGCAGGTACGTGTATCGCCTGCCAAGGAGGGGACCGGCTACACATGACACCTTGCAAGCCCCCAGATTTTACAGACTCCCCATCCTTGCCCTCTAACCTCGCCACTACCTCCTGTCAGCGCATGCACCACATTTGGGAGACTTTTAATAGAATCATAATGCCTTTTGGCATGATGTTTTCAAGATTCATCTGTGTTAGAGCATGCTAGAAATTTTTCTGTTATGCTAGACAGGGTTTCTTTGTGTAGCCCTGGCTGTCCTGGAACTCATTCTCTAGACCAGGCTGGTCTTGAACTCAGAGAGATCTACCTGCCTCTGCCTCCCAAGTGCTAAAGGTGTGAGCCACCACTGCCCAACTCGTTAGTATTTTTTTCTGTGTGTGGTGTGCATGTGTACACATACGTGGGTACCCATGTGAAATTCTAAAGTTGGTTAGAGTCTGGCAATTCCCTTCCCCATCCTCACCCCCACCCCCACCCTGCTTCCTGCATTCTGGTGTTGCAGGCAGAGCACCATGCTTGTCTGACAAGCACATGGATGCTGGAGATAAGAGCTTTGGCCTGCATGCTTGTGCAGCAAGGGCTTTCACCACTGAGCCATCTCCAAAGCCTGTTAGGAAATTTGATGCCTAGATAATGTTTTCTTGTGTACACAGAAAGCATTTATTGGTTGATTTCAGTTAGACATTTAACTGTTTCTACTTCCAGACCGCTATAAAATGCTGCTGGGAAGGTTTGCTTCTGTGTGTGGACACATTTTCATTTCTTGCAAGTCTAGTTTAACTGCTAGGTTGTATGTTCAGCTCTTTAGAAACTTCAGATAGCCTGTTAAGGTATTATATTTCTGTAATCTCAGCACAGAGCTAGAAGGGATGAAAGTTCAAGGCCAGCGTTGGATACCTTTAAAACCTGCCTTAAACAAAGATGCAAGCAAACCCCAGAAAAATGAAAAAAGAAAGTACCAGGCTCTTTGTATGTGGCCACACCATTGCATAATCTGCCAAGGAATTGGTTTTGATGGTTTTTTTTTCTGTGACAAGATCACTCCATGTATCCCTGGCTGTCCTATAATTCACTATGTAGACCATGCTGGCCTTAAACTCACAGAGATCCTCCTGCCTCTGCCTCCTGAGCACCAACACACCCAGGTGTATGTGAGTGCATGCATGCATTCATGTATGTATACTGTGTGTATGCCTGGTGCCCAAGGAAGCCAGAAGAGAATCTTAGATCCCTGGAACTGTACTTACAAGTGATTGTGAATCACCCAGTGGTCGCTGGGAACTGAACTTGTGTCCTCTGAAAGAACAACACATGCTGTTAGCTTCTTTCTCCTCAGCCTCTAAAGCTTTTATCCTTTTGTGTACACGTATGCAGGTCTGTGTGCAGGTGCTTGGAGGGTCCAGAAGAGGGGTGGGATTCCTGGAAGGTGGAGTTAAAGGCCGTTAGGACCTACCTGACACGGGTGCTGGGAACCAGAATTTGTCCTTTTCAGTGGCAAGAAGTGCTCTTCATAGTTGAGCTGTCGGGCAGTGGTGGCGCACGCCTTTAATCCCAGCACTTGGGAGGCAGAGGCAGGCGGATTTCTGAGTTCAAGGCCAGCTTGGTCTACAGAGTGAGTTCCAGGACAGCCAGGGCTACATAGAGAAACCCTGTCTTGAAAAAACAAAACAAACAAACAAAAAAAAATAGTTGAGCTGTCTCTCCAGCCCCAGGGGAACAGTGTGTGCCCCCTTTTCCCTCTGTGTTCAATTGTATATCTTCATAACACTAGTAAATATTCAAAGTGGGCACTTTATAGCCCATGCCCTCATTTTCTTTCTTTGCAAGCAGCCCTCCTCCCTCCCCCTTGAAACAGTCTCATCGTGTGGCCATGGCTGGCCTGAAACTGTAGATGGAGCAGGATGACTTTGGACTGTGGGGATCCTCCTGAGCGCTGACGTTGCAGGCGTGGACTGGCCTCCTTCCTGACGATTTTTCTTTTTTCTTTTCATTACGTGTGAATCATCAGTCTTTTCTAGCACTTCAAGCCATGAGTCCTGTCACTTGGATGAAACACCACCATGTGGTCTGCCACCTTTTATAGCTAAAATAAGAGAATCTTTATACATCATTAACCAGATTTTTTCTTGGTGAAGTGATGAAAAGTTTAAGCCACGTGCAGTTTCGTGTGAGTTCCGTGGTAAACACGATATGGATGACGTGTCTCTATCAACCCAGACCTCTGGCTTGGCCACCACTGTGAGGCCCTCAGTCTGTCCTCCTGTTGAAGTTACCATTGCTGTGATGAAACACCATGATGAAAGCAGCCTGCTCCGTTCTGCTTCAGCTTACACTTCCAAATCACTGTTCATCATCAAAGACAGGACAAGAACTTGGCTGGAGACTGGAGCTGGAGCAGAGGCCATGAGGGGTGTTGTTTACTGGAGACTGGAGCTGGAGCAGAGGCCATGAGGG
>JANHMN010000002.1:96198934-96288382 GCA_030674055.1 Rhabdomys pumilio | reverse complement strand
CCCCCCCCCCCCCCCCCCCCCCCCCCCCCCCCCCCCCCCCCCCCCCGTGGAATTATAAGCACACACTACCACTACCAGCTTGTTTTGTTTTTCAAGACAGGGTTTCTCTGGCTGTCCTGGAACTCACTCTGTAGACCTGACTGGCCTTGAACTTAGAGATCTGACTGCCCCTGCCTCCGGAGTGTGTGCCACCACAGCCACACAGGTCACTCCCAGCTTGGTGTGTGTGTGTGTGTGTGTGTGTGTGTGTGTGTGTGTGTGTGTGTGTATGAACCTTCTAGAGACCAAGTGACTGCGGTTCGGGTTCCTATGCTTGCCTTGTAAATGCTTTACCAATGGAACTATCTCCCTAATCCTCTCAGAAATTGTTTGCTAATACCAGATGATGACAGTTTTCTGTTGTGATCTCTAGTCATCACAGTGTTTCTCATGTGTCAGTTTGCTATGTTGTTTCTTAATTGTTTGCACAAGGTGTAGGGAACTTGCTATGTAGACCAGGCTGGCCTTGAACTAAAAGAGATCTGCTTGCATCTGCCTCCTAAGTGCTAAAATTAAAGGAATGCATCACTATGCCTGACACAGACACCCTGTTTTGTTTTGAGACATGGAGGGTTTCTTTTTGTGGCCCTGGCCGTCCTAGAACTCAGAGTATGTATAGCAGGTTGGCCTCAAACTCAGAAATCTGTCTGCCTCTGCCTTTTGAGTGCTGGGATTAAAGGTGTACAACACCAAGCCAAGCAGTTTTGTGGTTTTTGGTTTTGGTTTTGTTTGTAAACAGTGTCCTCACTGTGTAGCCATGGATGGCCACAGATGCCTTTAAAATTTTCTTTTATAACATGTATTTGATGTATATGAATGGAACTGGCTTTAGGACTGGATAATGGTTGGAGCTAGGAGGATTAGAAGAGCTGACCAGAAAACGCCTGGATTTCGGTCCATGTGTGATCAGGGGGACTGTGGTGAGGGTACCAGAATGTAAGACCATGAAAGGACAGCATGGTGTCTGGTCAAGCCCTGGCTAGAAATGGCCGGAGACCCAGCAGATTGGAGACCTCACAGGTTTCCCTGCAAGGGACGGCATGCATTTCACCACACTCCCAGACTCCAGGTTTCTGACATAAGGCCAAAAACCTCCATCAATCCACACTTTTCAGGCACAGTAGGACAATGCCCCTACCAGCCCCTCCATAGGTAGAGGGTGTGACTACAGGCCACAGAGCCTCAAGACATCTCCATATTCCTGAGATACCTAAAGGCCAGAGGATATAGCCAATTAACCATTCCTTCCCAGACCCTCCTCCTTGCAAAAGGTATTTAACCTCAGGCCAGTCGTGAGAATACGAAGTACAGCTTCATCCATTTTCTACCATGACAATAAACATTTTAAGACCTGGACTACCTCTCATCCTTGGGGCCCACCATGGGGAACCTTGGAGAAGGTCTTCAACTACTGAGCCACCTTCTAATCTCCCACCGACAACTGCTCTGTGTTATAGCCATGGAGGCTCAGCCAAGCAAGTCACCCTGACCAAGAGTCTCACTCCCCGAGGGACGTCACTAGAGCTCATCTTGTCCCTCTCACCCCTTTGCTCTAGCCCATATGCACTGCTCCCCCCCCCCATCCCCGAGGCCTCTCAGCAGCACCTGAGAGCCCAAGGGCTTGAAACCAGTCGGTCCCCAACTACCTCCTGGCCCGGGGATCTCCAGCCCAAGAGCTCCGGCCACTGTGGGATCCCAGACTGTATTCTCCCCATGCTTGGAGCGGAGCCCTGTGGCTTCTCACAGCCCGAAGTCCTCCCGGGCACCCGTGGAGTGAACACAGTCAAATTCCCGTGCCTCTGCCACCCTGAGCTGCAGCCTCAGCCCCTTGTGGTGGCAGACATAGACTCACAACTCAGCCCAACAGGACCCATGCCCACGTACACCCCACAGCCCAACACCAGAAGATAGCCCTAGAAACATCTGAAATACGTTATTGCTGACTCCTGGCCATGGTGTTGATTATGCAGCAGCTGAGCCATAGTGCCCCCAGCTGTCTGTCATAGGATGTTACAGTCACTAGAGGGCATTGGACATTACAGGGGCAAATCCCCCTGACCATCAGGACAGTACCTAGTGAAATCTTGGAAATCTTTGGGGTGCCAAAACTGTATGTAGGGCTGCCAGGTGCAACCCCTGCCGAGGAGAACTGCAGTTAAAAGACTTGTGTGAGCTGACACCCCACCCCTGTAGAGCGCCACTGCCAGGCAGGACTAAAGATTTTTGACTCACACAAATTCATATGTAGAAACATGCTTCCAAAAAGACAGTATTTGGAAGTGATTGGATTATGAAAATGGAACCTTTGTGGGCCTGAAGAAGTGTACCCAGCCCTCCACTGTGTGAGTTTTGTCAGAAGAGAGCCTCTGATTACCTAGGAAATGGCCCTCACTAGTGAGGCATCAAGTATTTGCACCTGGTCTTGAACTTGCAGCCTCTAGAATTGTGGGAAATAAGCTTCTGTTTGGGAGCTACTCAGGCTGTGGGGTTTTGTTAAAACAGTAATGTGGACTAAGACATAGGGCTGCACAGCCTTCAGTAAAAAGCGTGGAAGTGTTGAGATTTGCTTGGTGACTAAGCTGTGGTCTGAGTTGGTAGGTTTTCTGTGGGTACTGTCGAAGGGTATGTCCTGGAGTAGGTAGGAAGCTCTGCCTGCGCACACCTGTCCCATGCAGGTAGTCCATGAATTCCACACCCAAGAACCAGGTCCTCAGAATGGGAACTAGGGTCCTTAGAATGATGAGCAAGTTTTAAAAAAAAGTCATCAAAGGTCCAAATCCACCTGGCTGATGTCTTTGTAAAAGTGGAGCTTTTGACATAGACACACATACCAAACATGACAGGTTATAGAGACAGACAGCTGCATGCGGGCAGAACTGGAACATTGTCACAAACCAAGATGGGTTCCAGTTACCAGAGCCAAGGACAGCAAGGACAACCCTCTGGGCCCTGCTTACCGCCAGAGCCAAGGACCCTATTATTTGTGCCTCCTGGAGTGTTCTGTGCAGCAACAGCAGCCCCAGCAGCAGCAGCTCTGTCTTGGATGCTGGCTGTCTCTAGGCTGCTTCCCACCTCTGGGCTGCTTTGGCTTTTGCTCCATCTGAGACTCTTGCTAAAGTCGCCTCTCCACAGAACACTGTTCCAGGCAGAGCTGCTGCTCCATGTGCTGACTTCGATGGTCTAAAGTAGTAATAGTTCTGACCTGGGTTCTGGGATGACACATGTCCACCCTCCAACCCAGCCATGCTGGCAGGCTTTGTTTAGGGAGGCCCCAGGCTTGCTGCCAGGCCTCACAGCAGAGTTGGATCACAGTTTTTACTCAGTATTCATTTGAGCTGTGTGTGACGGTACACATCTACCATCCCACCTTTCAGGGGGATCTCAAGTTTGAGACCAGCCTGGGCTATGTAGTGATATCCTGTTACAGAAAAAATTAAAAGATTATTTTTATATGTCATTTGATATGCTTAGATTTTGTGTTCCACTATTCTCTGGTTTTTCTACCTATAATGGAATGGCTATTTGAACATTTTAGTGTATTTTAGTTTATTACAATTTTAACTATCTCTCTTTGTATAGTAGCTTTAGTATTTTAAAGATTATAAACTTGGGGCTGGAGAGATGGCTCAGTGGTTAAGAGCACTGACTGCTATTCCAGAAGTCCTGAGTTCAATTCTCAGCAGTCACATGGTGGCTCACAACCATCTGTAATAGGGTCTGATGCCCTCTTCTGGTGTGTCTGAAGACAGCTACAGAATATATACTAAACAAATTTTTTAAAAAAGATTATAAACTTGTACTTTAGGGACGTGAGAAGGCCTATTAGGTGACGGGGCTGAGTCTGATGACACAGAGCCTCAGAGCCCACATGGTAAAAGAGAGCCAACTCCGGCAAGTGGCCTTCTGGCCCCCAAAGTGCTGTATCAGGTGTCCCTAAAAATATAAGAAAAAATTAAAGTGTATGCCAAGTTTTCAGTGGTTTCCATGGAGATGCTACTCTGAGCTTTAAGTCAATGTAGAACTCTCACAGTTTACTACACCTTTACTTCAGCTCCAGCAGACAGGGGGGTGGTTTTAATGTTTCACTTTTCTGATCTTCCCCTTCAGGTTCCTCATTTGGCCATTTATCCAGGTATTTGGAATTTTTGTTTTGTTTTGGTTTTTGTTTTTCAAGACAAGGTTTCTCTGTGTAGCCCTGGCCGTCCTGGAACTCACTCTGTAGACCAGGCTGGCCTTGAACTCAGAAATCTGCCTGCCTCTGCCTCCCAAGTGCTGGGATCAAAGGCGTGTGCCACCACTGCCCTGTGGTATTTGGAATTCTAATCACCTGGCTACCCTGCCCTGCCCTTCCTGACTGAACCACAGTAGGGTTCAAATGGCAAGAAGATGGGGGCAAGGTAGTAACACGAGTCTCACCTTCCTGGGACTGTAGCCACAAGACTATGCAGCAGTCCAGGTCCACCACCCAGGTGCCAGACATTGCAGACGTGGGACAATTCGAAGCAGCTCAGTAACCAGCAGCACTCAGGACTGCTCTTTGGGCCCTGGCTGCCAAGAGTTGGAGTCTAGAGTGAACACTGGTGACCAACAGGCTGCCTCCTGCCCTGCATGTCTCCAGGCTCTCAGCTATTGCACTGATCACTTAACACCACATCTGTGGAGCCGTAGCCATAAGCACTGTCTGTCAGACCGTCTCTCGGGGGTCCTTGTGGTCTGCTTTTCACAGGGGTGTGTGTAATGTGCCAAGTCAAACACTGAATCTCTCCACAGCTGCTAAAGTGGGGTATGATTATCTCTCCTCCTTTAAAGTTATATTTTTATTTTGTACATATGGGGGTACATACCCCATGGCTGGCATATAGAGATTCTTTCCTCCCAACGTCTGGGTCCTGTGGAGCAAAGTCAGATTGGTTTGGTGGCAGGCTCCCTTACTGAGCCATCTTGCCTGCCCTGTGTAAAGCCCAACATTTCAAAGGCTGAACTTGTAGTTCGTTACTGCTAGTTTCCACAGTTCAATTCCAAATTCCTGCATGTCCTGGATTCTATCTGGTTTTGTTGTGTAATGCATTGTCTCTGTTCTACAGATAATACTGTTCTCTTTTTCCATTAACTTAGTCAAATCCAAAGTCTTGAGATGTTGCTCTAACTTCTCAGAAGTATATTTGCATTCAAACTTGGTCTAACTCTCTAGGTCAAGAACAGATTCTTAGACTCTGAATTCATAGTGTCGTGTTCATCTTGTGAAGAGTGATTAGCACTGTTGCTTTTGGCCCTAGGGAGGGAACCATGCTAGACAAGTGCTCCACACTGAGTCCTAGCACAGCTTCCACACAACCCTTCCTCCTCACATTCCTCTGAAGGACCTGGTGCTTTCCAGTAGAGGCTGCCTTCTGTCCTGCCGGCACTGCTGTTCAGGCTGATAGATGCTTACTGAATCTTCCCCTCCCACATCAGCACCCAGTCACAGACCAGGCCTGGTTTATCTGATACCATCTGTATCTGGGGTCCTGCCCTAATCCCCTTGATGCAGCCAGACGCAGAAGGATGGGAGGTAATCCCTGCTCATTTGCTAGCTTTGACCTGGAAGGACACTTGCCCTGTTCTTTCAGTCCCCTGGTTAACTTTTCTGTTCTTGATAGGAGAGCAGCATTTAAATAAGATACCACGCTGCTCACCTAGTCACATTTTGGTCACTCTGGAGGCTGGCCCTGTCAAAGTCCCAAATCTTCCCCACTGCCTGCAGCACCATACATGGAACCCTTACCTGCAGGTTGTAAGCTGCCAGGATGGCCTAGAGTTACCTTTGTGCACCTTGGGACCTAATGCATTTCAGAGGTCATTACAGTGACACCAAGAATTGACCTCAAGGTATGATAGGCAAGCATTCTTACCACAAACCACAATCCCAAACGTCACTTTCCCAAGCCAGGGTCTAACCAAATTGGCTAGATCAACCTTGAATTTGTTCTGTAGTCCCATTCTCCTGCCTCAGCCCCCTGAGGAACAAGGATTACACATCTGTGTCACTATACTGTACTCTGGGAGCTCTTCTGAGGATGGAGCCAACTATGCTAAAATCCACCTCTTTTGGGCGCTGTCCAGGCTGGGCTGGTCCATCTTCCTGCACCCATTAGCACTCACAGGCACAGCCATACACAGGCGTCCCTGAAGTCAAAGAGATACACGCCCAAACCTCTTCAGCCTCCTGGAGGACCAGAGGCAGGATGACAATGTTCAGGATGACATTGGCCAGCAAGGCCTGGGCCCCCTCCTTACAAACAGACTAGATGGCATGTGCTATTGCCAACTGTTTATTCAGGCCCAAAGAGTTCATGAGTACAGCATGCAGCACTCACAGTCCACTGCAGGCCACTCCATCAGTAGCAAACACTGAATTATCAGAGACCAGTGCCTATGGCCTGCCGCCCAGGGTACACTCAAGACATCCAAGGGTGTAGGTTTGGCTGAACATGAAAGGTACCCAGGCAGAGGCCAGCTTGGAGCTGTATGAGCTGCCAACCCAAGGGAAGAGTGTAGGTGAAGAACAGGGTTTCCAGTGTCCTGTGTACCCCAAGCTGGCCAAGAGGCTAACATGGGATCTCTGGTGCTGCCAACAAGGGCTACCCTAGTGCTAAGCCTGACGGCTGAGTGAGCAGGTGGTGTGTGTGTGTTGGGGTCAAGCTGCCCCTCCTAAGGCATTACTGCTATGAGCTACTCTGCCCCAGTACAGTAAAGAACCACAGGGTACCATTTTCCCCAGTAGGTTCCAATGGCTCAAATCACTGAAGCCTTCAGCGCCTATGGCTGGCAAACCAGGAAAAGAAGGGGCGTGGGCGTGGGCGTGGCGTCTGCAGGACTCGGACAATGCGAGGTGAACGCCAGGCTTTGATAGTGGCATCATCGCTGGCTGTCAACAGGAGCTCCTGCTCCTGGGGGCTAAAGGCCACTGAGTTGACCACATCCTCGTGCCGCAGCTTGGCTAGGCAGATGTTGTAGTGGCGGTCCCAGATATAGCCGTGCCGATCTTCAGCCCCACTGTGGGATAGCATCTGGATGAGCCCACACCCACCTGTTGAAGCCCATGCCCAAGCCCTGGAGCCCACCTGAGCCCACACCTGGCCACAAAATCCCTGCTGACATCCAAGAAGATGAAGAAGCACTCGTCATTGGGTGTGTAGGCACGGTGTGCTCGTAAAGCTCGCTTCACCTCTCGCATGGTCTTGAGATCAAACACCAGCAAGTCAATCTCCTCTGCAATGGGTGGTGGCTGCATGGGGTCAGCTACCACTGAGCCAGGGGGCCAGGCACGGCTGTTCACATACAGGTACCTGAGCAAGGTACAAGCATGCTATTAGACAGGGCTATCTGGGGTACCAACACCCCCCCCACCCCCACCCCCGCTCACCAGTCCCACCTGTTATCAGGAGACAGGCCCATGCCAATGATGTGCCCATGCACATCAATGACATGGTCCAGTGCATCAAAGAAGGCATCTGAGCTACGGCCCTCGCCCAGCACGGGCCCTGCAGTTGTCATCTGGTGTGGCAGAATCTGCTTGATGCCTGCATGGAGACCAGGGTGAAGGGTCATCCAGAGCCTGCAAGGACATCACCACACCACCAGGGCACTCCCAATCCAACAACAGCCCTAAGTCCACAAACACTGTCTACACTCAGACTCAGGCACAGCTGTGCACCTGCCCATTTGCTGACCAATCCCCTGCCTGGGTTTTTACCACTCTTACACAGGACCAAGTGTGCCAAGGCCAGAACAGTGTCCCACTGCATGAGCCAAGCTTGCCTATGGACTTGCTGGTCTGGGGAGCAACACAGTGGCTGTTGACCCTCCCAGGCCCAGCCCTGCCCTGTCCACCATTACCAATCTGATGCGGTGAGTACGTGAGGCAGCCAGTGGTGAAGATGAGGTACTTGTTCCTGGTGTCAGCATCACTACACTCTGGGGGCTTCGTGTGGCCCTGGGCCAGCAGCTCAGCCACCTTGGTCTCCAGTGCACAATCTGACAGCTGCCCATGTCCATCCAAGACGCTATCAAGCACACGCCGTAAACTTTCCTTGACATGGCCAGAACCAGAGGTGTGCAAACCTGGGTCAGTGGACTCTTCAGTGTCCCCACCTAGGTCAAAGACTCGGCAGGAAAGCCCAGCCTGGTCACCAGCATCCAGCAGGAGGTCCGGGCTATCAAAGCGGCTGCAGTCAGCCACCATCACTGTGCGGATGGTGCTGGCATTGAGGTTCTGGATCTTAAAGAGCCGCTTTACCACGTTGACATTCTCTGACTCCACATCCTGTGTGGGACATAATCCAAGGCCCAGAACAGGTGGGTGCTGGTCAGAGGGACAGGTCTGGGGAGTAGCCTACCCTGGCCCCTGCATCTGCCCTTCCATGTCCAGCCCTGCCCACACCTCCCTCTGTATTTCCCTGTCCTACCCGACCTGTCTGCCCAGCCTGCCCCTGTCCCAGTCTGAACCTGGAAGGCATTGTTGAGCCACAGCACTGAGCAGGAGGTGATATCTCCAATGCGGTGCAGGTTCCCCGAAATGAGGCTGGTTTCTGTGAGCCAGCAGCCAAACACATCATAGGGCTTGTTTCGCACACGGGACAGCAGGGCGAAGGAGTCTGGGGGGAAGGCCACAGCTGAGCAGGCTGCTGCCAGGGCACAATGGGACAGGCAGCCCAACCCAATACCCACACTCACCTAAGCTGATGACTGCTATCTCGCCTGAGGAGGAGTTATGTGGCCCCAGGAACACCCCTGAGGCCAGCAGCAGTGAGTCATCCTGGTTGAACTGGGAGAACTGGGTATAACTCCAGTTGTACGGCCTCATATCGGCACTGTGCAGCAGTGAGATGGTCAGGTCGTTGTTCCAGATCTGTACCAGAGAGGCTGCAGGGTAATTACCAGGCCAGCTCACTCTGGCAGCACAGCAAGTCCTGACTCTTCTGGGGTGCTGGGTCCTCATGGGATAAGAACCTTGGCCTAGGCCTTTACCACCCACTCTTATGACATCGTACCAAAATAGAGGGCTGACCCTTGGAGCTAGAGGTTAGAGCTGTTCTTAGCTTTTGGTCTTGTGTGGCCCTCTCTACTTCTCTCACCACTGGTTTCTCTTCCCACTGAGTTCTCTGCATGGGAGAGGTACCCTCACCTTCACCGTGCAGTCCTTGGAGCAGGAGGCAAACTGGTACCCTGAGTGGGAGAAGCTGAGGTGCAGGACCTGGTCGGTGTGCTCTTTCAGTGTCTGCACCTCCACACAGGGTACCATGTCATAGAGCCGCCGGAACTCCTCATACCAGGATGTGGCCGCTGTGGACAATACCGTGTCACTCCTGCATGCAAGGCTCCCTCACTAGTCAAGACTGAGAGCTGACAGCATGGCTACTGGGAGCTGTTCTGTAAGGACTCTGAAACTCACTGTGTACTAATTAGGTCTCAACTACAGGGTGCACCCTTTTGCTTGCCCCCAATATGGCCCCTGCCCTGAGGCCAGCAGGTTTAGGGGTGTGTGTAGGTACTGACCTGGGTGGCGGGGCACATCTCGAGCCACCTGGTAGTAGCGGTAGAACTGCTCCCTCCATAAGAACTCATCCCGGGATACAGCCTGCCACTGGCGGCATACCAGCCCAGCAGCCAGCACATCTGCAGGGCCCAAGCTCAGGAAGATCTGGTAGACAAGGCTGTCGGGGAGCAGGGGCATGCCCCCCTCATCCATCGTGACATTCTGCCCAGACGGTCCTGAAACCCACCAGTGGCTGCTCTGAACCCAGGTCTCCTCACCCCCAACCCCAGGGAGAGACTGATGGTCTGGGGTTCCAGACATGGGAGTACTAGCCAGCCCCACCAACTGCCCAGCCGAGAATTCCATTGCACTGAGCATGTGCGGAGGAGGGTGTGTGTGTGTGTGTGTGTGTGTGTGTGTGTGTGTGTGTGTGTACAAAGTAGCACTGCCCCACCAGACCCAACACTTCTTGAAGCACCCAGACAGTAATGTTACACCACCTCACATTTTCCAGGGGCACCAAAAGACTTGCTGGACCAGATATCAATTACCTGAGTACTACTAGGCCAGGCGCAACCTCCAAAGTGAGAGGCAGCCCCATCTTTATACCTTCCAGGTGGAGGCCCTTGACTCCTTCCCCAATGCTCCAGGGCCCAGGGGCTGCCCAAAATGGCACGTCCAAATTTTAGCCCACCCACCCTGTCTTTGACCTTGATGTCACAGGGCTTCAGACCAGGGCTGACTTTCTTCTGAGAAGGGGCTCCTGCTGGCCAGTGGCCTCTGTCACGTGGCCTCAGGAGAGAACCTGGCCAGGAGGGTGGTAGGAGTGGGTGGGGTTTCTGAATGTCAGAGCAGACATCAGCTTTGCTGCTTAGCTACGGCGGCGGGCAGCAGCTCCTTCATTCACCTACTGAACACCAGGGGTGAACCTAGGACGACGTCAACCTGCCAAGGCCATCACTGGCCAGATAAGGCCACCAAAGGCTGTACAAGTGTAGACATTGCAGCAAAAATAGATGGTGACAGTCAACAAAACCCGTGGAGGTGGCAAAGGCCAGCTAAAGTGGACAGGGCAGGGTGAGGCCCATGACCGGGACCAGGCCCGAGAAAATAAACGAAGGCCAGGACCAGGGACAAGGGACACCGAAGGTGGCAGAAGGCTGGTGACCGCAGGACTGGGAGTAATGGGGCATAAGGCCGGTGACTGGGGACAGGGCAGATGACACAGGTGAGCACGGCGGAGACTCACCGCGGTGCCCCTGACCGCTGCGCTGCGCCCGGCTTCCGCCGCCGCTCTAGTCCCCACCTCCGCGTCTTTACGGAGGAGCCAGGCTCGACGCGGAGAGCCCGGAGGCATCGATGGCTCCCCCTTCTCTTGCGCCTGCGCCTCAGGCTCTGACTCTCGGCCGGTGTTTATGCGCCTGCGAGCGCTCTTACTCTCAAGCGCTGGCTGTCAGACCAGTATTCGCTCCTGACTACCCGAAAGTTCTGCAGTAATGAGCCAGGCTCAGCTGGGTGGATTCAAGACTTTGCCCCTGCTCTCTGCTGCTAGGCTTTGAAAAGTGGCTTTCTGAGCACGTTGTTGTTGGTTGTGGAGTTAAAACGAGTTATTGCGTGCAGAAGGTTGAGCACTGACCTCAAGTGGAAATAGGAGTGCAGAGGTCAACTCTAACTTTGCACTTGGGACACAATACCAAGCTCTTCTCAAGCTAGGTTCTAGGATGGACCCTGGCATGGGTAGGGAGTTCGATAATCGGAAGACAGATGTGGACTTCCTGGACTGTGCTTCCTGTGCCACTGGACAGTGGACTCTGACCTAGGAGAGTGAACCCCTCCACCTCCCTGTCCTGTCACCTACTGCCCATAGCAAGACCGCCATGCTGTCCCCCAGGGCTGTGTTGTTCTTCACCCTGCTCTTGACAGCCAGTTCGCTGGGCCGAAGGACTCGAAAGCCTTATGGGTCTATGTCCCCCATCAGCACCATCCAGGCCCAGGCCAGTTTCAATGCTCAGCAGGTAAAAGCTGGGAGTGAGTGGGCATAGGTAAAGGAGCAGTAAGAAGCTCCCTAGCTTGGCAGTATTGGTCCAGGGTTTCCTATTCCCTCAGTCCTGAGCCCTCACAGTCAACTTCCAGTTTGCAGGGACATGGCTCCTTGTGGCTGTGGGGTCTGCATGCCGCTTTCTTCAGGAGCAGGGACACCGGGCTGAGGCCACCACATTGCATGCAGCTCCCCAGGGTGCAGCTATTGCTGTCAGCACCTTCCGAAAGCTGTGAGTCTCAGCGGGGCCTCCATCTTCACCCCAGCCGTGAGCCTACCTTACCCTGCCCTCCTGACCCTAAACCTCATCTCTAGCTCTTCTGTGGCCTAGATAGTTATCACATGTGGCCCCTCCTGGGTCGGCTTCCTAGAGCCCGGGTGCCTCCTCTTACGGCATGCCTTCTTCCCTCCCCAGAGATGGGATATGTTGGCAGATACGGCAACTCTTTGGAACCACAGGGGTTCCTGGCCGCTTCTTGCTCCAAGGTGAGGCAAGGGCATGAAGCGAGAGGGTTCAGGGCTGGAGGCAGAGGGCAAGGGACTGATGTGCTTTTGTGGTTCTGTCTCAGCCCCACAGGCCCGGGGGCCAGTGCATGTGGTTGTTGCTGAGACCGACTACCACAGCTTTGCCATCTTGTATCTGGAGCAGGCGAGGAAGCTGTCTGTGAAACTGTACGGTGTGTACTAGTTCTGCGGTTACACATGACCTTGTACTTTTCACACGTGACCTGTGCTTTGCATCCTGGAAGTCCGTTGATGGACTGGGTGACCCCAGATGGACACACAGACCCTCCCCCACTCCCTTTTCTATCTCCATACTCTCGGTAGCAGGCACCCTAGAGAAACAGCTACACATGGGCTGGTGTGAGGATTAGATGGGGCAGGGACACACAGCTGACGTGGCTGTGTCCTGGATACCCTGCCCTGTTGAAACTACTGGAACTCTGCCTATCCCACAGCCCGCTCACTGCCTGTGAGTGATTCTGTCCTGAATGTGTTTGAGCAGCGAGTCAGGGGAGCCAACCTGACAGAAGATCAGATCTATTTCTTTCCCAAGTATGGTGAGTGTCCCCAGCCCAGTCATCCTCCTGGATGACACCCGACCCTTGCTTACTACTGCCTGGTCCCCTAGGTTTCTGTGAGACTGCAGACCAATTCCACATCCTGAACGGTGAGTGGTCAGCAGGGCAGAGCATTGGGGGGGGGGGGCTGCGGTTAAGGTCTTTCCTGCCCCTGCTAAGGTTTTTGTCTACTGCAGAGATGCCAAGACGAGCCATTTAGTGGAGAAGCTGCAGACAGTGGACTACCTTCAGAGAGTTCTGAGCATTCTGAACGCACTTGGAGTCACTCCTGTCTATCCCCAGAAGCAACCCTTCATACAGCTCTGTTGTTCTGGGGCTTTTTAGTAAACCTCAGACTTGGCCCTGGGTCTTTTCTGTCAACCTGGACAGGAGTTCCACCCGGCCCAGGTGGGAAGGGAATTTGCATGTGCACACACACACACACACACACACACACACACACACACACGGATGCGTGCACACATACGCACCCCTTAGCTATCGGAGGATAGCTGTCCTAGGGAAATGGGGCTAGAAACAGCACTAAGTCCTTGCTCTCTCCGTGGGCCTGTTCCTCTCTGCAATGAAGGCATATACCTTGCCTTACTCACCTACCCCAGCCCTCTGCTCTGGCTTAGTGCCCATGGGGGTGGGACTCAGGGTCCTGCTATGGTACTTTTCCTGGAGAGGGGCACAGGCCTGCTAGTAAGCCCTCTAGGGCCCTCCCAATCCTTGACTCTGGAGGCTAAAGAGCTATAGACCAAGGGCACTTGCTAGGGAGATACCAGGGTGGGATTGAGGAAGTGGTTGGAGCACACAGAGTGGAAAGCTGAACCCCAGGAGCAGGGAGCAGGCAGACTACTTAATGAACCAGTTAGGGGTGAGTATGGGGCTCCTGGCATGTGGGTAGAACTCCTGATATAGCTGGCCTGGGGGACCCCTTAACCCAACTCTAGTCAAGGTTACAGGCTACAGGGAGCAGGAAGCAAGTTGTACATAGCCCCAGAAAAGAGGAGTTGGGCCTTTTCCCCGACAGAGCGATGTTGATGTTATTTCTAGGCCTGGGCTGGTCTGCTTGGCTCTGTAGGGCTGGAGTTCAGGGGACTGGGCATCATCCCAGACACAGCTGGGCTCCTGTCTGCATTGCTGTTGGCCTGACAACTTCCATTGTTCATTTGATAAGCATTTCTCAAATGCCCCAAGCCCTGAGGACACAAAATAAGCAAGTCCTTGCTCTTCCAAAGAGTGTGAAGTCCAGTCTCAGCCACCTACTGATGACAGGAAGGCAGAGGTGGACTAACCCCTCTGCCCCTAGTCCGCCATGTCTTCCCCTTTAGTAGTTTCCCAGGTGAGCTGTACCACAGGCAGGGCTGTTGGATGATTCCTGGAGCAGAGTCAGGAGTCCATGTTCACTGGCAGGGCTTTAGGAATGAGTACTACAGAAATACAGGGGATAGCTGCTCTTGGGGCCACAGCTGTCCCAGAGGAGGGTCTGACCACCCAGGGTCTCTGAGCACCTGGACTTTGGGAGGGTGGGAAAATAGACTGGAGAGAAAGTGAACCACCAGGGGCCTTAGAAGGTGGAATTTTAGAAGACTGTCCTATCCACAAAAATAGAGCTCACTGGAGCTTGGTGGTCTTGTGGGGCCTGGCCTTGGGCTCATTGCTCTAACCCCAGGGATATCTTTCCCTTTTTGTCTTGTGTTCCCTAACAGAAAGTAATGGTCTCCCTCTGGTAGGAGTTGGTCTCACATGGCCAAGCGTGGACCATGTCATTAGCTTTTGACACAGAGCTCTAGAATTGACACTCATTTTAGTCTCTTTTTCAAAAAAGTGTCTTAAAAGCTTCAGTTAAATTTGAAAATATCAGGTATTTTAATGATAACTATACCACGCATGTGCGTGTGCGTGTGTTGGAGGACACTTGTGGAGGACAGAGGGCAACTTTCAGGTGTTGGTTCCCTCCTTCCATGTTTAATAGATTCTGGAGATCATGCTCAGAGTATCAGGCCTAGAGGCAAACATCTTTACTTGTTGAGCTATCTCACTGGCCCATGCATATATTTTTTCCTTTTCACTCCCCCCCCCTTTTTTTTAAAGAATTATTTATTTTATGTATCTGAGTACACTGTAGCTGTCTTCAGACACACCAGAAGAGGGCATCCGATCCCATTACAGATGGTTGTGAGCCACCATGTGGTTCTTGGGAATTGAACTCAGGACCTCCGGAAGAGCAGCCCATGCTCTTAACACTGAGCCATCTCTCCAGTCCCACTTAACCACTTAACTGTTTCTTGTGCTTGCCACACAATCATGCGACCATGAGTCTGGAGCTCCCGAATTAACCTCAATATCTTGGCATGGCCAGTCTCACCTATAACCCTGCACTGAATTAGAGGCAGGGCAGAGTCTACAAAGCTTAGTGCACTCCAGCATAGTTCCAGTGAGAAGGACATCTTAGTGAAACAGGCGGAGAGGGCACCCAGTGTGCTCTGCTTGTACAACCACATACACAAGCGCGTATAGACAACACATACACAAATGTTCCTTCTACTTTATATATCACCATTGAATTATAATAGGTAATTTATAATATCTAAGAAGAAAAGAACTTTAAAAATCTGTAGAGAACAATATCGTGCCTACAACCACAGGATTTGAGGACTTGATTTAGGGGCCGCAGAGTAGGTGGCCTGTTCTGCCTACCTGGACTTCGGGCACTGTGCCCCTTCTCAAGAGGCCGGGCCAAGCAGTAGGGCACTTGCCCTTCTTGTCCACCCAGGTGCTCCATGAACAGGTAGCGCTCTGACTGTGAGGATGGCTTAAGACCTTCTCAAGGGCCTCTTGCCACTCAGGCAGCGTCCTGGGAAAGAGTTCTGGGGAAGGGGAGTGAGTCTTGCGCCCCCAGAGAGGAGGCGGAGCACTGAAGAGCTGTTTTGTTCTGCCTGTCGTTGTTGGAAGGAAAGAGGAAGGTGGCTGAGGAGGACAAAGAGAACAGTGGGCAGGTAGGAGGAAGAAAGAGGAGCACCAGGGAGGGGTCCTAGACATGGCTTAGGAACCGGAAGGAGAGAAGGAGGGCCCGCTTCCAGGCTGGCTGTTGTGGAATGGGTTGGTCTGAACTTTGTGTCATCATGTGCGTGCCTTCTCCTCATAATCCTGGCTTTGGAGAAAGTCCTGGTCAGCTTCAGGACACTTCACGGGACGCCAGATCTCTTACTGTCCCAAGATGGTCGGGCTGGGCTGTTTAGTTGCTGTAAATTCAGTGTAGCTCTGGTCGGAGGCTCCTCCAATCACATTAAAGGTAGGAGGAGCTGCTCCGCCTCCAGTTCAGGACCGCTTGAAGGGAAAACGAACACATCAGCCTCCAAGACCTAGGAAAGAGCACAGCTAGGACACTGCTTAGGACACTGGGTCACCATGCGACCCAGTTCGCCATGTTCACCTTACCCTTTGTGAAGTTTCAGTAGACCTGGGAAAGCCTGGTCCGTCAAGGGAGCCTCTTGGGCCAGACCTGCAAGGCCTAGTCTGCCCTGCTCTCCAAGTGTCCTGCCGTTCAGAAAAGAGCACAGGGAACTGGCAGGGATGGCGCTGAACCTCCTTTAGGAAGTTCGGACAGGAACCACCTACACTAAGTTTGTATAGCTTTTCTCTTGAATCAACAGCCTGGGACCAGAAAGAGCGTGGCACCAAGGCACCAACTCATCACAGCCTCTGGTATACCAGGATCCTGCTCCATCCCTACTGAATCATCCCATGGGGCCACACTCCTATAGGGTCCTGCTCTTAAAGAATGAGACTTATAAGGTCCTACCGCCCCCCCCCCCCCCCCCCCCCCCCGTGCCTGCTCTCTTAAGACTCTTACATTGTCCTTCCCCCAGCTCTACCCCTCCCATCTGCATGGGAGGACTCTTTGAAATCCCCCAGTACTTCTTACTCAGCCCTGTGTTCCTGAGGCCCCTCCCTCTGCCTCTGACCAGCACTGTATTCTGATAGTGGACAGACAGTGCTTAAGCCTACACCGACTTTAGCATGTGTGTGGGCATGGAATGGCCTGGGGGCTAGCAGGTCAGATCCATAGATAAGAAGCAGAGGACACTAGGGATAGTTATGATTCCCACCTAGAACAGATTGTTCTTTGGCACAGAAGCCAGATAGGGTGGGCGTGGGCAGGTTTCTGACCCACCTGTAGGCACAGTGTTTGGAGTCACAAGATGCCCCCAGCTGGACACAGTAGGCTTTCTCTTCTTTCGCTGGGACTCCAGAGACCCTGTTTAGGGTCTAAGAGGGTCAGCCCTGCCCTGTTTTCACACCCACCTGTCTGCCATACTCCTCAGGGCACTGTCCACGTGGGCTGTGTTGTGAGGAAAAAGGTATCTGAGCAAGTTTCACCAGCAGCCACTCCTTGGGCAGGCTGTGTCCCTCTGGAGCCTGGTGGCTGTTGGGATGCGCCCTTGGTGGGCTCTGTGGCTGATACTCACCCTGCCCCAAATCCTGGAGGGTCAGGCTCCAGCCATGCTTCCAGGCTTTTCCCAGATGACGAGCTTCCAAAGTGACCAGGTATGGCACTTTCAAAGGAGAAGAAGCAGGTTGCAGCTGGCTAGGGTCCCAGTTTGTGGAGGGAGGGAGGGAGCATGCAGGCCTGTGAGCACTGCGCAGGGAGATCAGGGCAGAGCCTGAGCTAAGAGAGCCCATGACCTTCAGCAAAAAAGAGCCCGGAGCCCCCATAACTTCCTGTGTTTACACTAAACATTTCCTCTGTGAAGGGAGACAAGCAGAGGCTTGGGAACACCACCTGGCTCCTGACCAAGGCCACCCTCTACCTGCCAGACCCAAAGCTGATAAAGGGTCTGCCAGTGTCACAAAGGCAGATCTGGCCTGCAGTTGCCTCCTGAGGAAGGGTCCTAGCTGACTGTTGACTGCCCAGGGTAGGATGGGCAGGGGTTGCCTGTGCTCATCACCAGCCATGCAGTTTCAGGGGGAGTGGTTTGTCCTGGGTCTGGCGGACAACACCTACAAGAAAGAGCACCGAGCCTTGCTGAATTTCTTCATCTCATTGTTCGAGCTCAAAAACAACAGTCAGTTTCAGGTGACCAACTCCATGACTCGGTGAGTGGGGTGTCTGCTGTGCAAGCAGTCAGGGACTTGAGGCTATGTTCTGGGAGCCTTTTTGTGGCCTGGCCACACTGCAGGTTGAGGAAGCTCATCTATAGGCCATGTCTAACACAGCCTGTTTAATGACCGTTGCTAAAGCCACCCCAGCTGATGGGCTGAAGACAAGAGGGAGGCAAATGGTGACTTACTCTGGCCAGAGTGACTCACCAGATGGATTTTAGAGACTCGTGTGTGGTTAGGAATCCCTTTCTCTGTCTCTGTCTTGGTTCTGTCTGTCCTGCCTTGATCTCTTGGGCAGGTTCTTGTTCTCTTAGTCTTAACAGTGGCAGACAGCTCCAATTTGAAGTCTGTTCTTGGCTCTTTCTGGAGCTTTTTGACTTGGGTGCCAGAGGGGAATAGACACTTTCTTTTTAACATGGCAAGTCCCTGTAGATTTGAGGACCTGTGCTGGCTTGAGCAGGAGTCTCTCTTGTGGCACTAGGCCACACTTCTAGGAAGGGCACAGGGTAACTGAAAGGACCCCAGGGCCACAGCCTGGGGAACAGGGGAGGAATCCAGTCTTCTCCATCCTTCTGGGATGCAGACCCCTCCAATTGAATGGCTGGATTGTTTTTTCTTTTCTTTTTCTTTCCTTATTTATTTATTTGTTTTTGGTGGTGGTGATGGTGGCTGGCTGGCTTCCTCAGCCCTCTGCCCTCCCTCTGCCCCTGCTCCTGCCTGTCCCTCCCACAGGGGCAAACGCTGCAACACTTGGTCCTATAACCTAATCCCAACAACCAAGCCTGGGCAATTCACCAGGGACAACAGAGGTGAGAAAGACAGGGGTGGGAGGGATGCAGCTGCCTTGGGAACCTGACATGTGTGTCCCTCAGGGTCAGGGCCTGGGGCAGACAAAGAAAACATACAGGTCATAGAGACAGACTACACCAATTTCGCCCTGGTGCTGTCCCTTAGACAGACGAGCAACCAGAGCATCACAAGAGTCAGCCTTCTGGGTGAGCCCCTGCTTCCCTGGGCCCTATGCATAACCCTCCTCAGGGGGGTGCTTCCTGGGTTTGGGACAGCTTGGGGGCAAATATCTCACCACTGCCAAGTACTGAGAGCCATGTTGTCCTCTGGTCACAGGTAGAAACTGGAGGCTTCCTCATAAGACAATAGACAAGTTCATCTGCCTGACCAGGACCCAAAACCTCACCAAGAATAACTTCCTCTTCCCTGATTTGACCGGTAATGGCTTTGCACGCAGTGGGTGATGGGGTTGGGGAGACCATGGACAATGGTGGTACCTCCCTCTGCCTTCACAAGTCTCATAGCCACTCTCTAGGCAGGCACTGCAGATCCTCAGGGGACATATGTGTGGCCTTACAATCCCAGACAGTCTGAACCAAGTGCTTGTTCACAGAGTTTAGCCTGAGCCAGAAGGGAGGTGCTCATGGCTCATGGTCCTATCTGAGTCCTGGGATGTTTTGTTCTAATCCTGTGTCCCTGCCACAGGCTGTCCCCTCCCCACAGATTTTCCTCTTCTGGACTGTCCTCTGTACTCTGGTTCCTTGTTCACGGAACAGTGGCGTTCACCCATGGACATCCCTGAGTACAGACAGCATATTCCTAGTAGGAAAATCTCGGGGAGCCTAAGGCTGAGAGGCTTCAGGGCCGAGTCCTGTCTTCAGCCTCTTATGACTGGAATCAGGACCTCTCCACAATCTCCACCCAGTCCAGGGTCATTTCTTATCATGCCACCTACAGTACATACCTGCCCAGCCACATCTGAACACCAGGCATGTACCACAAGCATGCAGACAGGCATATGCTTGCACCCGCTCACACGTATACCTTCACCTCTCACCCTTGTTGTTTCTAGATAAGGTCTTGTTGCATAGCCCAGGCTGGGCTGGGATCCCTGACTCGCTTGCTTTAGCCTCCTGGGTGCTGGTATTTTCGGCCTGTGCCACCGCACCTGGGTCACATCTCATCCATTAACATATGATCACGTGCATGTTTGCACTGACCTTAACACTCATGATACCATACCACCACGATCTGCCAAAAGTCTAGGATCCTGTGGGGACAAGCAGTGCTATGCAGGGACTTCTAGAGAAGCCCAGACTGGTGACAGAGGTGCATGCTACTGGGCATGTCTCCTAATCCCCTCCCTGCAGCCACTTCTGGTCTCATCTCCCTGCCCAGCTTCCAGTCTGCCTGCCTGTTGTCCCTAAGTCGCTCCCCTGCTCCTCTTCCTTATCCACCATCCCAATGCTGTCTCTCTCCTCCCCATTAGACTGGTTACCGGATCCAGAAGTCTGCTGAAGAAGGAAATGGTTCCTGCTGGTAGAGCCTCACCCTGTCCTTGCTCTCAACACAAATAAACACACTGCCTATGACCCCAGAATGTGACCGCTGTGATCATGGGGTGGGTGAGAGGCAAGGGTGTGAGCCTCTTACCCTGCAGGGCTGTGACGGTCATCCTCTGAGCAACCCCAAACGGGCTTTTCACCCGTACAAGACTCCACTCCTTCCCTGGGTGAGATCATGAGTCGCCCCTGTACCTAGCAGAGCTCTGGGGTGGACATGGTGGACTGTGGTAGGCCCAGGGCATGTCCTTGCAGCACTAGGTCCCATGTGGCAGACAGGAACACTCCAAGCTCCAGAGCAGGCAGAAGAAGCCTTGATGATCGTGCCCCAGGCTGGAAAAGGGACAAGGCATGAGTTCATCTGCAGGATGTGGAGACAAACATTTCTAGACTTGGCCCTCATTCTAGGGAAGCCATTCAGAAATAGAGAGGCACAGAGGTTCAAAGCAGCGGATTTGGAACCTAAGCATCCCAGCTCTAAGTGCACAAAGGGGTCAGCACAATGTTTGCATTACCCGGGTCACAACAGCAGGCCACTGCTTGGCCTTACCCATGCCTCAGCCCATCTCAGTCCCAACAAACAGGTCATGGCCCAAAGCCATCATAGTCGTTGGCCTTGCTAGAACTGAAACAGCATGCAGAGATAGGCCACCAGGTTTAATTTTTACCCTCCTAGAAATACTCTACTGCTTGGGAGTGTGGCACAGGGATTGTGGGGATGGGAGTGTTTACAATCCCTCTGATGATAGACTTTCCCCACCCTCTGGGCAGTGGTGTATAGCCTCATGCCCACTTCCTATTGAGCAATCTGTAGAGAAACCAAGCACATTCTGAACCATGGCTGGAGCGTGGTAGATACAGACCCGAGGACTTTCCTGATGACACCAATAAGACCAACCCCTATTCTAGTCTCAAGGGATGCCTTAAGTAGAGCCTTGGGACACAGTTCAGCATTCTGATGACACTGACCTCCAAGCCAAGCTCTACAAGGAAGGCCTGGTCTCTTTCACCCTTAATTGTGTCCAAGATGTATCCAAGATGGCACCTCTCGTGGAGAAAGCAACAGGCACCTGACTCACTGTATGATTGGACTGATGATGGCTGGCTGCATGATGCATGAATGGATGGGTGGATGAACAGATACGTAGATGAACAGATGGATGAATGGATGAACTGGGAGGGGTCTCGGACAAGGTAGGAAGGAGAAAGTGAGCGGAGCTCCATCAATTATCTCCCTCCCTCCCACTGTGGATGCAGTTCCATCAGCTGCCTCATGCTCCTGCTTCTGTTCTTCCTTCCCGAGATGGAGCTACATTAGAGCTGAGCTGAGGTAAACCTTTCCTCTCACCTAAGCTGCTTCTTGTCAGATATTTGCCACAGCAATGAGGAAAGGAAGAACATAGGCTCACAAAACACTGAAACAGGCGTAGCCTTCCTTTCTTCTTTCATTTCTTATTTCCTTCCTTCCTTCCTTCCTTTCTTTCTTTCTTTTTTAACTTTTTATTGATTCTTTGTGAGTTTAACATCATGTCCTCTCATATCCACCCTTCATCCTTGGAACCTCTGTTAGCATTCTGTCTAAGCACTGCCCTACAGTTACCTGGCAACAGCCAGGTGTGCCTGACTCACTATGAAAGCGGCTGCTCACCCCCTCCTCTCATTCCTGCTCTTGTTCTCTCCTGCTCTTTCCTTCCTGCTCCAGCTCTCTCCCCATCCATCCCCCTTTACCCCTCTCTCCACGAACTCATGGCTGGCATCTACTTCTCTTCTCTCTCTTTCTCTCTCTCTCTCTCTCTCTCTCTCTCTCTCTCTCTCTCTGCCTTTCTCTACCTCTACTACCCTCTTGACTCCCCTCCCCATGTCCTGAATAAACTCTATTCTATACTATACCATCGTAGTGTGGGGAAGGGATCTCTCAGCATGGGCCCACAGAGGCACCCCCTCCCCCCACGCCTCACCACATATCACCAAACATACCCCTCCTCTCTTTATTTTTTATAAACACATCAACCTCCTCCTCAAAATAAAAAGCACACACACAAACAAAAAGAATAGAAAACATCTCATCACAGAAGCTGTAGTGTGTCAGTGTGTCCCTCAGGATGTCCCTCTGTCCACACATCTTCACTTGTGAATGTTCATGGCAGTGAGCCATTGATTTGGTTTGAAATCTCTGGCTTCTGTGACACCATCAATATTGGACTCTCCCTGGGACTCCTCCTGGTTATCATGTTGTTGCCCTGTGTCCTGGAGATCCTGCAGCTTTGGATCAGTAGGACTGGCCCTTTTACATATCCCAAACGTTCACAGATAATGTAGATTTTGTGGTGGGCAAACTCAGAGTCCTGGATCTGGGCATGAGTGGTAGTTGAGCTGGTCAGCTCTCTCTTATCCAAATCACCAGGGCAAATTCTCCAGCGCTGTTCAGGCTAGACCACCCAATACTGCCATCAGCAGGAGGCAGGATCAGCTCACCCACACCCACACCTCCAGAACCAGCTCTATTGTGCTGCCCAGTCAAGGTGTGAGGCACACTCTCCCAAGTGATGCAGCCTTTGTGGGGGCTGGGCCAGTTCTCCCAATCTCAGGGCCTGCTCTCCCAGGTGCTACAGCCAGTGAGAAGGTAGGGCTAGCTCTCCTGCTCTCATGCCCTTGAGGCCAGCTCTCTCGACTGCCTCAGGTGATGGGTGGGCTGGGGTGTGTGAGGTGGCAGAGGATATCACCCCCATACCTACACTGGCAGATGAATGGTGGGGCCAGTTCACTCACCCATCCTACACCCTACCCCCACCACAACCACCTCTTCTGTGCTGCCTGAATGAGGCACACTCTCCTAAGTGCTGCCACCAGCAAGTAAGAACTGGGGCCAGCTTTCCAAAATGTTCCAGCCAGTGAGGGGTGGGACAGTTCTGCACGGCCCTTGGACATTTCTACATTTCCTGCCCAGAACAGGGACATCTCCATATTCTCTAGTGAGCCACGGACATCAACAATGATATCTCCTGTCACTGTATAGCTACAGGCCCAGACATGGTCCTCAGTGACAGCTCAGGCTGGGATCTCACCGTGGCCCCAAGTGGCAGGGCTGGCCACTCACAACCATTCCTCTTCATCTTTGAGTCTCCAGCTCCGTCTGTCTTCACTCTGCTCCATTTCTCTTTTCCATCTGTCCACCTGTAAACATACATTGTGGTGGCTCCTGCTGCAGGCTGGGCATGTGGCTGGCGGGCCCTGCGTGACACCGTCTATCCATGCCTCATGATGTGGTAGCAAGCAGGTCCATGCTCTGGAGGGCAGGAATGTGGGTAGCACGGCAATCTGCAGGTCTCTGTCTGTCTGCCTCCTTTCCTATTGCCCTGCATGCTGGTAGGCAGGGTTCTGTGTGTCTATGTCCTGCCTGTGCTGTGGAGCAGAGGGCAGATCTCTAGGCGCCTTTCTCCTCCAATGCTGCGCTGCCTGGAATTGATTTGATTTGATTTGATTATTATATGTCCTAGGCATATGACAGCTGTGGCCACCAAGTGAGGCATCAAGCCAGGATGAACAAAGGACTGCCATTTGCTCTGCCCCTGACTGATGATATAAGGAACAGCGCTACCAACAAGGTGTCTCTTTGCCCATCGCCAGGGAGCTTAGCCTCCATTTCTATGAACCAAGCCTTCCTTGTAGAGAAGGGAGTTTGACCACACTGTGACATCAGGGACAGGTGTCAGAAGAGCCACCTATGTGACCATGCCAGAGGGTTGTAACCCATCCATGATCACCAGAGCCTGACCTAGTTGGGTGCTGAGTCTAGGCCTAAGAACAGCATGGCCTCTGTTCTCATCCTGGAGCTGCATCCACAGAGCGCACGGATGCTGATCTTCTAGGTGGCTGTGTCTCCTGACACAGAGAGTTCCCCTTTGGAGCTGAGGGGAGGATTCTCTTTCCATAGCAGGAACTAAAGCACCAGGACATTCTCCAACACTAACAAAAGGTCTGATCCTCAAAAGATCTGACACCGCTATAATACCCTCTGAATTGTGGTTTTCACACGTCCCTTTATAGGAATCATGGGGAAGACACCATGATTCCTATAAAAAGAGATAGACTCCACTATGATTTGATAGGGAAAAAGGGTCACTTACAAGACTATGCCACCACCTCAGAAATATCGAACAACTTTAAAATCCACAAGGCAGGACCCCTGGGAAGTCCCTCATCTTCTGGCAGCAGGCAGCCCATTCCAGTTTACTTTGGAATGTTTGCTTTGAAAACAAAACTCCTTCTGTGTAAACTGTCTCTAAAGAATGAGGGTCTCGCATAAGCAGGTGGACTTGAACTTGGCCATGAACTGGGCAAAGACCAGCAGAAGAGGCCAGAGGAAGAAATGGCAGAGCACAGACATAATAAAAACAGGAAACTGCAGAAACACAGGATAACCAACCAATTTCTGAGAAAATATTCTGGTGCACTAGATGGAGGAAACGGAGAAGAGAAGGGTGGTCACAACAGGCTGTCACTGAGGGCACCACCACCCCAGGGCCTGAGGTGTGTGTGTGTGTGTGTGTGTGTGTGTGTGTGTGTGTGTGTGTGTGTGTGTGAGAGAGAGACACATGTCTCTCAGCCTGAAACACACTCCAGAGAGAAGGCACCAATCCCTCACACAGTTGGAGGCTCCTGCTTTGACCTGTGTCCCCATCTGATGCCACATCACTGTGCAGAAGACAGTGAAAGGGCTAGACACAGCAGATGGCACACGCATGTCATAGGAACTGCACAGCCTCCAGTCTTTGTAGTGTTTATTTTATATCCCTTCCCTCCCAATCTCAGTTCCATTCAACATTGTGAAGCAGTGAGGAGCAGCAGGACAGCCTCTAAGCTAGCTCCACGTGTCCTCTGCCCTGCTGGGGCCTCAGCTGCACTTTGCTTATCTTCCTTTTAGTGATGGATGCTGAGACTAGATCCCAGGAGCTCAGGGTCTCACATGTGCTAGGCATGTGTTCCATAGTGAGCGTCCTCTTTGCCTTCATGAGATCATAATTTCCAGAAGATCTTACCTTCATTGACCTTAACTTTCATGTTTAGTGTCCTGTGACCTTCACCAGTAGGCTCAAAAGGTACCCCAGGCACCCCCAGTTACACAGTGAGTATCTTCTACTCTGAAGCAGAAACTCAACTTCCTCTTAGCAATGAGAGATGAGTCCCTTTAGCCAAGATGATGATCCCTTTTCTGCTGGTCATCTCAGTAGTGTGAAAACCCCATAGAGTCAGATAGATTCCTTGTGTACTGAGAGCTGAAAGCTAGCTGACCAGACAGGAAACCAACTCTCGTGAGTTGGAGGGCCTTCTCACATTGCCTGGCTCTCCAACTCTTGGAATGCAGCAGTGGGGTGACAGCATTTGACCATACTCTTGCTCTTAAAACAGAGCAGCCAGGCTCACCATATCTGCTGTCGGGCAGCTGCCCAATACATCTTCCAGGGCAGCCTCTGGTAGAATGTGACTTTCACGGCAAGAACCCTTGCACTTGTTTGAGTAGTCTTGAGAGACAGCAGCAATGCTGTGCAGAGAGGCAGGGATAATTCCATAGAGGCCTCTTTGAACACTTCATTGCCTCAGCCTGCTTGCTTCTCCCCACTGGGCCCTTCACACCCCTCCTTGTCATGTATATGGGAACAGGGAAGCACAGAGGCCTCCCAGTATGGAGGCAGGGCATGTTTGGGAGATGCTCTATCCTCTTCAGCTCCTCTCAGTCTTCCAGGGGTCAGTACCCAGAGGTGAGTGTGCAGGGACTAGGATGCAGCAAACATCCTGCAGGAGTCAGTGTGCAGGAGCTGTGCTGTACCAGAGGGCAATCCGTGGTCAGAGCGCAGAGGTCAGCATCGGGGTTGGAGATTAATACACATGGGTCCTTGAAAGGTGGGGTTGGAAACTTCATAGTGTCATCTGAGATCCTCAACTAGATGTGGGGTGGGAATGGGGCTTGGGTATTGCTCCCCAAATGAGGTTGGTTTCCTTCTGGGTTCCTCCCAGGAAAAGAAACCCTGTATTTAAATCTTGTATCACACACATGGCTGCCTAGCTCTGCCCAGATAACAAACCCAGCCCTTGCCTTGCCAGGTGGCCAGATAAGTCTCTTTACTTTGGCCTATGAGCAGCCCTTCCCATCACCACCTGGGCTTGCTGGGCCTGGACCAGCCTGCTGGGCCCTAGAGCTGAGCCTGCAGTTTGCTGGAAGTGAAATGGGGTCAGCTGGACAAGGACCAGGCCTGTGAGCAGCCCCTCCCATCGCCACCTGGGCCTGCTGGGCTCTAGACCTGACCTGGCACCACAGAGTGGCCCTCCCTCGAGACCCTCCCTTCTGGATTCTAAGTCCTCCAAGCCCTCCAGTTCCTTTTTATTATTATTAATATTTATTTACATCCTAAGAGCTGCTCCACTCCCAGTAGCCCAGGCCTCCAGGTCTTTTACTATCCTTTCCCCAGGGGAAATTGTTTTCCCTAATGTCACCCTGGTCCTGCTCTGCTGCATTCCTAGAGTCAGTGACATGTGCCCCACAGCATAAGGCTCCCTGGGGACAGCTGCAGGATCAGAACTTTGCTGCTGAAATGATCCATGGGTCCTTCTGTTCTTCATGGTCCACAGGGAGAATAAAGAAGATATAACCACCTCACTTCTCAGGCCTCTGTGTATCTGAGACACCCCCTCCATGCGTAAAGTGGGTGATGTGGGGGTCTAATCCTAGCCCTTCAGGCTGTTCATTTCTGGAGGGGGAGGCAGAGGAGGAAGTAGGGAGGTCTGTAACTTCAACCAGTGACAGGGATAGCCCTTCCCATCAGGTTTGGTAGAAACCCTTCATTCCTCAGCAGGAGTCAGATAGGTGACCAAGGGGGGGCGATGCTGAAAGTTTGGTTAGAGGATAGGCAGAGAAGCAGAGGAGGGAGCTCAGGTTGAGACCTGGAAGGACATGGGGTAGTCAGGCCAAAGCAGGTTAGGAAGGAGGGTTGGAAGGGAGGGAGATCTACACTTGAGCAATGAGGGTGGGAAACGGGACAGGCAACATCAGCAGCAGCCCTCACACCTCTCTGAAAGAAAATCAAGTGTCTAGCTGACGGCTTCTCCTTGGCCCTTGGGTCCATCCTCAGCTCTGGGGTTGGGGCTACAGCTTACCCTGTTGTTATCCAGGTTGGTAGGTGTAGAGTGTCAGGCCCTGGTCCCCTGGCACACGGTCATTGAGGACTGGGATGATCAACTAACAAGTTTGTTCAGCTCAGATAAGCTTGCCTGTGGTCAGGGTGCTGGTCGGGGAAGACTCTGCATGCTGCAGTTCTACCCCAACCCTGCTCACAGTTGTGGTCTGGAGGCTTGAGGTTAAAACTGAGCCTGGAGTCACAGAGTCTGAGCCTGGCCTCAGGGAAACCAGAGGCTCAGCTGGAGCCAGGCCTGGTGAACAGAGAAGATTGCCTTGTGGAGGCCTGGAACTTCAGATCCCCCAGGCTGGACAGCCCCAGGGCTGTCTGTTTACCTATGGTTTGTCACCACCATGACTCCTATTCAAACAGCTAGTCAGAGGCACTCCCCACGACCTGACAGTTGTTCCCAATTGAAAGAGACAATTGGGCTAAGAGGCTGTGCAGTGGGGTGAGAAGGAGGCTGGCTTCTTGGCTCACATAGAGGATGCAGCAGCGTCAGGGCCTAGGAGTAGGTTGCTTCCAGAGTCAGCAGGAACCTGTAGGTCCTTGTAGGTGAGTAAGACAAGGGCCAGGTGGGGCCGCCACAGATGTGCAGGCTGCCACAGGGTCTGAGATTCCAGGTGACCCCACACTAGGTATGGGTCTCCAGAGAAGCCCTAAACTGTCACAAAGGTCTGGATCCTCCCACTTCCTGTGACAAACCCAGAAGAGGCTTCTTGGACCTGGGACCAGGCAGAAGCAGACTGATGTGCTAACAGTGACCTTGGAGCTGGGTCTAGGGTTAAAGTGAGTTTTCTTCTGCTCCCCATCTTCTAGGGCAGTGGCCATCATGGCACAGTACCCTTGTGGCCACGGGATACCCTTGGCAAAAACTGGGCAGCACAGGGGGTTGTCCTTAGATTGGATAGGGAGTCCCAATCCAGGGCCAGGAACTGCCAGAAGTGCTGACTGGAGTCTTTCTGGCCTCCTGGGTGTAGTTCAGAGTTGCAGTGTGGAGAGCGATTCAAGTTCATTCACTACCCTTGGCTTGAAGGGGGCTTTTTATGGGTCTTCTATATGGCCAGTGCTCACGCCAAACCATGGGGCTCTGAAGGATAGACACTTCTTCAAGTAGCCCTGTCCTGAGCTGGGGACGGTGAGATAGGCATAAGACGCACATCTCTCAGGAGTGACTCAGTTATGTTCAGCATGGGCCAGGGTCAGATTCACATGCTGTGACAAATTTGCCTACATTTTTACAGTAGAGGGAAATTTCCACCTGATCTGAGTGTATCACGGGTTGTTGCGTCCTTCCTGTGGTTCTGGATGGACCAGAAACCCAACCATCCCCCTTTTCTTTTAAAAATTTTATTTATTTATTTTATATATATGACGAGTACACTGTAGCTGTCTTCAGACACACCGGAAGAGGGCATTGGATCCCGTTACAGATGGTTGTGAGCCATTGTGAGCCACTATATGGTTGCTGAGAACTGAACTCAGGACCTTTGGAAGAGCAGTCAGTGCTCTTAACCACGAGCCATCTCTCCAGCCCTGCCCCCTTGCTTTTCTAGTGGGTTTCCCGATGAGTAGTAAACAATCATGGGACCCTTCAAAGACCTGAGCTAGCATATTCCTGATAGCTTTATGTGAGAGAGCTCCAAACTGAAAATAATGCCCATGCCCATCAATCACCAGCTGTGGAAGGTGGCACAGTGCAGCACCACATGGCTCCAGATGCTGCCATTGCAATCCACTGAACTCACAAGCTATCAGGACGTGTATAGTATGGCTCCCCTTACAGACAGAGCAAAGCACTCTGTAGGCACTGACAACTGTAGGCTTGGAGGGCAGTGGGAGAAGTGAAGAGAGGAATCCACAAGAGAGCTTAAGGAATCTTTTAAAAAGTATGTTATGTGTATAGGTGTTTTGCTTGCATGTGTGTGCACTGCTTGCATGCCTGGTGCCTTCAGAAGCCAGAAGAGGGTATTAGATTCCCTGGGACTGGAGATACAGAGGATCATGAGATGCCAAATGGATGCTGGGAGTCAAACGGGGAGAGTATCCAATGCTCTCTCTTAACTGTTGAATCATCTCTTCAGCCCCAAAGAAAATCTCTGTGTGTGTGTGTGTGTGTGTGTGTGTGTGTGTGTGTGTGTGTGTGTTTTTCGGGACATGGTTTCTCTGTGTATCTGTGTAGCTCTGGCTGTCCTAGAACTCACTGTGTAAAACAGGCTGGCCTTGAACTCACAGAGATCTGCCTGCTTCTCTGCCAAATGCTGGGATTAAAGGCACGTACCACTACCCTCTGAAACCAAGGAATCTTTAAAAAAGCTATTTATTTCTATCTTTTATCTATGGATGTGGGGATGGAGGAAAGTCTGCAAAGGCTCTGTTGGAACTTCTGAATCTGTAGTTACATGAGCCTTGTGACATGGTGCTGGGAATGAAAGTCAGGTCCTTGGGAAGAACAGAAAATTCTCTTAGCTACTGAGTCATTTCCACAGCCCTGGCAAACCCAGAACTCACTACCTAGACCAGGCTTGCCTTCGGCTCACAGAGATCCACTGCCTCTGCCTCCAGATGAAGGAATCTTTGTGGATTGGTAGACACTCTCAATGTCTTAATTAGGATTTTACTGCTGTGTACAGACACCATGACCATAGCAACTCTTGTAAAGGACAACATTTAATTGGGACTTGCTTACAGTTCAGAAGTTCTGTCCATTCTCATCAAGGCAGGGAGCATGGCAGCATGCAGACAATCATAGTGCTGGAGAGGTATCTGAGAGTTCTACATCCAAATCTGCAGGCAGCAGGAAGGGAGAGTAACACTGAGCCTGGCTTTAGCTTCTGAAACCTCAAAGCCCATCCCCTGTGACACACTTCCTCCAACAAGGCCACACCTACTCCAACAAGGCCACACCTCCAATAATGCCATTTCCTGAGTCTACAGGGGCCATTTTTATTCAAACCACCACATACACTATCTTACCATTGTGGTGATGGTTTCCTGGAAACACACATGTATTATAACTTCTCAAAAATTAAAAACAAATCCTATAAAACTCAAAGCCACAAAGATAAAGTTATGTCACAGAGATTGTCATTAAGCCAGAGCAGAGGCAGCTTTAAGCCACCTGAGTAGTTCTTTCTGCCCGCTTTCCCAAGGACAGTCCAGATGCATTCCCTTTGGCTGATACTGAAACAATTTAAGCAACATAGTGAGTAAGGAAGTACAAAGTTACACCCCAGAAAACAAACAGAGATCCTGGAGTCCATACTGAGATAGAGAAGCTAGTGAATAAGAAAACACAGATACAGAAGAGCCTCACACCCAGTAAGGCCAAGTGCTGGTCTCATTTGAAGGGCAGGCTGCACACATCTTGGTCCTCCCAGAGAACAGTGAAAAATGAGCCCAATCAACATCTGCCTCCAAAGGCCCCAACGCAAAACCACGATTCCTGGTTTCTCTTGGATAGCCAATGATTTATTGGGCTTACAGAACCTGAGCTAAGCTTACAGACAGGAGTGAGAACCAACAGCAGCCAAACCAGAAAGCCCACACCTAGCTAGCTGCATGGGTTTTTCTCTTCCCAGAGACTTGCCGGGTTCAGAGATCTGGGACCCATGCGGGACTTTTGCAAAACACCTGACCAGCACTGTCCGAAACCATCATGGCTAAGAAGAAATAATTGGTACACCTTCCCCAGCCCAGAAGAGCCCGAAGACTATGAAGCAAAACCTCCCAAGAGGCCTGAATCAGACACAGAACTGGACAAGCCCTTTAAATGGGCTAGGACACTTTTCTTTTTGTTTTTGTTCTGTATCGACTCCAGGGCTGCATGCCAGCCCAGCACGTCACCAAGTGAGCTGGAAGTTTGATTAAAATGAGAACTTTCCATGGTTTAGCATCTCAATACTCAATGTTGCTTCCTGTGGCCTCGTTAACTATGCCAGTGTCCCACTAGTGCTTTAACAGGAAATCTAAAGTTATTTGAAAATCAAAATATATGTATGTGTTTATATCACGGGTTGGTGTTGTGTGTGCAAACACACGTATAAGTCAAGGACAATCTTGGGTAATATCCACCTGTTGTTACTTTTATGGCTTTTGTTTTCTGAGACAAGGTTTCTTATTGGCTGTGCTGGCCTCCAGTACAGAGAGTTGCCTGTCTCCACCTCCCTAGCATGGGGATTAGAAACATGTACCATAAGTTCCAGCCAAGACCTTTTATTGTCTTGGCTGTCTTACCAGTGCTTCTATATTTATTTTTAAAGTTGTATGTATTTTTTTAAAGACACTGTATTGCCTAGGCTGGCCCTGACCTTAAGACCCTCCTGCATCAGCCTTCTGAGTGCTACGATTACAAGCCAGCACCAGGACTTCCAGCTTGAACACTCACTTTTTTTTTTTTTTTTTGGTTTTTCAAGACAGGGTTTCTCTGTATAGCCTTGGCTGTCCTGGAACTCACTCTGTAGACCAGGCTGGCCTCGAACTCAGAAATCCGCCTACCTCTGCCTCCCAAGTGCTGGGATTAAAGGCGTGCGCCACCACTGCCCGGCGAACACTCACTTTTAAAGACAGTCTCTAGGCAGCAAGTGAGTTAGTGTGTCCTTTTCGGGTCACCAAGTCTTCTGGTCTCCCAGCGCCTTCTCCCTTCACATGTGCATGTCTTCCTCTCCTTTGAGTGTCTGTGGCCATTGTTAAAGTTCATGTTGATCTGAGTTGGGTCTTTTGTGTTGCGTCTCCTGTGCCCGAGGTTGGACTGCCGGGGTTCCTCCTCTGGCACTTGCTCTCCCATGCTTTCTACTGGATGAACAGCAACAGGGAGACAGCAACCTCCCCGAAGTCTGTTCCCAGAGCCCGCTCTGGCCTGGGCGTCCAATGTAGCTTCCTGGATTACATACATCAGTGCAGAGAATTGGACCACCAAGGTATCTAGGAAACATCTAAGTTGGTCATCAAGGTTTCCCCAGAGGCACAGTTCAGAGCCAGGGTGATAGAATCCTAGCATCCACCTCCCCCAGCACATGGAAAAGAGGCCAGAGAAGAAGACAAGAGTGGGTGTCTATGGTCCTCAGGTAGCCACCACAGCCAGAGTCTTCCGGGCCAGTTGAGGGCTACATCCAAAGTCAAGGGGGACCAAAGAGATGCAGAGAAGGCAGTAGCCTGATGAATGGCCATGGCCCAGATTGGCTATGTGGCCTGAGCAGGTGGCCCTGGGCCAGCTTTGGCACAGCACACTCTTTCCCTCTTTGCTTAGCCCAGAGAACAGTTCAATCTGCTCCCAGGCAGGGGGTGAGAATGGATGCAGAACCTGTGCTCAACAGACCAAGGCAAGTGCGGGTGGCTTTTGGGGTGGCCGTGCTGGGCACACGGTGGACTCTAACAAGTATCTGCTGTTGTCCTACCCAGGCTGGAGCTGAGGGCTCTGTGCTTGTGAGAGCAGTGTGCAGCATGTGGGCGGCAGGCAGTGGAGCAGGAAGGACTGAGGCAGGCAGTGTTTGTGAAATACAGCCCTCCCTTGGAGTGTGAGAAGCCAACGGGAACAGGTTTTCCCTATTGGATGGAGAGATAGGAGCTGCCTGCTTTGGGCAGAGCTAGTGTAAACCCAGTGACAGCCGGAATCCAACACCTCACTACCTCCTCCACCAGCCTGGCCACAGCTACCCAAGACTCCACTGCCTAGGATCAGCCTCCTCCACCCACATGGAGCTCCTATGGATAGGTCTCACCTTGCTGGTGATGTTGCAGACCCAGGCCCAAGGCCCAAGAAGGCATGAAGGGCTCCCCAACGTACATTTTCACAAGATCTGTCTTTTGCCCAGCCTTGGGAAGGAGAGAGTGACTATGAACCCTGGCCAAGGAGGCCCAGTTCCCATGGGTAGAAACAAGAGACGGGGAGCTCATCCCAGTGCCAACCCTGCACCGACTTCACATTCACTGGTGGCCCTTGAGACCATCCAGGTGGGGACATTCTCTGTCCATGTGGTAAATCTGAGGCTTTGAAAGTCATTAGATCTCTGCCAGATGCAGGAGAAGTGGCTTGGGGTCACATCTGGGATGGGAGAGGGCTTGGTCTGTCTGTCACTAGTCCTACAGTTCTAAGGAGAGTGATTCATCCTTGGCTTGATGGGCTTCCTTTAGGAGGAAAGATGGGGTCCTGTTCCAAATGTGGGTGACAGCCTGTTTGCCATTGCATCTGCTCCTCTCAGGAGAGACCAAGTTCTCATGGCTCCTGCTACGTGAGGGGATGGTGGGTAGCTGGTAGAAAATCCAGTATTGACAGGCAAGTGAGAGACTCCCACAGCAGTAGGGACTGTCTGGCTTGAATGAGTTCATGGATAACTTCCAAATACATGCACCTGCTTGTCCTGGAACCTGTGGTTTAGAGGGGAAATCAGCAGGGCAGCAGCAGGGTCAGGCGCAGGGAAAGGTTGAATCCAGGAAGCCGCTCAAGCCTGAAATAGGCACAAGTCAGAGCCAGGTAACACAGTGACGTCAGCTGAGTGCTCTCCCCACACCAGTGGGAGCTCTGGGAAATCCAGGCTGCCATGAGGCATGAACTGTCTCGGAAGCATGAGAAGCAGGACCCTTTTAGAAGACCCCAAAGTCTCCTCCTACTACTGCATTCCACATTCCCCTCCAAGACCAATTCAACCCTCTGCTTTCTATTCCCCTCAGGACCCCGGCATATGAACACTAGGTCAAGACCCCGTTTCTGAGGGTCAGCCACACCAGGACCTCCTCAGAGTCTGGGAAGGTAAGTTCTTCCTGAACAAAACTCCAAGGAAGGCCTGAAGCAGTCCTGAGTCAAAGAACATTCTGGTGTCACACTCAGGATGGCTGTGATCAGCAGTCCCCTTCCCATGCCTGCTCCCGCAAGAATTAAGGTCAGAAAGTTACAAGGTGCACTTGGTAGAGGACTTCAAGAGTGCTCCCCTGGTCCTCCACATAAGGACTAAGGGCCAGGGATGATTCCAGGCCACACACCTGGGTAAGATCCTGGGTGGAAGATGGGTCAGCGGGGATAGAGGGAGACATTCTGGGTGAGACATCATTCCCTTAGTGGGAAGAGGGGTCTTCCCCAAGGCCCCCAAAGGAGTTAATGGAATCAGGATCTCCTCTCATCCTGACACAGGGAGGAGAGAACTGGGTCCGAGAGGAGGCATATTAAACTTGCTGGGACATTGGGTATCCTCCAGGACCAAGTCACCTTCTTGTCCAAAATTGGTACAGGAGCCCTGGAGTGGTGGGAGGGGGAACTGGGTTACACAGATGGCTGAGGTGGCCCCAAGCCCTGAGAACTACTGTGCATCAGAGCTGAGAACTCTGACAAGCTAAGAGAATCATGCACTCGTCCCTGATCCTTAAAGGCTAGAGAGCAGAAGGCTGGGAGAAGGTCCTCCAGTTACACATCGGGCAGGAAATGAGACTCAAGAGGAATGTCTGAGGTAGAGCCTCGGGTGAAAAAAAGCCCAGAGCTAAGCAGTAGGTCCTGGGCACAGGAGGAAGGCCCACAGTGCATTAGATAAAGTGTTTCTATCTCACTATGAAGGCAGGATACACTCAGGGCTGGATGATTCAGGCCTCAGCAGGTATAAACCCTAGCAGGATGCAACCAGATAGTCTTGGGCAAAGTGAGAGTGGGGTCTACAGTACAGATCCACCTCCATGCCTGACACTGACATCTTGGTCTATATATGGTGAAGGAATTGGAAATGAGACTTGAAGTTAGGTGCAGGCTTTCAAAAGGGACATTATGGTAAGGCTGGAGTCAAAGTTTTGGCTTCATGGTTATACCAGAATCAGGTATGTGTGAAAACATTGGGGTGGGGGGGTGGAGGCAGAGCATGCCAAAGCACACTGTTGTCTGAAATGTGCTTCCTGTCATGACTCTGGGTCCTTTCTGTTCCATCTGAAGGCACTAAGCCAGGCCTGGGTTGGGTAGGGAAGGGGCTTTGAAAGTCAGAGATCATGCAAGTGTGTCTTTAGGATACTGGGCTCCCCAGCTAACATTCCCCTTAAAGGAGTATGACCTAAAGTCCTAAATTAACTGTGTGTCTGTCTGGTACAGATGGAGGAGATGGGGGGCATTGGCTGAGACTCTGATCTCTTGATCTTCCTGTGTTCCTCGTGCTCTCCCCACACCAGGCTAGCTGCTCTTAGGCCCCTCCTGCTGAGGTCTGTTCCTGCCCAGGTCCTTCTGGCTCCAGGTACTTTCTCATTTCCCTTCTTCTCCTTCTTCCCTCTCTTTCCCAGGCTAGAAGACCACCATCCGAGTCGGCTGACCATGGAAGGCTCAGCCCTCACCATGTCCCAGCTAGACCCACAATGTCCCTCCTCACTCAGCATCATCTGTCCCAACACAATAAATGTCCGTGGCAGAGGAATGGGCTGGTGTCCTTGCAGTCACAGGGAGTGTGAGCTGAGCTGCTCTCAGCCCTTCCATCATTCAGAAACTAGAGTATCTGATTTGGGGGTCGCAATATCCTCTGAAACACTTGTCTTCCTTCACTCTGTTTTGTTGACTTAACTCCCTCCTTAGTCTCAGAAACACAGAGAGACATTTGCACTTAAACAGCACCTGGCCTCAGGCTGGGGAGTAGGGAGCCTGATGTGACCCCAGGATCTCCCAAAGCCCAGATCCCAGGTGGGGCTGAAAAGGAAGTGCCTCAGAGTGTGGTACCCAGCTACCCTTGCTACTACGTACCCTGTAAGGGCTTTCTCAGAGATGTGGACCAGTTTCCCTGGGTCCTCTGAGACTCAGTCTCTCATAGTGAGAGTTGGGACTCTGTCTCAGGGCTGGACTTATATTAAGATCCAGATACACCTTTAGTTCTAGTACTCGGGAGGTGGACATTTGTGAGTTCGAGGTCAGCTTGATCTATATAGGAAGTTTCAGGCCAGCTAGGGCTACACAGTGAGATCCTGAACCAAAAATCAAAATAAAAAAAAAATCCACATCGTATGGCTGTTGTGAACCCACATATGGGAGCCAGGAGATGCTGAAGGCCCTGCCAGCCAATCTTGCCCAGGAGACCCTGTGTGGCTGGAGAGGAGCAAGCAATTCTCCAGTCTACCTGGCCCTCCGGGAACACTGCTGAGGATGCTGTAGCCCTCCTGGGCTTGCCTTGTTGAGCCTACTCCCTAGTCTTGATTGCTGACTGCTTTTGGAAGCCAGAGTAGGCCTTGGAGAGCCATGTCACCATCTGCACCTTCCCTCCGGTACTGATAGCCCCACTGCTGAGGAGTGTGAGCCTGCTTGCTGCTGAGGCCAGGCCAGGCCCTCTGGCAGCTCACCAGCTTTCTAGATACTCCATTGCAAAAAGAGCATAGTAGAGGGTCCCACCAGATTCCCTGACTTCCAACAGCTGCCTGCCCAGACCTAATTTCCTGAGCAGCAGTTGACCTGTCCATCTGGGACTCTTCTGGGGCCTGGGTGACAATATGCACAAGAGACTCAAATCCAGGGACTTATCTTACCCCAACCTTCCTGCTTCCTCCTGGTCCTGGTCCTGGTCCTGGTCCTTGTCCTGGTCCTGGTCCTGGTCCTGGTCCTGGACCCTACAAAGCTGAGAAAGGGTATAGGTAGCCTAGAGATGTGTCAGGGAGAGGCAGCCATGTTCAAAATCAACATAGGTGAACCCAACAGCTACAGAAAGCCACTGTGAGAGCAGGCTGTGGGCTTGGATGGAAACTCAGAGACAGCTCAGAGTGTGTCCTACACAGCTTGGTCAGTGGGCATAGCCTGAGCCATACTTTAACCTCCACACAGGCCCTAGTTTTCTCATGCTACAGGCCAGGGCACCACACTAAGGTCAACTTTCAGAGTCCAAAATATCCCATTCAGCTGCTTCTTTGTGGCCTAGGGCAATGACATTCTTCTACTTACAGCCCTTTGAGGACATTTCTGGGAAGGGCTATGAGATGACAGTAGGCCTGAGAAGGTAGGGACCTAGGTCTCCCAAAGATCACACACGGGCACGTGCACACAAATGCATGCCCTTTTAACACAGAGGGGCCACGTGCACACTTACTCAGACATGGAAGCGTGTGTGCATGTGCGCGCGCACACACACACACACACACACACACACACACACACACACACACACACTTTCAACACAGAGGAGCTGTGCTCTGGCAGCTGGTAGAATGGGGGACTCGAGACGTACTCCACCCCTGCTGTCACTCAGCCAGCAGTCACTACCCTTTCAGATCCCACCAGGCCTTCAGCATAAGATATCTCTGGAGATGTCACATAGATGGCCTCCAACTCAGGCTACTGAATATTCCTGGAGAGGAATCTGCTTCCCTATAGGACAAGGCTGGGGATGTTTCTAGAAGCTCAGGCCTTGAGAACCTTTCAAGGCTAAGTCCAAGAGTTCCCTGGTGCTCAGAGCAGCCAGGTCTTACCCAAGCCAAACAGTCCTGTGTGCAGTCCATGTGCTGATTCAGGCTACACTCAGGACAGTCGGAGTGCTGCAATGGGCCTGGAGAAGGGAGAGGCAGGCCTGAGCCTAGGCGGGGTAAGGGCCTCCAGGTCAGTCCATCCTCATTTTCTCAGAATCTTCATGCAGCCCGATTTCTATGCTACTGGCAAGGCTGAGAGGGGAGGCCTGACCAGAGTCAGGCTGAGGAGAGGAAGATGGTCCAAGGCCTCATCTCAGCCCAACAGAGGCCCCTACTTACTGTGAACAAGTCCACATGACTTGGTAGGCCCACATTTGACAAACTTCCAAGAGCTCCTACAAAGTAAGAATATCCTCACTCCTTTTGCACATATGAGGAAACTGAGGCACATAAAGGCTGGACATTGGCCTGGGTGACCTTGTTTCTGCTAGACCAAGGGTGGCATCTCTGTCCTGCTCATTTCATTCTATTCCTGGTTCTGAGCCACTAGAGGAGGCAGGAGGGGATTTTAGGAGAAGCTAGACTTTAACGCACAGCTGTCTTATAGTTCATGGGAAGTAGAGACCCTCAACCTCGAAAGAACTCAGGAGAGAAGACCTCAGTGGCAGAGTTGGCACCCAGGAGCATGCGGAGACTGAAGCTGAGGGACCCAGAGCCTTGTTCCACAGCACCTGCTGAGTTCTGTCATGCTGTGTGTTCTTCCTCTAGTCTCTGTGAGCCTGTTTTCTAGGCCCTCACAGGACACTAGTGAAAATGGACACTGTGATCCTCAAAATGGGATGGTAAGAGCAGGGGAGGAGGACCCCACTACACTTCCTGGAAGGCTTTCTGAAGGTATTCAGGCTTCTCCTAGGGGGAGGTACGGGGCAGGCGCTGAAGTAGACACACTTGAGAGATGAAACCAGCAACCCTCTTTGACAGGAGAAAGGGCCAGAGGAGGACTTGAAAGGACTATAGGTACCCCACTCCTTGTGACTCTGGCTTGGGCCATTGAACAGATTGGGACAGGGCACTCCAGGGGCAAAAATCTAGGTAGGGAGAAGCCTTCTTCTGTGGTGGAGTTGGCAAAGCTATGACCTCAGATGCTTGTTTTCTCCAGAGGCAGCCCAAGACCAGCGCAGCACCAGAGCTCGAGTGCTGTCCCTTCTCAGTCACCTTTACTCGTGGTTCCACCAGGATCAGGACCGTCTCCAGTGGGACAGTCCAGCCTGAGCAGCATTGTGGGTGGGTGCGGAGTAAGGTGGGGTCCTGGGACAGGAGTGCGTGGTCAGAGGGAGGCCCACGCTGGCATGGGAACAGGGCAGCCCAACCTCAACAGGTAGGGTTGACTTTGGAGGTAGAACCACCAAGAGTCAGTCTGGATTACTTTATTGTCATTAAAAGCACAGTATCCCTTGCAACAACTGGAGCAGGGCTGGGGGCTGTGTCTGACTCTGTTGCCTGCCTGTGGATCCTGTTCCCCTTAACTGGGCTGCCTTGTCTGGCCTCAGTGGGAGAGGATCTACCGCCCTGCAGAGACTTGATGTACCATGAAGTGGGATATGGGAGGAGGACCTTCTACCCTCTCCGAGGAGAAGGGGATGGGGGATGAGGGAGGGGCTGTGGGAGGGGAGAACCAGAAAGAGGGAGCAGCAATCGGGTTATAAATAAATAAATAAATAGGAAAAATAAAACCACGGTATCTGAGCAGAAATAACTTTAGAGAAGAAAGATTTATTTTGAGGCATGGGACCAGGAACAACAGAGAAGAGAAAGCAGCAGGGACCAGAAATCACCTTCAAAGGCCCTTCTCCAACAACCTACTTTTATCAGCGAGACCACACCTCCTAAAGGTTCCACAGATCCCCAGATAGCACCAGTCTCCAGCAGAGGATGTTTAAAACAGGAGAGTGCTGCCGCCATTTCAAATCCAAACCATAAGAGGCTTCCACACTTGGAAGTACTTCCGATTACTCTGCTTGGGGTCTTCAGTCATCTAGAGGACCCCACACACAGGTTGATGCACCCAGGCCTTCCCATGTTGCTCTTCTTGCTCCTATCCTCAGCCCCTCTGGAGAAAACTCCCAGATCGGTCGCTGGGCCTGGCTGGGGTCCTGGTCTGTGGTCAGCCTCCCCCTGACAAATTCTCTCTTTAGATCCAGGGCATGGAGGAAGCTGAGTGTTTTAGGCATGGAGGGGCTGAGGGAGGGCTGGGGGGGCTGAGAGAAGGGGTGAGATCTTGGGTTCCTCTGGGTAGTTCTGGAATCTACCCACTTCCTGTAGCTCTAACATTAGTGAGAAAGCCAGAGACTCCTCACAAAGACCACTCTGGTCATGCTAAATGATCCTGTGGCCCAGAACCCAAAACTGCTGGGCCACTGGGAGGGGGATGAAGGGCAGTATATACCAGCTTTCTCTCTTCCATGGTTATTGGTGTCCCATCCAGGAACAGGCCTCGGAAGCTAGGAAGAAGCCACAGACTCTGTCCTCATCTACAGTAGCGTGAAGCCCACCACTCCACCCTTTGCACCCACCACCTCTATGGGAGCCCAAAGGGCCATCGTGTGAACCCCAGTAGATGAGCACGTGGGAGGCTGTACTCAGCACGGCAGGTTCTTGGATTCGCTTCAGGGTAGAGTGCGGGAGTTTCTTTATCTCGGTGAGGGTTCCTCATGGCCTCATGACTGCTAGCCTTTCAGGACCAAATGTTCAAGGCACAAATGGAGCTTTGTGTTCCCTGCTGAGGTCATGAGACTTGGAGGGGACGATAGGTAGGGCTTGTGAGAAGCAGGTCTTAGCCCTGGGTGGGATGTGACTAGGTTTTCCAGCAGCAGGGAAGCACCAGAGTGCACAACAGCACCATCCCCACTGTGAGGTGTGTGAGCTTTGCTGGCAGGAGTGTGCAAGGTCTGAGCCTGTTCTGCCTCTGGAGTTGGGGAGGAGGGACAGGCGGAGATGTCTGCCCGCCCCCGACCTGTCCTTTCTTTGTTTCTTTGCTGAGGTATGGGGCTCAGCTGGAACCTCTTACATAATGAGCAGATGAGGCTACAGCTGGGACAGCCGCCCTCCCTCACACCAACATCACGAGCCTCCAGTGGGCAGTCCTTGGGCCTTGGGTGGAGGCCAAGCCTGGCTCATAAATAGGGGTCTCCACAGTGCCCTCTGCTCCTTCTGCCCAGTCTTCCTTGCTTTGTCCACATTGCTGGTCTCAGACACAGACACCTGCTCTGCTCTGAGCAAATGGCTGCTCTTCGCATGCTGTGGACGGGACTGGTCCTCCTGGGTCTCTTGGGATTCCCACAGACCCCAGCCCAGGACCATGACACAGTGCAGCCTAACTTTCAACAAGACAAGGTGAGAGGGTCCCCTACCCCACACCCAAGGAAACAGAGCCCTCAGGTCAGAGGCAGGCTCTCTCTCACAAAAGAGGGTGTGCTGGGCACTGTCAGCCAAGTGTGCTTGTGCATGGGTACTGGCTGGAACCGAACTGGCACACAACTTGGTTGGTCCACCTGACTCCACCAGGAACGTGGCATGCTCTGATACACACTTTACACAATAGTGGACTGGGATGAGGGCTGGGACAAAGATGAGGAGCTCAGCCTCCTGGTGAAGGAGGGGGTCTTTGCTACCCCCTCCTCCATGGGGCAATGAGCCAGCCTGCTAGAGGGGGGAGGGGCATAAAAGAGTATCGCCCAAGACAAGAGTGCTATTAGGACCTGTGTGTGGGAGGAGTCAGAGTAGGGAAGACCAGCCCACCAGGGTCTGCTCATGAGGGGCGCCTGGAGCAGACCCAAGCATCCACTGGTCGCAGTTCCTGGGGCGCTGGTACAGCGCGGGCCTCGCCTCCAATTCAAGCTGGTTCCGAGAGAAAAAAGCAGTACTGTATATGTGCAAGACGGTGGTAGCACCCTCCACAGAAGGCGGCCTCAACCTCACCTCTACTTTCCTCAGGTGAGACAAAGGGGCTGTGGCAAGTTCTGGGACACAGAAGGCCCCACATAATTGTTGGGGGGCATGGCATCCTGGGGCTTGATCCCTTACTTCAAGGGTAATCTACCCACAGGAAAAACCAGTGTGAGACCAAGATCATGGTACTGCAGCCTGTGGGGGCTCCTGGACACTACACCTACAACAGCCCCCGTGAGTGAGCCACTTCCTTATCTGGGTAAATTCTGAGGTAAATGCTGGCAGACTGTGAAGCTCCCTGTCCCAAAATTGTGGAGATAATGGTCACACCACAAGGGTCAGTCATCCAAGGTCAGACCTGATTATGAACCGGCCTCTGGCACACAGGGCTACCTCTCTCTGGGGACTTTGGCCTCTTTGAAGCCTATCCATATTCTTCCAGGTCCCTTTCCTGCCCAAATGGAATTTTCCAGTACTCTGCTGCCCAAGTGGGTCACATACAGGCATTCCCCAAATCCTACTCACATTTCATAACTTCTATCCAAGGACCTCTCGCCATCCCTCACCTGAGCCATGGTTCCCAACCTTCGCCTTCTGGCTACATTGTAACTCAGCCTGCTGATTTCTTGAGTCTAAGTGTTTTCTGCCTCTTCCCCGAGACTTGTGGTTTGGAGACAGTGTTTCTAGGGTATTTAGGCAGGAAGCTAGAAATTGGCTGGTGGCCATCCAGGGAGGGACAGGGAAGTCAGCCAAAGCAGCGGTGGAGGAGGAAGGCCTGAGACTCTCCCCAAAGAAAAGCCTACAAACGTCACCTGCTCCAAGCAGAGGAAGATGGAGATGTGGGAGCCACATGTCCCAATCAGTGTCATTTCTTGGGTTCCCAGACTGGGGCAGCGTCCACTCCCTCTCAGTGGTGGAGACCAACTACGAAGAGTACGCACTGCTGTTCAGCAGAGGCACCAAAGGCCCAGGCCAGGACTTCCGCATGGCCACTCTCTATAGTAGGTATCCCAGCCCACAGGCCCAGAACAGGGGAGATGGCTGAGGTTGGAAACAGACCAAGACCTGACCCAAAGGACAGAACAAAGGGGTGTGGAGCAGGGTGAGGGCTTTCTGACTCCTGACGCCAGCCCCTTCTTATTGTACCAGGCAGAACCCAGACTCTGAAGGAGGAGCTGAAGGAGAAATTCACCACCTTTAGCAAGGCCCAGGGCCTCACAGAGGAGGACATTGTATTCCTGCCCCAACCGGGTAAGGGGGGGCTAAGCTGCTGGGGAGGGAATTATACTCAGATTAGCGCAGCCTCTGGTTGCAGCAAGGTAAGGTCGACTGGGGAGACCTTGGCCTTGCCCTACCGCCTTCAAGTCCAGGGGATTCCAAGGAAATAAATGGAGGTCTCACTGTGTTCCGACACTACCTCTACCTGCAGCCCCCTTTATTGGGGATCCTCTTCCTAGTGGACTCCTAGCTCCCCTCTCTGCCAGCCCCCTAGCTAGGGTTCTAGGGGTGCTACTGGGACAAACAGATGGAGAAAGACACCTTTTATATTTTAAAGAACAGATTGGAGCAGGGGTGGGATGGAGTCTGAAGTTTGGGGGCTCAGCCAAAGCTAGTTCTCCATGGCCTTGGGGAGGCTTCTTAGAGACCAGGGAGAAGCGTAAAGTCCTGGTGAATGTGCATCTAAGCCTGACTCTGACAACTTCCCTGGGCTTCTTTCTTGGCAGATAAGTGCATTCAAGAGTAAACACAGGTCAGAGAAGTCAGAGGGCTGGCATCACATGGTAAGTGCTCCTCAGCCATTTACTCAATACGTGACCACTGAGTGGTCATAGGACTGCTGAGTGGTCATGTGACCACTGAGTGGTTGGGATGTGCTCCCCAAGCATAGGTGTCCAAGTGAGACGGTCGGAAAGTATAGCTCCAATACCAATGGCTAGACTAGGACTGATGGCAAAGGGCTCACGGGGAGAAGACAGGTAATGGGGAGGGCCTACCGCTCTGTAAAGCCCATCCTACAGCAGGGATCTCCAAAGAACCAGGATGAGCAAGATCAGGAAGGGAAATGGCCAGCCAGAGGGCTCCTCACCAAGGCCCTTGACTGAGACTTTGGGACCACAGGCTCTGGAGGAATACTCTAGGAGGCCCTGGCCAGAAGTGCCGTTGGGGCCCCACTGGTGCAAAGGATGTCGCCTGTATCACTGATAGCTTTTGTTCTTCTCTCCAAGTGACCTGGTCTCCAGACGCCTTTACTCTGTCACTCTCAAGACCCCAGCCCTGGCTCCCCAAAGCGCCTCTACCCCTCCAGCTCTGCCTTGATGGAGAAATAAAAGTCCAAAGCAAGTCAAACCTCGGCTCTTGTCGGTCTGTCCCTCTAAGCCCTTGGGCTGTCGCTGTACCCCGCTTATAAATTTCTCAATACGATGACCAGAAAGGTGTCTGTTTCTGCTCAAGCCCTGACCAGGAACGGCCTGACCGATGTTCCAGGTTTAGCACCTACTCTGCGTAGGGAGGCTGCAACCTTGCCACATGCCCCAACCCATCTAGTCACAGGCCCTGCAAGGTGCTAGCACAGCCACAGCCAGGCCTGGGCTGGGCTGCTAGGGGTCAGTCACTTAATCGCTAATCCCTTAGACATGTGCCCACTGCTGTCCATCCAGGGAGCCTCAGATCCCATAAACTTTTCAAGGTGTGGGATAAGAATCTTTGGATTAGGTAATAAAGTTGGAAGGACAAAAAGAAGTTGTTTCACAGATACAGATTGAGAGAGTGGCTGAAGAGAGGCTGCCTGTACTTGCTCCTACCCCACCCCTGACTAGAGCCTTAGTATCAAAGGCACCAAAACCACAGGTGGCCATCCAATTAGCCCACTTTTCTTCCAGATTTCCACCTGGGCAGCTGTCTCCGTGCCCTCAGCTCTGGTTCATAGTGAGCAGGTACCAGGCCCAAGCAGAGAACACCAACTGTTTGGCCACACTCAGGCCTGGAGGCTACTAAGGCTACCTGCCCCTGACTGCTGAGCTCCTCACCCCTCCCACAGGAAACATGGGCTGACAGGATGTGGTGTGCTGAGTGTAGAAACAACTGAGCCTGGTGCAAGTCAATCAGTGGTCTATCACAGTGGGTGTATCCCAGGACAGGCCAGCTACCTCAGGGCATCTTGGGGATATGAAGGCCACTGAGAGGAAGCCATGACAGGCTTGGAGGATCCTCCAAATGCTGTGGCTCTGATGATTTGTTCTTTCTTTTGCTCTACTGGGACTGTCCCCAACTTGGGTCCCCAGGCAGAAGAGCCTTGATGTCAGCCAGGGAAGCCCACACCCTCTCGACTCACCTTCTTTCTTCATCCCAAGCTTCTGTACACTTTGTTTGGTTCCAGCCTGTCTGGGTCTTGGACTTCAAGAAAGGCCTCTACAGTGGCCCAGGAGCGGCCTTGTGATCACAGTGTCTGGACCAGGAGGAACAACAGGTTGCCTCAGTCTTCCAACACTGACTTCAGTTGTTCTAGGTACAGAGGTTGTGGGTGCTGGACACTGAGCCTTGGCAGGGAAGCAAGAGAATCCTGACAAGATGACGTGGGGTTTTATAGGATGCAGAAGATTCTACCCAGCTTTCCTGCCCTACCCTGCAGTTCAGAGGACCTAGCACATACTTGGGGCCGTATCAGATAACCAAGGCTTCCAGGACTATGAAAGATGTACACGGTCCTAGTGAATGCCTTGTCCGATGGTGACTTGCTGTCATGTGGTGTCCCACATGGGTGATCCTATGAACCTCACCATCATTTGCCTCCAGAAGAGGAAGTGTGCAGCTCAGTGAAGGTCAGGAGACGGGGACCAGATCTGTCTCTGACATACCAGAAGTATAGCCCATAGGCGCCTGGCAGCCTGGGCAGTGGGCACCTAAATAAGAGCCACAGAAGCCTGCTCTCCAAAGAACCTTGGCCTACACGGAAAGTCTGCCTGTGAGCTGTGTGAGGAAACGATGTGTGTGTGTGTGTGTCTGTATGTGTGTGTGTATGTGTGTGTATGCGTGTATGTGTGTGTGTGTGTGTGTGTGTGGAGAGAGTAGGCTGGGGACTCTACACTCCATGGATGTATGCCTTGGGCAAGCCCTCCTCATCACCAACACCCTGTAAGCTAAAGCACTCAGTTCCCTTGTAAAGGCCAACAGGAGACCCTGTGACAGCTCTGCATGGGCAATGTCCTCAGCTCACTGGGGCTGCCTGAAAAAGCAAGGCAGATCTTGGGGTTGAGCACCATCAAGGGTCACCAGTAGCTCAGGTGTGGAGTACTTTCTCCCCCAAGCTTGATGGCAGACGCCAGGAGAGAGAAGCAACCTTCACCAAGAGCACTGTGGCTAGGAAGCTCAGTAACCCAGGCGAGGAGCTTGGATGGCCAAAAAGACTGTCGTTTAGCAGCAGGGAACGAAGTGGGGTGGAGTACCTCATTGTGTAGGCTACAGGACTGACAAACTGGGGTAGCCTTCTTGGGAAGTGTCCCAGGGGTGGTTTCTATGTTGGAAAGCTTCCTAGGTAGGTAGGCGTCTTTGAGTCCTGGTCAGCAACCCACCTCTCGCTCTTAGCCATGACCTAGAGTGGCATACCTGTGCTCTTCCTGTGCCCTTTGTGGGTAAAACAGCTCCTCTGCCAGCATACTAGAGAGTGTTGCTTCTCTGTCTTGAAGTACAACACAGGAAGAGGAGCTGGTCCTGATAAGCCCAGTACCAGACACGGGCCTGTCCTAGAGCAGCATCCCCAGCCTGGGTGGGAGAACTGCACAAAGCACACTCATCATGGGCTCACTCATGGAGAAAGAAACTTTGCTTCTCAGAGTGACTTCTTGGGACTTCCATGCTTAAGAGTCTGCAGCAGGGGGCCCAGGGTCTAGGCCAAGTTAGGGAGCAGAATGTCCAGGTCAGTACACACAAGAGACCATTGGCTGAACGTGGAGGACTTAGGGAAGGGGCAAAGGTGTCCATGAGATCTGCTTTTTCAACAGATCAGTGTGTTGGTGTGCTGGCACAGATGAGTGTCCCCAGAGGTCCATCCCAAGGCCCTACCCCAACACCAACCTAGAACTACATTGGATGTGGTCTCCAGTATGGAGAAAGCAGGGAGGCTTGGCCACTATAGCTTCAAGCAGCTCCCACATCCCTCAAGACATTTACCCCCATTTTTAGTAATTCTTGGGGACCTGCTACACCTGTTTCTTGATGGGTCCAGCCACCTGCAGGGATAGTCGGGTCATGACACCTCTGTGCTGAGTCTTCCCTCAAAGGGCTCTCTGGTTCTCTCTACAGCTCCCCAGGCACAATAAACATTTTGGTGAGGTTGACAGAAGCAGTGTTTCATAGGGTAGTCAGAACGTGAGTGGTGGGTGGTAAGGCCTGTCTAATGCTCGAAACCACATAGGCTGGGTCCCTTGGGGCAGTATCAGCAGGGTAGGGTGCAGGTATGCACTCTGAGTGCTGGGAAAGGGCTGGGTCTTAGTTCTTCAGGAGGAAGACACAAGGTGCCTAAGGGCCCTTCTTGGACCCTGTAGTCCCCAGAATCAGGCCTAAGAGTATGGTACTGCTGGTTTAGCTGCCCAGAAGCGTCTGCTCTGGGACCGCAATTACATGGACAAGCTACATTCCACCCTGCTCTGTGTGTGCCCTGGGCCCTGAGAGTTACTGTAGACAGATTCGGCATTCAAGTTCTTCAAAATGGAAGGTTGTTGAGATGTCTCTGAAGGTAAAGGTACTTTCTGCTAAGTCTTATGACCTGAGTTTGATTCCTGGGACCCAAGGATGGAAGAAGAAAACCAACTGCCCTTTGACTTCTGACCTTTGCACCATGGCACACATACATCCCCCGCACAGTAAAATGAATAAAAATGCTAAATAAATAAATAAATAAATAAATAATAATGACTGAGGGAGGTGCTCACATTGGCCTCTGGTTTCTATTTGCACATACATGTGTATCCATGAATATGTGAACATACACAGAAAGGTAGGTGCATTATTTCTGTGTTTATACTGGACACAGTATAACTTGTTTAACTTGTGTGTGTGCTAGGACCCCGCTGTCTATTCCTGCTGAGCAGGTATCAGCCTTTCCATCTGGATTTACAAGAGTGTCCTACCATGCCCTGAAGTACCATTGTTTGAAAAGACAAAATTGTTCTGAAATGTTTGAGGATAAAGTTCAATGCCAGCTGTAATGTGAATATTCTGCAAAAGTTAATAAAATAAAATAGAATTTAAGAAGGACACTGATTGTTAATTTGTCAGAATGTTGATAATTCTTCCATCTGGGGCTCATTATGGTATTATTTCTGCTTTGTAGCCAGTTTAAAGTTTTTCACTCAAATTGGTAAAACAAACAAACAAAACAAAGCGAACAAATGAAACCAGCTGCTCCATAGCAGGCTGAGAAACAAATCCCTGCAGACTTTAGCAGCTTAGAACAAGAAGCAGCATTATCTCCGGTCCTTAAGGGCTGGGACAGGCCCTCTAGTGGAAGAGGATGGACAGGGCTCTGCTTCCTCGCTCTGACTGGCACTGGCAGGTTTCCCTGGGTTCCCTTGTGTTGTGGTGAGCAATACAACAGGGATGGGAGAAATGACAGCTATCACTTCTGCCATATTCCAGTGGCTAGAAACACGACCTTAGATGCAGCTTCTGGGAGGGGTCAGACAGAGGTGGAAATGCGGGCAGACATCAAGGCTGTGCCAGAGACTCTAAAACCAGGATGTACGGTACACAGTGACAAGCAGGGAAAGCAAGACATGGGAAAGAGGGATGGAGACTTGGGCAGAGCTGGAATGTTCTACATGGAGCCTCAAGAGAATACTTTCAAAAGAACTACAGGTAGTACACCTGGCTGGGACAGGCAAAAACCCACGCAAAGGAGCAAAACTAGAAGAAAGTAGAAATTGAGTATGTTTTGCTGGTTGATGGCACCCTTCAAATGTTAGCACAACTCATGAAGTTACTAACCACTCTCACCATGGTTCTCATAGGTTCATGATAGCCCTCTTGCACAGCCTTGGGAAGACTTCTGTTCTCACAGGGGCTCCTTCTGAGCACACCCTTCCTTGAGCTCCATTCTCTACAGGTGGCACCCGCCCCTATTCTGCGGGCCCTGTGTGGATTCTCATTAGCATTTGCTGCAACGTGAGTGCTGTCCTGTTGGGTTATTCATCTCTCCCATTAGATCTCAGGTTCCAGAGACCTTGTGTTGGTGAAAGTGTCTCAGGGCTGACAGGTAGCACACAGAGGATGGCAACTCAGACAACGGGAGGGTACTGCCTGAGAGAAAATTGCGTGGAGAAGGTCTCCAAACGTTTACCCAATGTACTGTACTTACTCTTGTATTTTGGTTTGTTACAACTCAGCTTTGGAAAGAGATGTGTTTATATCTAAAGCTTTGGAAAGAGATGTGTTTATATCTAAAGTGATATGAAGGGACAAGCGCCCTTTGGAGCCAGTTTGGAGGTCCTCCAGGACAAGCCCATGGGGGATAGACAAGAAAGAGGACCGGCATTGAAGAGCGGCAGATGTGTGCACGGTTGCTAAGAGGGACCCAGAAAAGCGCAGGAGCACAGGAGTAAGGCCATAGTAGATGTCTGCTAGGATACAAGAGCAGAGCCCTGAATAGCTATGAGGAGCCTTCTTCCGAAGGGGCTAAAGCGCTAAGTCCCGCCCTCCGAGTGCCTCCAGCCCCGCCCCACGCGCTAAGCCCCGCCCTATAGGTCGACCTCAAGTGCAAAACCTGGTCCCCGGAAACAATATCAACCTTGAGTATTCCCCTCCCAGCAGTCTTGTCCTTCCGTCCCTCCAGACACTACAAGTTCCGCCCACGAGCGGGCACGTTAGCTAGCGAGCCACGGAGTTCGTACTTCTGCGCAGGCGCCCTCAGCCCACATCTGGCTAGGCTCCTACGGCGAGACTGTCCTGCTGACATGGCTTCTCCGCCATTGTCGCTGCCGCTTTGCATTCTGCCGCCAGGCTCAGGCTCTCCCCGCTTGGTATGCTACTGTGAGCCTGAGAGTGGTGAAGACGGGGATCGCAACGACTTCAACCTCTAGTGAGTGGAGTGTAGGGATGTGGGGTGCGGGAGCGCAGCAGGCGCCGTGCCTGACAGCTCCTCCCACCCAGTGTGACGGACGCCGCGGAGCTCTGGAGCACCTGCTTCTCGCCTGACAGTCTGGTGACGCTCGTGCGTAACAGTACTGGGGATAGGAGACCCTTTCCTTCCCTCCCCACCCCCCGCAGTGGTTCTAATAGCATTTCTAGGGTAGGGCAGTTTGGAATGTCCAGTGGGTCCAGGGGCCTGGGAGGTTAGTTACAATTCCTTGTTCCCAGCAGAAAGCCCGATTTGGCCTAAGTGGAGCTGAGGATATCCATTCCCGGTTCAGGTGAGTTCCAGTTAGGGAGGCCACGTGAAGGAGAAGCTTGGGGTAGTGCTAACACATCCTGGCCATAACACATACCTCCCTCCTTAGGGCAGCCTGCCAACAGCAGGCAGTGACTGTAAGCCTGCAAAAGGACAGAGCATTGATGACCCTTGCAGGGGACACCTCTGCCCTGGCCTTTGACCTCTCCAAGGTGCCAAGCCCGGAGGCAGCCCCCAGGCTGCAGGCTTTGACTCTCAGCCTGGCAGAGCGTGTATGCAACCTAGAGAGGCAGCTGGCAGGTACCATATGTGTGGGCACCTGTACTTTCCCTCGGGGACATGCTTTTGCAGACCCTCCTGGCATTGAGTGAGATGCCATGGCTTTTTCCCAGCTGCAAAAGAGACTGCCACTAGCCCCATGAAGAACATCCAGCCAGCAGGCACTCAGTTCTTCTTACCAGGTAAGGGGTGGGCCTGGCATGTGGGTTGGAGCTGTTCTTTCTCTGAAACAGTCTCTCCAGATGCCTCATGTTTTATGGAGAATCTTTCAGTGTGGACAGAGTTCTGGCCAGGGTTCTTTGGAGTTTAAGATTTCCCTGATCCTATTTTTCTGGCAGAACTCGATCACCAAAGAGGCAGCTCTGGGCCTGGGGTCAGGAGACGGCGGTGTCCAGGGGAGTCTCTCATCAACCCTGGCTTCAAAAGGTACTTGCCACCTGCCTTCCCTGTCCTGGTCTGTTTCTTGTCCTCTATGCATGACATACTCTTGTCTTCTAGTAAGAAGCCAGCTGGTGGTGTAGACTTCGATGAGACCTGAAGATAGCAAAGCCTGTGGCCTTGCCAGGAGCCTGTCTGCAAGGAAAGGGGAGATCTGGGACCCCCTAGTCAGAGACACCCCTGCTTCATTTCCCCTGTGGTCCTGCTGTTGGGCAAAAGTGCCTCTCATCCCTTCCCCATGAAATAAACTGCTCCCTTGGTGAGAGATGCTAGGCCAGACTTGACTAGTGAAGAGTGGCCTTGGGGAGCGGGCCAGAGAAGACCCCTTTGATGTACTGTGAATGCAAACAGATGCATCAGGCTCTCAGCATCCAGGAGGCTCTCCTGCCTGGGTCTCAGGGTAGGCAACAGAGCTTTCTCAGACCTATTGTGTTGTTTCTGTGTGGCCAGCACAGAAGCTAAGGTTTAGAATGATGTCCCACACTTCCAAGCCCCAACCCAGGTAGAGTAGATCACACCTGTCCCATACAAAGATTCAGAGAGGCCACCACAGGGTGTCAGACAGTGGAAGCCCCTTATATGATAGGGTTGGCCCGCAGCCTGCGGCTGGACTGAGGAATGTAGGCCTGCCCCCACCCACTTGGCCAGGATCCCGGAGGCTGAGCTCCATGGGGCTCTGCTCCCCACCCTCTTTGGCCATCCAGGATACCCCACCCAGCTCTGGCCTGACTGGTTTGGGAGACTAATCCAGTCCTCCAGATCACTGATTCCTCTGTGCCAGGGCAGCTGTAAGGGGCCCAGGCCTTTGTGCCATACCACAGAGGAGGATGAACTGTGCTTTGCCCAGTGGACTCTCTTGCCTTTGTCATTTTGGGCAGCCACCTTTGTTTCTCACCATAGGGTTGAGGTGGCATAATTGTGGGTTTCTGGCCATTTGGACATCCAGGACACAGTTAGTTGGAGCAGAGATGCTTTATGGGGCTGCAGGTGAGCGTATGGAGGTGGGGTGCTAACGGGGGTGCACGGCAGGCTGGTAGGCTGCCAGTATCTCTGCGCTGTGCGGACATGTGTACTTGAACTCTTTCTCCTGTAGCGCACTGTCCAAGTAGCGGCGAACGCAGGACAGTTCCGCAGGGATGGGCAGCTGGCGGAAGTGTGCACACACGGTCTGTGGGTGCAGCAGAGTGTGATGATGGTCTCACTCGATGGCCCCCTACCCACACGTACCCATCCCTCACTCACATCCACAATGTGCAGCTTAGGCAGCAGGCTACAGTCAGCCAACGTGAACTGGTCGCCATCGAGAAATCGGCGGCGGGACTCGAGAAGTCGTGGCTCCTGTGCCAGCTCATGGTCCAGTGGTGCACGCAGGTAGCTGTCCAGCCTGGTCAGGGCCCGGAGCAGCTGCTGATACAGGGCTTGAGGGCAATGGTAACAGTGAGGACTCAGCCTTGGCCTTGGGCTAGCCCTCCTGTTATCTGCTAGCCTGTGTCTCACCATTGTCCTGTGTAGGCACTGGGTTCTTGATGAAGGCAGAGAACTTGTGGAAGATGTCGTTGCCTGCTGTGTTGGATTCCCTGTACCTGGGTGCCAGGCTAGGGTAGCTGTAGGTAGAGTGGTTCGAGAACTCCTATCAGACCCTCAAGTAGACTGTGCCTCAAAGCACTCTTCCTACACACTCTCTCAGGTGTCCCCTGAGGAGGTCCCATCTTTGCCCTCCTGCCCCATCAAGTGCTTACTCAGGTGGCCCCAGTGTCTCCTCCAGAAACTCCTCAATCTGCAGTGTGTCTGTCTTGACGTCCCCATCGGACAGCAGGATGGGCAGCTGGGAGCCTGGTGCGAAGTCCTTCAGCACATCCAATGCCCTGTGGACACCAGGCAGAAGGGAGGTGGCTGGCCCGAGGTGGGCAGAGGCCAGGGAAGGGTCCAGGTAGTGTCTCACCTTCGTGTGTCCACTGTGGTGAGTGTGAAGGGCACACCCTTGAGGAGTAGGACCATGAAGAGCCGCTGACAGGAAGGACAGTGTCCTACACTCTCGCCATCCTCACTGGCCTGAGTGGGTGGAACAGAGGTGTTGGGCTTTGAGCAGACCCAGGAATCCTGACACCTGGCTGGGTGGGACTCTGTGTCCCACTGCCATTGGCTCTGGAGGCAGGCCAAGGCTCTGGCCTGGTTGGGCATGGCATCTACAAGTGTCTAGTGAGGGCCCTTGAATGGATCCCTGGAATGGGGAGGGCAAAAGGTGGGAACTTAGAGTCACCAGAGACTGGCTGCAGGGCGGGGCAGGCCAGAGAATCATCCTCTTGTGATTAACCCACACAACTGGGTATTGAGGCTAACAGCTCTCAGGGAAGGAAGGAAAGGGACCAAAGAGGAGCCCAAGACTTCCTCCCACTCAGATCTGAACACTGGCCTGAGAGCTAATAGGGCTATCTGTGGCAAGCCCCCAGTCTGGCACATGATCATGAATCTCTAGCTAAATGTCTAGTGCCAGCTACCAGATTGACACCCCCTACCAAGGGGCTTTCTCCCAGAGCTGGGCCAGATCCATGGGCCAAGGTAAAGAGCGGGGCCCAGGCTCTCTGATCCTCCTTATGGTAGCTCCTTCCCCAGGATGCCTGGCTCTACTCAGCCTTATGGGGCAGCTTAAACCTACACAGGGATAGGGACTTAGGCACCATTAGGAAGACCCACCCCTCCTCCTGAACCACCACCACAAGAAACCCAGCACCCCCTCCAGCCCAGCCTGCCCAGAACCTTCACGAAGAGCTGGAGCTTGGTGGTTTCAGCCATGGTGAGAGGAGGCATCCGGTGACAGCGCAGGGCACAGGGTGTGCCTTGGGAGCTCTTTAAGTCTCTGGATGCTCCACCCTCCCCAGTCAGTGGGCCCGCCCCACAGAGCCACCTAGGCAACAGATAGGTTGCCAGAGCAGAGCCAGCCTTCTATACAAGACCAGGGTGTCCATGCATAACAGTGACCACAGGGGGCCTGAGTCTCAGAGCCAGCTGTGAGTCTGGGAAGCTGGCTCACAGCAAGACTGAAGCCTCAGTGTGACTGTGTGTGGAGCTGGTAGTGTGAATGCACACAGGGTTGATCTCAGCCCAGGAGCTGTCTCACAGCCCTCTGTGGTTCATTCTCCATTGTCAAGTCCTTATTCCAGAAAGTCAGCCAGGGAGTGGGAATGAGTAGGAAATGCCTCAGTTTACCTGTGTGACAAACCCTTCCAGAAGAGATGCCCCCTCCCTCCGACAAAGCCCAGTGAGATAGGGTGGGCCCACATTCCAGACATGTTCATGGCCAGCAGGTGGATAAGCCTGATCTTAGTGTTTAACCCAGCTGACGAGTGGAATCCATGCCCTCATCCTGTCCACACACAGCAAGCTTCTTACTCTAACCTTGACCTTTGCACAGCACCAGGAAGGGTTAGAGCTACCACCTACTGAAATGGGGATGTGGTCCCTAGCAGGGAGGAAAAGGCCAGGACAGGCTGACCCTACTGGGCACACATCTGCCATTTGGTCTTCCCAAGCCCACTGGGCTCCACAGTGGGAGTTCCTTTGGCATCACTGTGTTTCTGCCTGTGTTCCATAGCAGCAGCCGTCCAGGAGAGCTGTCCTTTAGAACCTGTGCTCACAGAGGACCAGCACTGCCCACTGCTAAGACCAGGACCAAGAGATTGCTTTCCGGTCTCTGGCAGGCTGGTGTCATCCAGGCTACATAGTGCAGTCAAGGTAACTCCATACCTGCCAACTCACCTCCTTATGCCTGACTCCTGGTCAGTGCCTCCGCTGTGCTAGTCTTCCCTCCTCCTTAGCCTTGCCTGGTCATTTCCCTGACCTCATCCCGAGCTGCAGTGGAACACACCTCTGACATCCTTGGAGCTTGGATTTGTGCCAGAGGCTCCTTTCCTATTCTGTCCGCTCTTGACTCCTAGAACCAGCTTTATTTTGGCTGTTTGTTTGTTTGTTTGTTTGTTTTGTTTTGTTTTTTGAGACAGGGTTTCTCTGTGTAGCCCTGGCTATCCTGGAACTCACTCTGTAGACCAGGCTGGCCTCGAACTCAGAAATCCGCCTGCCTCTGCCTCCCAAGTGCTGGGATTAAAGTGTGTGTGCCATCACTGCTGGTGGTGGCTTCTTACTGACATGGTCAGGTTTTGTTTTTGGTTTTGGTTTTGGTTTTTATTTTTTTATTTTATTTAATTTATTTTTTATGGTTTTCTGTCCTTTGCAGACAAATCACCACTGTGGGGCAGTCCCCAAAGCCTTTCCCAACTGCCAGTGGTCACCAGACATGCCATATTTATATACTTTTGCAAAAATGCCCTTACAGATCCACAAGGAAGGGACAAAGTGGACAGACAACATGAGCAGTGGCTTGGAGGGAAAGAAAGAAAACACATCTCAAGAAACAAGCCAGAGTGATGCCAGCTGGCTCTTCACTGCCTCAAGGGAGCTGTGGACACGTTCTGTGTCAGTCTGTGGGTAGTAGGAGCCATCGGTCTCTGCTCCATGTTTACAGCCTCCTGGAGTCAGCTATGGTTTGCCTCTCAAAATCTAGGGTCACTACTGCACCACTGAACTCTGTCCCCCAGGGTATCACTACAGAGAAAGGGACAAGAAGTGAGCCCACATGTGCATGCCAACAGTCTGGCATTATAAGTTTGTCGTGTTGCCTTAAAGAGGCAATCAAATTAAAAATGAGACCATCCAGTAGGCTCTAATTCAATATGACTATGTCCTTTCAAAAGGGGAGTTTTGTGGCTAGGGTATTTTTCAGTAGTAGAGAGATTGCCCAGCATACCCTATGTTTGATCTTCAGCACCATAAAAGGGTTAGGAGATATGTGAACCCAGAGATGTGTGCACAGAATATCCTGTGAATATTATGGCAGACGGGGCAGCATGATATGCCTATGCTCTACAGATTGTCAGGGTGTACAACAAAGCCTACGAGTGGGGAAGGGCCTGGAGCACATTTTTCCTCAGGCGTTTAGTGGAGCTGCAGGGCCCTAACCCAGTCTCTCTTGTCTCTGTATGGTAGCCACAGCAAACCAATACAAACTGGGAAACACAGAGAACTGGAGAAAGCATCAAGAGCGTTGAGATCACGAGCTCACCGTGCGCAAGAGGCCTCATTTAGTAACTTCCGACAGATGGACAAAGCCCAACTGTTGTTCTGTCCACACACACACCATATGCACTGTGAATTGTTTTGTTTTTTCTCTGAGTAGCCCTGGCTGTCCTGAAACTCACTCTGTAGACCAGGCTGGCCTCGAACTCTCAGAATACCTCTGCCTCCTGAGTGCTGGGAACAAAGATGTGTGCCACCACTTCCTGTCATGGTAAATATTCTAAAAGAATGAGAAGAGAGCCAGGCCTAGTGATGCAGGCCTGCCATCTCAACTACTTAAGAGTCTGAGGCCGGAGGATCATAACTTCAAGGCTTGCCTGGGTGACTCAGTGAGGCTCTGTCTCTAACAAAGTGTGGGTTGGATAGAGCTAGCCCAGGGGTAAAAACAATTCCGTATTGTGTGAGGTCCACCAGTACCCCACCCTCCAAAAACCTTAATGCCACCTGCTTAAGCTGAACCCATGACTTACCAGGCCATAGGACCTCATTCGGAAATCTCTAGTACATTCAAAGCATCCTCTGGGAGCTGACAGACTGGCTCATGTCTCCTTCCTTATACATTTCACTCTTGACACAGTCAAGAGTGTCTCTTAGAGAAGTCCCGTTCCTGTACAAAGTTGCAACATTTTTGTTTTTGTTTGTTTGTTTGTTTTTAAGATAGTCTCATGTAGCCCAAGCTGGCCTTGAACTCCTGATCCTTCTACCTCTACTTCTCAAGCACTGTGATTACAGATGCATGTCACCGTGGCTCTCCTCTAACAGCTCTGTTATGAGAATAGGGAGAAGGGGTCTGGGGTAGGTGTGGTGACATTCCCATAGCAGTAGCAGGTCCTCTATCCGCCCAAAGGGTTCTACCATGAACTGTCATATCTCCCCGGATTCAGGTGTTGAAACCCTCATAGTCAGGGTAAAGGATTAGGAGATGGGGCTTATCAGAGCTGATCTGAGTGTAAGGGCGGGGCCCTCGTAAGTAGAATCTGTAATCTTACAAAGGAGATTCATCAGCGTTCCACATGGAGAACTCTGGTCTTAGACACCTAGCCTCCACAACTAAGAAGAATCAACTTACCGGTGGTTCATGGGCCCCCAGCCCTCTGAGTTATTAGAGAAGCCCCAGAGGGGAAGGGAGGAAGGCCTAGTCTGTGAGGTGTTCAGAAAGCAAGGGCAGCTGAGAAACTGTCAGGGCATGGCAAAGGAACACAGGCCAAACCAAGGAAGGCATGGTAGCTTATGCCTGTAATCCCACCATTTAGGAAACAGGCAGCCTGAGCAGAATACAAAGATCCTGTCTCAAAAACAACAATAAAAATCAATGGCCAGCAAGAGATGACCTAGTGGTCAAAAGCACTAGCTGTTCAAACACAAGCCTCAAACCTGCCTCTGATCCCTGGAGCTGATGGCTGACATACAAACGGCTCTAAAACCATGGAATGTGCAGGCCTAAGCACACATTCACCTGCCCACCCCGCCACACACACACACAAATAAGGAAAAAATTTAAGTGCATAGGTCCACAATGACTTTTTTTTTTTTTTTTTTTTTTTGAAAGTAGAGGAGGATTCCATGAGAGTGCCAACTGATGCACGCAAAAATGAGGTAATTACCAGTCCTGGGCAAGGGCCTACTTCCTCATTGTCTCAGTACTAAAAGAGAAAGGTCCTCCCAAAGTCCAGGACCAAGCGACCCTCACCAGGACTCCTGGCACTGGCATATTATAGTGTACAGTATTCTTCCCAAAAGATACCCAACTGTATCTGACCCAGGAAATAATCAGACACACTCAAACCTCTGCACTTGTCAAACCTGTCCTGGTTGAGAAAAAAATCAATCTCTGCCAGAGACACTGGTGGCAAAAAGAGAGACAGGCAGCTACTTTAACTGGCCCTAGAGGGAGATTTTTTTCTTTTCGTTTTTCTTTTCTGGGTTTTGATTTTAGACAGGGTCTTATGCAGTCACGTTGGCCTTGAACTCCTGACCCTCCCACTGTCACTCGTACTAGCGTTACAGGTATCCCTACTAAACCTCATGTGTTGGTTAGTTCTTGTTTAACTTGACAGAAGCTACAGTCACCTGGAAAGAGGGACCCTCATTCAGAAAATATCTCCATTAGATTGGCCTGTAGGCATGACTGTGTGGCATTTTCTTCACAATGGGGAAGATGGGGAGAGCATGCAGCCCACTGTGGGTGGCTGCCCCTGGGCAAGTGCTCTTAGATTGTATTAGAAAGCAGCTGAAAGGGAGGGCAGTGTTTCCCCATGGCCTCTGCTCCAGTTCCTGCCTGCAGGTTTCTGCCTTGAGTTCCCTCTGTGATGAATCGTAAGACAAAATACACATTTCTTCCCTGAGCTATGTTTGGTTGTGGTGTTTATCACAGCAATAGAAAGCAAACTAGGGCACCTAGCTTTTCTTCCCCTTTCAACACTGCATGGCATGAACCTTATTTAGTCACAATAGTAATTCACCATCACCAGATTGGAAACTTCAGAAAGTGAGTCCTTCCTAGTCCCAACTGCAGACCAGGCCATCTCCAATGGCCATGGACTTGGTGGGCACTGGGTAACTTGTTCAGCTGGTTTGCTGTAGGCTGGTCTGGCGATGGGTTTCTTGTGACACAGTAAGGATGAGGGCAATAGTGCCGGCCAGCTCTAGCCCTGCAGGCTGCACACATGGTTGCCCTAATTGGCCTCCAGCCTGTAGCCTGTGGCTGCTCTTACAGCAGAAGCTTCTGGTCCATGGCCACCCAGATGTCTCTGTTCCTTCCAGCTCTGCTCAGTTCCTCAGCCTACTCAGCTTGAATTGGGGATGGTGGTGCCCTTATGATTCCAGTGTCCTACAGCTTTTTAAAAAGCTATGTAGGAAATGCCTCAGGGTCTAGGGTGACAGCATGTCGTAGTGGGGAACTGTGGAGCAGGGCAGAAAAAGGTTGGGGGTGGTGTGGCTGCTAGAACTGAGGCACTACCTATTTCTGATGGGTTAGCACAAGAAGGGTGTCAACAGCCACAGGATAGGCGTGGTGACACACCTTTAACCCCAGCACTGGGAAGACAGAGGCAGGAAGAGCTCTTGAGTTCAAGACCAACCTGACCAACTTTCCCGGACAGCCAGGGCCACACAGAGAAACCCTGTCTTGAAAAAACAAAAACAATGTTCCAAACCATGAGCTTGTGCAGAGGGAGGGAGTGGGGTGTACACCGTTCTTACAACTGTTCTGGAGGTTTCAAAATTAAGATGGTGGGGTTACACTTTAAGATTGTCACAAATTCAGAAGCTTAAAGCACTTCATCCAAATCCATGTCCTGTCTTTAGTGCACGCCACTGGGTCCCAGGGGTCCAGGCTCTGATATCTCTTGGAATTCAGGATTCTGTTGTATGTGTAAGGGCAAGAGAACAGCTTCAGGAGTCTAGCTCTGGTACCTACCACACTTGTTCTTATGGTTATTGTAGACTGAACCTGGAACCTCAGCACGCTAGGTAAGTGCTTCACCTCCGAGCTGTGCTCCCAAGCCCCTTCCTACTTTTGTTTGCCATTTTGCAATAGGGTCTCATTATGTAGCTCTGAGTGGCCTAAACTTGTTATATAGACCAGGCTGGCCTTGACTCAGAGACCCGTCTGCATCTGCCACTGCCTCTGGAGTGCTGGGATTGAAAGTGTACACCTCCGCGGCACTCTACTTTTTGAGGCAGGATATTCATTAAGTGGTCCAGGACAGCACCGGCTCCTTTTATAAACCCGCTGAGCTTGAGCTTGTGGTTCTGCTTCAGCACCCGTAGCTGGGATGTCAGGCCTGTGCCAAGAGTCCGATATTTTAGGTTTGTTTCTTAAGATTTATTTTTAATTTGTGTGTGTGTGTGTCTGTATGTGTATCCATCCATGTATGTGTGACTATGTTTCTCTGTGTGTGTGAAGAGGCCAGGGAAGGACATAGGACCTTTTAGAGCTAGAGTCACAGGTGGCTGTGTGACCTGAGAGCTAAGATTCAGGTCCTCTGGAAGATTAGGAAGTGACAACTGCTAAGCCATCTCTCCAAACTCCTAAATTAACTTTTATATGTGTGTGTATGTATATATCTGTGAATATATACCACATATATATGTGTATGTGTAGGTATCTGTGGAAGCCAGAAGGTGTCAGGTCCCCAGGTGCTGTGATTACAGCATTTATGAACTACCCAGCATGGGTGCTGGAAACTGAATTCTGATCCTCTGCAAGACTATCAGGTGTTCTTGATAGTCCATGGAGCCTGCATTCCCAATTCTTAACATGCTCACCGTCTCTCTCCTACTTTGCCCCTCAGGCCAGGAAAACCTCAGCTCACTGGCTGGGGCACCAGTTCTGGGCTCAGCCTTTGGGAACTGTAACAGGCCACATAGCCTCCATAGCCCATGGGAGATAGCACCTTTGACCCCTGCCTACTCCCACCCTTTCCTCTTCCTTCACTCCTGCACATGGTACCAGCCAGCCCTCTATTCTCTAAGGGTCTTCCATGTCCCTAACCCATAAGCACTTGAAAAGTCTGAAGTGTTCCTGAACAATACAGATGTGTGAGTGTGAGGAAATCCTGTTTCCCTAACTCCTGCCTGGCAGACGCAGAGCCCACGTCTAGTTAAGCTCCGAGCTCCCAGGCCCCGTTTCTCCTGAGCCCTTTGCTTCCTGGGCCCTACTTCCCAGTGGATCTTGTTTACCTAAGCTCCATGCTTTAGGGCCTTTCTGCACATTGGCCTACTTCACCAGCTGGCAGCCAATGTGAGGTATGGCCTTCATCTCACTAGACACCCACCAGCACAGGCCCATCACCTTCAGGAAATTCTTCTTATGCACCCAGACACCAGTGCCCACCTGGAGGTCTCCTCCCAGAACCACCCCCTCCACTTTTTAGGAAGTAGAGACAGCCTGACACAAACAGGCTCACTGTGGGTACTAGGCCTAGTGGGGGAGGGGGCTGAGATGGGACACCCAGCTGCCTGATAACAGCAGTGTGAACTGCACTACCCCACCCCTTCCATAAGCCCACTTAGGACCCACCCACAGAGCAGGGGTCTAGGCTGTGTGGGCAGGATCTCAATGATGGATCTCCCCTCCTTTCACATCTGGTCCAGTCAGACCAGGTGGCTGTACCCTAGCCCAGTGGGCCTGCCTTCATCACACCACCACAGGCTCCCACAGTTGCTTTTTGCTTATTTATTGAAAACAAACATCTGTGTGCTATATACAAGGTCCTGCTCCCATGTGAGTGGCAGGAAGGGCCAAGCTGGACGAGAGAGCAGAGGCAGCTTGAGGGGGCAGGGAGGGAGCAGTGGCCCCTCACCTAGCCAGCAAGCCCAGCTTCTCCATTCCTGCCATTCCACCAGGGCTGAGGCAGCCACATTCATGGCTTCCCATGGTAGCCTAACTTCTTCACAACAGCAGAGGGAGACCCTTAAAGCAAAATAAGTAGGCAAGCTGCCCTGTCCCCAACTGCAGCCAAGGGTGTCCATGAAAAGACATCTGTGCAAGATGCTGGCCTGGGTAGACTTGCAGCTGCTGCAGAGAAGGGTCACAGGATACTTAGGGCAGCCCATGTCACCCTGGGAAGGTAGATGGTGCTGGGCAGGGTAAGGGGCTGGGCCAGGACCCAAGGCTTTAAGGCAAAGCAGGGTGAGGGTATGTGCAGCCCAGGGCCAGGCCAGCCTTTGGCACAATTGGGGGAGGATGGTAGCTGGGAAGAGGGCGGGAGCCCTTTGGTCCTGAACCTGCTTTTCCAGGGCCTGGCATGTGTGACTGGGGGCCACGGCCACCGCCTGACTTCTGCCCCACACAGCTGCATCCCTGATGTGACTCTTGATGGTCAGCAGAGTGTATCAGTGTTGAAGGAGAGCTGGGCCTAGTGAAGAGCAGACAGATGGGGCTTAGGAAGGCATCTTCAGCACCCAGTGGGAACTGAGGATATTCATACTGGACCTGGCCTCTGGCTGGGTACTGGCGTTCCCCTGAGCATCCTTTCCCCACTAAGTACTCTTTGGTGTCTGTTCCTCTTGCCCAGTGTGGCAGTTACTCCCCCTAGTCTCTGTTTTTTTTTTTTTTTTTTTTTAAATCCTCACTGCTGATCTGGGCTCTTCAAAGCTTCCAGTGTATTCTGGGCTCTGCATTCGGTTTTTGCCCATTCCAGTTTCCCCATATCCATGCAAGGCCTCACCATGCAGAAGTCCCTCTCTGCTCCATGAGAGCAGGCATAGCTATAGCCAGGTCTCTTTTAGGTCCTTCAGTCTAGGCCTCAAAGTAGCCTGGGCAGTGATGTAGCTGGGAGGTGCTGACCACTCACCCGCTCTTCCTCGAAGCTGATGAGGCCCTCATCCTCCGTGTCCAGGTCCTCAGGTTCATCAGCCACCAGTGCCCGGAGCTCTGTGGGTGCAGGGCGGGGCCTCAGCAGGCTGAGCAGCCCAAGGGGGGATGGCAAGGTCGAGGGCTCAGCCTCTTGCTGCTCCACATTGTCACTCTGCTTCTTGGCAAAGTTGACAAACACCTGTGGATGTGTGGGTGAGCCACCGGTGAGTGGTGCAGGCAAACCCAAGAGAACGCCCCCAACTCCACGTAGCACACTCACATTGTCCAGGGTGGTCTGGCTGACTGAGTAATCCTCAATGCCCAGAACACCTACTACCTGCTCCATCTTGCTGAACACCTGAGCCAGCGAGATGTGCTCCGACTTGAGCTGATACTGCACCTTCGTATGGTGCCGTTCCTGGAGGTCAGGGAAGTGTGGAGGTCAGGGGCTGCCAGAGCAGGATATACTCTCACCCTTACCCCATCCAGCCATACCTACCTTGAGCATGGCCTCTGGGAAGTTCCTGTTGAAGAACCGCACCACGTCCTTTACGTTCTGGCTGCTTTTGGTCCTTACAGTGATCATGTAGCCGTCCCCAAACCTGGTGGGACACTGGTGTGGTCGGGAGCCCTGTGTGGTCTGACAGCTCACCCATCTTCTGCACCCCATTTGACTCACCTGTTCTTGAGGTGCTGGATGCTGCCCAGGCAGCGTAGCCGTCCATTCACCATGATGGCCAGCCGTGTGCACAGAGCCTCACACTCCTCCATGCTGTGGACAGACAGCACAGGCTGGCACCAGAGGGACTGCCAGAGGCCCTGGAGGGGTTGGGAAGGGACACACCTGTGTGACGTCAGCACCACCGAACGTCCTGTCTTGATGAGATCCAGAATGAGGTTCCAGAGGAAGCGCCGGGCCTTAGGGTCCATGCCAGTGGTGGGCTCATCCTAGGGCAGGGGTCAGTTCAGCCAGAGACACAGCCCATCCAACCTGGTGTGGCCATCTCTTCCTTGGCTTACCAGGAATCCTACCCCTAGGACTTACTAGAAAGATGAAGGCGGGGTACCCTATGAGGGCAATGGCTGTGGAAAGCTTCCGTTTGTTGCCTCCACTGTAAGTGCCAGCTGGCTTGTCTGCATACTTTGTCAATTCCAGCTTCTCCAGGGCCCATTTCACCACCTGGCAGGGCCAAGCGAGGTATGGGGTTTGCTTTACAGGATGCCCACCAGAGCCACCCACAGCCACACCCCCAGTACGTGCACACCAGGGCACCCACCAGCTACTTTCCTGTCATCCTCACCTGTGCCTCATCCTTCCAGGGGATGCCACGCAGCCGAGTATACAGCTGCAGGTGTTCACGAGCCGTGAGCTCATCAAATAGGGCGTCGAACTGCGGGCAGTAGCCAAGGCTCTGCTGTACCTGGAGCAGGTCCTTGAGCACACTGGGGACAGAGGGTGATCAATACCCAGGACGATACGCTCGCCCCACACCTGCCCTCTTGTACCCTGGGATCACGGTCATCATACTCCTAAACCTACACACACACCTTTGCACCTGAGGGGCGGGGTCTCCCACCTACGCACCCCCGACCCCCTGCAGCCACACACCTGGAAGCAGTTACACACAGGCACACACACAATCATGCTTCCTTATGTGTATGCAGGGCACAGGAACCCCACCTGTGTCCGTTGACAAAGGCCTCGCCCCCTGTTGTGCTCTCATCTCCAGTCAGCATCTTGAAGGTGCTGGTCTTCCCTGCACCATTGACACCAAGGAGCCCAAAGCACTCTCCAGGGCGCACACCCAGGCAAAGGCGGTCCACTGCCAGGATACGGCCAATCTTCCGAGACTTGTACACCTGGCCAAAGAGCCTTCCCACTCAGCAAAGGGTGGGGAATTCTGCCTGGCCTGGCTCCACCCCACTGCTGGGGCCCACTACCCACCCCATTCCCCACCGCCTTCCCCACAGCTCAGAGCCCACCTTGGTCAGGTTCTCAATCTTGACCATGTCATTGTCAGCATCTCCACGGAGCACTCTCTGTCGCTCAGTAGCCACATCTATGTCATCTTCCACAGGTTTAGTAGACACAGGCAGGCGTCTAGGGCAGCAAAGTTGGCAGGGCCTGGCCAAGCTACCCACCCCTACTGCGGGTCCCCGGCACCACCCAGCACTTTCCACTCACTGTGGCTGCCGCAGGAAGTTATACTGACACATGATGGTGAGGAAGAATCCCACGAAGCCCTCCACTGTCATGGCCACCAGTCCACGTGTGACAATGTCCCACTCGAACGGGGACTTCATCTTGTCAAACTGACCTGTGGAGCCGCCGGTTCAGAGCCTGGGAGCCTCAAGGGGTCCCAGTCACTCTTGGAACTTAAAGAGTCAAAGACTAGACATGCCACTGTGTGGGCCTGAAAGCCAGCACTGCCCACACAGAGCCAGACTCACCGATCTTGGCGTAGTACTCGTTGATGTACTCGTTGTAGGCCATCTCCATGAGTCCGTGGCCCAGGTTGTAGTTTGGGAAGATGAGGAAGCAGCTTTTCAGGTAACTGTTGACAACCTTCAGGTCCTAGGGGCCAGCCATAGCTCAGCATTGCCGCCCCAGGCCACGCCCTGCTGCCCATTCACCCCCACATTTACCTTGTCATGCTCAAACAGCTGCAGAAGGAAGGTGGCCACTGTGGCTGTGATGCCAATGAAGAGATTGATGACGATGAGGAACACGTAGGCCGAGCTAGGGACCTCAAACCAGAAGGAGGCTGGGTACATGATGGGTGTGATGGACCACCTGTGGACGGACAGTGGTGGTTACAGGGTAGCCTGGCCACACCCACACACGCTCCACATCCCTCCCCAGCTTACCCGTAGAGCAGGAACAAGGAGAGCACCGCGGGGAAGTTAGTGGGTGACGTGTAGGCCGGTAAGTCAAAGACAAAGAGGATGATCACACAGCAGGTGGCTGGGACCAGGTAATTGAGCTGCAAAGGTGAAGGCAGAGGGTGAGACCTGGGGCATGGGGACAGGAGACAGGGACAGGGAGGGACCATGCGGGGGCACACCATGTCCCACACGTAGTTGGCCAGCCAGTAGATGACAGGGTTGCACCCGCTGACGAACTGCAGGTGTTTGGCCTTAGTGGATTTCTCTGCCACAAGGAAGACCACGAAGCTGGCTGGCACGAAGGACATGGCCACAATGATGAAGATGGCAATGACCACATCTGTGCCCTGCAGTCTAGAATGGGACAGCACTCAGTTCCAGGAGGTGTCAGGACCCAGCAGTCCTGCCCCCCTCCTCAACTCGGTCAGCCTTACTCACAGGTAATCCAGGGAGAGGCTAGCACTGGTCTTGTTCATGGGGTGGTTGGTGACGGTGATGCCTGCACACAGGAAGGGCGGCTTTAGGCCCATGCCCCATTCCAGTTCAGCTGCATGCCCTCCCTGTCCCTCAACCCTGATTCTCCTTACCATAAGCTGCTGGATTGCCCTTGCTTTTGGGTAGGTTTGCACGTAGAATGGCATTGTTGAGGCTGTTGAGGTAGGTGGGCATACTGTGGTAGCCCTTGTTATTGTAGAGCACCTGGGGAGGGGCAAAGGACTCAGAGAAGCTCTCGAGGCTGACAGTCACTAAGCTTAGGACCAGGTGCCCAAAACCCCAGGGCAGCAACCTACCTGGGCCACCCTCCGCACTGCAATCTTCCGCACCATAGGAGGGGCCCGGGCACCAAAGGATGCTGGGATAGACTTCTGGACATTACCAAAGGTGATGGCTCCATATCTGTACAAGACAGGTGGGAGAGGCACTGAGGTCAGGCAGCCATCTGCCAGACCCCCTGTTCACAGCCACTTCAGGCCAACTCACCGGTGCAGTCGGAACCGGTCAGAGGTAAAGAGCAGGTACTCAGAAACATTGTGGCCAGTGATGTCAGTCAGGATGTCACCTGTGACCACTCTCATCTGGGGTGGGTGCCCACCCACACTGCTGGGGCATGAGAAGCCTGTGCCCTGTGCAGAGCAGGTACAGCGGACCGGCTCACGCACTAGGTGTGGCAGGGAAGGCGCCGATGTCCACGTCTCTGTGGGGACAGTGCAGCACAGTGAGGTGGGTCACTCATGCCTGTGTCCCCAGGAGCCTTCTGTGAGGTAGTACCTGGTCCAGCAGTAGGTGACAGGGAGGTGTTCCAGGCTTGCACTGAATCCTCATCTGGAGACACGGGTGTTTCGGAAGGGGCGGGCGAGGGCGGGGGTGGCACAAAGTTGGACAGTGGCAGCCCCTGTGTGAAGGACTCCAGGCACATACTGTCGAAGAACCGTGCAGCCAGCAGGCGGGACTCTCCACTGCTTAAGTTCAGCATGGGCCCCAGGGAGCCATTGGCAGGAGACTTGAGCACACAAGTGGCACCCACACCAGAGGGCAGCCGGAATGTGCTCACCAGCTGCTGGGGGCTGGCATCAGGTGACAGCCGTAATCTGAGGACAGGACAGTGAGTTAGGGGCCAGATGTCTCGACTCTTGCCCTGACCTGTGCTACAGCCCCAGTCCACAGCCTCACCGGTACTCCCGACGTTCCTCATTGGCATAGGGGATAAAGTTGCCTCGGGGCTGGGTATAGTTGTGGTACTGAGAAGGCGACAGGACCAGTGGAGGCAGGTCACCTGGTGGGTGAACACTGAGACCTGAGCAGACTCCAATTACCTGATGCCAGCCCCCAGACCCAACACAGAGAGGGCCGAACTTGTGGGGTATGACTCCCCAGGAGACAGAGCCTCTGAATAAGGTTCAGAGTGTGAGAAGAGAGGTGGAGGACTGTTCTCCAGGGGACTGGGAGAAAAATGAAGCCAAGACCCGAGGGCCAGAGAGTAGCCTTGCCCCACGCACGGGGCCAGGCAGCCTTACCAATCTCAGGGACAGACAATGCCACAGTCATAGCCACACAGACAAAGAAGGCAGGCAGCAGAATCTGAGAGCAGAGAGCTTTGGAGTTTCGGCGAGCACAATGGAAGCGTTTCACCAGGAGCCCATGGAACTGCCGTATCTTCAGCCACCAGCCCTCTAGCTTGTGGCTGCCCTGGCCTACCCGAGCCAGGGCCTCCATTTCTGCCTCTGTGCAGAGAGGCGGGGTGAGTAGCCAGTACCACGCCACTCTTCTGGACCCACCCCAGCCTCCCCATTAGCTTCTACCTTGTAAGCTGACATTATCTGGGTCTTGCAAGTTGTCAAAGAGGGGATGGTAGTCACCGTAGCCGTCGGCATAGCCGACACCCTCATTCCCGCGGGCAGAGCCCACAGAGGATGCAGACTGCAGTGATGCCTGTGACTGTGCCAGCTCTGAGCACCGAGCCAGGTTGCCAGCTTGACCCCCAACAGCTGTCAGGCCCTCTGCCCCAGGCAGCACATCCTTCCGGGACTCTTTCACATCTGCAAACAACAGAGGCAGTGAGGCAAGAAGGAGGGCTTGGGGCCACGGCTCTCCAGGACATCTTAGTACCTCAGTCCCTAGTGCCCACCCATTATGCTAGGCCCTGCCTTGATCCCAGCCTCTAGTTCACATACCTATTCACAGGTAGACCACGCTACCATACCAGTCTATACTGACCCCAGAGATCAAGGAGAAGCAATGTCTCCAGGACCTTCTGTGAGTAGTTGGGACTGATCACCAGCCTTGGGTACTCTTACCGGCCTCGCTGTTCTCCAGTGATTGGTCTTCTTCAGATACTTTGAGGAACACCTCCTCCAAGGTCGTGTCCATCAGCCCAAAGCTGCTCAGATGCAGTGCATCCAGGCTGTGCTCCAATTGCTGCAAAGAAACCGGGTGAGGCCAGTGCCATGGAACGCAGGCAGTGACATGTCCATCTGTTCTACAGGCCCCTCGTGTCCCCAGCCACCATGCCCAGCCCTTGCACCTGAAAGAGGCGCTCGAAGGCCCCTTTCTTGACAGCCTCACTGGGCAAGATGTAGGAGAGCTCAGTGCTCGTGTCTGAGACCAGCAAGGAGGAGGCCACATGCTTGCGGATGAACTGAGACACCTGCGGCTCTGAGCAGCTGCTTAGCTGAGACCGACCTGAGGGGCTGGAAGCCAGCCCTGGCTCTGGAAGGAAGAAGGGCCCTCAGTGAGCAAGCAAGTCAAGATGAGGCTTAGAGGTATCCCAAGTCCACCAGGTATCTGGTCCCGATGAAGTGAGGGTAAGGTCGCACCTCTTCTAGGTAGGGCGTCAGGGGGCAGGGAGGACCAGAGGCTGGTTCAAGTAGTCTCAGCACTGACCTTGGGAGGTGCCAGGCTCTGCAGGTCGCTTGACCAATGTGAGGCGGTACCCATCGCCATAGGCACCCTTGAGGAAGAGGGGAGAGCCGCAGCACTTGAGCTTCCCATGGGAGATGATGGCAATGCGATCCCCCAGCAGGTCGGCCTCATCCATGTGGTGGGTGGACAGCAGGATAGTACGGCCTGGGGTAGGCCAAACACCAAGGTAAGGGGACATCCAGGGGCAGGTGGAAATACCCACACCAGCCATGGCCGGCCTCTAACCCGCTCACCCGGCTTGTACTTGAGAATGAGGTCCCAGATGGCACGGCGAGCATAGGGGTCCACGCCAGCCGTGGGCTCATCTAATATAATGGCTCTAGAGCCACCCACGAAGGCAATGGCTACTGAAAGCTTGCGTTTCATGCCTCCAGACAGCGTCTGTACCAGCGAGTGCCGCTTGTTGGACAGCTCCAGGTCCTCGATCATCCTGTGGACCCGACAGGAGGGCAGTGGATGGGAGGGTGGAAGACCAAACAATGGTGAGAGTTCTCATCTCATCCCATCCTCACCCCTTCCCCTGAATTTACACAAACATCCACAGCACCTGCCTCTGCTCATGTCCAACACCCCTCTGACACCATGCCCTTGTGGAATGTAAAACCATGCCAGGAAGTTTGGTGGGTAGAGTGGGTTGAAACTCAGAGGGCAGTCACCGGAGACTTAGGTAATCCCAGCTCCCTGCCAGATTCCTGGTCTGAAACGCGTGTTATGCTCCTCACATAAAAGAAACGTGACCTATGGTCTTAGAGGCCCAAAACAGAGTTCTCCATGCTAATGAGGACCTAGAGGCCCTGAGGGCTTAGCCAATAAGCTTCCCTTCCCAGACATTCCTCCCTGAAAAAGGTAAAATCTCAGGTCCACCCTGAGAAAGGGGTTATGCATCCATTTTCCACCATGAACAGCTAATGACCGATAAGGTTAACATGGACTGTCGCTTTCATCAAGACCCACCGTGAGGAACCGGGGAAAGCCTTTGTCTACAGAGCCACAGCACAGTTCTCCAGTGGGGTGGATGTAGATCAGCATGCCCCGTCCGTCCTGTCTGTCCCTCACTGCACTCACTTGTCCGTCTCTTTGCGGATCTCCTCTTGTGCCATGCTTTTGAGGCGTGAGTAGAACCAGAGGTGTTCCTCCACAGTGAGCCGGTCAAAGAGCACGTTGTGCTGTGGGCACATGCCCAGGTTCTTGCGGATCTCGTCCATCTCGGTGCGGATGTCGTGCCCGTAGATAGTGGCCGAGCCCGACGTGGGTGGGAACAGTCCAGTCAGGATAGACCTGGAGCGAGGAAAGTGGCGTCACAATCCACCATATCCTGAGGTAACCCCATCCTCCTGCTAGCTAAACCCTCCTGTCCCTAGACACTCACATGGTGGTGGTCTTGCCAGCTCCGTTATGGCCTAGGAAAGAGACCACCTGGTTCTCATAGAGATTGAGGCTCAGTTTGTTTAAGGCCAGCTTCTTGTCATTCTTATAGACCTTGGTGAGCTTGTCCACGCAGACGACCAAGGGCAGGTGGGTGGGCTCCTCCTCCATACCTCGGGTCTCCTCTGTACCAGGGCTGAGTCATCAGGATGGAGGCAGCACCGAGGCCAACCCAGATCCCCAAACCCAGCACCTACCCCAGTCAACATTCTGACCCTAGCCTCACCAAAGTGCCGGCTCTCCATGGCACAGGCCTGATCCTCCTCCATAACGCTGAGGCGTGGTGCATGTGTCCATGGCCAGCTCCACTCCCAGGCCTCTGTCCGCCCACTGCCCAGCCAATAGGACTTTTGAAGTGGGAAGTACCAAGGCCGGGGCAGCCCATACATACCTGGGGGTCCAGGAGGAGAGAGCTGACCAAGGACCTGGAGGTGACTATCTACCACAAGGGCAGAAGCCCAGTGACCTTGTCCCACCCTAGTCCCTCCATAGATGGGCCTGTACCTGGGTGCACAGCCTCAATGTACCAAGTGAGCACACCATAGACCACTGTGTCCACCATAAGCATGGTGACAGCAAGGAGTAGGTTGAAGTCATCCCCTTCCACTGGGGACTGGCTGAACGTGTGCCACTGGATGCCCACACCTGCCACTTCATATAGTGCGAAGTACTTGGAGCCCAGGCCGAAGGCTGTAGTGGACATCAGGGACTGAAGGAAGACGGGAGTCAGTAGGTGGGCTGGAGCCGGACACCCTACCCTGGCCCTGCCCAGCCACAAACCTCACCGCAATGCACTTCTCGAAGGCAGTGATCTTATCATGAGCGACTTCCTCACGGATTGCTACATACATGTAGGGAACGTAGCTCAGGAAGTAGATGATGCCGCCGCAGGCAGAGGCCAACTTAGCCTTAGAGTACAGCACAGACACCAGGAAGCTGGAGTGGCAGGCCACATAGCTGTTAGCCCCAAGACCCTTGGCTCTTGGCCTGCAACCCATTTGGGCTGCCCCGTGGGACCTGAAGGAGCTCTAAGAGAGTCTGCCTATTTTTCATGGCTTCCCGCTCCCTGCAGTGCTCACCAGAACATGATAGTGGCCACAGCGTAGACAGCGAGGAAGAGCCAAATAATGAGCACATGGCTATGCATGAGCACCTGGCCATACTTGAGGATGGCAGTCAGAGCTGTCACGGAGATGGACAGCTGCACAAACCCTGTGATGAACCAGGCGACCCAGTGGACGGCGTTGTTCAGGCCCATTGTCTTCATCACCTGTGGGGTGGGGAGGCAAAGGTTCCTGGGGCAGAGACCAGAGGACGGGACGCACTGCTCCTTCTCCTGCAGCCATCCAGACCCACCTCCTTGAGCCGGTGCTCCTTCTCTGCCACAATATGCTGGATGGTCATGGCCACGGAGTAGACCCAGGAGATCACCATGCACAGTGGCATCATGTGCTCAATGACAAACAGAAAGCTGAGGGGAAACAGGTGTGAGGCATGGCTTGGGCCAAGACCCCCCCCAAGCCTCTGTAGGCTGGTACTCACTCGTCACGGGTGTAGCAGGGGTATGGGAACATCTGCACATAGTTGCCAGGTTCGACCACGTCATGCCCCACAAATGTGTTGATGATGGCACGCTCCATCATGTCTGTGGGTTGGAGGTGGTGTCAGGGCAAGGCCAGGTCCCCTCACATCCCATCTGGGCTCAGCACCTCACCCTGGATCCAGACGAAGCCATAGAGGAAGTAGAAGCGACCACCAGTGTTGGGCCCTGGGCGCCAATAAGCACGGCGGATCTCGTTGGTTTTCTCAGTGAAGCTTGAATTCTGGCGAATCTTGTAATGCACATGTGGAGGGAGGGAGCCATCCTTCCGTGTCTGGAAGATCACACCTGGGAATAGGAGGCTAATGAAGCATGCAGCCAGAGGGCACAGAAGGGGTGGGACACACTGTGAAGTGAGCAGTCTAGGAGAGGCAAGGGACAGATAAAAAGGTGGAGCAGGACTTAAGGACAGACAGGTCATGAGGCAGAGCCAGCATATGGAGTGTGGGAGCAAAGTAAAGCAGGCTACGGAGAAGGGAGAGACGTGAGAAGACATGGACTGGGGAGAAGGCCTGGGCCAAGGAACTGGAAGAGAATGGGGACACAGTAGGGATAGAGTGGGAGCATAGGATTGTAGGAGGCAGAGGACCTCGTGGGGGAGGGAGAGGAACTCACTGGCAAACACTGTAACGTTGTCCTGGTAGGCCTGGTTGAGGGTGTAGTTCACTATGCTCTCCTCATCAGGAAACCCCTTGAAGATGTCCACACTCACCTGCAGAGGGGCGACCATTGGAACTGGCCCTGAAAATGCCTGAGGGAGGAGGGGCCATCGGGCTCTCCCGCCCACCTTGGACATGAACTGGATCCAGCCACATGCTGCGTTGTCTATTGTGTCTAGCTGCTGCAGGAGGGCTGTGCCATTGGGCAGTGAAAAGTTGTCCTGGCGTAGAGCAGGTGGTAGCTCCTCCAGTGACAGGTTCATCGCTTCAGGGTGTAGCCGAAGATCAGTTACATACTAGGGTAGAGAGTTGGGTTCAGGGTGTGGCCCGGACCCTCATAAGCAGAAGAGCCCACCGCTGGCGCCCATCCACCTTGTACCCACAGCACCTGCTGCAGCCAGTGCAGATGCTGCTGCAGCCTGCCTTGCTCCAGGAAGCTTCGGATCTCTGTGGAGATGTTGAGCCAGACCTGGGCATAGTGTGTCACATTGCCCACAAAGGCAAAGGTCTCATTTGCCTGTAGAGAATGAAAGCATGGGGCAAGGGACTCAAGGAAGACCCCAAGCCAGTCTGAGAGTCCTCCACTTTCTCACATGCCCAAGGGACCAACCCAACTACTATCCCTACTCAGGCCGAACTTCTACCCAGGTTCTGCATCGTTTTCTACAGTAGCCATGTGAACTGTGACTCCCACCTCAGCAGCCATGTATGCCTTCCCAGCTCCTTCCTCACATCCTTCCTCATGCCCCTAGAGCACCTGATATCTGGCCATCATTCCTCCATGGTCCAGGCCTTGCCACATCCACTTCCAGCCCTGGCTTATACTATCCCAACAAATTCTCTCCCCAGGCTCCAACAGTCCTTGTACCCTGTTCATTTGACGTTACTAGTGTGTGAGAGGGGAGGGGTATCTCTGAACATAACCACCCTGACCCAGTCAGCATGGTAAGGGATGAGGGACACTCTAGCCAGACCAGCCACCAGCCTTTCCAATTCATCTCTGCAGAAACTCTCAGGAGTTCCCATCAGAAAAGCTGCCAAGTGCTACTGTACCTCCAACCCTAAAAGTCGCCACACCAGGCACACCGGTACCTAGATTTCATGAAGTCAAGATTAGCTCTTAGCAGTCCTACATAGAGTCCTGGGCCTGCAGAGCCCTCACGCAGGCTCTTGCTGGGCTTGTACTCCTGCTGGGGAGACAGGCACAACTAGTGACCCAAATGTGCCAGACCCACGCACCTTGAGGATAACACGGTCAGCTTCAGAGCCCGCTGGTGCATACAGGATTTTGGGGTTGCTGGTCATGAGGTGCACAAGAAGGCCCAGGTTCCGTTGTTCTTTGCTTGTAAAGCCCAGGGAGCTCATGTTGCCCCTCCGAAGAGCTTCAGGCTCAATGGTACTGGCAGAGACAAATCACCAGGAACAGGGCAGGGATGTCAGGATCAATAAGATGGGGCTCTTGGGATGGCTCAATGTGAGGCATGGGGCAGGGCTTAGGAACAAAAAGCATCAGGCTACGGTGAGGTGTCAGGTCAGGCCCAGATTGGATTTAAATGTTGGGGCAGATAGCAGATGGAACCTTCAGAGTGGAGTCTATGCAAAGGGCCAAGCGATGGGCTCAACTCCCCACTACCCTGTGATTCTACCCCTCCCTCTATCCCTTTGCTGCTGACCTACCGGTTGTTGCCACATAAGATGGGCTGCAAGCCAGCCCAGAGCTGCACAAAGGCTGAGCACTGGCCTTGCAGAGTGTCAGGAGAGGCTGGGGTGACAGGTGGCTGGGTGCCCTCCTCAGCGGTGGTATTGGAACCTGTGTTTGCACCTATTCCGGTGCTGTTGACTAGGCCACTCAGGCTGCTACCTTGAGGTGCAGGGGCCCGGCCAGCACAGGCACCTTGAGGCAGCAGCAGGGCAAGGGCTGACAGGACGTCCACATCCTGCAGAACTTTCTGGGCATCCAGCAGGTCCCCTAAGAGTGCCTGTAGGCTCTGTGGAGACGGTGCCTGCGGCCGGGGATGTGAGCCGTTGGGGACATCTAAGCCCAGCTAAGGAGAAGACCAGACATGTAGAAAATTCAGGCTGGGGGACAGGTGAACTTGGTTGGAGGTGACTCAGGGAGGTGACTAAGATCAGGAGTGGGACAGAGGGGTATCAGCAGGGGACAGTGCTTGGGTAAGATGAGGGAAGGTCCACAGTTTGGGAAGTCCTTGCCAGGGACAGAGGTACAGCTCAGTCTGAGAGATGGGGAGGCACCGAAGCCTGAGATTGTGTAGATGGTACTGAACGGTCAATTACAAGCCACCCCATGCATGGCCTGGGAGCAGGAGCCTCTCTCATCCTCAGGCTCCTAGTACCCCCAGAACTTCCTCCAGGCTGGTCAACAGGTTTGCTGGCCAGCTGGCAGGCAGGGCCTCACCTGCTGGGCAATCTTGGCTGTGTCCAGCTGGTTCCGGAGCTCAGTGGCCAAATCACTGAAGCGCTGGGCACGAGCTGTAGCCTGCCCACTGCATACAGCATCCCGGTAGCCCTGAAGCTCTACCTGATGACCCTCAGGCATGGTAAGAATCCGGCCCAGCTCCCCAGAGCCTGGGGCACATGTGAGCTGTTCCAAAAGGGCAGGAGCTAGCAGCAGCTCCTGGGGGCAAGACATAGGGGACTGGTTAAGCTTACACACTAAGAAATGAGCAAGGCCCTACCTAAAGTAGCACAAGATCTTGCTGTGACCATCCACCATGCTGGCTCTGTACTGGGGAGCACTTGAGTCCTGTCCAGCCTCTGCTTTCCCACGTACACCACAGATCCCCAGAATTTACGTGTAACTAAGAAAGAGGCTTTCCTTCCACCCCTCTCCCAGCGTCAGGCCCCTCACCTCCATCTGGAACAGAGGATTGCTACCCAGGTGGCTCCAGGACTCCTGCTTCCTGTGGAGACCCAACTTTCCATCCAGGTCAGGCAAAGGACCCAAGAGCAAGCGATAGACCTGCATTGTGAGGTCTGGCTCAGTAGTGGTTCCAGAGACCTGGGCCAGCTCAGGGACACTTGCATTGCTCTCCCCACTGTCACCAGGCGTGATGGGGGAAGCAGAGGGGCATGGCTACCATGGACACATGCCCTGTCTCACCTCAGAAGGGTTCACACGGGCAGCCAGGAGGGCCTGGGCCGTACTGTTGGGCAGTGACAGGTTCTGCATCAGGAAACGCCAAAGCTCTCTCTGGTCCCTGGCCACCGAGTCCAGAGAAAAGGATGAAGCTGAACAGGCAGGAGGATGGGAATGAGAGCCTAGCTCTAGCTGGGGCTAAGATGTCACAGATAGGCTACAAGCAGAGCTACCAGCACTGCACTGAGTCTGCCTCAAGCACACAGCTAAGGGACAATGTGGTGCAGACACAAGGTCCCAGGGCCAGAGGCAGACTGTGACCCAGAGTGATAAGGCAGGCTTCCAGTGACAGCAGCGCTTAGACACCACCCCCCAAGCCATCCCCACGCAGGGCACACCTGCAGGTCTGGCTGAGTGGCTCTCCCAGGTGCCAGGGCCTGAGCTGAGGGCCTCCAGACGTTGGCGCAGGGCCTCGAGCTCTGAGCCTAGGCTGGGTCGCACTGGGTCAAACAAGTTGCCCTCCTCCACTACACGGTTGAGGCGTTCCAGAAGCTGGGTCACCCTGGAACACCGTAAGATATCAGCTGTTGCTATGGGGTAGGGTGGGGGTAGCTGCCTCCCAAGGCATGGGGTAGGAGCACTCACGTGGAGTTGGCATATTGCAGGAAGCCAAACTCATCACGTTGGCCATCGGGGCAAAGTGACTGCATGATGGGCAGGATGCCGGCTGATGTCAACGGCGCTGCAGTGTAGAAAGCTAGTGGGGTCAAGAATGAGGGGGACAGGGCCAAGAGACGTTCAGAGACAGTCAGGAAGGATGAGAAGCTTCAGGCAGACTAGGGTTGGGGCACAGAGCACCTGGCCCCAAGCTGTGCTAAGGCAAATGACTCTGCAGGTCAGAGGTCAGAGGGCCACCTGCCATCCCCTCCCCTGTAATGTCCAGCATATCACTCCTTAGCCTGTGTGGTGCCCAAATGGCCCAACTATCTCCCCTTTCAACAGAGACCAAGGTAGCACATGAGGCATCCCCTTGGCAGTGACCTCTGACCTCTCAGGCCAACTGGTTAGCAGAATGAGTGCAACAGCCCTAAGGAGTTGGAAGGGAAAGTTGCAGGCCATCCCAGCCTCATCTCAGGCTAGCCCAGGCTCACCCAGGAACCCCACCCTTATAAAGCATGGCCAGGCAACCTCACAGATATCCTGTCAAGAAGTTACTCCAGTGGCTTGACCAGGGTACCAGCTATGGCCCAGGTGGCCTGGTCCCTCACTACCCACCACCACCCATATCACAGCCCACCACCCTGAGCCATAAGCCAGCCTTTCCTGACCACAGGCGGTGGCTTCTACAGGACCCAGCTGCTAGAAGGCTGTTAATGCAAGCAGTAGGGGTGCTTAAGCCGCACCAGGAGGACCTGCCAGGCCATCCATGGCTGCCACCTGAGCCAGCAAGGAGGAGATGGCTGCTCACTTACAGACTGCATGCAGGCCGGGCCGAGGAGGACAAGAGACCATGCGGGGTGGGGGCAGGTCAAAACAGAACAGAGGAGACTAGTAAATGCCTAGCCCTCCAGAAACAGGCAACTCCATCATTCATGGGCACCATGGCCAGCCATGACCTCCATAACCTAGCCAATACATGTGTGGCCAGGACCACACAGGGAACAGGTACTCAGGCAGTGGCCTCAGGGAATCTTGGGAATGGGGACACACTCAGGCTGACTCATGCAGAAAGAGGACGCTTATCCATCCCTGCCCACCCACATACCCAGGCCTGTACCTCACCTTCCTTCACAGAGATGGTGGGCTTCTTCTGCCGCAGTCCCAGCAGGATGAAGAAGAGGACAAGCGGGATGAAGATCTCAAAAGCCAGGACCCACTGGAAAGGGTGGGCCACATGAGGCCATATGCAGTCTGTCCACTGCCTGCCCAGGGCTGGACATGGTGAACATGTGCTGGCCTAGGCTCTCCTGACCTCCCTGAAGGACCAGCCTAGCCACATGTACCCAGTGGCCATGAAGGGTCAGCACAGGTTTCTCAGGTCCAGCCAAGGTTGTAGCCCTCCCAGTGTACCAAGATATTGAATACTGTGTGGTACCACCAAATGGGGCCCCTAGATTCTGCCTGTCAAGCCATGGACTACCTACCCTCTGAAGAGGTCAAAAGTCAGCCAGTTTGTAGTCAACTCTGACCCCTTCATTCATTTACCCAACTCATCTTCTCCCTGCCAAACTGCTAGGCCTAGCGGGTATGATCCTGGAGGGCATCTTGGTCACATGTGGCCTCTGAGTGCCCTGAGGTCCTACGGCATCACTCATCTCCTTTGCTGCAACAGCCTTGTAACTCTGTGTTGGACTCAGAGAGATGAGGCCTAGTGTGAGCAAGGCCCAGCAAGTGACCAGGGCACTGAGCCTCTGGCCAACATGGTCCTTGTAGCAAAAAGCCTCTTTTCCTGCCCTAACCTCTCTAGGCCAGGCTGTCAAGGTAGGCCAGAGGTGCCAAAACTCTGGAGCCCAGACTCACCTCCAGTGCCATCTGTAAAACAAAGGGCTTTAACAATTCCTGCCCCCATCTTAGCTCAGAGAGGAAGGCCAGGAAATATACTGGGGAGCTCCGGCCTCTGAGATCCTAGGGAAGAGGGGCCCACCACCACAGAAGCAGTCGTCCTCCATCTTCCATCTCAGGTCTCCTTTACCCTCGTTACCATCTGAAGCAGATTATAAAACCCCTACCAGGAGTGGTGTAGGGCTATGCCCAGCCTGACCCTGGCTGTGCCCACTGTGCTCTGACAATAGCTCTCTGTAATACAGAACACCCTGCTGTGTTGTCTATACCCTTCACCCGCCTCAGCCTGTGCCAGCCTCCACCTCCTCTCCAGCCAGGATGGAGTCCAGGGCCAGCTGAGGAGGTGGTATACACACCCAGAGCTGCAGGACACTGTGTTTCCACATAGAGAGTGGCAGGGGCCACAGCTCAAGAAACAGCCCTACTCACACTTGCCCTATCACAGGCACATCTGCCCTGCCCTGGGCACCTCCGACCGAGTAAACTGCAGCACAGGCCAGGCTGGCTCCCTATCACTATAGCAACGGCTGCGCATGAGCTGCCGGGAGAAAGAGTCCTAACTAGAAGGCGGAGGGCAACAGAGGGGCATCTGGTTACAGGCTCACAGCACAGGTCCAGTGTTACCTGTCTTACCTGGGTGACCTAGGGATTCTGTCTTTCAAGACAAGCCCCATGCTTCCACAGTGCCCCAGTGTCTCCATGCTCACCCCGGGCCTGAGGAAACTCGTGCTTGTTGTGATGGGGGATGGGAGGGTGGCAGGTGATGCCCAAGTGTGATGTTAGCTTCTACCATAACTACTCAATACTGGTGATCGTCCTAAGGGTGCCAGGGTGGACACACGTCCCATGTGCAACTCTACAACAGGGCAGGTAGTACTTGGGGAAAGGAAGCAAGCAGAGACGTCTTGAGGTCCCCTCCCGATCACAAGTTTTGCACGAGTGCACCCCTAACACCAGCAAAGACTGTCTTCCTGGAAGAAGCCATAAGCTAAGGCTCTCCTCTGTGGTCTAATTGGTCTCTGGGAATGTTGAAGCATGGAAATCCAGGAAAGCCCTACAGATCAGCCCTACCTAGAGGCAGGGGTCAGTCCTAGGAAAAAGGCAATGGGCACTCCAACTGACTGTCAAATCACTTCTTCCAGCCTGGTGTGAAACTCCTATCTGGTGCAGGAAGTATGTTTTAGCCTCTGCTCCCAAGCCCCTCAGGGCCTTCCTGACAAGCAACTTGGGGCTAGCACTAAGTCATGCCTACATATATCCTCACTCTGTGTCCCCTACCCCCAGGAATCAAAAGCTATAGTCACAGGGCTGCCCCTTCAGACCCCACACGAACCAGTCCCAGATAACCAGGACAGAGATTGTACCCAGTCTTGGCTATCAGCCAAAGCCAGGTGCCCACAGGAATCCTGCCAGGCTGTGGTGACGACTGCTACCCACCCTGCCTACAGACCAGAGTTTCTTATTATGCATCTAAAGTACTCAAAGAAAAACATAGAAGGAGTGTTGCTGGCCAACGGCTCCCTGGGTATGAGCTGCTTAAGGTCCTTCTTTTAGGTCCCTGCAGTCTCTTGTCTCCATCCTGGAAAATCCCAAGGGCCCTCGGACACTCTTGCTGGCCCAGGACTCTCTGGATGCCCTTGCCCTTCCAGGGGCTGGGATGAAAACCAACATGGCAAACACCATCCATGCCGGGCATCCTGTTCCTCACCCAGGACTCCTACCCCAGCACTTTTTATGACCTGTCTGCCCTAGACAGGTACTGAGAAGCTCAGCAGAACCCAGCCCCCAGAGAGGCCCAAGGCAGGAGAAATCAGAGGAGCCGCCTCAGGAGAAACTGGCCCTAAAGGACGAAGGGGTGCTGGGATTTAACAGGTTGAGTCCACACAACAAGGATGAGAAAGCAGGAGTAAGGGTTGTGGGCATGCCAGGATGGGTTAGGAAAGGAGAAGATGAAGGGAGGAGAAGATGGTGGTGGTGGTGGTGCTGGTGGCGGTAGTGGTGGAGAAAAGGGAGGAAGAGGAAGATGAGAAAGAGAAAAAGGAGGAGGAAGAGGAAGAGGAGAAGGGTGGTAGCAGCGGCGGTGAAGGCTGTTTGGTACCAGCTTCAGCCTAAGGTGCTTGCCCAAGGGCAGAGTATCGGTAAAGGGAATAAAGAGACAGGTTACTGTGGGAGCCCCAGAGACGGTGGGACCAGAGCTCGGAGTCCCTAAGCTGAATGGTGTGTCCCAGCCAGCGCTCTGTCCCAGGAACCCGGCCCTCGCTCGAATTGAAGTCCAGGGACCACCTGCCCCTACCCCAGCGTTGCGGAGGGCGCCGGCCCGTGACTCAGCCGTGCGCTGCGAGTGTCAGCCGACCAGGGCACAGCCGAACCCTCTGCCGGAGGCCCGGAAGCCCGCAGAAGCGTCCGGCCCGGTACAGGGTCTCCGGTGGCGCCCTCCCGGGGTCTGCGCGCGCCTGGGCACTGCACGTGCACGCGGGGAGCGCGCTGGCAAATTGGGCGCTCGGCCTGCGAGCCCCTAAGGGCGGGCGCGGCTCGCTCACCGGGCTCCGGCGCTTCAGCGTCACGTTCTTCCAGAGCAGCAGCTGCAGCTGGTGCAGGAAGCCCATGGCCAGGCCGCGCTCCGCCGCCTCAGCGCCGCGGCCCTCTCCTCTGCGCGCCCCGCCGGGCCCCGCTGCCGGCCGCGCAGCTCGGCATCGCCCGCGCGGGGGCGGGGCGCTCGAGCGTCCAGGACCTGCTGCTCCCAGGCTCCGCCCCGGCGGCCGCAGCTACAGGGACTCGCTGTCGCGCCCGCGCCCGCGCCCGCGCCCGCCACCCCCGCTTAAAGGCGTCTCCGCGCTCGGGTAGCCGCCAGGAGGCGCCCAGGTCCGCCAGGACCGGGCCCGCCTGCACCTGCGCACAGCACTAGGCCTCTCTGCTCACTGGGCCCCTAATACAGGGTTCCCAAGATCCCTCACAGCCCCCATCTAAACCAAGATCCCTGGCACCTTTCTGAGATCTAGGGAGAACCCAGGCACTCTGTGCTTCTCCCAAGGGATTCCAAATATGTGTCTCCAATTGGGAGATTTATGCAGAGGGGTCCCCAAGTTCTACTGTCCTGTTTGGAACACTGAAGGAGGTTTGGTCATCATTAGGTTGACCTTTCTCGCACGTAGAGACAGGAAGCAGGGTCAGTCACTCATTTAGAGGAGAGACATTGATCCATTAGGAGAATCCCATCAAGGCTTAAGGTGCAGCATGGAGCCCAACAGCATGATGTGACTTAGACAGTTTAAAGAGGAGCCTGGTGAGAGGAACTGCGGTGGTTAGACTACCTTCACAAAAGCTTTCTGTTTTCCTTATAGGTGAGACACTTGCTGATGAAATGACATTTGCCTGAAGTATCAAGATGAAGAGCAAGAGCAGAGCATGGCAGCACTTACCTTTAGCCTCGGCGCTCGGCTAGGGGAGGCAGAGCTAGCAGATCTCTGTGCGTTCAAGTCCACCCTGGTCTACATAGACCATATCTCAATATAAATAATATATAGCAACCACACACATGTAATCCCAGCACCAAAAGGCAGAGGCAGGAGGAGCAGGAATTCAAGGATATCCTTGTCTTATAGAGACTTCAAAGCCAGCTTGGGCAACATGAGACCCTGTCCAAAATACACACAGAGAGACACACCCGTTAGGCACCTTCAATGGTCAGAGGAAACACAGCCATTGTTTTGAGGTCCAGGGTGTCATCCAAACATGTTTCTCACAGAGTTTTAGCTGAGTTTGGAAGACGTAAGGTGCAGTTGCATGGGTCACTGCAGCCTCCCTGGGATTTCCATGCGGCTCAGACAGGTGCTCAGCAGGCCGGGTGGCAGAAATGCTTACCAGGCATGAAAACACCTCGTGAAGGGCTGAGCTGGAAACTGCAAACTGCTAAAGGTGAGAGAGCCCTAATTCTGGCCTGAGAAAGTTAGATTTATATTCAAAATGGTGCTGAGACATCACAACTGTGAAATTTTACCACAGTCATTTATTGTGACTGCCAGGTCAGGCCTCACTGCTCGAGCCAGACTGCAGCTCTGAGGGTGAGGGAACACAACAGGGGCTCAAGAGCAAGGGTGACTGCGAAGACAAGCTGTCCTTTATATAAGTGGTCTACTTGCTACCCCAACACCACCCACCTCCCCATCCCCTTCATATTCATGCCCACCTAGCTTCTTTTTGCTTGTCACATCTGGCATTTGGTGGGTCCTTAGAAATGTTTGAACGTGGGCGTACTGATACTGTTATAGGACTACTTTCTCCATATGGCCGGCAGGGGGTAGCAGAGAGCCACTAGCGCCTCAGATGCCCTGAGGACTGTGTCTGGAGGCTGCAGACCAGTTTGGGTTTCCCACCTGAGAATAAGGGGGTGGAGGCTGTGTCTGTATGATGTTCAGCCTGAGACGTGCAGTTTGCTCTTAAAGTGAATGAAAACCATCAAGGGCTAAAGCTTCCTACCACTTCCCAGCTCCTTCTTTGTGGAGAGGTCCCTCGGGCTGATGGGAGAAGACACAAAACTCCACCCAGCCCCCAGCCTCAGGACACTTCCTTCTCTCCAGTTAGCCCATGAGGCTAGGTCAGGGCAGGAAGCCATGGGCAGGACTTTCCCACAAACCACAGGGGGAGGGGAGCTTCCTGCCTGTACTGTCACCTCATCCCCGGACAAACCCAGCCCATTCCAGGAGGGCAACCTGTCAGACACTCATAGGCTCACCCTTCATCTCCTCCCCGTGCTCCCAGACTAACACCATAGGCTCCTGCAGCAGGCTCTTCATCGAAAGCCCTAACGGATACCTCTATCAGCTGTCACAAATCATACCCTGTCACACAGGACACTCCTCCCACCTGAAACATATGACATGTGGCACCTCAGCCGCAGCTGTGTTTGACCTCAGTTCTCAGACCCGTACCTGCATGGGTTTTGGGTTCCTGGTAAGGTGCCACTTAAGCAAGGCTCTCGGGCAGAAACAAGAAGCCCAATGATTGAGCAGAGAAAGCTGACTGGAGAGAGAGCTCCCTGCTTGGCAGACTTGACCCAGGGGATTTCTGTCAGTGTCTTTATTAGTGGTGGTTCTTCCCCTGAGGGGACTGCGGTGTCAAAAGCCCAGATCACCCACATGGTCCTTCCACAACCCCCTGGCCCAGCATACAGTTTGCACCCAGTGTTCTAGAACACTGTATTCTTGAGGCTACGCACCTTGATTGTGGAGATTTAGGGTCCTGTGCTTGTCCCAGTTCCAGAAATGTTGCCTCCCCTTTTCATCTGAGCCTTCAGCCATGGGCATGTTCAAGGTAAGTCAGGGACCCTCAGCCACCTTTCCCGTTTAACTAGCTTTTACCATATATATGCTCCTTAACAATTAGTTGTCTCTTTCCCTGGATCTCTACTCCAAAGCCCACCAGAGTCCTCATCCATATGGCTTCTCAGTCCAGCCTTCTCCTCATAGCCAGACTGCCTGTCCACTGACCTAAACCTGGGGTTAATCCCATGGTGATCCAAAAGCTTGGATGCCTAGCTCTTTGGTTTCAACATCAGTCTTCCACCCACACTCTCTCTCAGCAGGAGGAGTTCAAGCCTGGAACCAGCTTTCAAGGTCTTCATATACCTGGCTGCGGGGCAAGTGAGGGTAGCGGGCACAGATGGTGCAGAAGCGCTCCCTCCAGTCATCCAGGAGGCGCACACGGAACTGCTCTCGCCAAGCAAAGAAGCCCTGATAACGACTCTCATTCATGTTGACAAGAAAGACGGCCAGTTCACGGGCAGAACTGAAGTCATCCACGTGAACAAAAGCATCAGGTGGCACAAAAGCCTCGTAGGTGGCCCGAGGAGGTCCCAGTACCACAGGCACAGCACCAGCGGCCAGTGCATTGCGCCAGAACTTCTCAGTGATGTAGTCCTGATGCTGTGAGTTCTCCAAGGACAGGTAGAAGCGGTACTGGGCCACAGTGGGCAACAGACAGTTAGCGCACAGGGGCCGCCCGCTGGCCCGTCCGAACACATCCACCTGCAGATGAGGGGCCAGCTGCCGGTACAGCTTTGCACGCTGCTGCCGCTCCTGGAAATTGCTGATCACCCAGGCAGCCATCCTGCTTTTGACCGGTAGTGGGGGTGAAGGCTCAGAGAGGGGCTCCAAGCGACCATAGGGTACAAAGATATCTGAATCACGCCGATAGCTCAGCACCCAGTTGAAGATGCCCCGGAAGTGATGGAGACCACGGGTATTACTGGGCGATTCCATGGAGGCCCAGACCCAAGGCTGTCCATGCGGCCTCTGGGCCGTGGGCAGGCGAGATCGCCGGGTCTCCAGCTCACGGTGGTGGAAGACCACAGCATCAGCACTGGCTAGCAGGCTCCGGTTAACAATCAGACGGCACCTGGCCATGCCATAGTGAGTGCAGGTGTCACCAGGCAGCTCTGGTGGCCGATTGGTGAAAGGCCAGTGCCAGATAAGGATGGTGAGTGTGGGCTGAGGCACTGGGGCATCCCCAGGAGCTGATCCCAGCAGCCAGAAAAGCCAGATTACCGTGAGTGTTGCACCTCCAGCCAGGCCCCCCAAGGCCTGCAGCCTCCGGGTGGGGTTGCACCCTGAAGCAGAATAAAAAAGGAGAGGCCTTGTCACCCTAGGCTCTGGGACACCCATAAGTCCCCATCATCCCCAGATGGGACTGCTTAAGGGCCAGGCACTCACCAATACAATTCATCCAGATCCTTCTGAAATCAGTCACCCAAGGAAAGGAGGTTTTCAAATCACAGCAGCCTCTCCAATAGAGGCTCCCTGAAATCACAGCTGCTGCTCAACTCAGCCTCTGATGCTTTTGTTTCACCTACCAAGGTGAGGAAGCCAGGGACCTTCCCACTTCTGCCCCGCCCTACCCTTCAATCTTTGGCATCAACCACTCTCCAACCCCACCCCTCCCGCCCTGTCCTCTGTTCAAAGAGGGAATTGAGACAGGAGGAAGGCCAAGACAAGGCCCCCTTCCAACCCTGCTGGTCCAGCTAGGAGGCATATGGAAGAGGAGGAAGAAGAGGGAGAAGAGGAGGAGGGAGAAGAGGAAGAGGAGGATGAAGAGGCCTGCTTGTCCTCAGGAAAAGAAAGGCCCTGTGTGAGCACTCTGAACAGAAGTAATCCCCTCCCCAGTGAGTGCCTCCATCCTCTGCCCACCACACAACCCCAGGGCACCCAAAGAGAGCAACTGCACTTCCCCAGGAGGCCACAGAGGCCTCTCCCTGTAATGATGATACCCACTTTCTCCAATCCCCCACTGGGCTGGACCCTCAGACCCTCAGGTATCACAAAGTGCTGTTCTGTCACCTCTAGAAAATGCCTTGTTCACAGAACTGTAATCCTCAGAATAGGGCCCCATCACAGTCTGATGAGACCTCAGCACGTGCCCTGAAGGCAGACCCAGGTGCTACCTGCTGTGGACTGGGGGCCAGGGGGGGGGGTGCACTGGGGATACACATCTTTCTCTGCCAAGACTGTGGGCATACAAACCTTGAACTGTAGGCTCAGCCCAAGGTCCAGGACTGGAAGAGTTGCTTCCTTCCTGCTATCCCGGGAAGGGGCTTTCCAGTCTGGAAAGGGAAGGAGTCTGTGTGTCCCTGACGTGGACAGGCAGCCTGGTGGGCAAGGGGTTGCCATCCATTCCAGAAACAGGAAGGCTAGTCCCAGCCTCAGTCCAGGCTTGTTTGGTTTCCCTCCAGCTGGCTCTGGTGGGCTAACCTATAGCTCGTAGCTAAGGTTTCTCTCCATCCTATCAAGCCTCCCAATCTAGAGATGCAATGACCTAGGGCAGACCAGGGCAGGGTAGCCTGGCAGGGTCACCCAGAGCTTCAGCCTATACAGAGCTTTGAGCTAAGCTTCCTCCATCCCCACAAGATCCCCTCCTCTGCTGACCAGGACACTATGGAGCCCTGTATGGAGAACGGCAAGCCTGGCTTGTCCATGTTTCAGAGCTCCAGACCAGGAGTTCTGAAAGGAAAGAATCTGCTGGCCAGACCTGCCCTAGCATCCCTTTTAAGGACGCCTCTTATACTTTGCTCTGCCCTTCCCTATTTCACTCCTGAACTTCCAGGATTCCTGCCCCCACCTCCAGCCACAGTCTCACGTGGCAAAGCTGCTGTTGAGACAGGAACCAAGAAACCGACAGCAGTCCCACGGCTAGGGCAGAGGCGAATGCAGGCTGATTGGCACCTCAGAAGTGTCCTACCCCTCCCCCATGCAGGGTATAACCTCCAGATTGTGGTGGAGAGCTTGCGCAATGCCTAAAGGGGAAGGGAGGGTATGGGTGCCATCAGAAACCATCTAACTTGTTTGAGATTCAGTGTGAGGTGGCCACAGAGTGGGCAGTTGTGTCTTTACCTTTCTAGTCACTTGGTGCTTAGTGAGATAACCGTAGTGATATCTGCCCCTTTGTCTCTGCCCCTGGCATCTTTCTCCATCTCTCCCCAAGCAGAGTGACCCCAGGAAAGTCACACTCTGGCTTCAGAGATCACTTCACCCCGCCCCACCTCTTCTTTTGTGTCAGGAACCCAGAAGGCTGTGGGGGACCTGCAGGAAGGGGGCCATCCTGCTAGCTTGGGGCCACAGGTTTCTGGCTGCCAGAGCCTGCTGTCCTTCCTGTTTGTGCCACCAGGCTGGCTGAGGCCTTTGCCCCAGCCTCACCCACGCCCACAGGCTGTTCTCTTCCTGGGTGGATTTGAAGGAACCTCCCCCCAACATCTGCCTTGGTACTGTTATACTGACTGTCCTCCCCACATCCAGCTCAGGTTGGAGGAGGGTCCACAGGGTCCCTTAGAGTGGGTGTCTTCACTGTAGGGGCACCTGATCTTGAAAACATGCTAACAGAGGAGTAAATGCAGAAGTTTAGCCCAGAAATGGGTCAGAATGAAAACAGAGGAAAGAGGAGGGGTGAGACATCATGAGTCAAAGGGAAAGCCAGGAGGCCTCAATCACTTCACCTCACCAGGCCTCCTCACTCACAAGGGCACCCAAACCCAGCTTTACACTCTGGGCTCACAGGATCAGGATTACACATTCTACCCAGCCTAAGAGACCCTGTGGACCCTCCAACAGAGCAGGGCACAGTCCTACAAAAGAGAGAGAGAGAGAGAGAGAGAGAGAGAGAGAGAGAGAGAGAACCGGAGCAGCAAGATTTTGAAGAAAGTGCTTGCCCTGCCTGATCTGGACCCCACCTCCATGATTGGTCAGAAGTGTGCCTAGAGGTCCCCCTGGTGGCCGTTCTCCAGAGTCACTTGATCCTGCTAAGCAAGGAGCTAGCCCACTTAACAGTGGGGACTTGGGGCTCTAGGAATCCTCAGGCAGGGCTTGTCTTTGTCGAAACATAGAGACAGGGCCTTGTAGGCTTGCAGGCAGTAAAGAGGACACCTACGTGAGGGAGCATGCTGCTGAGGGGTAACAGGGCAGCAGGCTGGCAACTCAAAAGGGCACGGGAAAGGTGTGGTCTCAGCAGTCCAGTCCCTCTTTTCCCATGCTCTTCCATCGAGCCTTTGGGGAATGAGCCTGTCCTTGTACTTGTTCAGGTGCTGCTGTTGGATGAGCTACATATGTGCCGAGAGCTGGTTCTCCAGGGACTCATGTACCACAGTCCAAGTTTTTCATGTCCTTCTCTGTTTTGTATCAGGACAAGTTCCTCTGGGATACACAGCTGTTGGGAAGTTGAAGCTGGAGTTCCCAGAATCAGGGGCCACACCCTGGTCCCAGTCTGGGAGGGGCTGAAGAACACTACCTCCTAGGGGATGGAGGGATAAGGCTGGGAGGATTTATTTATTTATTTATTTATGCATGTATATTTGGGTGGTGTGTGTGTGTGTGTGTGTGTGTGTGTGTGTGTGTGTGTGTGTGCGTGCGCTATGTATACCACCCTTTTTGATACAGGATATTTCACTGAACATGGAGCTTACCGACTGGCTAGATTGGCTAGCTCCAGCAAGCCCCTGGGACCCTCTGCTCTTGGGGGTTACAGACACACACCAACAATCCTATAATGCTTTTTAAAATTACTTGGTCGGGAGTCGGATGTATAGAGAGCTGCTGTACTAGAGGAGATGGCTTGATTTCCAGCACCAACGTGGGAGCTGACCACCATCTATAACAAAGTCCCAGGGGACCCCAACGCACTCTTCTAACCTCCAAAGACACTGCACATATGTGGTGGACAGACATACATACAGGCAAATACCCATAAACACAAATATTTTTTTTTAATGACTGCCATTTGGGGATAGCCGGAAGGCTGAGGTTGCGAGCTCATGCTGTTCTTGCAGAGAACTCGAGTTCAGCTGCTAGCATCTATTTTGGACGGCTCACAACCTCCTGTCATTCCAGCTCCAGGGGATCTGATACCTTCTTCTTACCTTTGTGGACACACACATGGAATACCCCCACAAAGATGCACATACATTTTAATTTAAAAATAAAATCTTTTAAATATTTATTTATTTATTTATTTATTTATTTATTTATGGTGTATGCATGTACACATGTACTATACCATGAAGCATGTATGGAGGTTTGCTGAAGTCACCTCTCGCCTTCTACCATGTGGGTTCTGTGGACTGAATTTAGGTCATCAGGGTTAGGGTTGGCAGAAAGCACATTCACTTGCTAACCACATTCACTGTCTTATAAGCCAAAATCTTTTAAATTACATATTATTTGTGTGGATGTGTGTATTGCTGGGATGGTGCATGTATGGAGGTCAGAGGACAACTTGCAAGAATCTGTTTTCTCTTTCTACCATGTGGGCCAGGGGTTGACTCAAATACTCAGTCTTGTCAGCAAGGGCATTTACCTACTTGAGCCATCTTGCTTATGACCCACTCCTGGCCTTTTGTGTGGATGCTATGAATCCCAGGTCCTCATGCTTGATAGCAAACAATTTACAAGAGGAGCCATCTCTGCAGTCCCTGAAGTTAGGAGACCCTGTTTCCTAAAATATTAACAATACATTCTGTACCATGTCCCCCCCTGAGAAGCTTACTGATTTAAGGGCATCTTTCAAATGGATGGGTGTTAAATTAACTTAGGTTTGTGCTGGGGTAGATGGTCACTCTTTGGCATCTGTGCTGAGTGGCACCAAGATGTTCTGCTAAAAGTTGGGTGGTGGTGGCACACACTTTTAATCCCAGCACTTGAAAGGCAGGGGCAGGCAGATCTATGAGTGTGAGGCTAGTCTGGTCTAAAGAGTAAGTTGCAGGACAGCCAGAGTTTAAGAAGACAAAGCAAGCTAAGCCATTTCCAGCTGAGGTTACTATTGTTTATCCTGAAGAGGAAGCTGGAAGCGTGGCCATGAGCAGCTAGGCCATGGAGAGAGAGCTCAACTGGGAACTCCAGCTGACGGCCACACCTTCCCCAGCTGCCTCTCTGCTGTTCTCTGTTCTTCTACTTGGGTGCCTTGCTCTGCTCTGCCCAGGACTCTGTCATAAACCCTGGCTGACTGCCCCACATGGCTTCCCCAGTAAATATGTGCTGGATTGTTTGTTGGGTTTTGTTTTTCAAGACAGGATTTCTCTGTGTAACTCTCGCTGTTCTGGAACTGGCTCTGTAGACCAGGCTGGCCTCGAACTTACAAAGATCCGACTGCCTCTGCCTCCCGAGTGCTGGGATTAAAGGATGAAGGTATGTATCATCATGCCCAGTTTGTGCTGGGG
>JANHMN010000002.1:96175867-96198834 GCA_030674055.1 Rhabdomys pumilio | reverse complement strand
TGTAGTCCTGGCTGTCCTGGAACTCACTCTGTAGACCAGGCTGGCCTCGAAATCAGAAATCCTCCGCCTGCCTCTACCTCCCAAGTGCTGGGATTAAAGGCGTGTGCCACCAACGCCCGGTGCAGGATGCTATTTCTGACCTAGCCTATGGGATGATGAGACTGGAGATGAAGGGAGTGCTCCCAGAGCACTCAACCCTACATGCAGTCACTGCTAGAACCAGAGGAACAAACGTCATCCCTGTCACCCTCCAATCACAGGGTTAAAGTATAGAAAGAGTTCTCTGTATCTCCTCTCTCCCTGTCTTTCCTTGTTAATAAAGAAAGGCCACTCATGGCTGTAACATGGCCCCACACTTAGCACAACTGACTCTATGGTGGAAGTACCTTTCAGGCTGTAAAACTCACCATCAAAGTCCATAGTTACGTTTCTATAAGTTTTGTTTCTCTGGCTTAAGACCTGTGCCCCCCTCCTTCTGGGAATGTGAATCCTTTTGGCTTTGCCAGGTTGCCCAGAGAATACACACACACACACACACACACACACACACACACACACACATATAACCTGCACCTGCCCTACTCTGGGAGTAGAATGTTGCTTGTTTGTTGTTTAACTCTTACTCTGTCAGGGTTGGCCCCTGTGGGGAGCCGACAGAAGGCGGCTATCATCCTTTCAGCCATCTTGAGCCATATACCCTGATAAGAGACTTGATTACAATAGCCTACAACAGCTGAGCACACTCTGATAACATCTTGCTTTAGATACCCAAGATCTTCCTTTGGGTGTGTGAGAATTAAAGGTGTGATTAAGAGCTGAGACTTAAGGGTGTGACTTAAGGTGTGGTTTAGGGATAAGACCTCAGGGCATGACCTAAGGGCATGACTTAGAGGCATGGCTTAGAAGTGAGACATATAAAAGGTGCGAGGCAGATAGAAGAAATTACCAGACAACAGATTACTTGACTCGGTACAACTTGGAACAGAGAATTAGGTATTAGGCACTTGGCACTTGGAGGAAGAACAGAGGATTAGACATTAGGTAGTAGGTAAGAGACACATGGACTAGGAAGAGAGACTGAAGAATAAATGAGATTGAATCACACTCTGTCTGGTCTCCATTCCTCGTGTCGTCCTCACTCTCTCTCTTGCTGAACCCCGACCTGCAGACCCTGCAGACCAGAGCAGCTTGGGGAAGTAAAGGCTCTAACAAGTTAGTCCCCAAGGCTTTTGGCAGTGCAGGTTTCAACACTGACAGAGCGGTCCGACATTTTGGCCCCCCAAGTGTGGGCCAGCTCGAGCCGCAACATTTTGGCACCCAACGTGGGGCAGCTCAGGCCACAACAGGCCCCTGTGTGGAGCACAGGGGTTAGGCATCTCCTCCAAGCACCCTTGCCATCTAAGTGGAAATGCACACAGGGAGGGGCAATAGTTCCCCAAGGTGAGCATTCTCTCTATTCAGTGCCCGCTCTACAAAACCCCAGAGAAGTTCCTCTGAGCTGAACCCAAGGAAAAGAGAAAGTTTTTATTTCTCTTTCATTATTTATGTCATTTTTTAACCAATGATCCATATAATAGGAAAACTCAAAGCCCACCAATCTCTTACAAACAATCATAAAAAACAAAACAACAACAACAAAAAGCTCAGCTGTGCAGTGGTGCTCCATGCCTTTAATCCCAACCCTCATAAGACAGAGGCAGTTAGATCCCTGTGAGTGTGAGACACCCGAAGACACACACACACACACACACACACACACACACACACACACACACAGACAACCTGTTTCAAAGAAAACTGCCCATGGGTTGGGCAGAGATGCCAAGCTATGCACCCTGACCAAGAGACTCTAAACAATTTTCATAGGTACTTTTTAGAAGGAATCAAGACAACTGCCAAAAAGATTTCCTTTGTCACCAGTCAGCCCCAGATTGTAAATAAAAAGTCATAAAAATTAAAAAGAAATTAAAGATAGAAGTAGGTCCCAGTTGCTGGATATGTCTTGAAAGAAAGTCAAAGAGCTGACTGGGACAAGAGCTTTTGCATAAATTGAAAGCCATGGTCGCCTTCTCTGGTGATGAGATGCAGTTAAACTTATAGAAGAAGTGGGGAGCCATAGAAGGCAGCTATTATCCTTGCAGCCATCTTGAGCCATATACCTGGACAAGAGATTTGATTACAATAGCCTACAACAGCTCAGCACATTCTGATAACATCTTGCTTTAGATACCTAGGATCTTCCCTTGGGTGTGTGAGACTTAAAGGTGTGTGACTTAAGGGCGTGACTTAGAGATCTGATTTAGAGACAAGACCTAAGGGCATGACTTAAGGGCGTGACTTAGAGGCGTGGCTTAGAAGTGAGACATATAAAAGGCGAGAGGCAGACAGAAGAGAGATCAGAGAATTAGACACTTGGAGGAAGAACTTGGAATTAGGCAGTACAACTTGGAACAGAGAATTAGGTATTAGGCACTTAGCATTTGGAAGAAGAAACTTGGAACTTGGAGGCACTAGGGACTAGGAACTAGAGACTAGGAACTCAAGACTTGGGACTTGGACTAGGAAGAGAGACTGAAGAATAAATGGGATTGAATCACACTCTGGTCTCCATTCCTCGAGTCTGTCCTCACTCTCTCTCTTGCTGAACCCCAACCCACAGACCTGAGCAGCTTGGGGCAGTGCGGGCTCTAACAGTTTAGCCCCCAAGGCTTTTGGCAGTGTGGGTTCAAACATTGACTGGGCAGCTCTCAACATTTTTGGCCCCCAAGTGTGGGGCAGAATGGTTCTCAACATTTTTGGTGCCCAACGTGGGGCAGCTCAGGCCACAACAAAGAGAGGCTCAGCAAAATGTTGGTGTCTCATCTTCTACCAGAAGAAACCAACTCCCCAGGACTGGCCAAAGCCCAGGCTCCTATAATTGTTCAACTAACCAGTTCAACTTCCTCCATCCAGATTAAACAATATCCAATGATCCTGGAAACAAAAGGGGAAATTGTAGTCCATATTGCCTGACTTAAAAAGACAGGCATCCTGGTGTCTTGTCAATTACCCTGAATTACACTTTTCCTGCCTATAAAGAAACCTGAGACCTCTAGTTCTTATGAGTTGATTCTTCCAGAGAAACAGGTGTACACTGTCTTAGACTTGAAAGATGCATTCTTCAGCATCTCATTAGCAGAGGCGAGTCAACCCATCTTTGCTTTTAAATGGACAAAGAGGCAGGCTATACACCTGGATCAGGTAGCGCCAGGATGTAAAGACACTAAGTGCTGACCTGCTCTTTGTGAGAGGTTTTATATATTATAAAGGGACCACTGAAGGGCTCCTGTCAGAGTTACAAACCTGGGGCCACAAAATGTCAGCTAAGGAAGTCCAACATTGTACATCAGAGGCTAGCTATCTTGGCAACCAGCTGAAGAGAGGCAAACAGAGACTCAGAGTAGCTGCCATCTTAGACTTCAAGACTAGAGACAGGTTTGAGAGTTCTTAGGTACAGTTAGGTATCACTGCTGCTGGACACTAGAGAAAATAAGCAAGGCCTCTGTATACCAACACAAAAAGGGGCACTGAGCCCTAATCTGGACTGAGACTAAACAAAAGGCGTCGAGGGCTTTAAAAATAGTGTGACCCTCAGTTCCAGCCCTAGTACTTCCAATTGTCTCAACGCCTTTTGTTCACAAAACAAAAGACAAAAAGTTTTCACCCAAACTTTGGGACTCTGGAAATGCCCTGTGAACTACATGTCCAAATGATTGGTCCCTGTCAGAACAAAGGATGACTCACTTGTCAGAGAGCTGAGGTGGCTACTGCTAGTTTAAAGAAAGAGGGTAAGCAATTTAACTCTGAGTCAATATCTTATATTCATAGCACCCCAGAGCACAGCTGAGGCCCTCCTCTGAGGAACGTGAGGAAGCTGGTTCTCCACTGACTGTAACCCAGTACCAGGCCCTGCTCCTAGACCCCCCTTGAGTCCAGTCTGAGAAACCTACTGCCATCAACTCAGCTACCTTCTTGCCTGTTGATGCAGATGCTCATTCATAACTGTCAAAAAATGAAAGATAAAACCAGATACACGGGAGCTAAAATGATTTGGGCCCAAGCTAGGTACCATAGCACAGAGAGCAGAACTGATTACTCTGACCCAGATGGGGAGAAGGAAAGACCATTACCATGGACCGTCCATCACTAGTCAGTATGCTTTTACTACAGGACACAACCATGGACGGTACGATCTATAGAGAAAGTAGGCTTCTCACTACTGGAAAAAGGACATTAAAAAAAATCTTGGCTGTCCCAGAGGCTATTTACCTCCCCTCCAAATTGTTGTCCTCAATTGTTGGGCTGTTAACCTGGCTGCTCAACAAACAGCCCTAAGACCAACAGGGCCTACTGACATTCTGCTAACAGCACCAATTAGTGCTGTCTGAAGAAGAAATGGACAGCTCAGATCCACAGGCTGATGGAGAAGACTACTGGAAAGACTCCAGTAACTGACCTTCCCCAGGCTATTCCTCTGTGGTCTGCAAAATTATCATAGTTGCTCAAACCAAGGTATGTTATACCTAGACTAGAGAGTCTAGCACAGGATGTCTCTGTCAGATGCTGGGTTTGTGCTCAAGTGAATCCAAAACAGAAAGCCCTTATCCAGAAAATGTGCAGATGAGAAACCAATACTCTGGCAAAGTCTGGGAAAATGGACTTCACCAAGATCTGGCCCACTGGGGAAGGATAAAAGCAGTTGCTAGGCTGGAGAGATGGATCAATGTTTAAGAGCACTGACTGCTCTTCCAGAGGTCCTGAAATCAACTCCCAGCAACCACATGGTGGCTCACAACCATCTGTAATGAGATCTGATGCCCTCTTCTGGTGTGTCTGAAGACAGCTATAGTGTACTCATATACATTAAATAAATAGATAATTATTTTTTAAAGTACTTGCTAGTTTTGTTTAAGATTTATTTATTCCAGGAGAGATTGATAGATTTTATCAACCCTAGCCAAAAATCAGCCAAAATTGCTGTTTGTGCTTAGACACGCAAGGCCCATACTCCACAGGGATAGGAACTAACTGGATTGTCAGTCCATTGACAGATGAGATTCACTGTGACTTCCGGCACCCCAGATTAATGTTAAAGCACTTACAAAGAACGTGCAAATACCCAAACCTTTAGCCTAGGTATTTTTCCTTATTCTGGTGCCTGCTATTCTGTCTTATGAGTTAATTCATCTGGATAACAGCAATATTACCAAACCCCTGAGACTACTTGGCTAAATGTGCCTCTTCTGATACTTTCCAAACTAAATAGACAGGTTGGTCAGGACCTAAATGTATTAGAACAACAGTTAGATTTCCTTACAGACATACACAATTAAAAAGATTTAAACTTCTCATGAGATAAAAAAGCTCTGGTATGGCTTTGAAAAAAACACGTTGCTTCTATGCTAATGGATAAAGAGTAATTTTTTCTAAAATCTTGCCATGAGGTGGGTAGGGACTCAAAAAGAAAGAGACAAAGATGTAAATCAGGTAATTGATACCAGTCTCTATCCTCTTGGTCTGGCTAACTGCTCTGCTATCAGGACTGACTGAGCCTGGGTGGGCTGCTGCATCTTCAACTATATGAACAGCTATGTGTCAGTTCAGTAAAATTAATGGCCCTTAGGTCCAACTAGATCTCTTTAGAGCAGGATGAGCCCACGATCTGACTCATTCACTAAGTTCAGAGAGGTATGAAACAGGACCCCAGACCTTAGCACACTGACTCCATGTTGGGAGGACCACTCAGACCATAAAACTCAGGATACAGACAGCATCATCTAGCAGAACGAAAAAGACCTAATCCATCAAAGTCCACAGGAAAGTTTCAAAATGTACTAACCTTGCTTTTTGGCTTCTATATTTCCACTTCTGGGTAAGTGATCTTGTTAACTGAACTATGTCAACCCAGGGCATGGTTTTTTATGCTTAAAAGCCCATCCTGAGCTTATACTTAAAGGCTACACTGGGATCCTGAACACCCAGTGTAATCATTGGATGGATAGTAAGGACCCATGTCCTAGCAGTCGTCTCTGATGACTACCCCACAACAAAGGTCACTGACAATTACACAGGCTCTGGCTAGTATGTAAAACTCTCTCTAGTCTGAAACTCTGTAAAATGCAAGCAGAAAAAAAAATGGGGAGTGGAATCCAAGAAGTGAGTTTGGCTTGAAGCTTTTAACAGGGGAAAACGTAAATGTTCAGCAATATGGACAGATAATTTTCATTTACAACACTGTGTCTAATATATAGGATTGAACTCTCGTTTATAGAAATAAGAGACAATAAGTAGATGAGAGAGGTGTTGGGTGTTGAGAAGGATGTATTACTTTTGGTCAAAAAGAAAATAATATTTCAGACAAGGGTAGGTTTTACATAACAGAAGAAGATGTTTGTCCTGATACTGAAAGATGAGGGCAAAATTAAAAAATCCAAGCTGTAGCACTAAGTTGCAGGTCTGAGTGAGTATACGAGATCTATGGATAGGATTTAAAGATGGTGTGGTCTAGACAAGATAAAGACTGGGCTGGAGGATAACTGCTCAGGGAAACTGAGTCACAACAAAATCCAGACTTACTTAAAATCATTTTGTTTTTGTTTAAGCTTTCTCTAACTGTTACACAGAACTTTAAAATTACAAAGCTAAAAATAAAAAAAAAAACCTGGGAGTAATAGCACTCACCTTTAATCCCAGATTCCAAGAGGAAGAGGCAGACAGATCTCTAAGTTCCAGGCCACCCTGGTACAGAGTAAGTTCTACGACAGCCAGGGCTATACAGAGAGACTCTGTCTCAAAAACACAAAACAAAAAGTTACAAAGGTAGTAAAGCCATCTTTTGGGGTATCACCAAAGCCTGGAGCCCTGCACACATGAGAATTTGAAGGTCAAAGAGGACTACCAACATTTGACCCTTGCCCTGCATGGCCAGCTAGGACCCAAGAAATACTGAAATGGTTCTCTCTCTCTCTCTCTCTCTCTCTCTCTCTCTCTCTCTCTTTCTCCCTCTCTCTCCTTCTCTTTTTCCCTTTCTCTCTCCCTCTCTCTCTCCCCCTCTCTCTGTATATGTCTTTTTCTCTGTGTCTCTCTCTGTGTGTCTTTCTCTCCCTCTCTCCCTCCTTCCCTCTTTCTTTTTCTTAGGCAGTGCCTTACTATATACCCTTAGCTGGCCTGGAACTTGCTACTTAGACCAAGCTGACCATGAACTCATGGAGATCTGTCTGCCTCAGTCTCCCAAGTACTTGTACCAGCATGCCCAGCTCACCTATCTTCTTGACAAGAGAGGCCATACAGTCTCCAGAGATTAGACTGTAACCAGTACACATCCTACATGAAGGAAAGTCAGTGGAGGGACATGTTCCCCATGCTTTCAAAGAAAGTCATGTGGTCAGCAGGACTCTGACCTATCCCTACAGACAGCACAATTAGCAGAGAAAAAACCTAAAGAACTTAGGATGCTCCTCTTCGTACACTCAGGAGGCAGAGGCAGGCAGATTTCTAGGATAGGCAAAGGGGTGGTGGTTCACTCATTCAGAATTAAAAGTATGGCTGCTATCACAGACCATTCTCTGAACTGTAAAGAATGGAGTGGAGTTCTACGCATGCTTTGGGCAGGTCAGGCTCTATGTGTGCCTTACCTAAATCCCTGCTCATGCACCTTGCTATATGTGCACTGAGTTCCCCAGGTCCATCTGCCTGGCCTATCTCCCTTCCCCACCAATACATTGCACATAGGAGTCCAGGAGTTTGTCCCTATAAGAATCCTACAGGCCTATGTGCTATTCTCTTGGGGTTTTGTGCTAGGTAGATAACATGCAGGAATGGAGATACTGGGTACCCACAGCCAGGCATATGCAAACTGCTCCTTTTCCTAACTCTTTTTATCCCACAGAAAGGAGTCTTCAGAATCTGGCCATCTTTGGGCTACTCTTAGTATTCCTAAACTCTGGGGCAGAGAAGTGGGTAGATAGTAGGAGAGAGTTCCCACTGCAGATGGTGAGGGTTGTCCTGTATTTGATTCTCCTCCAGTCTTCAAGACCCTTTGGGGGTATCACCTCTCTCCACAAGAGAAGGTCCAGATCCCTCACTGAATGTCCATCTACCAAGGCGTCCCAGGAAGGTAGGTGGGTGACTGTGGACTGATTATACCAAGAGTGAACCCAGAAGCCACTCACAGGTTTGAAAAAGACTTTAATTGGCTTTTGTCTCCAGAACTCTCTATCCATGCCTGGGCTCTAGGGTTCCTGGACTTGTATCTCCAGTTTGAGGGTTCAGACCAGACAGAGAATGTGCAAGCAGATGCTAGATCTCCCACATAAGGTGGAGAATCTCCCTGGCAAGGGAGTCCAGGGGCTAGCGCCTCCCTCCTGCCAAAAGCATGCAGAGGGTCACAATGCTGTTCTTTTCCATGGGGAACACCAGGACTTGCTTATCCCCACCGGTGGGCTGTGGGCTGCAGGCAAGTGGGCATCAGCCTAGGAGTCACTGCAGTGGCGGTGAGGAATGGGGACCAGGCACTGGTGCTGACAGCGTAGAATGGTCAAACAGTGGGTTGCGCACCTCCATCTCCCCTGTCTGTGAAGACACTGGGTCAAGCTCCTGGCAGCAAGGCCTGAGACAAGATGAGAGGAATCCCCAGCAGATAACCCCCTCCATTCCCCCGGGGCACTCACTGGTGCCAGGCCTGGGCACTCATACACAGTGAAGTCGCCATCTTCATTTTCCTCATCGGAGGAGGCTGACTCCAGTTCTTTTGGAGGTTCCTTATGCCTGGTGGGAGCAAAATAGCTGGGTCCTCTGTGCACTCTCCAAGGGTCAGGGGCCCAAAGGCAGGTGCTCAATGTATTGTTGCCCTGGGTAGGAGCCATGGGCTGGGATTGGGGGAGGGCAGGGAGTAAGAGGTTGCTAGCAGGTAGGGGGAGGACGGCCAGTGAGGTGTGGGTGAGGCGGGAGGTGCAGGGGGAAAGTGGCCACTTCAGGCAGGGCGCTCACCGCTCCAAGCACAGCATCTGCTGTCTCTGGTGCTGATAATGATACATCTCAGCGCTGTGCGCCAGCCTCTGATCCCCAGGCTGTGGAAGGGGCAGAAAATCTTAAGCACTTGTTAGGGCGCACAAATGAAAGCGTGCCTGGTGGGGGTAGAGCTACGCACCGAGATTCGCGGTGTTGTAGGTGATGTGGGCCCCTTGGCTGTGGCAGCGTAGTCAGCCTTCTGAGTCAGGCGGATCTCTCGCTGAAGCCTGAAGGAGTTTGGGGTTGAGAGTGTTGTTATGGAGCTGATGGTCAGATCCTACCCACCAGCTGGAGTCCGAAGCTCACCTACGCCAGCAGAGGGCTGCCACAGCCAGGGCGGCTGTGCTCGCCAAGCAGAAAGCCAGGATCAGCACTGTGAGACAAAGAGGCAACTGAAGCCTGAGGAAAGTCTCAGTCTACCTCTCCTAACCCTTTGGTGCCTCCTCCTTCCACCCACCACATGCCTATCCTTTGTCACCAACTCGGACCTACCAAGGGTGAGGCCATTTCCATGCCGTCCCTGGGGCTCCAGTGGGGATATCTGCACAGGCCCAGAGGATGCCCGGGAGCTCAAGGAGGTGTGGGGTGTGGGCGAAGAGGTTCCATGAGTAGAGGGGAGACTGGGCTCCAGTCGTTGACCCCACTGTGAGAATTCCAGGGTAGCTGCTAAGGTCAGGCATACAGGTCAAGTCAGCAGGACTTGCCTTCGGTCAAAGAAACAGGATCAGGGTAGTGTGCATGGGGTGAGGATGGGGAGGGGGGTCCTCACCTGGTTCCAGGTGCTTCTGCACAGACTCAAGCAAGGGCTGTGCCGTTAGCTTTGAGTGCCCAGCCTCCTTCTCCTTCAGTGCCAGTTCCTGGGCCAGAGAGTCGATCTCCTCTTCCAGTGTGGGCTGGGATAGGCCCTCCCCTGAGGAGTGTGATGGGCCATCATATACAGAGGCCCCAGACCCTTGATAATACCTGCAGCAAGTAGCCTCCTGAGATGGAGAGATCCATCCAAAGTTTCACTATCTTGCTTTCCATGGTGACAACCAAGGGAGCTTCTTTGAGTCAGGGGTGGGAGAAGGGGAGAGAGGAGGCAGGGAAGAGGAGACAAGTAGAGAGGAAAGCTAGGGTGTGTGCAGAGAACCACAAGAAGAGAAAAGAATGGAACCCCTTATCATAGCTAGTCTGCACATAGGGTGGGCAGAGGTTGGAAGTCAGTGTGGATCCTATCCTGCCCAACCCCAGGCACCTTTTCTGCCTAGAAGGAGAAAGAGAATCCTGAAGGATCAGAGCAATGCCAAAATATACCAAACACGTAGGCTCTTCCCAGGCAGTTAGAAGAGAAGTTGCCTGCGGGGAGTGGGGGGACGGGTAGGGTGGACCCTGGCTGGTTCTCCCTCAATACCTCACAGTCCAAAGAGAGGCTCCCAAGCTGGGCACACTGTAGCATGATGCATGGCTTTTAATCCCAGCACTTGGGAGGCAGAGACAGGTGGATCTCTGTGAGTTTAAGGCCAGCATGGTCTACAGAGTGAGTTCCAGGACAGCCAGGGCTACATGGAGAAACCATGCCTTGAAAGACCAAAATAAAAACAAACAAACAAACAAAAAGCTCCCACATAGGACTCAATCTTTGGCCTTCTTTCAGGGTTCCTCTTTACCACTTCCTCCCAGGAAGCCTGGCTGGCCACATCCCAGCACCTCTCAGGTAAAGCTCTCATCACTCTTGAAGAGGGATCCGGATATACTGAAGGCCACCACCACAGGGCTGGCACCTCCCAACATGCTGAGTGAGGGGCACAGGATAAGTGAGTAAGAGAGAAGAGGGGGCTGCATAGAGGGTGCAAGGACAGACAGCTGGAACAACTTTTGGAGACCTGTCATGGTTCAAGCATAACAGTCTGACCTCTCTGCCTCCCCGAGGTCATCCTCTACCCTGGAGGACTCAGCCGCCGTAGGCCTCAACCTAGCTCCAACACTGGGTCAGTGCCATCTTGAAAGGTTGGAGTGGCTTGTCACTCTGGTCGTGGACCTGAGCATTCCATGATGCTCAGAGGGATGGGTAGCCAATATCACGAGGCTTTAAGATCCTTAGGTATGAACCCACAGGGCAGGGAAGGGAAAGAGGAAACACATCTCATACATCCATTTTCCCTGACCCTATACTCTGCCATACCAGAAGATTGGTGATTCCTTGGCACACAGAACCCTCTCTGGTCCTCCTGGAAGGATTGAAGGCATGGTCCACAGGCATGTGCACCTGGTGGGCATTTTGCCCGCCTCTTCAGTGCACAATCCAGGCTTCCAGGACAGGTGGTAGCATCTGAGGAAGAAGCAGAGGCAGGGCCCCTCACAGTCCACTTGGCTGACCGCCAGCCCCCACAGCAGCAGCTCTGCTTAGAAAGCCCTCCCCCCACAAAGCTGGCCAGGCGGAGCTCTAGGCATTGTTCTGGGTGGGCCCTGATTTCCTATTGCCAAGTGTCAGGATCAGGAAGCAAACAGTCCCAAGTCTTATGGGAACTATCTTGCCCCACCCACTCCCCACAGTCTTGCTCCAGGCCTAAGCCTTATGCTTAAAAGATAAACCAACCCAACTGTCCAGTCGGCTTTCCAGGGAAGGACTGCATAGTTCTCCAAGGCTGGCTTTTGACCTTTGTGTGGCTTAGAGTGAGCCAGAACCTTTCATCCAGATTGCCACTGAGGACAGAGCTCTGTTCTCTCTTTGGCTCTGGAGCAGCAAAGGATGCTGTGTAGACATTTCTCCTAAACACTGGGGCTCCTCCCTAGACCCCATCACATATAACCCTAGAGTTAGTCTGGCAGCCCACAGAACAAATGCTCAGTCTAGAAGACAGTGGCTGTCTCTGCCTAGCCTTTGTTTTCAGGGCACTGGAGTTTGGGAGACCTAAGATGGCACTGGCTTAGATACAATGAGGGCATTGAAAGGCCTGGGCAAATCGGTGTTGGGGATGCCAGTCTAGGTCATAGTTCTGAGTCACATTTTTGTCGCTTGGGGCCCAGAGCACAATGTTCTCTTATACCTGCCAGTCAGCCCCATCCTGACACAGCTACACAGGGCAGTGAACTTCATGCGTCAGTTTCTCCTATGGGATGGATAAATCCCAGCCTGGGACTCTGGTCCCTGTCTCGGAAGCCATCAGAGCCAAGGGACTGCAGCAGGACCACCACCTCTGCCTGTGTCTCTAGCCAACCAGATCCTTCCACTCCATACTGCAGGCAACACTGTAAGGCCCCCGGGATGTGTTGACCATGTCCTTCTACAGACTTTGGCTTAGTTTCCTTTGTAATCTAACACTCTACATCTCCTGCAAAGAAGTTTCAGAAGCTCTGGTGGCAAGTGGCACACTGAATCCCAGACTAGGCACCTTCTATCCACCACAGACTGCCAGCAGCCTCCAGTAACAGCAATCTGAGCCTGGGGCTTGGGAGAGTTAAACAGCATTGTGCCAGGAGGCTTACACAGACTCCACCCACCAGCTGGGCTCCAAGTCCCTGCCCCTGGTGCTGACAACCTATTCGAATCTATGCTAGGCACGCAGTACAACGCTGGCTTTGGTGGCCTCCCTAGACCACCAGCCTTTTGTATAATCTTGGGTAGAAAGTCCCCCTCCAGCCTGGGTCCCAGAAATAATGGCAGCTGGAGAGTAACTGGTTTTCTACCCATGCTAAGTTACCAGCCCTTCCTGGGCACTAGGTGTGATAAGGGAAGGCTTAGCATGGGGCCATGCCTGGTCTCTGCATTCAGCTACAGAGGCCAATGAGCAGAGGCCAATGTCTGCCCAAGAGATTCAGTACTATGCCTTAGTTCCATCCCTGAGGAGGATCCACCAGGGAGGCAGCCTATTTAGCACTTCTGACAAGGCCTGGTCTGGCCATCCACCCTCCTCAAGAGTCTCTTCCAGACATGCCAACCTTCAGGCCAGTTCCTGGGTTGCTTGCCCAGGAAGAGGTCTGCCCAGCTCTTAAGGCCCTACATCCAGACCTATCTTGTTAGAGGCCCAGTTGTGCCACATACCAGTCACCTCTCGGTGCCCTCAGTTTCTTCATCTGTAAGCTGGGCTCAAAGCAGTTCCCATACATAGTTCCAGAAGAACTCAGCGTACATATGGGCATCCTCTCCCACTTCACTCCCCTCAGGGAGATACAATTTGGATCCTGTGACTTCAGGACCCATCTGTCAAGAATGTTCTCCCAGTCAGGGAGTCACACTCTTCTGAAAGGTCAATACACAGACCTCAGACCAGAAGACTGGGTGGTGCCTGCCCTTCAGGGCAGGGTATGGGGGCAGCTTGATCCCACTAAGTTGGAACAAGACTCTAAGCCTGGAACCCTTAGACTTTGCCAGGGAACCCCTCTCCACACATACACACAAATGAGTCAGGGTTGACAGGCAAGATCTGCAGACACCAGGAACAACCCTGCCAACTGGAAGCCCCAGAGACACAGAAACAAAGAGACAGGAACCTTGAGGGGCCACCAGGAACCAGATGGCTCCAGACCCAGAAAGACACACACCAGACTGACTCAAGGACTCACAAAGACCAAAAGCGAGTGAACATTCGCCACCAAGGACCTGAGGGAAGACTCATCTAGCATGGCCTTCTATAGGCCTGACCTGTTTACCCAATTCATGCCCAGTGGACCGGGCCTGCCTGGCCTATGGGCCTGGGTAAGGCCGGGGCGGTGGCAAGGAAGACCAGGGCGGCGCCGGGTGGCAGGATTCCCCGCCTGGCAACCCCAACCACGGAGCAACCCACAGCCTGCGCCCAGAGCGCTCGCTCACCCTGGTGGCGGGCGGTGGCACCATTCAGGGCCGCTCCCAGGATGAGGCCGGAGAGCAGCAGCCGCAGCAGCCGCAGGTGCCGCGGGGAAGGCGGAGGGACGGGCGTCGCCATGCTTCAGCGCCGCCACCCAGGCAGCATGGCACCCTACGGCCCCGGGCTGGGTACCCACTCCGGGAACCGCGACTGGAGAAGCCGGGAAGCGAGAGGGGCGGAGGAGGAAGAGGAAAAGAGGAGGAGGCGGCGCCGACGTTGCGGCAATGGATCCGGGATGGAATGGAGGCGCGGCGGCCAGGAAAAGTGTCGGGAATGCGCCTGCGCGCTCCACCTGCGGGGGCGGGACATCTCCTCTAGTCTTAGCCCCCTCCCTCTGCATCCTTTTGGGGGTCTCTTTCTTCAGGGGGCTGAGTGCCTCGAGCCCTCTTGCCTCTACAGCAGGATACCCAGAAATCTGGCGTGGGTTGACTAGCGGCGGGCGTCCCAGGATGCACGCCTTCTTAGTGGTCCGCCTGACAAACCCTCACCAGCCACCCTGTTAGAACGGAGGACCTTAGACTAGGGGAACACCAGGGACAAATCCTGGCTATGTATACTAGGCTGACTGTTGCAGGTTTGCAAAATGTATCCCACAAAGAATAAACAGGTGTATAGAGATACACAGGTGTACTCAGAGACGCACCCGGGCTTTCTAAAGCCACAAAGAAAAACAAACACAGCAGGCTCACAAGATCAAGTCAGGCTCGTTCCCGAATGATGCCACCAGGGGGCAAGAGTAACTTGACATTGTTGCTGACAGTCGTCTGGGAGCTGTCCAAGGTGGTCATCGTCCCAGGTGATGGCTTTCAGCTGCCTTGAGTCACAACATGGACACGTGGTGCCTCATGATTACCATTCACTTACAGGCCCCTGCGAGCACACTCCACCCCCGCCAGAGACCTCCCCCTGGTTGAGTCAAGAAGGTAATGTTGAAGCTCAGCCTGGTGGTTCATGACTTTAATCCCATCACTCACTCAAGATGCAGAAGTAGGCAGATCTCTGTGAGTTTGAGACCAGCCTGGTCTACATATCAAGTTCCAAGACAGCTAAGGTCACACAGAGATACCCTGTCTTATGGGAGAAAAACAAAAACCACACACAGAGAAAAGAAGAAGGTTGAGTTCCCCTTCCCTACACTTCTTCCCATCCTTCAGGCTGGCAAACTCAAAGAGGAGGCTGTCAGGCTGTCAGTGCAGGTTTATAAAATATATCAAATGATTCTCTGTGTGCGTGCATGTGTGTGTGTGTGCTTGCGTGATGCGCATTACCATCCCAACCCAGCCCTCAAGGCACTGACTGAACAGAAATAGAGTCTGAGCTAACTTCCCACAAAAGAGGCAAGAGGCAAGTCCCATACTCACGTCACACTTTCCACCCAGAGAACACAGAAACTTAGGCTGTGGGGTGCAGGCACATGAAGGTGTGACCTTCAGGCTTACTGACACTTCAAGTATCAGCTGGAAAAAAACTTGGAGTGAAGCCTCAACGCCTATGGATGTCATCAAGGAGGACCTGAGGTTTGTTAGGGTTCTGTCAGTCAGAGAAAACTCAGACTCGGAGACAACTCCAGACCAGTGTAAGCAGGAGTGCCAACATTGCCTCAGGTCTGGTACAGAAAAGGGAGGAAGCAAGAAAAGTCAGTATCTCGGAACCAGGTTTTATCCGAATAACCAACACAGCTGGTAGGAGAACAGGCAACAAAATATGCCCCACCCTATGAACACTTCACTGCTCTAGGAAAAATCTTTTATTACAAAATTTTTTACAAGTAGGCATGGAACTGACTCCTAGCTCGTAAGCTCTGGTGCTTGCCTTTCTAAAGGCTCAGACAGAAAGTTCCCAGGGTCCTGAAAATCAGAACAAAGGTCCCATTCCGAATAGACCTCATCCTGAATCACAGGTTAAAAGACCTGACATCGCAGGAAGAGAGAGGACTAATTGAGAACTTGGGGCTGCGCACCTAGGCTTTCTGTGAATGTAGATAAGAAACGTCTATTTCCAGGCTGCTTCAGGGTCAGAGATGCCCTCGGGGAGGAAGGGAGATCAGGGAGTTGGGAGAAGCTCCCAGTGCACCCCCTAGAGGGCGCCTGGGGACTTGGCAGAGCGCACCTGGCGCAGGAGCAGGATCAGAGCTGCCAAGATCAGGACTGTGAAGAGCAGCAGGAGAGCGACCCAGGAGCTGAAGTGGGTGCCCTTACGTAGTCTCGGGAGGTCAGCGGGAATCAGGTTGGTCAAATTCAGCATGTAGCCCAGCGCCCAGCCGACAGCCGTGTCTGCGGCCTAAGAGGGGGCGTGGCGTGGCATCAGCCTCCCAGAGTCGGAACCAAGAATCCTCTGACCCCTCCATTTACCCACCTTCTTTTGGAAGAGCACTCCGCTGAAAGAGCGTTCGTCGAAGTGGTAGCCACGGCTCAGTAGCTGATGTATGAACATGGCCACAGCGCAGTAGTCAGCCAGGCGGGTCTGCTGCCCTGGCACTCGGGCCTGAAGCTAAGAAGAGAGCGAGACACCGTTAGTTTCAAGACCATGAGGAGCTATGGTCCGATGGGAATAGCAACCCCTCATCCGCTACAGCTGAGGCCAAGAAAGGCACACACAGGAAATACACAGAAAGACCTAGCCCAAAATGCCCTTCCCAGGCAGACACTCCTCTGGGATAAACCTCGTGACTGCTGGAAGGCCTTGTGTTCTCCCCTCCCAACATCTGGATGGAGAAGACAGCAAGGATGGCCACTAGGAAATAGAGGGTAGTAGTGTCCTTGCATCATAATCAAAGGAACAGAGGTCCAGGCTTAAGTGTTGCTCTCTGACCAACTGGTCCTACTTTTCTGAGACCTTCCTGGGTGCCTAAGACTAGAGAGACTTATTTCTCCAGGAGACATGGTAGCCACCTTACACTCTAGCAATCAAGGACTCTCTATTCTTCCTTCCCTGGAACTATTATTCAGTCCATGTCCAGAGCCAGGAATCTGGCAGTATCTTCAATTTCTCCTGGCATACCCCAAGCCCTGCTGAATCTCTCCTGAGTATTCTTTTCTTACTAGTGGGACATTCTTTTCCATACTTTGTCCTAGATACCTGCCTTTCTGTCTCTTTCTGCTTTGAGGTCCCTGTTGTCACAGAGCCTTTGCAATACCCATTTCACGTGTTCTCCAGGCCTTGATTGTAGGATCAGGCTCTGAGGAGACCACTGAAACTCTAGCTTACTCAGCCCCAAACTCCCCACAGTAGCCTGGTTGCTTCTTCAGTCTATGGCAGACAGCATTCTGAAATGACTAAGTCTCTCTATACCAAGATCAATTGAAGGGGAAAGCTTCCTGCCCAGCCATGGAGAATATGGGAACAGGCCTCACCTCAGCCCAGGTCTGGTTGCAGGTGATCTCTGTAGCTTCCTCCAGCTGCTTCAGGGTTCTCACAGGCAGCCCCATCACTGTCTTCAGGAAGTCCACAGTATAGTAGAAAGCAGAAAAGGCCTGTGGGAGAAAGGGGTGTGCATTCATGCTATCACTACATGCTTAGGGTCTCCCGCCCCCACATCCATCTACCCACCAGACTCACTATGAAGTTCCCAGCCACAGGAGGCTGGAAGACACCATTGAAGGAGCATTGGGAAAAGGGGCAGGAGGAGACGCTGAAGAGCCTAGAGACGAGGTCACGACAGAGAGCAACGTTGCCGGTCCCTGACAGGCTGACAATGGCACTGCTGTTGAAGGTCTGGGGACGCTGACCCATAGTGCATGGCGACTGGTAGACTTCCCGGAGCAGCACTTGGGTGGAGTAGCCCTTTGGCCAGCAGGGGTGGAATTGATGGCTCTAGGAAGTTAGCCAGAGTACAGATAGAATTCCCCACTCCAGCTACTGCCTTCCACCCCACCCCAGAGCAGAACCGTGGCAACTATTCAAACAGTAAACCTTTTAGCCAGGCATTCAAGATTCTGAGATGATTCCCTGGTTCTCCTTATTCTAAGCTCCCATTCCTGTCACTTTATAACCACCAAGTTCCTCCTCACCTATCTTCAAGGTGAGGCACACCTAGCTGAAGAAGTTGGGTGTTGGTTGAGGCTGAGGCAGACATCATCATGGAGACAGGGACCCCCGTGGGTCTCACTGCTATGTGTATAGCCACTCTTAAGGTCCCTGAGGTCAGTGTGAGCTGCTTTTTGGCTATGCTCTGTTGCCTTTTGTCCCTTCTCCCTCCCTTCCTCCAGAAGTTGTTAGTGTGGTATTATGGTTGAGTCTGGGTACACACCTGGAGGGCACTGGCCAGAAGCCTGTGGAGAACCTGGTCTCGACCATAGCAGAGGAAGCTATGGGTATAGACACGATAATGCTGACCATAGAGTCGCAAATGGACCTCATTGTCCGGATCTTCAGATGGACTGGTCATCTCAAAGGTGATCTGTGTTGAGGCACCCCCAAGGTCCATGGCCCCCAGTGTTCCCTTCCTTGGTCGTATCCACCGGCCTACCCAGCCATACTGTGGAGAATATAAGTTGGATTAAGACTGTGAGCAAGCAAGCCTGGCAAGATCCCAGGTTCCTTGGGCCGGCTGCAGGGCCCACCTTGATGAAGTTCTCCAGCAGGTAGTTGGCGGTCACCCAGCCAAACACCCCTTCATCCTGTCCCGAGAGGATGCGAGCACCGCGGAAGTCAAAGGGGTACTGTGTGAGCGTCTGTGTCACTGCCTCAAGCACCCTGGCTGTGGCCTCTGGGCTGGTCAGGCTGTGGAATGGGGGGGGGGGGACTCTGATGGAGCTCATCCCCAGATGCCTTCTGCCAGGCTTGCCCTCCTGAGAGCTTGCCAGGGAGGGGAGTTCTACTCTGCTGAAGGGCTGTGCAGGCCCCTGGGCCAAGTCAGGGTATAGGTACTCACTTGAGCAGGCGCATGCCCGCTGTGGCTCCCAGATAGAGCGGTGTGCTGGCATATCTGTCTTTGGGCACATCCCGAAGTGCCTGTTCAAGACATTCGACCAGACTCTGGCCTGCTCTGGAAGGGTTATTTGCGTAGCTGGAGATGCCACCACCTAGAGGGAACAAGGAGTTGGGTCCAGGCTTGGTGAATGGTTTCCAGCATCTGCTATTGAAGATGCTTGAACACACCTCCCCAGCTTAATCCCAGAGACACCCAAACTGGAGACAAAGGGTCAGGTATCATTCAGAGTCTCTGATGCTGCCGCCTGCCTAGTAGCTGTGGGCACAGGTGCCAGGAGAAAGACTTTGGCATTGTCAGCCTAGCCTAGCCTCCATAGAACATGCTGGGATACACCCTTAGATCCTCAGAGGCCCACCTGCCTCATCTATAGTGTAGAGATTGGTCTTGGGCCATTAAACCCCAAGGCTTCCACCTGCTCCCTAGGGCTTCAGTTCCAGAACATAAAGTACCCACAGCCCCTCCCAGGTCCTGGGAACTCAGCCTCTCCAGCCTCTCCTTTTGAACTCCGTACTGAATGAGCCCCACCTAGCAGCAAGCAGAGGAGAATAACTATTTGGACCCGCAATGCTAAGACTGAACAGGAACCCAAAACCATGCTCGCCTTGAACATCACAAGAGCTGTGCTGGCCCACGATGCCGGTATCGTTTTCCTTGTCCGCTGGCCACTTGTAGACAAACATGGATGTGTGTGAAGAGCCAGCATCCAGAACAATGCCATACTGTGGGTGGATGTGGTAAGTCAGCCTGAGGGTTGTGGAGGCTCTTTTCCCACCCAGTCCAGCTATGTATCAAATCACACACTGAAGTTCAGGTCATCCAAGAGCATTCCCAGTGATAAAGATTGAATGGACAGAGACTGACCAGGACTTCCTGCTGTGAGCCCCCCCCCCCCCACACACACCTCCACAACTGCCTGAGGATAGCACTGACAGGCACCAGAAAGTAGACTTCCTGGCAACAGCAACTGAGGGGCTGTGACAAGGACAGAGGGCCACATCTGAAATTTTGCTCTGTTCAGGAGAAGCAAAGCCAACGGCTACTCTTCCTTCCGTCCCAACTCTACCTGTATCTGCTGGAGCCATAGCCTAACCATAGGATGTGGAAGTAAGCACCACTGAGAAAGAACGTGACTGTGGTTGAACGTACAAGGTCTCCAATTTATGCCCCTGTCTGGGCCTAAAAGCCAGGAACAGGGAGAGGCTGGTTTTGTAGAGCAGAGAAGGACATTGGATGGGCCTTCTTTGCAGCTCCAAGGGGCTGTGCTCCAGCTGAAGAAGCCTGGCTGGACACCAACCTGGGGCATGTGCCAGTTCTAGCCTGGGAAAGGGCTGCTCCAGTCCTCCTGCACAGCGGAGAACTCCTCCAGAGCCAGGCAGATACAATGATGCAACTCCCACACCCCACAGCTCATCCAGCACCGCTACAGAGCTCTCTCCCTTCCATTCTAGATCCCTGAGGCTGGGATGTCTAGTCCGCACACAAACTCAGAAAAAGATCAACAAATGGTTAAAGGCTTCAGCCTCTAGCCGGAGGCGGCTGAGGATTAGAGATGGAGACCCCTTTAGAACCAGCTAGCTTCCTTTGCCCTCTTTCAAGTGTCACATTCAGACCTTGGTCTGAGAGGGGTTGGAGAGCCCTAGTGTGTGCTGTCCCTTATCTGGAGCTGAGTCTAGAACCAGTGCTCTTCTCTAACGGCACGCTCGAGGTGCTGCCCGGAAATGGCGCTGGACTTGGGGCGGAGGTTCTTGCCACAGCCCGGGAGATGGGAACCCCATGAAGGGAGCTGGAAGACAGCTCCTCTGCTACTCCCGCAGCTCCGTCGCGAAGCCGCAACAGGGGAATTCCCACAAACTTTGCCTCCAGTGCCTCGGGGCTCCGGAAGCGTCGCTGTCACCCCGCGGACACAGTAAAACGAAGTGCGGAATCTAGGACCCGGCCGGAGGCACAGTCCTGCGCTGGTGTGAGAGCGCAGGGCGTTCTGGCGCGCACCTACAGTCCCCGACAGGCACCCCCTAACCCCAGGGCCAGCTGCTTCCCAGCGCCGCAGTGAGCGCGTGCACCTTGAGGGCGGGCGGCTCCCGGACGTCTTGGGTAGGGACGCACAGTAGCAGGAGGCCGGCGAGGCCCACGGCAGCCAGCAGCAGAGGTGGCACCAGAGACATCAACTTTCCAGCCATGGGAACGCGCGGGAGAACACAGCGGGGACCCCGGACAGCAGGCAGCGGGGAGGCCCGGGTGGCCGGGGCCCCAGATTTAGGCGCAGGGGCGGGGCTGAACCGGCCCCGCCCACATTGAGGCCCTCCCACCGCGGGACCTGTCCAAAGTCCGCCCTGCCTCTTGCGAAGACACAGGTGAGTGAAGGGGTGTGGGTGACTCAGCCGCACCACCCCTCCTCGCACAAGTTCTTGCCTGGGTTGTCCCACAGCTATCAGTCACGTTCTTCCTTCCTGTCCACTCAGCATGGGGAGTTCCCAGCTCTGTCCTGGGGAGTCGTGAGAGAAGGATACCCGGTGTTGGGATTTGGCTAGGCTGATTCCTAGGCAGCCTTGCTTGGAAAATGCTGCACCCTCGGAGCCAATTTGTTTCTGGCCAGGGAAAGGCAAGCCAGACCTTTTTGTCGACATAATTAAATTTCAACTACTGGGTGTTGGGTTGAGGCCAGAAGGGCACAGGGGTTCAGCATCTGCTTGTGGAGCAAACAGGAGCTACTGTGACGACTTCCTGGACTAATGAGTACCCAGTGTCTCCTAACTGAAAAGGGCAAGAATGATCTGCCATCATACAAGCCCAAATGGGAAACTGAGGGCAGATGAGGCTGTCTGTCTCCGAATTTTATCTCAGGGCCTTGACCACCCCTGCTGCTCTCTTTGCCTAGGAGACAGACACAGAGACCTAAACTGAAGAGGCTACAGGGGACGGAGGACACCTTATGCACAGATCTCATCCTACAGGAAGTGTTCCAAAGCAAGCTTACATCCTGGTCAGCAAGAAGTTCCTGGACACTGGCTGGGGACTGGGAAAGTGCTGGCTCTGGCCTCCCCCTCCCCCTCCTCTTGACCCACAAGCTAGAACACAGACAGGACTTCCTGGCCAGCAGCCATGCCACTTCATGCCCTTACAACATGGGAATTCCAGCAACACAAAGAATCCCATCCATGGGGCAGCAGAGAGCCATGTGGTGAGACCACCAGGGAGCAGGGCTGCCTCAGCTGGAGAATGGCCTTTGCTGCAGGCATGAGGCGATGCCTTGGCTGCTGGACAGGCAAGGACAATAACAGGGCTGGAGTTGCTGCCCTGGCTGAGGGTCTGGTGTTTCAAGCCCAGCAAAGGATTCTTTCTTCTAGCTCAGGACCCCAGAGGGGAGGAACCTTGGAGGTGGCTCAATCTCTTCAAAGCCCAGCTTGTGAGGCTCCAGAAGGGAATCTCTGGGTGTGGTCAGCACTGAACACGAGGCTCTGGTTTCCTGCTAGCTCTCTCATCCCATGCTCCGCCCCCCCCCAAGTTCTTTTGTCCATTCCTGATAGGCCAGAAGAGGCAGAGGCACCAGAGGCCAGGAAAGGAGGGGACACTGTATAAAAACTGTATAAAAAGTCAGCATCCCTATTCCAAGTCCAACAGGGCTTCCTGATGGGCAACTGGGGACCTGAAAAGATGAGACAGAGGTGGGGCAAGACCTCTGACCCCTGCCTTGGGAGACACTCATGGCCAAGGCCCCAGATTAGCCTGCCAAGGATAGAAGGCTCAGCGTTGGGAACAGCTAGGACAAAGGCTGAAGATAGCCAGGGATAAAGGAGGGGCAATGACTTCAGGCCCTGGGTGGGGTGGGCTCCAGATGTGTTGTGTGTGTGGCTTGGCTCTGGTTCAAGCAGAGGAATGTGGAAGTCTAGAGTCAGAACCTCCACCCCTCCCCTCACCCTGCTTGGGGCTTCCTGCTAGAACTGTAAGACCTTAGCTGCCCTGCCTCAGTTTTCTCACTGTGTTCAGAAGCTGAAATCCCTTCAGTGGAGGTCCCCAACAAGGCTGCCCACCTCTCCCCTCTCCCTTCATCCCTTCTTTCTTTCCTCCTGCCCCTATTCCTCTCTCTCTCTGTCTCTCTCTCTCTGTCTCTCTCTCTCTGTCTCTCTCTCTCTCTCTCTCTCTCTCTCTCTCTCTCTCTCTCT
>JANHMN010000002.1:96163743-96175857 GCA_030674055.1 Rhabdomys pumilio | reverse complement strand
TCTCTCTCTCTCTCTCTCTCTCTCTCTCTCTCTCTCTCTCTCTTATATTTTTGGTTGTGAACCTAGCCTTTAACGGCTGAGCCATCTCTCCAGCTCTCTCTCTCCCTCTCTTTTATATTTTTGGTTGTGAGCCTAGCCTTTAACAGCTGAGCCATCTCTCTAGCCCTTTCTCTCTCTCTGTCTCTCTCTCTCTCTTCTGCTCTTCCCTCCTCCTGTTCTTCCTTTTTTTAAAATTTGCTTTTAGAGAGCTAAAGTTTTGGTGCAAAGGTTAATGGCACACACTGCTTTAGCAGAAGATTCAGGTTCAGTTCCCAGTACCTATATTAGATGGCTCACAACCTCCTGTAACTCCAGTTTGGGGCTGGGGGATCTAATGTCTCCAGGCTTCTTGGGCATCTGCATACACCTGCACAGCCCCACCCCCCATCCATGCTGCCACCAATACACACACACACACACACACACACACACACACACACACTACACATATTAAAACTTTAAAAAATTAAATAGAATAAGAATTTCTCAGGGTTGGAGAGATGGCTCAGCAGTTAAGAGCACTGACTGCTGTGCCAGAGGTCCTGAGTTCAATTCCCAGCAACCACATGGTGGCTCACAACCATCTGTAACGGGATCTGATGCCCTCTTCTGGTGTGTCTGAAGACAGCAACAGTGTACTCATATACATAAAATAAACAAATAACCCTTTAAGAAAAAAAAAAAAGAATTTCTCCTAGTATCTTTATTTTCCGTGTGTGAGTACACATATGCACATATATCTGTGTGCCATGTGCATGTCTGATGCCCATGAAGGTCAGAGGAGACCATCGGGTCCCCTGGAACTGGATTATAGACAGTTTTGAGCTGTATGAGTGCTGAGAATGAAGCCTGGGTCCTCTAGGAGAGCAACCAGGGATCTCAGCACCGGAGCCATCTCTCCAGCCCCTAAAAGAAATCCTTTTGTTGTTGTTTTGGTTTGGTTTGGTTTTATTTATTTTTTCAAGACAGAATCTCTCTGTGTAGACCAGGCTGGCCTTGAACTCACAAACCAGCCTGCCCCTGGCTCCCGAGTACTAGGATTAAAGGTGTGCACCACCAATGCCTAGCTTAATAAGCACATTTTAAAAAACTATTTTTATGTATATGAGTGCTATATGTGTATGGGCAGGAAGATCTCCTAGAACGGAAGCTAGAATTCATGATGAGCTGCCATTTGGTGGCCAGGAAGTGAGTTTGGGTCCTCTGCAAGTGATCCTAACCATTGATCTTGCCCATACTCTCTCCCCCATTAAGAAAATATTTTTGGTGTATATGTATGGATGAGTTGTATATTTATGTGTGAGAAAATGTGTGCACACTGATTAGTCTAAGGTACTTGGCCAGCAAGCTCCAGGAAGTGACCTGTCTCTGCCTCCTCCTTACAAACATAGGCAACTGCCCCTACTTTGTTGTTGCTTTACAGGGGCTATTTTGTTTTGTTTTACAGGGGCTGGAGATCACATACAGCCCCATCTTTCTGGTAAGCACTGAACAGACTGAGCTATCTCCCTAGCTAAGTACTTTTTTTCTTTATGAATTCATTCAGTCATTCAGCAAATACTGGGTCCCAGTGCAAGCCAAAGATAGGTTCTAGGTATCCACAGTGAGCAAGGCATGATCTTGCATTCATGTGTGGGGGGGTGTATGAAGGGGATATGTCCATATCCTACCTGTTCTGAAGAGACCAGGCTTCACATAGGTTCAGGGAATAGAGGAAGAAGTGAAATGCGGCCAGTGTGTAAGTTGTTGTGTAGAAGTGCCCCCATGTTAGACACCCTCACCCCTGGTGACCCCGTGGACAGTATCCTTCCCTCAGATGTTGACCTGTCCCTCACTTTTCTTCTTTACTGAATACTGACGTATCTCTAAATAATAATGTATGGTTTTCCTGATTTTCTCCCTTTTTTTTTAATTTTAGTTTTTTTTTTTTTATGGGAGAGGAGTGTTGAGGGGAGAACAGGGTTTTTCTATGTAGCCCTGGCTGGCCTGAGTCTTGCTCTGTAAACCAGGCTGACATCTAATTCACAGAAATCCACCATCCTATGCCTTTTGAGTGCTGGGATTAAAGGTAGCAGGACTAATAGGGTGGTGGTAGCCCATACCTTCAATCCCAGCAAGCATCCCCAACCACAATGGGATGGGCCCTCCCACCAGCAATTAGCCTTGCCTGCCTATAGCTACATCTAATGGAGGCGTAGTCTCCGTGGGCTCCTCCTCTCAGAAGGCTAACTTATGTCAAACTGACATACCACTAGCCAGCACAGCCTTGTCCTGAAGAGGGCTTTTTTCACTCAAATTGTGGTTTTTAGAGTAAGCCTTGTGGACATTGAAGGTGTCACTCACATGTCTCAATGTTAACTTTTTGCCCTGTCAGTATTCAAAATGGACAATATGCTTGGAGCTGTTGTCTGGACAGTATCTTGAGAACAGAATTGCTGGCTACAGCACAGGTCTGTGTCAAAGCTCACTAAATGCAGAGTTTTGCTTCAAGACAATCACAGTCCGCTGGCGGGCCTGAGTGTAGCTGACTGCTTTGCACACTCTGACTGCAAGCCCATACTTGGTTTGAGTAGTCACTAGATTGTAGAGAAGCACTGGGGCTTTAATCCTCTCTTCTGTGAGGCGTCGATCTTTTTAGGAATGGTTTGTTCTGGCCTTCCTGACTTGCAGGCTCTGGCCATGTGGCCTGGGTACCAGGTGCTTGGGTGGCAAGTTATTGAAGCTCCCAGGGTATCTGCACGATGTTCCAGGCTTGCTCGGTTGGACTCATGTCTGAGTAAGTACAGTGAGCTCATGGGATATTCCCTAAAGGCCTGTGGTTGGCTGATAGCAAGCCTCCATCCATCTGGATAATGCTTATGTAGGGGGATGTGAGGGAACGGCTCTAGCTCATGTTTTTCTGTGTGCAGAACTGAGTGTCCCAGCATCACTGTCACCCTGGGCCTGTGCGTATTGAGTGCTTTGTCCCCATCCCCCGTTTCTGCCTGAGTCCATCTCAAATGTGGCATCTGCTTTGGGGTCTCCAGGACTCTTCCACTCACCCCCTGGAATCCATCCCCAGTGCTTTAGGACAGGACTTGACTGAGGGAAGAAGCTCCCTCTCCCTACTTCCTGTTTTGATTTGTATCTTTTACGTGATTGGTTACTTTGGTTTTAGATGGGGCCTCATCATGTAGCCAAGGCTAATCTCAAATTCACAGTCTTACTTCACCCTCTTGGGTAATTAGAATTACAAGTGAGGCCCTACTATGTTCTACTTTTTAAAAAAGATTGTGAGATGGTAGCAGCTGGAGAGATGGTTAAGAGAGTGTACTGCTTCCAGTCAGTCAGAGGGAGCCCCATCATCCGTGTTGGGGGGCTCACAGCCAGCTGTCTCTCCAACTCTGGGGAGTCTGATATCCCCTATGGCCTCTGAAGGCACACCCCTCACACACGCACAAACCCAAACACAGTCACATAGACAAATATAATTAAAAATAAGAAAATAAACCCTAAATTAAAAAAAAACATACTGGCTGGGAAGTGGCGCACACCCTTAATCCCAGCACTCAGGAGGCAGGGGCAGGTGGATGTCTGTGAGCTCAAAGCCAGCCTGGTCTACAGAGTGAGTTCCAAGACATCCAGGGCTACATAGACAAACCCTGCCTCAAAACAAACAAACAAACAAACCACAAGTCCACATATGGCCCTTGCAGGGGACCATGTTCAGTTCCCACAGCCCACACAGTGGCTCCCAATACCTGTAACTCTAGTTCCAGGAAACTGACACCCTCTTCTGCCCTCTGCAGACTCCTGCACACACCGTTCACATATGTGCACTCAGCAGCACACACAGAACACATAAGAAAAAATAATCATTAATTAAAAACCTGTGCATTTTTCTTAGATTTACCACTGGTACATTGATTGGATGTTGTAGTTTTAAAATTTTCAAGATTTTTTCTACTGTTTGTAGAAATTCAGGCGACTTTAAATTTTTAAATGTTATAATTATTTGTATGTGTGTGTGAAGTCGGAGAACAGCTTTCTGGAGCTGGCTCTGTCCTTGTGCTGTGGCATAGAGGACTAGAGGCCAGGTCATTGGGTGTGGACAGTATCTACTCATGAGTTGTCTCACTGGTCCAACTCTCAGTTATTTTTTTAACACAATAATTTTATTTCACACTATGTGGTGCATCTAAGGAGCACATCATTGAAATAGCTTCCACATCACAACCACTCTGATGTGTGTGATGGTTTGAATATGCTTGGGTCAGGGAGTGGCACTGTTTGGAGGTGTGGCCTTGTTGGAGTAGGTGTGTCACTGTGGATGTGGGCTTTAAGACCCTCACTCTAGCTGCCTGGGAGCCAGTATTCTGCTAGCAGCCTTCAGATGAAGATGTAGAACTCTCAGCTTCCCCTGCACCATGCCTGCCTGGATGCTGCCATGTTCCCACCTTGATGATAATGGACTGAACCTCTGAACCTGTAAGCCAGCCCCAATTAAATGTTGTCCTTGTAAGAGTTGCCTTGGTAATGGCATCTGTTCATCAGTAAAACCCTAACTAAGGCAATGTTCAAGCACACCATAAAAGTGTTCTTGGTTGAAGTATGAAAGATTTTAGGTACTTAACATTCTGAGCATATTGAATTGGTCTCAGCATAATTTTCTTCAGTTAGATGAGGTGTTTGTTTGTTTGTTTGTTTGTTGAGACAGGGTTTCTCTGTACGGTTCTGGCTGTCCTAGAACTCTCTATAGACTAGGCTGGCTTCAAACTCAGAGATCTGCCTGCCTGTGCCTCCCGAGATTAAAGGCACTACCTGGCTTAGATGAGCTTCATAAGTTCAAAGCTTTGAAAAGTGAGCAGGTTGTAGTGATATCAGTGTGTGTTCCCGGGGATGCTTACCATAGAGCCTCTTACCTGGTTCCGGTCTACCCACAAAGGTCACAATTGAAAGGGGCTTGATGCCGTGGTAGTCACACACTCCATTCTGTTATCCCTAATTTCTTAGTCACTAATGCTTTCCAGTGCTCAGGGGTGCTTTTAGCAAACTTACAGCCAGGCATGGAGACACACACACCTGAGATTCTTGCACTCACGAGGCAGGTTGCAGGCCAGCCTGAATTATAGACTAGCCAGGTCCACATAGCAAGAGTCTGACTCAAAGGGTTGAAAACAAACTCATTTCCAGGTTCTCCATCAGGAACCTTCCTTCTAACTGGTCGACAGTAGCTCCTGGGTGGCCAGTCTTAGCTGTTTGTCCTCGTTTGCAGCATTGTTGGAGCAGAAGGATAGTCCAAATTAGCAGCACAATGATATTCTCCCAGTTCTGGCTTGTCTATCACTGCGATAATCCACGAATGCTCACCCTGATGACGGCATCTCTTACACACATCCTGCTTCCAGGGCTCACCACTGGGTCACTGTCACCCTAACACCCAGGATATTTGTTCCTGTGTCCTAGATCTTCTGTGTCTGAGAGATGGCACTGAAGTTCCATGTCTGTTTCTCCTAAGGAACTGGTTTGCAATGTAAGGAGCTTTGCATTCCTCACTTCTTGTTTAATTGGCTGTAAAGGACCTTTCCTTACAGTCTCCATTTGGCTTCCCTAGAATTCAGCCACTGTGCGCAACCCTTTCTTTTTAGCTTCTTTGTTTGGTCTTGTTTTTCAAGGCAAGGTTTCTCTGTGTAGTCTTGGCTGCCCTGGGATTTGTTCTATAAATCTGGCCTTGAACTCAGAGAGATCTGCCTGCCTCTGCCTTCCATGCTGGAACTAAAGGCATGTGCCACCACTGCCTGACTTCTCCCTCTTTGATTTTTGAGAAAGTTTCTGAGACCACTTTTGGTGCCATAGAGAAACCACCAATGTCACAAAGCATCCCAGTGGATTCTTAATCTAATTAATTTATCGACTAATTGACCACTAGAGGGTCTCAACTGATGCCCAGAATACTCTCAAATTTCTGGCCTTGACTGACCCTTTGACCTCAGCTGAGGTCACACATAGCAATGTCCCAAGGCTAGATGTATTAACCATGAGTGTGTCACCCTTGTTAGAACCTCAGTGCTTCTGTTTTATGGGTTTGACTGTTTTGCCTGCGTGTATTTATGTGCACTGACTGTGTGCAGTCCCCTTGCAGTTGAGAAGATGACATTAGAATCCCTGGAACTGGTTATGAGCCATCGTGGGGTGGTAGGGTCCTAATGAGAGAACTTAGGGAATTGGGGTGGGGGGCGGTTTAAGGGGCAAGCTGTGGATAGCCAGTGTACTTGGACCGGTACCCTGTAAATAGCTGTGTCCCTTTTACCCGATTGTATTACAGGATGGACACTGCTTCTGACTGGGAACTCTCTTCTTACCTTGCACTGGAAACCAGAAATCACGTAAACTGCCCTTCGGATAAAATTAGCTGGATTTGCCATGCAGGCCCAGGGGATTCTCGTGAGCCCACAATGCAGAGCAGAAGCTTCAGGGGACAGATTCTCCACGTGACAGCACTCACTGAAAAGTTGTCAGGACTTCGTGAAGAGCCTGTGGGTGCCAGCAGCAGTTACAGGAACTTTGCTCTGAAAGTGAGATGCACGGAATGAAGGCCGTAGTAACCCTGAAACTGGAGCCAGATGGACCAAATTTCTAGAGGAATGTCATGGGAACTCTGAGGAACACCCGTGTCCACAGGAGTTCCGTGCAAAAGGGAAACACCTGTGAATTGGGATATTTAAGCAAATAAGCCTTTTCCTCCCACGTTGCTTTGGCACACTGTCTCATCACAGCGGTAGTTACCCTAACTAAGGCAGCAAATTCTTGATTTAAAATTTTTCTTTTAAAAATGGGCAAACCCCAGGTGGTAGTGGAACACACTTTTCATCCTAGCACTTGGAAAGCTGAATCAGGCAGATCTCTGTGAGTTCAAGATTAGTCTTGTCTACAAAGTGAGTTCCAGGACAGCCAGGACTACACAGGACTCTGTGAAGCCATCTCAGAGAAAAAGTAAACAAGATAAAATGATAAGCAGACAAGTTTGATATGGTAGCATACTTCTGGAATCCCAGCTCTTGAGGGCAGGCAAAAGGCTCCTGAAATCTCAGGTCTCAAAAGCAGATAGAAGGTTCAGGAACTAAAGCCAGACTCACACAAGTATGGGATTTAGGGTCAAGCTGGGATCCAGGAGGTCTTTTATACAAGTAAGGAAAGAACATGTATTGAATTGACCTGGAAGTGGTTTTCTGGAGAATTATTATTTTGTGTGCCTGGCCATTTAAAGGACCCTATGTCCTTCGTGGTCAGTTGCCTCTTGAATTCTGGGAATAGGAATGGATATAAAAAGTGAGCAGAGACTTAGAGCTAGGAGTCGGATTCAGGTCTAGCACAGAAGAGGTTCCAGGAGACAGAAGAGAAAGGTCAGAGAGCAGAGTGAGAAGACAATTGGTGACAGCTGATCCAGGAGACACTGTTAGGAGGCAGAAGAGCCCAAGGAGGTGAAAAGGGAACTATAAAACAGAAAAGCAACAGTTTTCTTCTTTCTCTTCTTTTTTGACATTTTTTAAAAAGTAAGTAGCAATATTAAGAAGACATAGAATGCCAGGCTGTGGTGGTGCACACCTTTAATCTCAGCACCCAGGAGGCTGAGGCAAGTGGATCTCTGAATTTGAGGATAACCTGGTCTACAGAGTTCCAGGACAGCCAAGGCTACACAAAGAAACCTTGTCTTGAAAAAAAAAAAAAAAAAGACTGAAAACAGAAGGGGTCTCAGTGCCTTAAAGACTCCCTGGGTTCCGACTGCTAGCACCATATGAGGCCCCAGCACCCAGGACCTTCTTTGTTTCTATATTTTTGTCTTTTGCACAATGGTGGAGAGAACCATTCAACAGTCAGCCTGTCCAGGTGGTTTCCTGCACCTTGGCGTATATATTTGCATTTCCTAAGCATCATATCCTTAAATTATCTCATAGCTCATCTATTTTTTTACATTTATTCATTTGTTACATGCGTGAGTGAGTGCATGTGTGCCTGACTCAGAGCCAGCTTTCTGGAGTTGCTTCTCTCTGCCCACCATCATGTGGACACCAGGCTCTGAGTCTGACTTCATGTTTTCATGCATGTTTTGAGGCAGCAATGGATTTTCTTTGTCAATCATTGATGTAATTCATTGAAAAATATTAAAATAGCCTTGTGTTCCTTGTGACTAATCAAAGTTGAATGCAGTCCATATGACTCCAGGTTGGGGACACATGTTTTTCTTTCTTTTCAGAAAAAGAAAAACCCTGTTTGTTTGTTTTTTTTTTTTTTATCAAGATTAGGCTAACTTCTTACAGTTACTTTCTGGATTAAGTGTGCTTAGTATTGGAGTCTCTACTGCTTGGATTTATGATGTGAATGCCAGTAAACACATGTGCAGGCCTGGCATTTTCTTGGCATAATACTTTAAACTTTTGTTTACTGTCATTTCCGTTTCTTTGGTGGTTATATGGCTAGATAAGTGTTCTATTTTTTCCTTGAGCATTGATTTTGATTTTCTTAGAAATTATGCACTTGAAAGGGGCTATTATCTGCCTGGTATCTGAGGAGGCCAGAGGGCTTTTACAGCCCTTGAGATTGGTGTTCTGGATAGTTGTGAGTCACCACATGGTTCTCTGAAAGTTGCTAGTTTAAAATAAGTATTTTTGTCTTTTGAGTGTTTTGTGTGCACGTGTGTTCGTGTGTCTGGTGTGTGCAGAGGTCAGAAGAGGGCACCAGATCACATGGAACTGGAGATCCAGATGGCTGTGAGCCACCATATGGGTGCTGAGGGCCAGCCCTGGGTCCTGAAGACCAGCAAGTGCTCTTAAACATGGTGCCATCGCTCTAGTCCCAGAGTTTTAAATGCTTTTTTTTTTAAGCTTTGTATTATTTCTTGTTTGGTGTTTTGGAAATAGAATGACATTTTGAGTTTCAAATTCTGGATTTCTTGTGTTTGATCATGATTTTTTGTTGTGTTGTTTATTTATTTATTTGTCTTATTTATTTTGAAGGCAGGGTCTTGTTATATAGCTCTGGCTGTCCTGTAACTTACTAAATAGATCAGGAAGAGATCTAGGTCCTCTCTTTCATTTTTAAATGATCCCGTATTGACAGGTTCCAGAGATGAGCCTCTTGGCTCTCCGCAGCCTCACTGGTGTGGGCCTCTCAGGTAACTAGAGGACAAGTGTGACCAGGAGACTAAGGAGCTTGTTTGTCACCAGTCATGACACTTTGGAGCACAGCTTTTATCACAGGACAGCCTTGTGCAAACAGCACTGTCTCACTGTGACAGTCAGCCACCCCGTAGCCTCTCTCACCAACCTTTCTTAGCTAAGCCCACGCCATCTCCTGCTCTTAACTCCTGATCCCACGGACAGTCTCCTTCGTGTCTACTCATGGTATTTCCTGACTGTTCCATAAATGCAGTGAGGTATATAACATTGACCAATACTGTGCTGGCGAGATTTAGGTCAACTAGACACTAACTATAGTCATCTGACACAATGAAACTTCTATTGAGAAAATACCTTTGTTAAGATTGGGCTGTGGGCAACCAGGGAATGATGGTAAATGCCTTTAGTACCAGAAATCCAGAGTCAGAGGAGGCAGATCTTTGAGTTCAAGGCCATTCTGGTCTACATAGAAAGTTACAGGACAGTCAGGGTTACACAGAAAAACCCAAAACAACAAACCAAAACACAAAACAAAACCCCCAACAATGACGAGAAATTCTTCAGAAAAACTGTGTGGAGGAAAATGTTTGTCAGAGGCTCACAAAGGTGGAGGGAGGCTACAAATCTAATCCCCAGCGAGCAGGTCTACAGTTGGATGCATAACGTTGCAACCTTGAGTTCAAAGGCAATCTAGAAGCAAGACTTGTTCTCCTCTGAGAGTCCTATCTTTTAAGACCATCATTCTAACAGGTGATACTCACTCATGTGATAGAGGACAGTGCTCTTTACTTAGAGCCCGCTGATTTAAATATTAATTTGATATTAATATTAAAGCAGTATTTGACCAAATAACTGGATACCCTAATATAGTCAAGTTGACAATTAACACCATTATGAAGTCCAGTGAGCTTATTTTTATTTAAATTACTAATTGTTATTACTTATTATTATTGTGTGTATATATAATGGGGGACACGTGTGCCACAGTACATTTGTGGAGGTCACAGGACAGCTTTGTGAACTCGGTTCCCTCACACCTTTACACAGGTTCTGGGGTTGAAGCTAAAGCAGCTTGGTGTGAGAAGCAAGCAGAATTCAGGCCATCAGGCTTGCACAGCAAATTGTAACCTTAACCACTGAGCCTGATTTTAGTCTTTAAAGCAGTTACCAAACTATTTTACATGGTTCTGGAACATTGAGGTTTTCTGAAAAGCTATACCATATGCACAGCTGCATGTAAATGACAGAGTCCCCATCCCCGCCACATGACCAGGGTGTTCTGTTTTTGCTAATCTCATTCGGCACTTTCGTGTGGCTCATTTATTCTGGAGTGCGAGCGTCTGTCTGTGCATCCTCCTCAGAGGGACAGCTATGTCCACTGCATGCCCCAAGAGAGACTCCAAGTCAGAATTGTTATCTCCCCAGAGAATCACTTATTATTAGGTAGTTGTCAGGTGTTATGATTGTTAATATCTCTTGCCTAAAAACCTATTTGTTTGCCCAGCGTGACGGTGGGTGCCTACAATTCCAACACTGAGGAGGCCTGGAACTCAGATATTTTACTTGGGTTGACCTCATGAACTTGCAGAGATCCCTTTGCTCTTGCCTGTGTGGAATTACAGTGTGTACCACTATGCCCACTATGAATGCATTTTTATGTTAAATGACTTTCCTCTTCCTCCCATCTTAATCATCCTTTAGAAAGCATACACCATGTAAATATTTGCCTAGTTATTTTAACAGACATACTTTGTGCATCGAGTGTGACTGAGGAGAACGGTCCTGGAACAAGAGTGAGGCAGAGAAGCATCCAAACCCCCAAAATCTCATTTTGAGAACTGCAGGGTAAAGACTGATTCTTCCCTATTCTTGGCCTGCATGTGCCAGGGTACGTAGCATCATGACCTCAGACCCTCTTGAGGAAGTCAGTAGCCTCTTGGCCAAATTATAAGTTTAAACATCTGGAGTTCCCCTTCGTGCAAATGAAGTATTCCCAGCACCTCAGGCCCAGACAATAATGTACTCTCTCCCTGAAAAGCCCTGCTGTTTTACAGACTGTCATCTAAGCCAGCTGTTACCTTCCATCTCACATCTGTCAAGATGTAGCCTTAACTGGCACACCATCCTGCTTATAACATCTTAAACACCTGAAAGGACCCATATCACTAGTCGCTCCTACTTGCCACGCCTTGCTTGGCACTGTAGACGTCACATTAGTTTCATCTTGCATTTTCTCACAAGATAGCACTGCTGCTATTTAGGCAGTGTTCAGTAAGAGGTCCTTATTTTAACTACTCTTGTGTGCAAGTTTTAATTGTATGTATACCTGTGAACAGAAGTACATGTTTATGAGTGTGTGGGCGCACATGTGTACATGTACCTATGGAGGTCAGAGATTCACTCTAGGTGTCTCATACTGACTTAGAACTTATTAATTAGGCTATGCTAGCGTATCCAAGAGCTCCAAGGATGCTCCTGCCTCCGTCTTCCCAGCACTGGGATTACAAGCATGCACCACCACTCCCAACTTTTTATGTGGGTGCTGGGGATTGAACTCAGGTCCTTGTAATGTGTAACATGCACTTTACCAACGGAGCCATCTCCTCATCCTGTGTGCAGGTTTTCAAACATGTCCATAGAGTATTAGATGCCTGGCAAGGGTGTAGCATGACTATTTTCTGTGCCTGGCCCTTTAAAGGTTCCCCAGTAGCTACTCAACTGACTCCTTGGGAATGCTTAGCTGTTAGAACTGCTTCTTGACCTTATGCCCTTTGGTGACTTCTGGGAACAGGAGAGGAAAAAAAAGAAAAATGAAAAACAAAACAAAAAGCCAGCAGAGGCTGAGAGAGATTGACTAGGATGGGAGTAGGATTGGAGTAAGGTCCAGGAGACAGGGGAGGAGGGTCCAGGAGACAGGGGA
>JANHMN010000002.1:96101332-96149014 GCA_030674055.1 Rhabdomys pumilio | reverse complement strand
GGGGGAAGGGAAGGGAGAGGGGGCCGCCAGGGGACAGAGGGATCAAGAGAGCAAGAGATTAAGAGAGAGAGGAGGGGGCAAGCAGCCCCTCTTATAGTGGGCCAGGCCTACCTGGCTGTTGCCAGGTAACTGTGGGGTGGAGCATACCTAGCTGTTGCCAGGTAACTGTGGGGGTGGAGATTAGATAGAATGCTAACCGATAAACCAAGTTCCTACAAGCAGGCAGGTGAGGGGAGGTGGATGCAGGTTAAAGCTAGCCTGGGTCTGGCCTCCCAGTGCTAGCAGGGCGGTTCTAGGTGAATGCTTACAGGATCAAGCAGACACTTCTCAGACTCAAGGAGAGAGGCTCCCAGGCCAGTGTCTTGGTTCTGGGTTGCTCGGAGGCTTACAGAAGAAAGAGAGACACTGAAGGATAAATTTTAGGCTTCATGAGAATCAGTCTCTCAAGGATTAAAGACTAGCAGCTTCCCAGAAGCACTTTTTCCAGAAGTAACTTCCCAGTTTCACAAAGGGCACTTTTAGCAAGTCAGTTTCCGCATACCAAAACCTTTTATCTGATATAGGGGTTGTCTGATGGAACCACCGTCTAAGCAATTTTCAACCATACGAGACTTCCTGGTTTGCTAGGTATGTCGTGGGACTAAGTTATGCTAAGGCTACTTCAAAACCTAGGTGCCATCACTCCCAGAATTCACGCCAGAAACAACGGCTCTGCAAAAATTCTGCTACAGACCACCCTTCCGGCTGTGGACAGGCAGGAGGCTGAGTTAGGTCTGGTCAGTCCAGTGAGGGTAGCTCAGACTCCCTTTCTTCCATAGGACAAGGACAGAATAGCTGTCCACGTGGGGAGCGTGATGGGAGTTACTTAGGAGAGAAATGCCTAGGCCTTGGGGGACTAGAAGGGCCTGGTCTGAACCGTACACAATGAACAGAGTTAGAGGCTAGATCCTAGGATTCAAGTCCCGGAAACGCGCAGAGGTAACTGTATTAAAAGGGATTGAAGAAAGCGGAGTCAAAGAAGACTGAACTAGAGCCCAAGAGGGAAAGGGGGCGGGATCCCGGGTGGAGGTGCTGCACTCTGGGCCCGCCCCCCTGGGAATCTCTGCCACTGGCCTGGTCTCGTGACATTGGTCAGAAAGTCACGAGTATGGGCTGAGCCTGCAGCTGCAGTTGCAGTATGGCTTCGGAGAAGGATGTACGCGCACGGCTGCAGCACGCCGGCCAGGATCACCTCTTACGCTTCTGGGCGGACCTGGCTCCAGAGCCTCGAGCCGCGCTGTTAGCGGAGCTCGCCTCCTTGGAGGCCGACGCACTGCGTGAGCACTGCCAGCGCGCCTCCGCTGCAGGCGCGCTAGCCCCGGGTCCTCTGCCGGACCTGGCAGCGCGCCTGCAGCCCCTGCCCCCAGAACGCGTGGGCAGCGCGATCCGCTGCGACCAAGAGACACGCTTGCTGTGGGAAGAGGAAGGTAGGCATCGCCGTACCAGGCGGGGAGTGGGCAAGCGCTGGCCGTTGAGGCCGGAAGAGTTAGTGCCTACTGGGGTCGGGGGAGTGGGGACGGAGTGGAGGGGACGGACTCGGGAAGTGCTGCAGGGAGTGATTTGCCTTGCAGCTTTTTCCTCCTGCATTTAGTAGACCGGAAGTCATGCAGCAGCAGGCTCACCAAGGTTCTCCAAAGTGAAAGAGGCCTTGTCTCTCGTCTCCCCTCCAGGTTTCCGACAGATTGCTCTGAACAAAGTGGCTGTCCTGCTGCTGGCCGGTGGGCAGGGCACTCGCCTGGGCGTCACCTACCCCAAGGGCATGTATCAAGTTGGGCTGCCCAGCCAGAAGACCCTATACCAACTGCAAGCAGAGCGTATCCAGCGTGTTCAACAGTTGGCTGGCCAGCGACTGGGGACCCACTGCATCGTGCCCTGGTTTGTCCTCCATGCCAATCTCCCAGAAAGACCACCCTAAATGACTCCACACCAAGACCTTAGACCCAGTTTTAGTACTGCCCTAGACAGAGCCCAGTACTTGTCCTTACTGAGCCCCATCTAGACCTGTTAGTGCCACACTTACCAGCTTGAGCAGACTCCCCTGGAAGCAGCTCACTGCTAGGACATTTACAGGTACATCATGACCAGTGAGTTTACACTGGGACCCACAATCAAGTTCTTCAAGGAGCATGACTTCTTCCACCTAGACCCCACTAATGTGGTGCTGTTCGAGCAGCGCATGCTACCTGCTGTGACCTTTGAGGGCAAGGCCATCCTGGAACGGAAAGACAAAGTTGCCATGGCCCCAGGTATGGCCCATACCTTGGACAGGGAAAGGTTGCCCCACCCGGGCCACAGAGTACATCTGTGGGTCAGGAGCCTGACTCCCAGGTAAGATGTACTCCGGCAGGCTATGTGGCCCCAGCTGTGTGGCCCCGGCCAGTTTGGAGTCACCGGCTCTTGGTGGTTTGTGCTTCTGCAGCATTTACTAGACTGAGCTTGATCAAGCCGGAGTCCATGGGTAGCCCATCCCATTCTTTTTTGTAGATGGCAATGGAGGCTTGTACTGTGCACTGGCTGACCATCAGATCCTGGAGGACATGAAGCAGCGGGGTGTGGAGTTTGTCCATGTATACTGTGTAGACAACATCTTGGTACGGCTGGCTGACCCAGTCTTCATTGGCTTCTGTGTGCTTCAGGGAGCAGACTGTGGTGCAAAGGTGAGCACCAAGCTTTCCTTTTTCTTGTCACTTGGCTCTGCTCTTGCTAAATCCCATCCCTCCTCCTCCCAGCCCTCTGAGTCTATGCCCTGTGGTTGTAGGTGGTGGAGAAAGCGTACCCTGAGGAGCCAGTGGGTGTGGTGTGTCAGGTGGATGGTGTCCCCCAGGTGGTGGAATACAGCGAGATCAGCCCTGAGATTGCTAGGCAGCGTGGTGCTGATGGGGGCTTGCTCTACAATGCAGGCAACATCTGCAACCATTTTTTCACCAGAGGTTTCCTGGATATGGTGACCAGGTATGTGGCAGCAGGTGGTGGTGTCCCAGACTGAGCTAAATCTAAGAATGCCACAGTAGCTGGAGCTGACCTAGCCTGAGCTGGGCCACTGCTGGGCGTGGCGAGGGGTTGAATAGAGAGAATTCCTGTGTTACTGTAAACAAGCTAGTTCCATGTTCTGTGCAGTCTGTAGGAGGCTCTAGTCACAGCTGTCTTTTATGGATGGGCCCCACCTCTGCCTGATCATTAGCTGGGACAGCACTGTGGCTGGTGCTTCCTGGCTTTTGGCCCTGGGGAAGCACAGAGAACGCCTGTGTCCTTCCCAGAGATATAGCTAGGTCCTTGTGCTGCTGCTCCTGCTGGGTGTACAAAAGTGAGGACTGGCGGTCGAGGGTGCCTTGTCTAAGCCATACCCTTTTCTCTCCTCTTGCTGCCAGGGAGTTTGAGCCCTTGCTGAAGCTGCATGTGGCCGTGAAGAAGGTCCCATACGTGGATGAGGAGGGAAATCTGGTAAAGCCGCTAAGACCGAATGGGATAAAGATGGAGAAGTTTGTGTTTGATGTGTTCCAGTTTGCTAAGTTAGTGGTGGAAGTCACTTATTTTTCTCTCCGTCCCTCTCTCTGTTCTGGGTTTAGAGGTCTAGTAGGGCAGCAGGGCAGTGGCAGCTTGGTGAGGGGTAGGAGGGGTGGGGGAGCTCAGGGGCTGCAGCTCAGTTGTCCTCAGGAAGTCCAGAGGGTGTGCGTGTCCTGAGAATAAGAGCAGGAGGAGGGAACATTGGAGGTTCTGAGAGGACAATGAGACACACACACACACACACACACACACACACGCACGCACACACACACACACATACACACACGCACACATACACACACACACACACACGCACACACATACACACACACACACACGCACACACACACAGACACACACACGCACACACACGCACACACACGCACACGCACACACGCACACACAGACACACGCACACACGCACACACACGCACACGCGCACACGCACACACGCACACACACACACACACACACACACACACACACACACACACACACAGAGCAATCTCCATAGTTCTGACCCATGATCAGGTTTTGGAGTTGCTGGGTGGGTCTGTCTTCTTCCTCTGGACATGTGACAAGCGAGAGTCAGAGGATGAGGTTTCCTAGTACCTCAGGAGAGTAAAGGTGCTTCTCGTGCCTGCAGGGGCCCTCCTAGATCACCTCATCACTGACCTGAGAGGTGTGGCCTCCCCTCTCCAGCCGCTAGCTGGTGTGCAGGGAATGATGAACCCTTCTTTCCACCAGGAACTTTGTTGCCTTTGAAGTATGTCGGGAGGAGGAGTTCTCCCCTCTGAAGAACGCTGACACGGCTGACAGGGACAACCCCACCACCTCCAGGCGAGCCTTGCTGGCTCAGCACTACCGCTGGGCTCTGCAGGCCGGAGCCCACTTCCTGGATGTACACGGGGTCCAGCTTCCAGAGCAGTCTGGGTGAGGGGCCCAGGTTAGCCTGGGCAGCAGTTTTCTCATCCCAGGACCCTGTTGATGCTGCCACTGTCCCAGCTGGCTTCAGTGTCACCCCAAATGCAGACAGCTATATTCCCAGCCAGTGACCATTGGCCCAGCTTCTTAGTCTTGGGCTCTGCTCAGGGAACCAGGAGGGTAGGTCTCAAATGCTCCCAAACATGCTCTCATAAACTTTGAAGATGAGACCTAGGCCTAACCCTCAAGAGACATGGAGACGTCTCTTCAGGACAGGAGAGGAAAAGGACCTTTGGTGTCTATCTCCCCTGTTGTCATTCTGGAGCTGCAGGTGGGCTTGCCTGAGCTCTAGGCAGGGTCCCTGTGTCATGATTTCTTTAGCTAGGCCAGAGCCTAGCAAATGGCCATGGGTGCAGGCTGTGCCGAGGGAAGAATTTGTGATGGAGGTATAACTGTGCCTGGCATTCATTCTAAGCAGACACTAATTCATGTCCTGAGGGAACTGGGAGGATCCCTGCATTCCCTTGAGAGGCAGGTGCTGACCGTTGCTCTCTCCTAGCTTGCTCCCAAATGGAGACCCTCCAGCCGTCTGTGAGATATCGCCCTTGGTGTCTTACTCTGGAGAGGTGAGCATGTAGTTTCCATTCAGGGTTTCATGAAGTCTGGTTTGTGTGAACTAGAAGGAAATGGGAGAAGCTGCCGTTGGGGTAGAAGGTTACATACAGTTCAGTTGGCCAGTGAAGTGTGGTGGACTGAGGGTCTGGGGGCCTTTGGCAGTCTTAGAGGGAATGGGGTACAGGAAGGAATCAAGGCTGAGACCAGGACTTTGGGGAGTCTTCCTGAGGGAGAGACACTAGCCCTGTGCTGTTCCTCCCTGACAGGACAACACAGGAGTCTGTTTCAGGATGGCTGGAGAGGGTATGGGCAAAGTGCACACTTAACCACTGTAAGCCCTTGTTTATAGGGGTTGGAAATGTACCTGCAGGGCCGAAAACTCCAGTCTCCATTCATTCTGGATGAGGACCAAGCCATGCTGCTGCAGCCACAGGAGTGCTAACCTGCTTGCTCCCAGGCTCTCTGGCCGTGGGTTTCTATAGGGCGGTGATACAGCTCTGGGTGGGGTTCTGAGTGGACATGCTAGCCTGCAGGACACCGAGCAAGTGTGCTAGTTGACTTGGAAAGGTTGGGACCGCTTGGGTTCCCCCCCCCCCGCCCGCGTGGACTCTGGCTGTTTGTGTGTGTGTTTTTTGTTTGTTTTGGTTTTGCCTCCTTGCTGGCTCTGGGGCTTGGCTGAGAGGCAGGGGCTTAAGGTTGGAAAATGGGACCAGAAGAGGCTCCAGGATGGGTGGGTGGGGAGGTGTTGTCTAAGAAGGCATGGGAGATGCTCTTCTAGCATGTGCCTTATGGGGGTGTAGACAGCAGTAGTCCTAGACAGCAGAACCATAACTGGAGTAAGGCTGAGCATGTCACCCCGCGTGCCAGACAGGATCAATAGAAGCAGCCTGATGCCAGCAGTTAAGACTGGGTTGAAGAACTCTAATCCGTGTACCTGAGATGAAAGATGAAGTCTCCCCGCCTTCCCTAGACTTCTCCCACAGCCTGAGTCTTAATGGGCCTGGCTGCTGTGTCCTGAGTCATGTCCTCCCAAAATGAGAGATCACACTGTTGCCTTCTGCAACTGATTTTGACCCAGACAGGAGCACACCTCATCTTGGTAAGTTCCTTTTTCCAGAGCTTAGAGTGGAAGCTCTGGGGTGGAGATGTAGCTTCTATGTAAAGTAGTACTTGGCTCTGCCGCCCAGCCTTGTTCTCTCACTGACTGTACCTCCCTTAATTCACACACAGCTGTTTTCCCATGCAACAAAATGATGACACCAGGCCTTCCCCTGTAATGTAATATGGTCAGGACAGGCAGCCTGCTCTGCAGCCACCTACTCCCAGATACACGATACACGGGTTCCTGCCCGTTCTCATTGGCTTTCCCAGAGGGTCAGTGGGAGAAGTGCATTCACCTTTTGGTGTGGAAGCAGAGGGAAGATCAGGCCTACGACGGCCATAGTTGGACCAGCATGTAGAAGTCAAGCTGAGCTTTTGCTGGGCTCTTGTGGTCATCTTGCTGTAGACCTCAGAAGCAAATGGTGTCTCTTAGTACCTTCTCTTATTGTTCCACAAGCAAGCCAGGGCCCCTGGGGCATGGGATGGAGATGAAAACCCTTAGTCTCCTCTTGAGTAAGCAGTCAGTTGAATGGATTCTGGAAAGGACTAAAAAAATTTCAAAGAAATCTCCATGTCCTTCACCCTTTTCCTTGGTGATTGTATCTTACATGATTATAAGGGTATCAGACTGGATGATAGAGGTATGGTGTTTTGAGATATCATGTGAATATATTAGCGTACCCCGCATTCAATCCAGGAGAATAATTGTCCCCTCAGCATGGAGCTCTCCTTTAGGCTACCCCTCCATAGTCACACCCCACCATTCCTAGCCCGTATTATCCTAAAAAGACTACTGACTTTTAAAAGAGTGGACATTTTTGTTTTCACAGATTGGGCATTTGGAATAAACCCAGAGGTTGCAGGGGTTGGTGGGCAGGGTCTTGTACATCTCGACTGGCCTTGAATTAGCTACACAGCAGGGCTGACTGTGGACTGCTGAACCTCCTGACAAGGTGCTCGGTTTATGGGGTGGTGGGAGTCGAGTCCAGGGCTTCATGTGCATGGTAGGTCAGAGCTCCAGCCTCAGATGCAGTTTCTCATGGCATACAAAGGTGGGAATGAGTGGGAACAGGAGGCTAAAAAACCCTTCATGCTTCCACTCAGCTCTTCACCAGGGGTTCAGGGAAACCCAAGACATAGGACACTCCAGGAAAACCTTTGTAGCAAACCTGTGGCTGGCACTCCGATTTTTGACAGGCCCCTAATTTTTCGGTGACTGTAGGAAGCATCACCTGAGGGCTGGGACCAGATGTGTGGGAAGATAGCCAGTAGGACACTAACTGTGACCTTGGAGGAGGACGGGAGGGAGGGGGAGGGGGAGGGGGAGATCTGAGACCAATAGGGTTTTCATATTCGGAGAAACCAAAGGCCAAGTAGGCTTGCCATAATGGGGCCCTTCAGGTACCCGGAGATGCACAGCCAGGTTTCATTCTGTAAATATGTAGTTGGAACCTGGGCATGGAGGCACAGCCTTTAAATTACAGTCCTAGGGAGGCAGAGGCAGGCAGACTTCTTGAGTTTGAGGCCAACCTGGGAGTGCCAAGCCAGACAGAGTTACATAGTGAGACCCTATCTCAAAAACAAACAAGCCATGTAGTTGGATCTGAAGCTACCACGAGGTGGGGCGTCCCTTCTCCATAGTGCTGCTTTGCAGGGGTCAGCATTGGCTTGGAGCCATGTGTGAAGCAAACCTAAGTGGTTTGTTTTAGAACATAGATCCTAAGTCCATTGGGCCCCGAGTAAACTTCCCTGTTACATCCCTTACCCACAAGGGTATCAGGAAGGGCCTAACAGTAGCCTTAAGTGTCTAGCCATATTCCGCTTATGGGGAAGCAGGCTGAGCCTGTTCTGGCTTCCTCTGTAGAAGACCGCAGTCTTCACACTGAGTCTTACATGGATTCGCGCCATTTTATACAGCAGGAGCTGCTGTATGTGTATCTCAAGTACCCACCAAACTCATCACCTGTCAGAGACTCAGCCCAGAAAAATGATCAGAGCTCAGAACGTTGCTTCCATCTGGCCTGCTGTGTGGGCCTGATGTCTGCATCTGTTCTTCCCCCAGCTTTGAACCCTGAAGCCTCTCTAACCTTTCTTAGGCATTCTGTGACTGACATCATTGTGTGACACCGAGTATGTAATCTGAGTTGTTGCTGTTGGAATTGAAGTTGGAATGTAATAAAGGAACCCATGTTTGCTAGTGGTCATGATTACCAAGCAAGATCAAGAGTGCCCGGTGGGCTATAGGCAGCGAAATCGCGGTAGCTTGTGAATTTATGGAAAGACATAGCAGGTCTGTGTTACTGGCTTGGCTTGTACTTGACTGCTGCTGTGATGAGCCGATTCTAGTCATTAGAAAAGGAATCTGGCAAGCCTGGTGTGATAGCCAGGCATTTGATCCCCACAGAAAAGCAACCATGGAACTTAGAGTGGGGGTAGATAGGAAGGAGGACAGGACCCAATATGACTTCTAAATCTTTAGGGGTCACATGATCAGATGGTAAGTATCAGTCAAGACAATTATGGCAGTAGTGAGTGGTGACACCTGGATCTACACAAGTGCAGAAGCTGGTGGCACTACTTGGAAACATGACTGTGTGATAGTGCAAGCCTGGTGAAACACTGGACTGTGTAAACAAACATTTCAGAGGACTTCACAGTGGAGCAGAGTGAGCAAGTAGAGCCATTAAAAGAGCCTATCTACGGGCAGTGGTGGCGCACGCCTTTAATCCCAGCACTTGGGAGGCAGAGGCAGGCAGATTTCTGAGTTCGAGGCCAGCCTGGTCTACAGAGTGAGTTCCAGGACAGCCAGGGCCACACAGAGAAACCCTGTCTCGAAAAACCAAAAAAAAAAGAGCCTATTTACACCTTCAGGAAGTTATGTTTCCACTGGCAATCTGCATGCAGTGGTCAGGATTACCAAGCAAAGTCAAGAGAGCCCAGTCTTGCCTATAATCCCCGCACTTGGAAGAGGCAAGAGGACTGTGAGCCTGAAGCCAGTCTGGGGTACTAGAAAGGCCCTGTCCTAAATACACAAAAGTTTCATAGTTGTGCAGGTTTGTGCCATCTGATGATCATGAAGCAAGGGCCGACACAATTTTGTTTCAGTCATACTCTAGAAAACTGACTTTCTATGAACTTAATCAGTATACATATAAAAAGTCTATTTTCTTGTTTGAGATAGGGTCTCTGAATGTAGCCCTGGCTGGCCAGGGACTCATTGTCTACAAACTCACACCTGCCTCTCCTGAGTGCTGGGATTAAAGGTGATCAGCACACTTGGCCCCTCACATTTAGTTGAGAAATACCTTTGACTGACTTATGGGTCATTAAGACACAGGATTTCTATCTGGTAAGGGGCCCAAGAGACCCAGTACAACTCGTGATATGATACCTTTGCTCCCTAGGTAAAACTGAGTCCCAAGAAAGGAAGGGGTCCAAGTGGTCAGAAAATCTGTTACCTTGATAGGATACACAGCAGTGATACTGGCTTCAGTGTCAAGCAGGGATCCTCACATAAAACATACTTGCCATAATTAATTCTGAGAGCTGAATGTGGTCCTAGCACTTCCTAGTGAAGAATGCCAGCCTCAAGACCCTCGGACAATATGGACTTTGTTGGGCAAGGTGCTCACTCTGCACAAGATGTAAAACTCACTACAGTCAAAATCCATGACTGAAAAAGTTACATACTCACAGACTCATAAGCAGTCGTAAGTGGCAAAACCCTGTGGTTGTAAAACAATTATAAGGTAAATGGCGAAGACCTAAGGTCACACCAATATTGAGAACAATTACAAGACCTCTACCCACCCCTAAAATAACATCAAAGTCACAGATACCCATATATCAAAAGGACAATTTAGGAACAACTACAACTGTCTGCAATATACCTAGGTGGAAGAGTGCTTGTCTAGGTTTAAGTCTCTGCACGTTGCTAGTGTGGTGGCTGGCACGTGCATGTAATTAACTCCAGGATATGTGAGGCACAGACAGGAATGCTGCAAGTTCAGGCCAGCCTGCTCTACACAGAAATACCTGATATAAATAAATCAGTGGTTAAGAGCTTTGGCAGCTCTTCCAGAGTACCTGGGTTCAAATCCCAGCCCCACAGGTGGCTCACAACCATCTAACACTACAGATGTAATTAAGCACCCACTTCCGGCCTCCGTAAGGAGTGCATATACATGGTGCATAAACAGACTTAGACACAGGTAAAAACAGCCATTTCATAAAGTCAAACATCTTCAAGTTAAAAGTACCAAGTAGAAGGGAGAGGGTGAGACGCCTAACTCACAGACACGGACAGCCGAATACACCTTTCCTCCTTAAAATTCATGAGAGGAAAGTTGGCTCAGACTTGCTGCTCTTGCAGAGGACCCTGGTTTGATTCCTAGTACGGTAGTTAACTACAGTTCCGGAGGTTTCAAAACCCTCTTCTGGGCCCCAAGGAAACCAAACACGTATGTGGTAATACACACATACATGCAGGCAAAACACATAAAATAAATGACTAATTCCTTTAATTAAAAAAGGAAGATGACTTACAGAAAATTCCCAAGATACTGAACCCTAAAATGAAAAAGGAGGAGTGTGTGATGACAAAGACCTGTGTGTAATGCCACACAGCTAAATGCCATTTCTACATTCAAAGGACATATGGGAGTAGGCCGCATAAACATGACAGGCAGGAGCCACGAAGTAACATGGCATGAAATTCAAAAGGAGATTCAAGGACAGGGAGAGTGAAGTCCATTGACTGTTTAAGTGCAGAATCCCAGCAGATAGACAAGCTGCATGTATGTCTTATTGGGCAACACAACAATGACACCCTCCAAGATACACAATAACAAATGTAGGCAGCTACACAGCATTAGGCGTTCCCTAATCTGTGGCACAGCATTCCACAGCTCTAGGTTGTGTGACCCACTGGACTGTGGCCATGCTGGATGGACATGTCCCACCCATGGCCGGGTTAGACCAAGTCACCAACTTCTGTGGATGTCTTTCCTCTTCCAGACCTGGGACTGGGTGCCAGAGAGAAAACTGCCAATGAGGTGGAGGGCAGCTTTCAACAAAAGCCCTGCCCCTCCATCCTTCCCCCCGCCCCCCGTTCTGTTTGGGCTGTGGGCACAGGACCAGCAGTGGGGAGCAAAGAGCAGCTCAGAGATTCCCAGATACAACTCAGATAAGTCCAGTGTCCTTTCTCAGAGACACTGTCCCTCTGCAACCTCCTACCTTCCTGAGGCCACTGTCTGAGAGCAGACAGATGTTCTAGTTTTCCTGGCTCTGTAATTATGAGCCTGTCTGGTGCTGACCAGAACTGAGGGCTGGGAGCAGAGCGGCCGAGTACGTGATGGTGATGCTCCAGCGTTTTCAGTGCCCAGGGCTGAATGAGCTCTAGCAGCCAGTGGAATATGTGGGACCTGCAACTCCTAGGGACTTCAACATCCTGCAGCATCCTTGTGTGGGAGGACTCTCCCTCCCTTCATCTTGTACTCAGCAGCTGGACACTTGGGAGACCATACAGTCTTGATAAGCCTTAGCCCTCTCTCTGCTTCCTGGGTTTCCTCAGTAACCATCTCTGTGGAAACAAGTAGGAGTCCAGAAATTTAGATCGAAGAACCCGGAAGCTGAAGTAAGAGGAAGAGTAGGCTCCTCCTCCAACTAGAATCCAGCCCCGCCCATTGTGTCTGTCATGTGACCAAGTCACATGACTGCCAGCGCCTGGCTCAGAATCAGGCATGAGCTTCCAGCCTTGTGTCCCTGTGGACCATAGGGTCCTCTCCTGGGTCTTGGTCCTGCTGCTGACACTGGGACTATGCAACCTCCAGGCCAGAGGTGAGTGCAGACCTTCCTGACCTTCCTGGATCCCTGATCATCCCTTCCAGCTCCTGAGCCTCTGCACCTCCCCTCAGCCGACAGAGTTCTAGACCCTGACTTTCGTGAGAAATATTTTGAGCAATACATGGACCATTTCAACTTTGAGAGTTTCGGCAACAAAACCTTTCGCCAGCGGTTCCTGGTGTCGGGTGAGTGCTGGCCCCACAGCATGATCCCTACCTGCTTATACCTAGCCTTATGAAATCCCATTTACTTCCCATAGATAAGTTCTGGAAGATGGGCGAGGGGCCCATTTTCTTCTACACAGGGAATGAGGGGGATATCTGGTCCTTCGCTAACAACTCTGGCTTCATGGTGGAACTGGCAGTCCAGCAGAAGGCCCTGCTTATCTTTGCTGAGCACGTGGGTACCTGGACAGATAGTTCCTGGAATTCCCTGAGTTGAGGGAGGTGGGGAGCACAGAAACAGTGGTTAGCCATCCCTTCCTGTTTCCTGCAGCGGTACTATGGGAAATCGCTTCCGTTCGGTGTGCAGTCCACACAGCGGGGATATACTCAGCTGCTGACTGTGGAGCAGGCGCTGGCCGACTTTGCTGTGCTGCTCCAGGCTCTGCGGCAGGATTTTGGGGTCCAGGATGCCCCCACTATAGCCTTTGGAGGGAGGTGGGTCCTTGATCTCCTTTTAGGACAGATCTGTCCCCACAGGAGATTACCTAGAGTCCTACTCTTGCCCCACTATAACGGCCCCACCCTGTTGTACCAAGTGACACCCTATACAAGAAGGGCCAAAGAGATGTCCCTTACATTCTCTATATCCTCTGCCTAGCCCCAGTGTGCCTAGCCCCGTACATCGAAGAGCTGGGTCTAGCTTTACCTCTTCCTGGAAGCCCTTCTTGAGTGGGTCTCATAGTCAGTGTATGCTATGTCACTCACACTAGTGGGACACTTCCTTCTGTTTTTGTCTCAGCAATGTCTTTGCTGGGCCAGGGAAGGGCACCCACAGGTGCCTTTTCCTAGTGAAGGCTGTATCTGCCTTGGCCATGGGATCAGAATGTGTGGGTCTGACAACTTCAGGTTCTTTTTTCCCCCACTTGGGACTCCCAAGCAGGGAAAGAGTAGCCTAGGCACCTCAGCCTGGAGGAGAGTGAGACTGCTGGCCCTGAGTCACAAGCAGCTTCCCACAACCATATTCCTGTTCCCTGTCCCCCAGTTATGGGGGGATGCTGAGTGCCTACATGAGGATGAAGTACCCCCACCTGGTGGCTGGGGCACTGGCAGCCAGCGCTCCTGTTGTAGCTGTTGCAGGCCTCGGCAACTCCTACCAATTTTTCCGAGATGTCACAGCGGTGAGTGAGGGGACTTAGGTAACCCAGACCAGTGCAGGAATGGCAGCAGCAGCAACCTTGGTCTCGTCTCCAGGACTTTTATGGCCAGAGTCCCAAGTGCACCCAGGCTGTTCGAGATGCCTTCCAGCAAATCAAAGACTTGTTCCTCCAGGGAGGTGAGGAAGTGCTCCCTCACCTCCTGCCCACTGTGGGCGTTCATCCTTGCCCTTCACATTCGACAGCAGTTTCCTCAGCCTTTTCTTCCGGCCTCTCTCTTCCCAGCCTATGACACCATCAGCCAGATTTTTGGTACCTGCCAATCAATTTCCAGCCCCAAAGACCTGACTCAGCTCTTTGGGTTTGCCCGAAATGCATTTACTGTGCTCGCCATGATGGACTACCCATACCCTACTGACTTTCTAGGGCCCCTTCCTGCCAACCCTGTCAAGGTAAGGTGACCCTCCCCGGACCCAGTGCTAGCCTGGTCCAAGAGCCTTGTAGCTACCTGCTTTTATGCCATCAGACACTACTCTGCTGTTGTGTAGACTAGCAGCCCTGACCCATTCTCTGTGAAAGGGGCCTTGTTGAGATATTCTGCTGCCCTTCTCTAGGTGGGCTGTGAACGGCTGTTGAGTGAGGGCCAGAGGATCATGGGTCTACGGGCACTAGCAGGTGGGTCTACTTCTTGGCCTTCATGAGGTAAGAATGGCAACTCTTAACAGTGACACAGGGCTGAGTAAGGAAAAGACCCATATCCCTGAACTGGGGCTTGGCCTGGTGGGCTATTTGAGATGTAGTAGGGAACTCAATATAGCTTTTGATATGACAGGACCTGTGTTTTAGGAACTGGACATAAGCTGAAGTGAGTAGCATGACTTCCCAGCCATCCTAGGAATGGGCATAACTACCCCTGAGGGTTGCTATGGGGCCTTTGGAGTTCCTAGTCACAAAGCTCTACATGCCTGTTCTCCCCTGTTGTGGGGCAGGGTATTAGGGGTAAGATAGTGTCCCTGGGCTGTTGAAATAGCCAGGCCAGCTAGTGGCATATGCTCCGAAGACTCCAAGTGATAACTTCACTGTGCCATACTTATGTTGGCCTTCCTTCCAAGGTGGGTGGGTAGTGGCCTGAGCATGTACTGGCTGGCTGGCTGCTGGTCCCAGCACTAATCCTATCCAGGGCTGGTCTACAACTCCTCCGGCACGGAATCCTGTTATGACATCTACCGGTTGTACCAAAGCTGTGCTGACCCCACTGGCTGTGGCACTGGCTCTGATGCCAGGGCCTGGGACTACCAGGTTTGTGGACTTAGAGGAGCTAAACTGGCAAGCATAGGGGTTGGGTGTGTGGCTTGCCTGTCTCACTTATTCCACTGTGGGGCACCTGTAGGCCTGTACGGAGATCAATCTGACCTTTGACAGCAACAATGTGACAGACATGTTCCCTGAAATCCCCTTCTCTGATGAACTCCGCCAGCAATACTGCCTGGATACATGGAGCGTGTGGCCCCGGCCAGACTGGCTGCAGACCAGCTTCTGGGGTGGCGGTAAAGGACTGGTCGATTGGGAGCTGGGTGCTGGGAAGGATCCTGCCCTCTGTCCTGAGCTGGTTCTGCAGTGCCCAGATGCAGCTCACAGCTTTAAAACCCATAGTGGATACCTTGCCACCACTTGCTGTGTTCCTTTTAGACCTTAAAGCGGCCAGCAACATCATTTTCTCCAATGGTGACCTAGACCCCTGGGCAGGGGGTGGGGTAAGTCCAGGCCTGGCAGCTGCCAGCCCCCTATAGGTATTCTTGGCAATGCTTGGACTGCTGCCAGGCTCCTCACAGCACTTTGCCTTTGCAGATTCACATCAGGTTCATCTGGCCATTGTTCTCTGGTCCTCATTACTGCCTCTTCTCTTTTGGGTTGCTTTTTTCCCTCATCGCTTAACACAGTCTAACATCTGGCCCATCACACTCCACCTTTCTTTTCCAATGGAGTTATCTGAAGCTGTGCAGTAAGCTCATTATTGCTTCAGTTGCATCCCAAAGACCATACTGGCATCTATGTCAGGATGCAAGGATGGGAAGAGGGCTTGCCTACCTGTGGCTTAAAGCACAGGCCACATGCCTCAGATTCTTCCAACAGATCCAGAACAACCTGAGTACATCAGTCATTGCTGTCACCATCCAGGGGGGAGCACATCACCTAGACCTCAGGTGCAGTACAGTGCAGCCCACCTCTGGGCCAGTGTTGGGTTGTGGGTTAGGTGGGCATGAAGCTCACCCTGTATGCTTGCCACCTGAGTGTCCCCATTCCTTATCTGCTTCTTAGAGCATCTAACTCAGAAGACCCCCCATCTGTCGTGGAGGTGCGTAAGCTGGAAGCTACCCTCATTCATGAGTGGGTAGAAGCAGCCAGACTAAGGCAACCAACAATGCCATGGCGGCCTGGGCCTAAGAAGCATCACCCTTCTAGCTAAGATGCAGCAAACCCCACAGATCCTTTGTTTTATGTGAGCAATTGTGGCATGACAGTTTGTCTTACATCTGATGGACTGTCCAGATCCATGGTGGTTTGTCTAAGTTGGATTTCAAGCAAGGAGCTGGTGGTAGATGGAAAAAGCTGAATAAACATATGTTTGATGTGTCCTTGTCCAGTAGAACCATGTGCAGGGGTGAGATACTCAGAGACATGTTCCTGTACAAACTAACACACTGCACACAGCCTGCTGAGACCAGTTAGACATTTAATTAAGCAGAGACTCCAGCTCTCAGGTTTCCTGCTTCAGAGGAGGGAGGGAGGGAAATCTGCCTCTACTGGGCACCAGCCTCCCCTCCCAGGACCGTTCCCATGTTGTCTGCTTTAATGTGGCTCCCAGCTTTGTGGACATCTACTCAGTTATTTTGATCCACAGTGGCAGTTGCTGTCCCTTTGACACCAACCATATCCTTCCAGAATACATCTGGGAGAGGAAGTCAGGAGATGGAAAATACACTTCTCAATTGCTTAGGTCTTGACCACAGTCTGAACCTGTCCACTCACAAGCCTATGGGGCTCCTGGCACAGGAGGACAGCACAGGGAGAAGGTAACATCAGTGGGAGGGGCTTCAACTGATGGGGGGTGGGGGCACAGCTTCTACCCATGAATTCGAAACCTAAGGATATATTACCAACCAGGTCTTTCTTTGTAGACACCTTTGGTGTTAGAACTGGCATGGGGTACAAGTGTTTGACAGGAAATCCCCAGAGCAACTACTGTACCTCAGAGGCACAGGGTGGCTGCCACCGAGATGCTCTGAGCTGCAGATGAGGAGTTAGCATGTCAAATCTCCAGATCTTGGGGTGTACAGGGAAAACAGGCCCAGAGCCTTGAGGTCCTTTAGGTTTTGTCCAGTTTGCCCTATGTTGTGCTGCATGGAATTAGGAGAATCCTAGTCAAGGCCCAGGAACAGTCTAGTAACAACTCATCAGAGATGGCCTACTCCATGGGTTCAGATGCCAAGGCCCAAACGCCCATCCACCTATCAGCCAGCAGCAGCACGTGACCTTCATAGACCATTCTGAGACTGCACAACCGAACATCATGGCCTATTTGTTTAATGGCCCCAAAGCCTGCCCTTCCCAGCTCTTCCTACCTTAAGTGGACAGGAGCTCTGACTTTAGGGGGTAGTTACTGAGGTGTTATGTAGAAAACTTGCTGTCCCCCTTAAGGTCTGTCTAGACAGACACCACCCCTTCCTCTCCACAAGACCCATTACAGTGGGACCAAGCCCACTTTGTTCTCAGCTGAGAAATCACATTATACCAGGGTATCCTGGGAATAAGACAAATTTACTGTTCTATCCCCTGCCAGCCCAGTAGGGTAGCCAGGAGGATCCCTGAGTCCAACCCGTAAACACTAGAGCCACAAGGACCCTCAAGGTCACACTGGCCCAGTGGACCTGTGGGTCAATCAGGAGTCAGGGCTTTCACAGGCCATTGGACCAAGCCCAGTGCCTCACTGGCTTGGGCTATCAGTCTGAACTCAATACAGGCACTGGGGTCCTGGGGGGGTCCCAGGCAGTGATAAGAAGTCTTGGGACTACCATGGGGCTGCCGGCAGCCAGCCAACAGGGTCATTCAGGCATGGGAATCGGGAGCCATGATATGAGGTTTCGAGGAAGTCAAAGGCTTGGTGGAATCCCAGAACCCATACCTGCTGGTCTGACTCTTGCCCCTCCCACCACCTTCATGAAAAGCTGAAATGGCAGGGACCTGTTACACCTGGGCAGGAGCATCACACTTGACGGCTGCCCAAAACTGTGGGCCCTGTGAAGGTCACAGACCCAGCAGGACCTTCTTGGCCTCCATTAGTGCCCAGGCCAGGTGCTATCCTCCTAGGCAGGAGCCCAGATGGGGAGGGGGTGGGCTTCTGTGTTGAACACACAGGTGTCCAGGCTGAGCAGCTCCAGGTCATCAGAAAACAGCAGGTAGAGGTACTTTAGCGTCTCGCCCACAAAGAAGCTCTCCATCTTGTCCCTGGGCTCAGGCTTGTGGGGATTCTGGACATTGTTGATAGAAGAATAGCCACCTGAGGGGACCTGTGTTAACAGTCAAAGCCTCGATGACACAGGTTGAACCAAACCTTGGGAAGAACCACTAGCTAGAGGTGTCACTCGGGCTACTTGTTCAACCCCAGATATTTGGCCCCAGGGTAGGTTCCAGCCTAGCAACTCCCTAGGTAACAGCCAAGGTCAACCACAGTTCTACAGAGGACCCTGTAAAATGCCAACAACCCGAGCGGCCAAAAAGTACCTCCAAAAGGGTACAGCTACAGGGCATATCCAAGGTCTAGCTTGTTATGCACAACTCAGGACAGACACAGGCAAGAAGCTGGGGCTGTTGAGGTCTGGAGCACAGAGCTAGGTGCCACACTTCGCTCTATAACCTTTTCTGGCCACTTCTCAGTAAGAGAGGGCAAGGTGGCCATGGACCCCAGCTGGGGAGGGGTGTGTGTGAGGCCAGTACTCTGGCTCATTGCTAGTGTTTCATCAGCCATGGTACAACAGAGCAAGAGAGAAAGACCCTTCTCAGAAAAGCCTGGGTTCTGACAGTGAGTCCGGAAACACTGGGCATCTAAGCCTGTAAAAACCACAGGGCCCAATGCCACCAAGTTCAGCAGGATGACTACACCATCAAGGTCATACTCAACTAAGGAGCAGCCAACTGGAGGCCTTAGAAAACTGACTCTTCCCAGTCTGTGCCACAGCAGTCTCAAGGGTAGGTCCAGCTAGAGCTTTGCAGGAACCTAGCTGTGTCTGTCACCAGCCAAGATCACAGAGAGGCACCTAACAGCTCACCCGTGTGTACTTATTGAAGCTCTGCAGGATTTCCCAGCCCCAGTCCTGGTACTTGCGGTCCCTTGTGACACGGTACAGATAAAATAGGCTTTCCACGGTCTCTGGCCGCAGCAGGTTGTGCCTGTCAGCTGGCTAGGGGCAGAGCAAGAGGCTTAGGGAGTATCCACCCCTGCTGGCATCACCCCTGCCCAAGTCCAGCCCATGCCCAGGGTTGGACCTGCCTCCACCCTTTATGCACTCACCTTGACCTCCACATCTTTATGATCTGCCCGAGGGTACATGTTGAAATGTGCAATCTCAGGGCTCAGCCCTGTCTCCATCTGCTGGTTCATCTGGTAGCAGGTCTCCATGAGTGCCCGAGCCAGATCCATGTGGTCAGGTGGCAGGCCATGGTGAACGCCCAAAGCCAGCGTCCCTGGCAGGAAGCACACCAAGTGGTCCTGGAATCAAAGTATCTCCTCACAGTTGGGCCTAGGCCACGCTGCTTGGCTGGTATCAAGACTAGTCAACCTAACTGGAGAAAAGAAGCCCCGGGACAGTGACGCTCAGTGGCACTTGTTACATGCAGACTCAGGTCCAAGCAAAGCACTCTGTGCTCTAGAGTTGAGGGGAAAAACTACAGTGCAGGTTCTTACTTGGGGCCATACTGGCCCAGCTTTCTGGATCCCCTCAACCTGCCTACAAACACCTTCAGAGATCTGTGTTCACTTCAGGAACCACAGAGAGGACCACAAGGAAGAGCTGCAACTGAGAGAGCCCATGCCTGCTACTGCAGGTTATATGGAGCCTCTGCTTGGGGCTGTCATGAGAATAGGTCAAGCCAGGGAACAAAGGTCAACTCATGACCATGGCACATAGCTGATGACTAGATTTCTTTGTTACTGGGAGACAAAAGCTAAGATCTTCAAAGTCACAGACAAAGCAGCAAATTCCCAAAAGTTCTGCCAGCCCACACAACTTACCATCTTGGCACTGAAACGGCCGTGAGCAAGTTCTCCCACAAAGGTGAGCTTTCTGGGCTGAGACTGCCGAAGCAGGTGTGCTTTTATCCCCTCAATGGCTTTAACATAGTCTTCCAGCAACCTGTGAAGAGCACAAGTCAGCTCACTCTGAGCTCTGTCGTGGTCCTGTCTTCCTCAGACCTATGGGACCAGGAGCTTCACTAAGCTTCACCCACGCATAAGTGCTACAGACCTGGCCCTGCTCAGGAAGCAAACGCTGCACACACAGCCCGAGTCAGAGCTCAAGCCCTTGAGCACCTGCCAACATGAAAATCGCTACAAGGCGGGCTGTGCTGACTGAATGGCCCCCGGCATCTGGGAAGTGAGTTCCTGTCGAGGAGCCAAACCACCTGCAAGACTACTGCTTCTAGCCAAGGGTGGGGACAGAAACTGGGGGCCCTGCATCAAGGCAGTGGTCAGGCCTCACTGTGTCTCCTTCTTGCCACCCTGGATCCACTGTTTCAGCAGGTATTCGTAGTAGCTGTCGGCCCTGGCACCCAAGGTGAACACACTCGGGTGGGTGAAGAGGCCGCTGTTCGTGTTGATGAACATAGGCACCAGCCCGTCTTTCTTCCCAGACAGGGAGTGGATGTGCTTTGTCACTTCCTCCACGGCCTCCTGTGGCAGACAAGGGGAAAGTGGGCTTACTCCAGTCAATTCTTCTCACACTTTAGGAAATGGAAGGGAACACATTGTGACCTGTTCCATGAAGCCAGCAATATCCTAGCACCAAAGGCACAGGAAAGCACCCACAGGAAGGGAACTAAACCAGTTTCTTTACCAAAGTGCAGAGACCCTCCACAACATGCTAGCAAGGCAAGTTAGCACCATGTTAAGCTGTCATGCCTCCTGACTCAAATGCAGTGACAGTTCAGCACATGAAAATCACTAACTGTCCCAGATATCAACAGAATGATATCTCAATTGACTAAACAATATTAGATTAACCAATGCTCAATAGCTCAGGCCTGTGACTCAGGAGAATTGTATCAAGTTCAAGACCAGCATGGACCACAGACTAATACTCTGTCTCAGAGAAACATATAAACAAATGAACAAACAAACAAAAGCCCCAGAACTGTTAGAAGGAAACCAATTCTTCCCCTTCCTGATAAAAATATTCAACAACAACAACACACTCAACCAATGAGAAACAAAAAGGAACTACTTCAGGTTTGACTGTGGCTTGGTGGTACCGAGTATGTATGGGCCTTAGATTTACCAATCTTTAACAATACAAAAAGACCAAATAAACCAAAAAAGGGACCATCTCAACATAACAGAGGCTGTATGTGAGAAAATCACAGATATTTCATAAAGAATAAAATGAAATAGTTAGAAATCAATTGCAGAGGTGCAAGACTTCTCTGATAATCTACACAGAACTGACGAGAGGGCTGGGTGTGGTGATACACATCTGTAACCTCAATCCCAGGACTAAGGGGACAGATAAAGAGGTCGGTAGATCTCTGAGTTCAAGACCAGCTTGGTCTATACAGTGAGTTCCAGGCCAGTCAGTACTATACAGCGAGACCCTGTTTCAAAACAAAACACCACTGAAGAAAGGTATTAAAACTGATGTAAACTGCTGGACAGTGGTGGAGTAAGCTTTTAATCCCAGCCTTGAGAAGCAAAGACAAGTGGGATCTCTGAGTTCAAGGCTAGCCTGGTTTGTAGAGAGTTTCAGGACATCCAGGGCTACATAGAGAAACCCTGTCTCAAAAACACAAAACAAATAAACAAAAAATTGGTCTAAGTAAATAAAAGCTCTTGTGTTTACAGGTTGGAAGACGTAACTGTCTAAGTGAATAAAAGCTTTTATGTTCACAGGCTAGGAGACGTAACTGTCTAAGTGAATAAAAGTTCTTGTGTTTACAGGTTGGAAGACTTAACTGTGTAAGTGAATAAAAGCTCTTGTGTTTACAGGTTAGAAGACGTAACTGTTGAGGTGTCCAGGCTCCTCAAAGTGACCTACAAAGTCAATGCAATCCCTATCTTCTTGAAACACAAAAAAGCTTAGCCTAAAATGTACATACAATTTTCAAGAAATTTCAAGTCACCAGATCAGTGCCTAGCCCAACTGTCACCAGACAGACTTTCTCTGGCTGCTAATGGGAACAGATGCAGAGACCTACAGCAAAACATTAGGTGGAAAGAGATCTTCACTGGGTTCAAAGCTCCCCTTGGAACTCTGGAAACATAGTAAAGGAGGAGGAACTGTAGGAGCCACAGAGGTTGGGCACACAGCCCACAGAATCCAATAAGCAGGGCTCATAGGGGCTGAGACTAAAGTGGCAATCACAGAGCCTGCATCGGTCTGTGTAAGATACTCTGCATATATGTTATGGTTCTTGGCTTGGTGTTTTTATGGAACTCTTAACAGAGTGGGGATGTTTCTGACCCTTTCCTGTGCTCTTGGGTCCCTGTTCCTCCTAATGGACCTGATATGAGGATTTGTATCTAGACTTGCTGTATCTTGTTATGCTATGTTTAGTTGATATCCCTGGGAAGTCTGCTCTTTTCTGAAGAGAAACTGAGGAGGGATCTGGGAGAGAGGGAAGAGGGAGTTTAGGGTATGATGGGGAGAAAATTGGGAGGGGTGAAGGGAGGGAAACTGTGGTGTGGATGTATTATATGAGAGAATAAAAGAAAGACAAGAAAAAGAGAATGGATAAAGTTGGAAGACTTGCTATCCCTACTCAAAACAAAGAGGGCCAGCCAAGAGGCAATGCAGGGGCAGCTTCAATGCTGGGAACATGGAGCAAAGGCATGCAGAGTTCTGAGTTTAATTCCTAACACCTAACACAAAAAGGTGATGGTCAAAAGAACTCAAATAGACCTTTTTCCAGAGCAGTAATACAAGCACACGAAAAGACATTCATCGTCGGGAACAGTAGGGAAATACAGGTCAAATCACAATGAGATGCCTCCTCACACCAGCCACACTGGCTGTTCATACAAAGTCTAATCAAACAAAAATATGCTGCTGAGGATGAGACCCTGGGATCTTGTTTATTACTGATAGGAAAGTAATACTGATGGGTGCTGCCCCAGTGGAAAGTATTATGCTGGTCCTCTGAAAGAGTAAGCACACAATTACCATGTGACCCAGCAAGGCCAGTTCAAGTGAAGAAGCTCAAGAACTCAAAGTGTGTCTCAAACTGCTCTCTGTACGCGACATGCAGAGCAACGTCACTCAGAGAGTTAAGACCTAGAAGCTACCAAATGCGTCCATCAACAGCAGAGCAGCAAGACCACAGCGAGGCCATTCCTGTGTGGGGTGAGTGGAGCACAGAAAGACAGGAACCTCAACAACTACAGCAGTACAGAGGAGGCTGAGTGGCAGACGCCACCAGGAGGTGGCAGTGTGGCCTCTACCCACATGAGTCCCTTGTATATACCCCTTCCCAGAGACAGAAGCCTGGAGCGGTCAGGGGCTGGGAATAGAAGCAGAATTTTTAGCTGGCACAAGTTTGCACTGTACAAGATGAGGAAGAAGGGCTATTAATAGATGGTTTTATATAACAGACATATTGAAAATCAGTAAGGAACAAAGGCATTTGCCATGTAACCTAGAGACCTGTGCTTGATGCTTGAACCCAGTTATAAAAAGGTAGAAAGACAGAACAGAGTCCACCTTAGTAGTCCCCTGACTTACACACACACACACACACACACACACACACAAGTATAGCCCCATACAAATAATTTTAAAATGTTTAATTAAAAAAAAAAAATGAAATTAACACAGCAAAACAGCATAGCAATTATATTCGTGAAAAGCACTTAGACCCAGGAAAACCATAGCTAGCTAGAATCTGCCCTTTTTACCTGAAATTGGTTTTGTTGTTGTTCTTGTTTTTTTAATTTTTTGCCTCTCTGAGATTTTATTCTTACGTGAATGAGTGTTTACCTACATGTATGTATACCACATGTGTGCCTAGTGCATATGAAGGTCAAAAGAGGGTGTCAGACTCCCTGGAACTGGAGTTATGGAGGTTGTAAGATAGCTACCTGTGGCGGGTGACACCTGTCATCCCAGTATTTTGGAGGCAGACAGATGGATTTCCATGGTCTATGTACTGATGTTTAGTCGCGCCAGGGTGATATAGTGAAACTCTGCCTCAAATCCAGCAAACAAACAACAAAGAAGCACAAAACAGAGGGTTGTGAGCCACCACATAGTTTCTGGGTACCAAGTCTGTGTCCTCTCGCAAGAGCAGCAAGTGCTCTTAACCTCTAGCCCCTACCTGGAATTTCTTAATTCCGGTAAGGCGGGAGAGCTCCCGGAACTCCAACTGAATGCTCGTCACTTCTGCCACCGTGCTGTCTGAAGTCCACTGGGGTGAGTGGGCAAATCCAGTGCCAATGTTCACATCAGAGAATGGAATCTTGGAGGGCGTAGTGAAGGCAGGCATTAGCCGGTTTCCAAAATCTTCCTAGAATAAAAGCACCAGAGATCCAAGTTAGAGTGGTTTTCCACATTTCACCCATCTGCACCCAACCAGGTAGAGAAGCATGGCTTGGTGGCTTTCTGATGCCCATTACACAGCAAAACTAGACTATAGCGTCAGCATCAACAACTTTCCTACACATCACAGCAGCAAATTCCACATACCAGGTCACAGGGAGCCTAACCAGGAACACTCACAGCTTTGCTCAGGAAGAGGCTGTCCCCCGACAGGTGGTAGGTGCTCAGCAGGCCCCCTAAGATGCGGATAGTGCTCTCAAACAGGTTGACATCCACATTCTTCTCAAAGTCTAACCTCTCTGACACCCACTTCCTGGCTTCCTTAAATTCTGTAGAATGAAAAGATTGAGAGGGAAAGAGCAAAGTCCACATCTGTCACTCTGTGGTGGAGCAAAGTGTGGTGGCACAGGCCTGTCATCTAAGCACTTGGGAGGCTGAGGCAGGAGGACTGCCAAAAGTTCAAGGCCAGGAGCTACAGAGGACCTTTTGGGACAACACCTAAAGCTATATACTAAGATCCTGTTTTTTAATTGGTTTATTTTTATGTATATGAGTGTTGTGTGTGTACACACAACATATATACAATGCCTCCAGAAACCAGAACAAAGACTCAGCATCCCTCTGGAAATGGGGTTACAGATGGGCGGTGGGAACCAAACCTGGGTTCTCTGGAAGAGCAACCACTACTCTTAAGTATTAAGCCATTTCTTCAGTCCTCCTGTTTTAAAATATATTTTGACATTTTATTTTTATTTTACACGTATAGATGTTTTGCATGTATGAATGTCTATATACTGTGTGTATGCATCAGATTCTCTGCAACTGAAGTTACAGACAGTTGTTAGCTGCCCTGTGGGCGCTGGGAGCAGAACCTGGACCTATGAAAAGCAGCCAGCGCCCTTAAACACTGAGCTATCTATCACTCTGTCCCCTTATCTCTATCCTCTAAGACATTGGTTTTTTAGAACCAAAACCAAAAAAATAGTCAGGCATGGTGTAGCACGCCATGGAAGTAGTATCTTCAGCTATACAGCAAGCGCAGGGTCAGTCTAGGCTATCTAAGACCTGCCTTTAAACAACAAACAGGGCAGGAGAGATGGTCAGTGAATAAAGGCACTTACTGCAAAAGTCTGACAACCTGGGTTCAGTGCCTTGAATCCACTAGTTGGCCTCTGATCTCTGCATGTGTGCCGTAATACACACAAGTGCTCACATACGTACACACACAAAAGAAAGAAACTTAACAACCCCAAAACAAAATGCCTTCCGAAGGAAGGGTCCCCTCCAGGTGCCATGATCCAAGCATCCTGTCAGTGGCTCACGGCAGCCATCAAGCAGATTAACCTTGGGGCAGGAGTGGCAGCTCAGCAGTTAGAGCTGTTCTCATAGGATGGCTGTTAGCACCGTAAGTAGACTCATAACCATGTGTCACTCCAGATTTAGAGGATCTGATGTCTCTGGCTTTGCAAAGGCACCTGTGCTCATTTCATGCACAGACCTACATGCAGGCACACATGCCTACACATGATCAAAAATAAGTCTTTTAAAAGAATAAAAATTAAAATAAAAACAATTATCAATTTAGAAATTATTAAGGACCCACACTACCAAGTCAAATGAAATCTGAATAACCTCAGTATGGTATCTTGGAGCTACGAAGCTAGAGCCAGTCTAGCCCTCTATCTGCATCAGGGCAGACTGGCTGAGAGTCCAAGGCCACACTCAGGTAGCTCTTCAGGAGGTAACTGACAGCTGCTCTGAGCAAGGGCCTGGATAAGAAACGGGTCCTGAGCACACCAAGCACACATTTTCCTGTATCCAGAACAAGAGAAACCAAAGGCAAATGGGGCAGCATTCATAGCCTGCATGGAGGGTACTTCACATGCTGTTTTGGCTTATGTATCACACATGGAAACTCAGTCCAATCAAAAAAGGAGTCATTACCTTGCTTCAGACCCAAAATCCACATGGTATCCAAGGCATCGATCAGGGTGAGACCCAGGCCAAACCACTCACTAAAAGTTTTGGACACAGGCTTCAGTTCATCATGGCCCCAAGCGAACTTTTGGTAGCCCTTCCAAGCATGGAGAAAGGCCTCAACCACGCCCTTCTGACGCTCGTTCGGGGGGCCTGGAGAAGAGAAAGCACAGTGGCAGGGCAGCCCCACTCTGGGGCAGGCAAGGCTTCCAAAGTCCCCCTGTGACCCTTCAGTCAATGTAGCAAGATGGACACTGGCCAGAAGCATGAGCTACAGTGATTTGGGAAAGGCAGGAGGCCAAAGCACAGGTTAGACCCTCAGTGATACAGTGACAAGTAGACATGTCAACTGGGGGCCACACTCAATAGTACTAGGACCTTGGGTCCCTCTCTGTTCAAGAGGAAGAGGGCAACATTCCTATGGCCAACACTACACTGCAAATAACAAATGTGGAACTTGGCCACTAATGTCTACTGTGAACTCAGGAGTACGCAGGAACCAGTGATTGGGCAGACTGTGGCAGATACACTCTAAGTGTACAATTCTTCAACCAGATGAGCTTCCAGAGTCCCACAGGAACAAGTCAGCACTTATGTGGCCTCCCTGAGAGTGCCTCACCCCCAACTGGGAGCTTTCTTCTCCTAAACTAGGTTGCACATAGCAATCTGTAGGGTGCCACACCACATGCCTCTTCCCAGTAGGTTCTAAGGTTCAATGTACAATGAAAGCTATGCAGACATCTCCTACCTTAAAAATTATATAATAACAGAAGCAGGCCAAGCACATTGAGAATAGGAATGGGCTAGTACACACAGAACACAAGGCCAGGACCAGCACATCTCAGTAAACAGTGCTATGTGGCCCAAAGACCTGTGAGGTCTAGAAATAAGCTCAAATATCACGGGACACTGTGTCTCTTCTTTCCATTAACAAGACCTTTATTTTTATTGACTCTGGTGGTGGTGCACACCTTTAATCCCAGCACCTGATAGGCAGAGGCACAAAGATCTGCCTCTACAGAGGGCAGCCTGGTCTACAACAGATCAAGTTGCAGGACAGCCAGGGCTACAAAGAAAAAAGCCCTATCATTAAAAAAAAAAAAAAAAAAAAAAAAGAATAAAAAACATTTTTATTGACTCTTTATTATTAAAATGTATGACTTTAATTTTGTGTATCTTCTCATGTTCAGGCACAAGCTGGCCCAGGAGCAGAATGGCAAAACCAACCTTCTCCAGCAGAGCATCCTCTCTGGCTGCTCAATGAAAAGTCACTGACAGTCACAATGCTGTAAGAGGTATGTGGACAGAGCATAGATGCTGAAGAGTGAGCTGCACAGGGGTCAGGCAGCAGGTCATGACCTGGATGTAGAGTGCCAGCCCGCAGGCTCTGGGCAGAGGTTCCGGTGAGGCAAGGGGGTGGGAAGACTCACCTGGCTCTTTCCATATCTTGGATGCCAAAACCAAAGGTTTGATGAAGGCTTCATCTCTTTTGGAAGGAAGTTCAGTGGCCTGTTCAGGCTCAATCACTGCTCCCCGCCAACTTGAGGGGAGAGGGGAAAGCAGTCAATTAGATCAACCCTCCAAACCCCACACTGTGTCTAGGACAAGGCCAACCCATAGAGGAAATCATCTGGTAGGAGCAGAGCACATAGAGTGACAGAAAAACAACCAGGCAGCCCTGACACACACACTACACTATCCGGAACACAGCACTCTTCCTGGGTACAGGCAGCCCTGACACACACACACACACACACACACACACACACACACACCCCACACACTATTCGGAACACAGCACTCTTCCTGGGTACAGGCAGCCCTGACACACACACACACACACACATACACACACACACACCCCACACTATCCAGAACACAGCACTCTTCCTGGGTACAGAGAGTCCTGACACACACCACACTATCCAGAACACAGCACTCTTCCTGGGTACAGGCAGTCCTGACACACACCATACTATTCACAACATGGTACTTTTTTTGGGTACAGCCATCTGGGTGTGGAGAAGATAATCCTAGGGCTGCTCTAAGAAAAAGTCTAGATCAGAGAAACCTAAGTGAGACGAGTTCCTGAGATCTGCAGGGAAGCTCAAGGAACGATCTGGAGAGGGATGCAGCGGCCAGAGCTGGAGCTTCTACAGTAGTGACTGTAACTTCCTGAATAAATGCAGTGAAGTAGGCAGGTGCAGGAGTCAGGGTATCCCCCTAGACTGGCACTGTCTCCCACTCATAGATATGACACCTGGGGAGTCCACTGATGGTTCTGTGTGATGATAGGCACACCAGGAACAGGCAGGGGTTTGCCACATGACACATGGTTAAGCATGGACCTAAAGGTTTTCTTTTTTGGTGTTGCTATAGTTTATCTTTCTTTTCTTTTCATTTTTTTAAGACAGGGTTTCTATGTAGCCATGCCTGTCCTGGAACTTGCTCTGTAGACCAGGTTGGCCTCCAACTTACAGAAATCCCCAACTTTTGTCTCTCAAGTGCTGGAATTAAAGGTGTGCACCACCACCTCTCAGGTCCATAGTGTATTTCTTTTTCTTTTTTCTTTGTATTTTATGTGTACTGAATGTTTGCCTGCATGTATTTGTGCTGCCTATGTGCCTGGTGCCCTCAAAGGTCAGAGAAGAAGTCGGTCCCCTGCACCTGTAGTTATGGATCGTTGTGAGCTGCTATGTGGTGCTGAGAACTGAGTCTAAGTCCTTTGCAAGAACAAGTGTACTTAACCTCTTATCTATCTCCCCAACTCCCCCACCCCCTTTTTTGAGTAACTTTGGCTAGCCTTGGAGCTTCCTATGTAGACAAGGCAAGCCTCAAACAGATGTCCGCCAGCCTCTACCTCTTAAGTGCTAGGATTAAAGGTGTGCACTACCACATCTGGCTTTTTTCTTTATTTTCTATAATATGGCTGCTTCACAGACTTGCATGTCACAGGGGCCAGGCTAGTCTTCGGTGTCAATCCACATGCTGCTGAAGCAAGAACACAAAGGACTGCTTCAAAAGCCTGAGCACAAGTGGACTCAGCTCCTGCCCCTCCATTCTAAGAGCATCTCATAAGCAACCCAAGCTGGCTCAGCCACTGGCTTGGGAAGCACCTTCTCCTCCTGCACACGTGATCAAGAGCTTCTCCCTGACTTTTCTACACTGCTGCTTTCACGCTGTCTCCTTATGTGCTCATGGATCTAGGACTGCAGGTTCCACATCCTCAAAACAGCTGCACAGGCTTAGAGCTTAGGCCACTCCTATGCTTTCAAGTGTGGCACTGAGTAGGAAATGAAGCTGAGCCATCTAGGCTGAGGTGTCTATGGACACTGCAAAGTGGCAGCTTGGTCCAAGGGTCAGGCCAGGCCCTCTCATTCTGCTCACTGACAAGCCAGAAGTAGCTAGAAAGGAGGTGCCTGTCAACCTGTGGTCACTCCTGCAGCTGCCCGCAGAGAGAAAAGCTGAATCTTACTTTCCTCCTCACTCCACTCCCTCTTGAAACTCTACCCTCACATTCCTTAAAACAACCTTGCTCTCAGACAGACCAGCACACCATGAGAACAGGTTATGGGCCAAATGTGGCTCTGAAATCTGACTGCATAATGAAACTCACTAAGCTATCTTTAGAATACTGTCTGTTTCAGATGGGAAATATGACATAGACAATGAGTTTTCATTACAACAAAACCAAACTAAACCAGCTGCACCAGACACTACACATTCAAGCCCATTTCCTGCTGGCGGTACCTGATGACGGTTCTCTCTGTGCTTTCTTCCTGCTGAGCCTTCCCCAGGGCTGCTTCTCTCTCCTTAGCATTATCCTGCATCCCATCCTTGGAGAATGTGTTGGGGGGTCTAATCTGCAGATGAGGAGGGCCCCGCCGAAAATGCCTTTGCCGCTTCTAAACCAAAATCAGAGTCACATGTGAAAATATATCACCTACCACAGCATGGGCTTCTCTATCTATGTAAGATTCTGTCCCTCAAGTGTGTACCCATACCCAAGAGGGCAGTGGACTACCGTGCTCTACCAAGCCTGGAGGGGACTGGTCTCACTTAGCAGTCTAAAGGTCTGAGAGATAAGCTGCTTAAGAACTTGGAGAAATGCCAAATAGCTAGTACAGGTCTGGATAAAGTGTTGAGAGCCTGCACGGGGGCATTTTGAGGCTGAAACAGTCCCAGAGATAAGTAAGAATAGCAAAGATAAGGATGCTGAGAATGACAGCCATCTGAGAGGGTTATGCAGTCTCCATCTGAGAAAGTGTAGAAAGCCTTGGGTTCTCACCAACAACAGGACTGAAAAGGGCAGGCCACCCTCACACCCAGGGCATGCCTGTCAATAAGCTGGTGTACTTCCCAGACTCCTGAGCTTCCATAGCAACAGGAACAGAAATTCACTCTTAGCTTTATTTATATCCTCAATAAATAACTTGGTAAATTATGGTAAAACATAAAAGCAGTGGATGACCCAACTATAAGAACATGACAAAAGATACCAAAAATTCAGGATAAAAATACACATGACAGAGCATGGTGGTAGCACATGCCTTTAATCCCAGCACTTGGAATGCAGAAGAAGGCAGATTTCTGTGAGTCTGAAGCCAGCCTGGTCTACAGTGAGTTCCAGGACTGCCAGAACTACATAGTAGAACCCTGTCTTAAAAAAACAAAACAAAACAAAACAAAACAAAGCATATGCCATAAACCTAATCCCAGCACTCTGGAGGCAGGGGCAGGTGAATCTCTGAGTTTGGTCTACAGAGTGAGTTCATGATAGACAGGGCTACACAGAGAAACCCTGTTTCAAAACCTAACCAACTAAGTAACTAGGTCCACATGACACCTACCCTTAATTGTGTTCAAATGTGTGTGTGTAATTAAATCTGCTAAAGTACAGCAAGTATTTAGAAAACTATCGTGAGCAGGGTAGCAATGGTGCCTTCCCATGACACCTGTCCTAGCATTCCAATTTCCTCCTTAAACATATGTGACATTCAAGACAGCTGAAGCCTAGACATTTCAAAGCTCTTTTCTCCTTATAGAGAAAAGCCAGAGGCTGAGCACCTGACAGAGGGCAGCATACTGAACTGCTGGAGAAACTCACAATGCTTCCTCTCTCACTACTGCAGGGAAACTCCAGAGGAGGGAAGTTTCCACGGACTGAAACATTCCATCCTGCAGGAAGATCCCTGAGCAGGAAACCCCTGAAACTAACCAAATTCACAGGCCTCTCTCTGTCAGAGTAATCGATAAAGGCTGAAAGTCCCTTTTAGAGGAACTTAGCTGCAATGAAGACCCTCAGACAAGCCAAGCTATAAAGACTGGGACCAAACCAGCTGCCTGAAAGAGCAGAACACAGAGCTGCCTGGAAAAGGGTTAGACTAACTGGAAAGGAAATCATTCTCCAACCTGTTGAGCTGCCTGCAGACTGTTCAGCAGCTCCAGGTTTCCAGTTTTGTGAACGGTCACCCACGCTGGGTGGGCTTTGGTGATAGTTATCTTTGAGTCACTTCTCACCCTGTGAGTAACTCCAATAAAAGTCACTGGTTCACCAAGTTGGACTTTGGTAATATCCATACTTTGGTCTGTCATGGGTTTCCTATCTGGGCTTGAGTAAACATGTGTGTTATGCCTCTCCAGGAAGTTTTCTCACACAACACCTCTGAATTCTTTCTGTTAGGATATTTCATGAGCCAGAGGCCAAAGAACACAAGGAAACTGGAAGCAGCATCACCAGGAAACTGGAAGCAGCATCACCGTGGGGAAACTAGTCTGTCAACCACAAGCTCTATGGACAGTTCTACAGGGATGGCATGCTGACTGTCCTTTTCTAAATTCTCTCCTCTCTCCTTTATGGCCTGACCAAGGGACTTGCCAGCTCATCTACTTTCTTGTACTTTCTAGGGAGCATCTAGTAACTTAGTAAACAATAAGCTTTTTGAAGAAGAAAAAGTCCAATACTCCCTGGTTAGAATGAAGGCACTCCTAAATTCACCAGGACATCCCATGCTTGGATCCCAGGCCAACCTGCACCCATTCTTGACCCAGAACCAGTATCGAGGAGACATTTTTCTCTAGTGGCCATCAGCAGAGGTTTCCTGTTTGTACAATACCCTATAGTCCTCAGGGCTATGAAACCTACACCTGTGCCAAAGACTCTACCCACAGGGGGAGGGGAAGACTTACAACATCTGCTACATGAAGTCTTGGCTATGTGGAAAACAAAAAAACCAAAAAACCAAATAGCCAAAGACTATAGAGATGTAGAACTCAACTGCAGTGGACAACTGTCCCAAATGTCAAGAAATCTGAGTCTGGCCCTATCACAAGTCAGCTCTCAGCAACTGGCTCTTTTATTGCCTCTGACCTACCTCTGGGCTCCATTCTATCTGCCCCATTCCTCACAACCCTAAGCTTCTCAGATTGGGTGTCCCAGGATGAGGCTTGCCTGTTCCAACCCATTCTAGACAAACAACATTACCTCTACTCAGGATTGCCTAGAAATGCCTCCTCTGGCACGTGATTCTAATACCACCCACCCATAATGGTCCCATGCTGCCTGTCAGGTACAACACAGCAGTCAGATGGAACTCCTCAGTGTTCCTAAGCTGGCTTTTGCTCTTTTCTCAAAGGGTCCTCTGTATGGGAACCCTCACTCTTTTCCACACCATAACCTCCTTGGGCAGCATCTTGCTACATTGTGCAGCACCTCTGCCTGGTCACAGCTCTCCTCTCCTTTCTTAGATCTTCCATAGCACACTGTCCACACCCCTTAGGCACCACCAGAACCACAACTGGACAAATCTCAGTTCCTACACCCCAGCCTGGCTCCACCAGAAGGTCACTTTACAAAGGTCCATCTCCTTGCCCTGCCCAACTAGACAGAGACAGGGACTTCTTAAATGGAGCCAGGAATGGTTCCATGTCTCAGCACTGATCTGTACTCTGCCACATGACAACCAACGGTCTGATCGTATTTATTGCTGGCCTCTCACCTGCCCTTCCTATCGGCTTCTGTGGTTCCTCCAAAGAGAAAATCTCTTTCCTCATAAGTGGGCGGCCAGCACCTGACACAGGAGCTGAACTACGGTGGCACTCAAAGAGAAGCAAGTACCTGCCTCTTCCTTCCCCAACTTTATACACACAGCTTCAACGGAGCCAGTGTGAGGCTGAATGTGACAGGAAAAAGAAGCACTTCAGCTTCTTTGAGGCAGTATTTGCCAACTTAGAATGTTCCAAACAAACCCCAGTGACAACCCCACATGGCCTTTACTGGAAATACCTGAGAAAGTATGTCTGCAAGCCCTTCTGGTTCAGCACTTTCCTTCTGCGGAGCTGGTAAGACAGGCAGCACTTCTAGCTTCATCTTCTCTATTTGTGCACGTCCGCCACTCAGAGCTGTGGAAGCAAACCTTTCACCTTAAGGCCCATAGGCTCCAGAAGAGATGTCTAAACAGGTGCTATTTGTTTCAGGTAGTGTTCCAAGAAGCTACTGAACTCACAAAGACCCAGAGGAATCAAATCTGGTATGAGTGTTGTTGTTTTCTGGAGACAGAGTTACTCTGAGGATCCCTGGCTGTCCCAGAACTCACTTTGTAAACCAGGCTGGCCTCAAACTCACAGATTATTCACCTGCTTCTCCCTCCCAAGTACTGGGATGAAAAGTGCCACCACCTCCCAGTTTGAGCAGAGACTTATGTAGCCCAAGTTGGCCTCAACTCCTGATCCTCCTGCCTCTATTTCAAGTGCTGGGACTACAGCCTTTGCCAGGCTGAATCAATTCTTTTTCAAGCATTCGGCAGTGTGTCCTTAAGCACAACATACAATGCACCCCTGCCCCCATCAACTTAATAGTGCCTAAATAGACAGCTTGATTTGAGCAATCTGAAGCAATGTTTGGGTCTCCAACCTTAAAGAAGCTCAGAAGGAATCCTAGGCATCCTCTCAGGATACCCACTGGTCCTCAGCAAACACATTGTAACACACGGTAGGACACGATTAGTGCTAATAGATCTGACAATACTGACTGATGTTCTCTGACATCAGGAGAGGCAGCACTGTTGGCCCCAGAAACCAGCCTACAGGGTCACCCGTACACCAGATGGTCATACTGAGCTCCACACTTCCCCCTCTGCTGTATTTCTTGTCAACTGGTCACCACATGCCTTATGGTTCTATTTTATCTAGATTGCAATAATGTACCTGACCTCAGCCTGCATCCCCTCTGCCCTAGCACCACTGGCATTTGATACCTTTCCACTGGTCAGCGGCCTGAAGAGAATACAGGAATCCACAGAGAATCAGAAAGCCCAGGACGAAGAGAATCACATTCCGCTGTAACCTCGAAAGTTGCTTCCATTTCTAAGAAAGAGGCGGAAAATGACACTTGTCACAGACTCAGCTAGAAGAGCAATTCAGAAAGACTCTTACTTAAGGTATGTCCTTACTTGAGGGCAGCTAAGTTCTGTCTCAGCAAAGTGTATATTGACAGGGCAGCGCCAGAGGTGACAGAGCACGCTAGCTCATACGTGGCAAAAAGAGCTGTACACCCTGTGTCCAGCTGCACGTGCACTGAAGAAAAACTCCTAAAATTCTCATGACTTGGCTCAGGCGTCGATGGACCATACATCTGACCATACCTGCTGTGGCCGTGCCCCTCAGCCAAGGACCCCTAGGGCACCTGACATTAGGCAGAGGAAATAACAACACCCAGACCCAAGCCACGAGAACCAGACGCCGCACAGAAACTTCTGGAAGCTGGAAGAGACACGAGTGCTCCAGCCAGGCACTTCCCTCGGTAAGACTTCCCCGGCCCAGACCCCTCCTCACCCTCCAACAGGAGCGCCGCCGCCGGCTCTTGCTGTTGTCGTAGCTCTCGCCCAGGCTCAGCGTAACCGAGATAAAGTCCCGGTGAGGCGCCGGCGGCGGCGGCGGCGGTGGGTACATAACTGCGAAGCTGGCCCAAGAGACCTCGCTTGCTGGAGGTGTCAGGAAGCCCAAGACTGAGAAAGACCGTGGACTGCCATACTGAAGGCGTCCGCACCCCGCCCATCGCCCTAGACACTAGTGCGCACGCTCTACGGTTTATCGGTGACTGCGCAAACTCAGAACCCTAGTCTAATCACCGCGCCTGCGTACACCTTGGGCTGGTATTTCCTGGTGGGTGGCTTGCATCAGTATACCCGCCCCTGCACCGTGACGTTATTTTATAGCGTCCTTACGTCACTGAATCGCGCGCACCCGCTCCCTTGCAAGTGTCCTGCAGGCTCCCTGATCGGGGCGGGCTGGCTACGGTTTGGAGACGTGTTCTTTGTTGCAGTTACGTCTGCCTTGAGTTGCGAACCATCTCCCTTGCCGGAGTTCTGCGCTCGGTCTCGGGGAGCTAGGTCGGGCGTCACCCTGGCGCGCCTGGAGGTGAAACTCAAAACTCCTGACCGGAGGAAGGGACGGCCCTGCTGAGCCTGAGTCCTGGGCTGGCTTTGCGCCCTGAGGCCGCGGCCTGTCTTTTCTAGTCGCACCGGCCTGGGAGCGACCCTTTCTGCGACCATTCTGCTCCGAGCCCTACCTACGTACTTGGCAACGAGTTTAAAACGACCGCACTTTTCCGTGCGCGTGCTTCCCACGAGGAAAACACCCAAAACGACAAAACTGCCCACTCTCCGGCGGGTGAAACCGCTGCTTTCCAACAGGTTACTTGTGGTATTTCTGGGTGTGTGAAGAGTTCTCTACGTCGCGATCATTTAGTTTGAATCTTTTACAGAAGACGCACCTGATCCCGCGCCTCTTCCTCACTTTTAAGTCCTCGCTTGTCTCTATTGCAACAGTGCCCTCAAATGTAGGTTTTTGAAACCATGCGATGACTTTGAGGTCTTCCTAAAATGAAGGCGGAATTCTTGTTGGCTATTCATGCCAACTCAAGCCAGGTCTGCACATTCCCAAGTTCTGCTGCTGCTCATGACCATGAGATGGCAATTGGCATGCCAAAGGGCTAGTTAGAGCTCGAAGTTAAAAAATAAACCTTTGAGAGAGGAAATAGGAAGGAAGAGTTTGTTAGAGCAATAAAACAAAAACTGTAGCTGAAAATCTTTCAATTCAAGCCAGGCAAGAGTGATAAGCCATTATGGGACAAATCCTTGTCAAGGTTCAGAATCTATCCACAAGTGAAGGTCTTGAGGGGGTTGAAAGAGGAAAACCAAGTCAGCCACAGAAAGCAATGATGAGGTAACCTACCCTGACTTAAGAAGCAAAGCAACACCCTCCTGTGCCCACACACGGAATCTTACCACTGTAGAGATAAGGAAGTTACATAGTGAATTCCAAGCCAGCCTGGGCCCCAGAGTGAGTGAAACCTCGTCTAAGAAGGAAAGAAAAAACCAGGTGGTGGTGGCATTCTCTACTCCCAGCACTTGGCAGGCGTTCCAAGGCAGCCAGGGCTGCACAAAAAAACCTTGTCTTGAAATACCAAAATTTAAAAAAAAAAAAAAAAAAAAAAAAAAAAGGACTTGTGTATGGTGGCATTTGACTCAACAACAGTCAAAGGGATGCCAGAGTCAGGTAATTCTGTGAACTCTAGGACAGCCAGGGCTACCTGCATAAAACCTGTCTCAAAAATAAAACCATGTACATCAAAAGAGCCACAAGATAAAAAACCTTACAGAATTTAAATGAGATACAGACTCATATCAAAAACAATTGAATTTGGAGCCAAATTTGATGATACTTTGTGTCTGTAACCATGACATTTGGGAGGTAGAGGAAGACTGGGAATTCATGATGTGTTGAGAAAACACACACACACACAGAGCAGGGAGAAAGAAAAGGAGGGATAAGGGAAGGGAGAGAAAGAGACCAGTCCATTGCTCGAAACCATTTGACCTAACTGAATTTATCACACAGTACTCAAAACAATGGGAAGCTATACCTTTAAACACACAATCATAGGCCATATATGAGACATAAAAGAATCTAAATAAATTTGAAAAGATTTAAGTCACACATTTTTAGCTACATTGGGATTAAAACATGCGAAATAAATATTTGAAAAGCTTAAACACCATTTAAATAAGAGGGTTTTTTTTAATCACAAAATAAATTAGAAAATAATGTTAAATCAAATGAAAAAGGGGGCTGGAGAGGTGGCTCATTGATTTAAAGGAATGTACTACTCTTGTGGAGGACGAGGGTCCCCACGTCAGACAACTGTGACCCACTGTAATCCAGGGTGTCTGATGTCTGGCCTCTGTGAGTTCCTTCACGCAAATGCACATACCCACACATATAATTGGTATATTTTTGAAGCTTTGACTATAAACTTTCACATAAAAGCGATGAAGAGCCTTAACTGTTTCCAGAGTTAAGCAGACTCAGGGAGGAGCTAGCTGTAGCCAATGTGCTTTCAGTACTCAGGATGCTGACAAAGGAGGTTTCTTCAAAGTCAGAATGAGACCCTATTGGGGAGGATGGAGGAGAAATCAAGGGAGGAAAGGAAGGAAAAGAGGGAGAAAGGAGAGAGAGAAATACGGGTCTTACATGTGGCCTATGATGAATGTTTGTGCATTTAAAGGTATAGCTTCCTGTTGTTTGAGTACTGTGTGATAGTTTCAGTTAGGCCAAATGGTTGTCAGCACTGAATGGAAAGATATAAGACAAAATATACTCATAAATCAAGAAGCTTAGGTAAAATAGAAAAATTTTTAAGATACAAGTTGGCAAAACGAACTCAAGAAGTGGAAAATGTAGAAATACTGATAAAGGAATTTCACTTAGAATCTGTGACATGCCCTTCTACCCCTACACTCTGGAGGTTAAGGCAGAGGGATTTCAAATTCAAACTTGGTGGTTGAGACAGGAGAATCTTTGTGAGCTTGAGTTTAGTCTAAACTACACAGGCCAGTCTGGAATATATAATGAATATATATAATGAAGCCCCGTCTCAAACAAAAGCAACCACCCACCAACAAAAGGATCCAAACCCTGTATATCTCCCTTCTCATAAGGCCACACCAGCGTTCTTCCAGCTTCTTGGGCCTATGAACTTTGGGGTTAATCTTGGGCCCTCATCTTTCTTTTGGAACAGGGTTCCTGGCTGTCCTGGAACTACAGACAAGCCTGGCCTCAAACTCACGAAGATCTAATTGCCTTTGCCTCCTGAGTGCTGGGATTAAAAAGGTGTGTGGCCACCATCTGGCCATGGAGTTTTATCTAAGCAACAAACGTAACAAAAGTATACTGAGCCAACTATCCTTAACAGTTACTTAGATTGGATTTAGTGTTAGAGAATTCATCCTGGGTAAAACCCTTGGACTGTAAAGAACATGGTGAGGCCTTTAAATCTAAATCCTTAGTCAAGATAAGTGAATTCATATTTGTAGGAACTGCATGTAATTACTCTGGATTAATAAGATATGTAGTCTCTTTACAAATGAAAAGAGAATAGTAAAACCTTTCTTTGCTCATACCTCTCTCTCTCTCTCTCTCTCTCTCTCTCTCTCTCTCTCTGTCTCCCTCTCTGCCTCTCTCCCTCCCTCTGTCCCCATTTCTCCTTTCTCCTCTCCCCTCTCCCCTCTCTTTTCTCCTCTCTTTTTTCCCATCTCTGAGGATACTAATGTATACACTGGTGGAGGCCAGAAGTCAATGAGGGTATTCTTCAATTGTTTTTCAACTTATTGTTTGAAACAGAGTCTCTTGCTGAACCTGGAGCTTGCTGTTTCTGCTACAGTGGTTCGTTGGTGAGCCTCCTTGGTCTACCTGTTTCCACTTAGCTCTGCAATTACAGATATGTGCTATCATGACTGACTTTTCATATAGGTCTTGGTGTTATGGAGTTCCTGACCCCTGAAAAAAGCTCAGAGACTCAATCCAATTATAATTAAAAAATTTATTGATTACAGCTAGCAGGACAACAATCTCTGACCCAAACATGAGAAGGTGGGTGAGGTTTTATGTGGATGAGTGTTTTGCAGGAGTATATGCATACCATTTGTATGAAGTACCCATCAAGGCCAAAAGAGGGCAGTTTCCCCTAGGTCTAGAGTGACCAATAATTGTTAGCCACATAGTGTGGGTACTGGGATTTGAACCTGGAAGAGCAGTCAGTGTTGTTGATCATGGAGCCATTGCTTCAGCCCCCGAGGGAAGGATTTTTAAAAATGAAAATCTGGAGTGTCTCCATAAGCAACTCGAGCCGTTCTGCTCTGCCGCATAAGCAAGTTACAGCAGCAGAGATGGGGGTGGTTGTACAGTAGGGATCACTGCTGTACATTTCTAGGTGTATGTGGGCGAGGGATGTCACTGAGTCCAGGTTCCTGGGAATTTATCTTCTAGGGACAGAGCAGAGATAAAGCTAGTGGGTACCAAGTTGGATGCCTAGCATAAAGTGGAATTATAGTAGCCATCACATTGAGGACCCCCCCATCCACAGTGCTTGCTCTTTGCCACTGAACCCCTCACACCGCAGTCATAATATACATGAAGGAATTTTGTTATTTTTATTGTTTTTGTTGAGACATGGTCTTGATGCATGGGTCTCTTGATTTTTGTTTCCTTGAAGGAATATTTTCAGCTGAACCCAGGGGTAGTTGTGCACACCTTTAGTCCCAGCACTTGAGAGGCAGAGGTCAGGTGTATCTCTGTGAGTTCTAAGCCAGCCTGGTCTATAGAGAGAGTTCCAGACCCAGCCAGAGCTACAGCTCTGTCTCCAAGAGAGAAAATTCGATTGAAAGACACAAATTTAAGCATAATTTATTTAACAAATGAAAACCAAACAGGAAATCCTAAGAGATCAGAATAGGTTTCTACAAGTTGGAGGAGGAGAGCAACAAAGTCCTGTCTGGTGAATTTGAAAAAGATTTTATGAGGTTACAAATAGCAGTAGCATATTTGTGGGGTACAGTGACCCTCTTCTGTTATAAGTCATAGTGTATTAGGGGACCCGCCACCCTGACAAGTCTCATAGCCTGTTTTTAGGGGAGTAAAGAATGAAATTTGAGTAGTGCCATCTTTAAAAGCACTGGGTCAAAGTCTTCCAGAGACTGACCTCATGGTTAAATAAAGTAGAATTTGTGGCCTGCGACTGTTACAATAAACAGAGCTCAGGGCCGAAGAGCAGTGGTTCTCAACCCTAAAGAAGGCTTGGGGATATACTGGGATCCCAAACCCCCAGTATAGTTAACAGCTAGCTAATAAAGACTTTCTATTGGCTTAAATCCATGTTTGAGCAGTCTTCTCTGCTCAAACAGTACATGCAGACAAAACACTTATACACATAAAATTAAAAAAAATTAAAACTTGTAAGTAAATAAATAACCGCAAAACCTAGTAGCTAAAATATAGCAAAGGGCCAGAATATAGTTCAGTGGTGGAGCATTTGTTCAGCATGTACAAATCCCTGGGTTCAGTCTAGAGCACCACCAAAATTTTTTATGAAAACCAAACTAGGCATAATGTTGTATATCTGTAATATGAAGGTGGAGGGTCAGGAGCTCAAGGTCACCCTTGCTACATAGCAAATTAGAGGCCATCCTGGGCTCATTGTGTTTTGAAACAAAACAAAAAAGCAAGATGGCCCTCCTTTACCACTGAACACTCCAGCAGGCCCATGTGGAGCTGCCCCCTCTTGCTGCCAGGCTGCTAAGAATCAGCCTCAGCCCTAAGCCAGTCTCCACTTGTGTCTTTTGGTGTTTCTTGTGTGACATATCCTGTGAGGGTTCCTCTCTTGCAGCCCTAGATTTCCACCCATGCTCAGCGGCTCCAGCAGTGAAGATGATTGGCCCTAGACTTCCCAGGAGTTATCTGCCCTCCTGCCACAGACCTGCAACTGTAGGCATTGTGGGGCCACAGCTAGAGGTGATGGATTGATTTCCTGTTTAACCCTGGGGAGGGAGGACACTGCTCCCAGGGAAAAGGAGGCTTGTAAACTCTCCTAGAGAGACCAAGAAGTTCATGTAACCCACAGGACTGTATCACTCAACTGAGCACTATCTCTGAGTTGCAGGGATCAGCACACATTTTTACATGGGAGATGGGGCCATGGAACTGAACGCAGCAGTTGTAAAACACTTAACAGGCCTGAAGGGTTTCTGAATGTACAGTGATTAAAAATTAATTCAAAATCAAATACATAATAAATTTGAGGTATTTCTGGTAATGTTCATCCACATCACACTGTGAAAATTCACTGAAGCCTTGGTTAACAAACAACCTGTGTGCTTTACACCTCACATGATGTCACAGGAAATACTAACCAGCTACCTGCAAAACCTCAGCTCAGACACGAGTGATGGATGTCAGAGTCTTCACTGTGCATACCAAGCTCCCTTCCTCACAGGCACAGACGGTTTAATGGTATAAAACAAGTATTTTATTATTTTACTACCATTATTCCTAAATGTGTCAAATTACTATGGTTTTTGACTTTATGTAAAAAATTTCTGGTTTTTTTTTTTAAGTTTCATTTGAATTTCTTTTCTTTTTCTTTCCTTGAGACAGGGTCTTTCTGTGTAACCCTGTCTGTCCTGGAACTCATTCTGCAAACCAGACTGGCCTCAGACTCAGAGATCCATCTGCCTCTGCCTCCTGAGCCCTGGAATTAAGTGTGTGCACCACTGTGCCTAGCATTTCATTTGAGTTTCTGACTTGAGTTTCAAAGCAACTGTTAAGTGAATTTTGGCTTGGAATTAGAACTGAGTGTCTGACTGTTTTTTTCTTTTTAAAGATTTGTTTATATGAGTACACTGTAGCTGTCTTCAGACACACCAGAAGAGAGCATCCAATCCTTTTGCAGATGGTTGTGAACCACCATGTGGTTGCTGGGAATTGAACTCAGGACCTCTGAAAGATCAGGCAGTGCTCTTAACCAATGAGCCATCTCTCCTTCCCACATCTGACCATTTTTTAAGTGGCTCTAAACATACGAAGCAATAATCAGCACCAATGATGGTAAAATCAAAATGCCAATCAACTCTGAAAAACATTAAAGATGTTCTATAAACTGCAGAATCTGATTTTCAACCAAGACTTAATTCTTTTTGTTGTTGTTGTTGTTGTTGAAGGTTTTAGAGCAACATGATTTGTTGACAGAGACCAGTGTCTTGGGAGGCAGAGGCAGGCGGATTTCTGAGTTCAAGGCTAGCCTGGTCTACAGAGTGAGTTCCAGGACAGCCAAGGCTATACAGAGAAACCCTGTCTCGAAAAAATAATGATGTGGACAATGGTTGAGGAAGACAAAGTATGTTGACTCTGACCTATATGCACACACACACACACACACACACACACACACACACACACACACACAGTATCCATATACACAAATACAGACACAATATACTTCACACACATGTGCACCCCACACATAAATGCTGTGTGTGTATAAGTGTGTATGTGTGTATGTGTGTGTGTATGAACGTGCGCATGTGTGCATACATGTACTTAAGAGCATGCTGGAAAGTGGCCCTGATATCCTTGTCTTGTCTTTGGTAGTCTTAACCAAAGAGGAGAGGGATTCCAGGTAACCCTTAATAGGACAATCTTGTCTAGCTGGCTGATTTGACATGAGACATGAGGAAGGCAGCCCAAACCACCAAGTCTGCAGTAGCAGAGAGCCTCACACGAGACCTAAAGACTGAATCCTTTGCTCTATATTTACTTCAAAGTGTGTGGTAACCAGAGCTTGACACCTGCAGCACTTAAGGTTCTGGGACTTTAGTCTCTGCATTCAGTGCCAGAGAGAACAGGAACAGGGTTGGGAGGAGGGGTGCTGGTAGAGGCAAGTGGTAGGGCAGGAGGTGATGTAGGTCGCCTTAGAATTCCTGCTGGTGACTAGTTGTTCTCCATGAGGTTCTTGGCTGCCCTGGGTCAGCATAGACACCCTCACCCAGTCACTTTACTTAGTCGCCAGGCCTAATGCTGGCCAGTCCCAATCTCCAGTCTAAGTAGAAGCAGCCCCCATCAGTTGAACACCAGGTAAAAGCCTGTCATCTGACCATGGAGCCAGTACATAGCGATATCTGCTCATGGCTCCCACCTCTCCTCTCTCTTCTAGTTTTCTCCTTTCAAACTGGCTTCCACTTGGTGAGAAATGTATCCATAGGCTGACCCTAAGCCTGGCTCAAAGGGATTTATTCACCTCTAGAGAGGATGCAGAGACCAGTTCTTTCCCAACTTCTGATCTGAGATATGAGGGCAAATGCTCCAACTCAATGCTCCAACCTGGGTTGGTTAAGAATCTGTATTTCACTAGGCAGTGGTGGCACATGCCTTTAATCCCAGTATTGGGAGGCAGAAGCAGGCAGAACTGTGAGTTTGAGGTTTGGTTTACTAAGTGAGTTCCAGGACATCCAGGACTACACAGAGAAACCTTGTTTTAAAAAACCAAACCAAGCCAAAAAACAAAACAAAGCAAAAAACAAAAAAGCCATATTTGACTATGAACTGAGGTCAGTAAGTCCTGTGTCTGATGGACTAAAACTAGGAGCTGGAGAGGCCAAACCCCTTCACAGTTGGGCTGCAATTGCCAGAGCAGTGGGGGAGCATGCATAGACTCGTGGGCATCCACAGCCTCTCTTGTTGGTGCTCTTTACACAGCAGAACTTCCCATAGTGGCCTGGGGGCAGAACTGGGCCTCAATCCCAACCTGGGGCCCCACCACAGGACAATCCTGAGCATCTTTGGTCATGTTCACAGCCTTTGTCTCCCCAGGACCCAGCGAGGTCTCAACCAAGACAGTTTGTCAGTCAGTCTGTTACTGCAGCAGGAAGAAACAAGATTGGTGGCTTGTATGAATGACTGCAGCCAACCATGATGGGAGTATAAAAGAAGCCCCTGAGGAATAATAGGGAACAGAGTCAAAAAGAGATGATGGGTCCAGTAGACTCTGCCTCCTCCCTGCCCTCATTATTAGGCCCTTTCCAAGAAGTTTAGACCAAAAGATTGAGGACCCACAGCTCAAGAGAAGCTGTATGCTGGCAAATGGGCTCTCAGGAAGTGGAGAGGGAAACTGCTGTTTGGCAAATCTTCCCTGGTATAAATAAGTAGCTCTACCATGATCAATTTCAGATTCCTATCTGGGAACAACTGCTTACTGATCACTGAATATTCAGCAATAAGGTTTAACATGTCAGTAGGAACAGTCTTCGGTTCATGGGTGGATGGGTGGTTCCTGTACTATCATAGAGTAACAAAGCCCAGGCCCACCCGTATACAGCCTCCGGGCCCTGACTTGTCAAAAGTCACAGATGTCTGGAGATGGCCTCAACCTGATGGTGCCAGCTCTGGGCCTCCTGAAAGCTGTTAGAGCATCAGGGCCCTGAGGCTGAGCTCTTTCCCCTGTGTTCCTAAATGCCAGAATAGACAGTGTACAGACATGTAACCTCCAGGCAGCAGAGAGAAGAAAGGGGGGCAAGACATGGGGCTTAGACAGTGCCACAGGCCTGCCTGTCCTCTGCTCTGGAAGACAGTTTCAAAGAGAGGAATCAGGATTGTGAACCTGTGGGTCCAGGATTCTTCCCCGCAATACTCAGCACATAGGTGTGGAAACCACCTCCTTTGTCCCCTAGGAAGCATTTACAGGAGAGCCTGCAAAATCCTTGGTTGCTATTGGAAATAGTGATGTCACTGGCAGGGGTGGAGCTTCAGCTGTTTTTTTTTTTTTTTTTTTTTTTAATTTAGGAAGGGCTGTACTTTATATGGCAGAAGGGGGACAAAGAATTAGGATTGCCATACTGCGAACCAAGGAGAGCTCTGGGAAATGACTGCTGAGAGCAAGACTCAGCTCACACTGGTAAGTAGTCAAAGAGAGGAAGCAGAGAATACAAAATACCTAACTCAGACATGTCAGGCAGGAGCCTGATGCGCTGACTGATTTCTAACTCTGCTTTAGCTGCTGTAAACAGTTCTCTCTGTCCTTGGTCTCCTCCAGGTGTCCTCCCTTACCATCCTATAGTAAGGGAGCCAATGTCACACCTATTCTTAACCTCCAGAAGGGAGTCTAAGTCACAGATCCAAGAAGGTGTGGTGTTCCCCTCCCCCCAGTTTAGTGTTATTTATTTACCGACAGATAATGTTACTACATAGCCCAGGCTGGCCTTGAACTCTGACAATCCTATCTCAGGCTCTAGAGTGTATCCAACTCTCTCCTACGTTACCGAGCCCTGTAGGGAGGAGAGTACAGATATCCTTTCCCCAGAGGTATAGAGGGACAGGGCCTCTTCCTGACCTCGAAAGAATCAAGTCCCAAAATATTACAAACTGTGGGTAAGGACTTATAATTGAGCGCACACACTCAGGAGTTCACAACGCATTCCCTCTTGCTGAAGTACACTTGAGAGTGCAGGTACACGTGATGATAAGAAACCCCTCTAGCCTTCGCGGCTCAGCTATTGCATGTCTGGGACCACACGGATAACTGTCCCTGATTCTCTGTATGCTAACGCGCGTGCACACACCCGCGTGGGCGCTCCTCACTCGCTCGCTCCAAGCATTCACGCCAACGCAGGCGCGCGTCAGGAGGCGCGCGCTCGACTCGGCGTCAGGAAGCGGGGGCGGTGGGAGGGGTAGAACGCGTAGGTCCCGCTCATGACTCCGCAGCTGCTGCAGTCGCCGCAGCATCGGGACCAGTCTCGCAGTCCTCGCTGCTGTCCTTTCTGCCTTTTCCGCGCGGGTGTTCGAGCAGCGCCAAACACGCTTCAGCACCTCGGACAGCATCCGCCGCGCTCGCCCGGGGCTCCAGGAGAACCCGCCGGCGCTTGACCGCGCGGGCGGCCCGCGGGTCGTACATCGCGGGGTTGTCGCACTCGCGCAACCCAGAGCCAGGCCCGCTGTGCCCGGGGCTCATGAGCACCATGCACCTGCTGACATTCGCCCTGCTTTTCTCCTGTTCCTTCGCCCGCGCCGCCTGCGACCCCAAGATCGTCAACATCGGCGCGGTGCTGAGCACGCGCAAGCACGAGCAGATGTTCCGCGAGGCAGTAAACCAGGCCAATAAGCGACACGGCTCTTGGAAGATACAGCTCAACGCCACTTCTGTCACCCATAAGCCAAACGCTATACAGATGGCCCTGTCAGTATGTGAGGACCTCATCTCCAGCCAGGTGACCACTGATTCCCTCTCCCCTGCTCCTCCGCCATCCTCCACTGCCCCAGTTTCATTCGATCCTTTCCTGGTCCTTCTCAGTCTCCTTACCAGACCACTCCAAGCTAACTGGCCCCTGGAGAGGTCTGGGACAAATGTCTGTGTCTGCTGGTTCCTCCTGGACTGATCCTCAGAGGACCATGTGTGCTGTCATGTGACTATCATTGGTGATTTGTTCCATCTAGTCAGTGTGGTTCTAGACATTCTGAGCACAAGATGGAGGAGCACTTCGGGGAACTGATTGGATGAGGCTTGGGGCTATCTTTGTTTCTTTCCTTACCTCTCTTCCCTTCCCCCATTCATGGGTCTGCAAAGGATGGCCCAGGTGCCAGAGCAAGCAGGCTCTGCAGGGGTGGGAGTGAGGACTGCGCATGCCAGAGACACCAAGGCACAGAGTGGGGGAGTGCAGTGTACTGCAGGGGAGGACATGTTGCTGTTGAAGCTCTCCCGCCCCTGGCTATTCTGGCTGCTGAATTCCAATGAAGCCATGGGGGTCACTGCAATGCACCAACTTACGTAAAATGAGGACAGGGACAGGGACTGTGCCAAGTCTATTCATACTTGTTTTCCAAAGAACATCTACATCCATGAACATACCTGCTCACACATATGTTCATGCACATGGCACTAGCACACACTGCTTCTCACTATGACACAGTCAACTGCACATGCTCACTCACACACATCTGCATATTCATGTATACCCTGCTTTACATGGTCACCGCACATAGCAACCCTGCTTCCATCATGAGAGACATATATAAACATAGACATATCGGTGCATAAGTGCATACATGATCCAGCCCTTGCTCATGAGCACCTACACAGTCACATGCATACCTACATACACAAATGTGACCTGCACAAGGGTGCAGGCTGGCCGTCATGGTAAGAGGGTGAAAAGCAGTCTTCACATTCCAGAATGTAGAGGCCATGGCAGAATTTTGCTCAGAAACTTGTGCCTAGCACCCATAGCACCTCACTTTACAAGAGATGAGTCCTTGTCAGAAGAGAGAATCTACCAATTCCGAATGCCTCTGTGTGTGTATGTTGTGGGGTGTGTGTGTGTGTGTGTGTGTGTGTGTGTGTATGGTGTGTGTTATAGTGTGTGTGTGTATATATGTGTGTTGTGTGTGTGTCTGTGTGTGTCTCTGTGTGTGTGGTGTGGTGTGTGTATGATGTGGTGTGTGTATATGTGTTGTGTGTGGTGTGATATGTGTGGTGTGGTGTGCTATATGTCTGTGTGTGTGTCTCTGTGTGTGTGTGTGTCTCTGTGTGTGTGGTGTGTGTGTCTGTGTGTGGTGTGGTGTGTGTGTATGATGTGTTGTGTGAGATGTGATATGTGTGGTGTGGTGTGCTATATGTCTGTGTGTGTGTGTTGTATGTGTGTGTGGTGTGGTATGTGTGTGGTATGTGTATATGTGTTGTGT
>JANHMN010000002.1:96066316-96101322 GCA_030674055.1 Rhabdomys pumilio | reverse complement strand
CTCCTCTCTACAATGGGTGGCTCATTCTCTTGTTTCTTACATGTGTGGGACTTTGTGCACAAATGGCATCACCTGGGCCCCTGGCGCACTGCTCCAGCTCTGGCTACTTAGGATCTCAAATCCTAGTACAGTGTCCATCTACACCACAGAGCTGACTCTGTCTCCTGTATCCACAGGTCTACGCTATCCTAGTTAGTCACCCGCCTACTCCCAACGACCACTTCACTCCCACCCCTGTCTCCTACACAGCTGGCTTCTACAGAATCCCCGTCCTGGGTCTGACTACCCGAATGTCCATCTACTCTGACAAGGTAAGCCTGACCACCAGACTCAGAACCAATCATCTTCCTCTGCCTGTGGTGAGCTCCAGGTAGCACATACGTAACACACTCATAACCACACACACATACCTCACACTGAATAGGTATCGGTGGTACACAAGTTACGCATACTCAATCACACTGACATGCAGGCCTGTGAAAACTCAATTGCATGCATGTTTGTATGTGTTCACACTCACCACACATTAGCATGCACACTCAAGTCCCATGTGCTCATGCTGTCACGCTTTCACACCATCCCACAGACTCTCTCATGCAACACCTGCATCCTCACAAATGCTCTTAGAGTCACATGTACTCAGGATGGCTCCCAATGACAGGCAAAAAGACCAGTAACACTCCCTTTGGGGAGAAGAGGGCTTCATGGGCTAAACAAGGGGGTGAACAGGGAGCTTCCTAGGACAAGTGGGCTTTGAATACAGCAGTGAAAGAGTTGGAGAGAAGTTTCTAGGAGCAGTGGATGCCTGGATGGAGAAGTACTCAGGGTAGACAGGGATGCTGTGGACTCCAACTTAGCCAACTGAAATACACATGGAAGATGATACACAGGGTGGAGAGCTGTGGCAGGAGACCACATGTCTCAGGGACTAAAGGATCTCAGCTCAACATTCTGGAGAGCTCTTATGGCCCAAAGGTTGGGCTAGCCTCCATCTAGTTGGGCCTAAAAGCTGAAGAGTAGCTACTGAGTTGTAGGGAACCACAACCCAGAGACACAGGAAACTTGCTCCAGATCATACAGTCTTTAACTTTTCATGATTTTGTGAGATCCTATCATCAACTGGGATGCAATCCAGTCACCCATTTGTAGTATGCATTTTGGGGTCCAGCTGTGGTTCCAAGTCCTCTGCTTCCTCCCTCTCAGGGTGTCCAGATGTCACTTCACACTGGGCTGGGAGGATGACGCAAGACAACTTGGAATGGGTGGAGTTCTGCAGATCCCAGTGGATGTGGGGGTGTTGGTGAGAGAGTGTAGGGAGGGGGCGGAGAGAAGGCCTTTCCTGTGGATCTTAGTGTTCCAGCTCCCTCAGGAGAGGGCCTCTCCAACCATCTCCAATGAAACAGCTCTCTATAGCAATCTTAGCTTGTGAATAAGGCCCACCTTTATTTGGAGTGGGATTGTATGCATACACTTTGTTTGGGGTGAACTAAATGTTATGTAATTTGGAGGAAGGACATGAGAATATCCAGGGTGGGCAAAGATCATTGGCTGAAGGCTAAGGTAATGAGATGCCTCATTAGCATGGAGAGGCACTCCAGGAATCTCAGGACACTCCCACCTAACCTTCATCAGGTAAGTGGTAGGGTCCTGTGTGTCCCAAGTAGAGAAGAGGAAGCCCCACTAATCTGGTAATGTTAGACTTCCACCTGAGCATCAGGGTTTCTGGTTTCTGGACACCCAGTGGTCTAACAGACACCATAGCCTTCTCCCCATAACCTGTAGACTTGAACAGCCGACAGTCATCAAGGAGCCACGTGGAGACAACCAGTTGGTGTCTGGGATCAGTCAGAGGGCTAGTGGGCTGTGCAGTAGGTCTCCAGGCCTCCCCATTCCTTTTAGAGTCTTCCTGTCCAGAGGCTACAGTTCTTGAAAAGTCTGCCTTAAGGCAGGGAGACTGGCCATTCAGGCCCAAGCATGTGGTGGATGTGCCATTTGGTGACAAAGGGGACTAAGAGGGAGGACTTGTAGGAGGGCCCATTCGATTAGACTGAAGTCAAGGGCCTCACATACCCAGGCACCTAAGCCACTCTTTGTATGCCAGTGAGGAAGATGCTCTCAGTCTATGCCTTTTGGCCCTTTGTTCTCTGGAACACTTTACCCTCATGTATAAAAGAAAGTGGTGACCATGACCATAAGAACTGAAGTAGCTGGGACAAACAAGAAGCCGGGAGGCCCCATAACACAGCTGAACTAACCTAGAGACTGACCACAGGTCAACCCATTGGGCCTGTGTCAGGCCAACGGTGGGGCCAAACATCACAGGTACACTCCAGCCCCTGGTGGCCTCAGAGTCAGCCTTCTGCCCATCACACAGGCCAGAGAGAGAGGGTCTGCAATGCAAGCAGTCGCACAGGCAGGGATTCTATCCCTCCAAAGCACTCCCCCGGCCACCAAGAGGGAACTGGTGAAAAGCTAATCTAGAAGCATCAGAGGCCCAAGAGCCGTGTAAATCACCAGCGTATGGAAGGAGCTGCGTCCACTCAGATAGACACAGACAGGCCCTGGCAGCTAGGGTAATTTGAGCAGCAGTGCACCAGTAAGCCACAGCCTCTGGCTCAAGGGAAGAAAGACAACATTTGACCCCCAGACAGAAGACTTACATGTACATGTAGTTGTTATTTTCTTACCAGCTCCTGGGATGGCACCTAGAGCCTTGTTTGCACTAGGCAAATACTGTCCTACTGAGCTATACCTCCAGCCCAAAGTACAGTTATTGAAACTGGGGAGAGCCATGTGAGGCCCATTGGGGTCTTAAAGAAGCTTCTATGGTTAACCTTTCTAGGGGAGTGCTGGTGGGAAGGTGGCAGTCACCCTAAGAACTGAGACTCTTCACTTATGTCAGGGTGCCTTTACTCTCACAGTAGATGCCACAGGGGAAGAGTAAAGGCAGGTGGGAGGAAGTCACCCCACCAACGGAAGCGGGGAAAGCCAAGTTCGCCTGGCCTGCCTCAGCCTCTCGGTCCTGCCCACAGAGCATCCACCTGAGCTTCCTGCGCACGGTGCCACCGTACTCCCATCAGTCCAGTGTCTGGTTTGAGATGATGCGAGTCTACAACTGGAACCATATCATCCTGCTGGTCAGCGATGATCACGAGGGCCGGGCAGCGCAGAAGCGTCTGGAGACGCTGCTGGAGGAGCGCGAGTCCAAGGTGAGGCCCTAGCCCTTGAAGAGGTCCTTGTCCAGCAGGAGCAGGCGGGCCATGCCGTGTCTGTGGCTCCTTGTGAACACTCTCTCTCCATCCTGCATGCTCAGCACCACTGCGTCTGGCGGCGCCCGCCCCGGCCTGTCCTCGGCTCATTTCACTTGCTTTTGCCATTAGTCGAAATCTCCTTCGTGTCAGTCCCTGCTGCGCGAGGGCTGGACCACCTGGAGCTCTGCAAACACCCCTGTCCCGCCCCCCACCAGCCTCAGGCCTCCCTAGCCCCAGCTGAGGCCCCAGTTAGATTCAACTCAGGGTGGCCCCAGCCCCTCTCTGCCAGATGTCAAGTCCCATCTACCTTTCAGGAACACCCTGTACAGTCTCCTCCCCGGAGCACTGGAATACAATCCATGTCTTCACAGAGGCCACATCCTTCTAAAAGCCTGCTGCCTCATGGCTGCTCATGGCCCTCAATGAAGCCCCTCCCACCCCCCACCCCCGCTCATCTGCAGCCCCATCTCCACTTGGCTACTCAGGTTTACACTGTGCCCCTCCCTCCTTCTCAGGGCTTAGCTCTGCATCCCTCACGGGACTATGTAGACATTGGTCTCAGGATACATGTATACTCCCATTTCAGCCTAGGCCCCCAGTGTGTGCAACTGCCAGAGACCAGAGCCAGGATTTGAAGTAGAAGGGGTCAAAGTGACCCCTATACCCTTCCTTGCCAACACCCATGTCGGCCTAATAAGGACCTGGCCCCTGACCCCCTCAGTCCCAGGACACAGAGCACCAAGAAGCAGCTGGTTGGTACTTTTCAGGTAGCAGAGAGGAGGAGGCCTAGGCTGGGGAGGGGCCCCAAAAGACAGATGGGGGAGGGACATGGGTGGGAGCATGTTCTGCCTGCAGAATCATAGCTGACCTCATCATACTTAGCACCAATCATTGTCCCCTACACCCAAGGTGCCATAGGCCTCAAGATGGAGTAGAGGGCATGGGTTGGGGGTGGTGGGAGTTGAGGTTAGAGACAGGCCTAGGGTGAATCTTTTAGAGTGGTCCATTGAGTCTGGGAAGGAGGGCTGGTTTATTAGCACCATGGGCTCCACCTCTGCAGATAGTCCCACTCTCAGAATCTGGCAGGTTCCTTCATACTTCTGCTGTGTCCCTCAAAGCCACCCACACTACCAACCTACTCACATCTTCATTGGCCTGACCTCTGCACACCCAAACCCCCTGCGTGCGCGCACACACACACACACACACACACACACACACACACAGAGTTATTTGGTTCTTCTGTATTTTAGTGGTCACCACACCTTTTGAAAAGCTCATCTCCATGTACTTCTGCATTGCACAAGAGAATCACATACAAGTGCTTCCTCTGTGACCTGGCTCACCCTTACTTGTAACCACAAGCTTAAACACACACGCACACACACATGCTTCGACTATACTGCCTGCCCTTGCATCACTGTCATAGATTTACCCTCTGTGGCAGGAGCATATCACTTCTGCAGGCATACACATACACACCCAGTCTCAGACACTATTGTGGGCATTTGGGTGTGAGCATTCCGGTTAGTGAGAAGAGAACAGGAGGGAGGAGGAGGGGAAGGCGTGGGACAGTCATACGGACAGAGCCCTGCAAGCTGCTCCTCTTTCACTAAGAACTGATGTGGGTGGGGGTGGGTACTGCTGGGGCCACACAGCAGGTGCATGACAGGGGTGGGGGTGGCAGGCGGGAACCTCAAGGGTGGTGTGGACAGGGCTGCCTTCTCTCCTGAAAGAGACTGTTTCCAAGAGTATAGCTCCAAGGCAGGGAGCCTCTGTGGCCCTTGCCCCTATGTCCCCTACCACCTCAGCTCCACCCCTGCCCCTAGCCCCACCCCGGGTCTCGGTGTTTGCGAGCTCCAGGTACGTGCCCGTCTGCAGACGTGCCGAGGAGGTGGTGTGATTGCTTTAGCGCCGTCATTTTCAACCGTTTATAATCTTCTTCTGTGTCTGCATATTTTCTCTGTGCACATTATTCATCAGAGTAAAAAAAGGAACTATGAAAACCTCGACCAACTGTCCTATGACAACAAGCGCGGACCCAAGGTATATATGCATGGACGTGCACGCCACCCACCGACTAGCGAGCCCCGGCCTGCGGTGCCTCAGCCACTGGGTGCTTTCTGGCCCCACCGCGCCGAGCCGAGCCGCAGGCCTGAGCAGTGAGGAGAGACAGGTGGTGAGGCAGGCAGCAGGCAGGCAGGAGAGGGCAGGGGTGGGCGGTGTGGGTATCCATGGCCCACCCGCCGTGACCCTGGCCCGCATCCTCAAGACAAGCACGGTCACAGGAGGCGCTGCTCTGGGAAGTGCATGAATCTCCAGGTCCGCCAGGGTTTCCTAGTGGAACCCAGGGAGGGAGCCTGCCCACGTGGTCACTTCAGAGTCTGGGCTGCTCCTATAGGAGCAAGAGGAATCAGGTCTGAGCTGAGATCTCCCAAGGTTTTGGAAAAGTCAGCCCCATCTCTCTCTGTTCCCAGTTGCATTCCAAAACTTTTCTATTTCCTGTTCGCTGCACGTCTCTTTCTAAGTCTCAATCCACTTCAGCTTGCATGCTCAGTGCAAAACAAAACAAAACAAAAAAAAAATAATAATAATAATAACAAAACGAGGACAGGAGTGAGATGGAAAGAGAGACCTGGAGAAAGCCGACTGAGAGAAGAGCAGAGCTTGAGAGAGCACAGGACATCCAGCAGGCTGAAGAAGAGACAGGCAGTAAGGACAGGCCAGCACAGAGTGAGAAGGCAGGTGCACAGTGCAGGTGGCAAGGACAGGCCACAGCAGCTCTAGCTAAGCTGCCTCGGGGTTCCTAGCAGCTTTGGCCCCACTCTTGCCACTGAGGCACAATGTTCCCTTTCCCAACTACCTGCTAATGCTCCTGCTCACACCACAGGCGGAGAAGGTGCTGCAGTTTGACCCAGGAACTAAGAATGTGACAGCTCTACTGATGGAGGCCCGGGAACTGGAGGCCCGGGTCATCATCCTTTCTGCAAGGTGAGTAGACTGGCTTCCTCCCCTCATCCTTGTGTTCTGCCTGGGGCCCACGTCCACCATCTGGGCTAGGTTTGGGGCACTATTGGGCAAAATGACCTTCAATTTGAAAACCAAAACCAAAGCCGGGTGGTGGTGGCACACGCCTTTAATCCCAGCACTTGGGAGGCAGAGGCAGGCGGATTTCTGAGTTCGAGGCCAGCCTGGTCTACAGAGTGAGTTCCAGGACAGCCAGGGCTACACAGAGAAACCCTGTCTCGAAAAACCAAAAAAAAAAAAAAAAAAAAAAAAACCAAAACCAAAACAAAACTTCACTTGGGGCTGGAGAGATGACTCACTGGTTAAGACCACTGGCTGAGGACTAGGGTTCAATTCCCAGCACTCACACGCAGCTCACAAGTGTTGGTGGCTTCACTTCCAGGGCATCCGACAACCTCACACAGACATACTCGTAGGCAAAACACCAATGATGTAAAGAAAAATAAATAAATCTTAAAAATAAAAAGATTGGGCTGGAGAGATGGCTCAGAGGTCAAGAGCACTGACTGCTCTTCCGGAGGTCCCGAGTCAATTCCAGAAACCACATGGTGACTCACAGCCATCTGTAATGGAGTCCGATGACCTCTTCTGGTATGTCTGAAGACAGCTACGGTGCCCTCATATATGTAAAATAAATAAACAAATCTTTTTTTTAAAAAAAAAAAATTAGATCTTCACCAAAGAGAGCTGTACCCATCCCATCTTCTTCCTTTTCTCCCGGAGCCTAGCCAACTCCTCATCCTCCGTTCATTCCTCCCTAGGTTCCCCCCCTTTTGCAGTCGAATAGGACCATTTGTCACTTGCCCTAAAATCAGCTTTGGGGGTTGGAGATACAGTGTTAGGAAGCCCGTAGACTGGGATACATAGCTATGTAAATATTCTAACGGCTGAGGACAGAGAAGGAGCACAGCGAAAGTCAAATGCAGGTGAACAGTTTAGCCCAAACTACTGATGAACTCATGAAAAACAGGCTAGTCCTGGACAGGGCCTGCCTCCCAACCCATTTCAATGTTGTGAAAGTGTACACAGTCCCTATTTGCAAACAACTAGGGTTTCTGGTAAAGGGGAAGACTAGAGCCTAAGACCCATGGAAAGGAAAGATGGGAAGTGAAGCGTGGCAGCCCCTAGGGACAGCGGAGGAGTCTAGGTGGGTCCAGTCCGCAGTCTACCCAGCTTTGCTATGCTCCAGTAGAGTGGAGAAAAACAGCATATCATCCAGCTTTGGGGAATGCCATAAATCATGATGTCCTGCTGGCAGGACAGGGACAACTGTGTTCAGGCACAGGATAGATACTATTTGCAGATTTAGTCAACAGACTGTCTCTCTGTACATAACCAGATGTACGCTGCCCAATGTTCACAGATTGCAGGGTAGGGCAGACAGGACTCAGCCTGAAAAGCAGACCATGTCTTCACTCAGATGGCAGGGCTGGAACTAGCTGCCCCACTCTGAGGGTGATAGTGATCAGATATGGTGTTGAATAATATCTTCAGCTTCACCAACTGCCCCAGGATCGTCGGGAAGCAGGTGCCAATTGTCCCACTACCAGTACACGCACACTGTGGCAGGCACTTAATAGTCCACAGCCACACTGCAGAGCCACGGACCAGTTGTCTTTGCTATTCATCTAACTCAGTGCTTCTCAGCCTTCCTAATGCTGAGACCCTTTAATCCAGCTCCTCATGCTGTAATGATCTCCACAGGAAAATTACTTCATTGCTACCTCATAACTGTAATTTTGCTACTGTTATATAAATTATAATGTAAATATCTGATATGTAGAATATCTGATATGTGGCCCTGAGAGGGGTCTTAACCCATCGGTTGAGAACCACTGATCTAACTGTGAGGGATGGTCCAGGGCTCCTAGAGAATGGATTACAAATCCATCCAGATGAGGCCTGGATGCTGCTCAGTGCTCGGAGCACCTACCATGCATCCACAGTGCCCTAGGCCCAATCTTCAGCACCACATAGAGCCAGGTATCATGGTGCACACCTGTAATCCAAGCCCTCCAGAGGCAGAAGGGTCAAGAGTTCAAGATCATTCTCAACTACCTGGCAAGTTCAAGGCCAGCTTTGGCTACATGAGACCCAATCAGAGTGAGGGAGAGAGGGAGGGAAAAAGTGAGTGAGAGAGAAATGTGTCCAGAAAAGAGAACAGGGCAGAGAAGGACTTTGGAAGGCAAGCTCAGCCCTGGTTGACCAAGGAAAGTCATACTCAGGAAAAGCCTCACCTCACCCCTATTTTCTGATTCTTTGTTTATACTTCTCATCGTAGGGTTTGAGGGAGATTTGTTCAGTTTGGATAAAAGAATGTTTGGTATGGTGGGCAAATGAATAAATACAGCAGTCCAGCAAGAAGACTTTCCTGAGGAAGCTATTCTCTTAAAAATATACCTACTCACTATTAGGCCCTTTCTTAATAGGCAAAGCCAAGTACATCTACTTAACTTCTGTCTTATAATGAGGGCAAACAAGACACAAGGCAGAGAACAACCATTTATAGAGTCGCACCACACCCAGGCCTCAGCAGAAGAGTGGACCCTTGCCACTTCCTGACTAATAATATCCAGTACTAACTGCAGCTGAAGGGAATCTCCTCTTTCTTGGGACATAAGGCAAGAAGGACCTCCTCCATGTTGGTGACCCAAGGGTTAAAGATGAGCTTGCCAAACATGGCTCTCTCAAAGAAGTCATAGGAAGAAGGGTCATGGTGGTTAGGGATACTAACATGAGTGTGAGGTGCATGGATACTAACATGTGCTTGGTGCACCCACCAAGCACACAGCATTCACATACAAACATGCACACATTGGCATGCATCATACTCTCACTGTTTATGTCCTTATACCCCACATGACTATACTGCATGTTACATGTGTGTTGAGTTATAGCCACAATCCAGATACACTGCTTTTTAAACCTCGAAGAGTCCATGGAACCTCAGGCTTCTGCATGCCAGGCGAGTAGGCCCACTGCTGAGAGCCCCAGCCCTCCCACACTTTAGCCCCATCCTCACGATAGTTTGTTTTCCAGACTTCATTTGTCTACAGGATACACAAAACTCATCTCCAAGGCTTTTGGTCTTTATTTTCTTTACCCCGTTTTCACTGGGGTCACTATTTCTGTAAAATGATCAGATGAGGTTTGCTGGATCCATCAGATCTCTTGTCTATAGCCATTTCATTGATCACAGTCATTCCACCAAGTGACATTGTGCAGCTGTGAGCTGTGTTGGGAAGATGGGGTTGTCTGTCAGAGTCGGTGGTGTAGCTGACGTCAGATATGCTCCTGGGCGTGTGCTGGGTGATCCCTTCCGTGCTCTGTGCACAGCACCTCTGTCACATGTTATTTTTTGTTTGTTTATTTTGAGACAGAGCCCCTCTCTGTCCTTGAACTTGTTGTGTATACCAGGCTGGCCTTGAACTTGTGGAGCATTGCCTACCTCTATCTCACATGTGGTAGAATTAAAGTCATATGCCACCACGTTTGGCTCTAATATATATTCTTGTTGAAGTACTACCTAGGTTGGGGTGTGTGTGTGTGTGTGTGTGTGTGTGTGTGTGTGTGTGTTGTTTACATCACCAACCACATAGTCATTTAGAGCATTTATTTTGGCTAACTAATCATTCAGAAAGTTGTGAGCAGGCTTCTCCGGGAACTGGGGGTTTTCTTGGTTATGAATCAATTGGTATAAGAAGAAGCCAATAGGGCTGGAGATATAGCCTAATGCTCGCAGAGGACCTGGGTTCAGTTCTTAGCACTCACAGTGACTCATGACCCTTCATAACTCCAATTCTAGGAGATGTGACACTGTCATCTAACTGCCACAGGCTCTAGGCACCAGTTTGGTGTACATAAATCATAGCGGCAACACTAATACACATGAAATAAAGTTGAGATAACATTTTTAACAACGAAAAATAACAGTATCAGGTAACCCACTTGGCTTCACTGTAACTTTCAAACATGCACTGGAGAACCAAAGTGCCAGTCATGGTTGGGCCTTGAACAGAAGATTCCGACAGGTGCAGGGTAAGGACAGGATTCTCACTGGCTACCAGAGATCCGGAAAACCCCAGAGTCATGGCTATGACCTGGCAGCCCCAGTCTCAGGAGACTAGGTCCCCTGTTTCACTGTCCACAGGAATTACTTATGAGGACAGCTCATGCTCCTGTAAGGTGAGGCTTGTCCTGGTGGCTCTGGCCTTGGATGTTGCAGGGTTATACCTATGCTTAGCGGTCTCTCTTCTGCCCAATAGTATCTTCAGGATGCTCAGCTTAGCAACTAGAGCACTGTGTCCTACTCAGCTCAGAGCTCTCACCTTGTCATTTCACACCCTTGAACATAGAAGTCCACAAGGCCTTTGACTTGCCTAGAGCTTAATGGATCACAGGGTCACAGTGGATTACCCAGGCACAGACCCTATCCTGCCACTTACTGCTATGTAACCTGACCTTTAAATGTCTTCCTGTAAGGACACTGAAATGGTTCCAGCATAGTATTTGGAGCACAGAACACGTGCCCAACAACGAGCCATCAAGAGTTCGGGAAGTCATCTTCTACCCTACTCCTGCTTCCTAAAGGCAGGAGCCCAGCAACTTAAAAAAAAGCCCTGGGTGCGCCCTGTACAAATCTCCGGGTCTAGCTGCAGGAAGGGTTGTGGGCATAGGCAGGTTCCCCAGAGCACATGAGAGGGAGAGGCTGTGGCCGGGGTAGGGAGACCTGAAGTCCTGGCTCGTCACCCGGGTCTGCCCCACAGTGAGGACGACGCTGCCACCGTGTACCGCGCAGCCGCAATGCTGAACATGACGGGCTCTGGATACGTGTGGCTGGTCGGGGAGCGCGAGATCTCTGGGAACGCCCTGCGCTACGCTCCTGACGGTGAGTGCTGGGCTGTGAGGTCGCCTGGGACTGTAGGCCGGTCCAGTCTCTAAACTGCAGGGTCCTGTGCAGGCATCATCGGACTTCAGCTCATCAACGGCAAAAATGAGTCGGCCCACATCAGTGACGCCGTGGGCGTGGTGGCACAGGCAGTTCACGAGCTCCTAGAGAAGGAGAACATCACTGACCCGCCGCGGGGTTGCGTGGGCAACACCAACATCTGGAAGACAGGACCACTGTTCAAGAGGTAGGCAGGGTTGCTATCAGTAGGTGGGTGGAGTCATCGCTTAGGTGGGGCATCCCCTGTTCTTAAACGGGGGGGGGGGGGGGGGGGGGGGGGGGGGGGGGGCGGCGCGGCGGGGGGGGGGGGGGGGGGGGGGGGGGGGAGACAGGAGGGGGAGTTCGCTCTTCCAGGGGTGGTCCAGCCGGTCCTATCTCGGACATGCTATCTGGTTAGTCACCTCCATGGCAGATCCATATTCTTAGCACCACATCTGTCGTTACTGTGATAATCACTCCCCTTTCTCACCACTACTGCCCTTATGTCCCTGTCACTGAGGTTGTAGTCGCCTCCATTTCACCCCTTCCTGGCCACACTGCAGATTTTACCCCACTCCCCACAGTGCTTGGTACTCCAAAAGGAAGTTCTTGCTGCAGGTGGGGACTGGGATGTTCAAGGAACACAGAAATCCAGAGTAGGCATCCATGGACAATAGAGATTCCAGGCTGACCAAGGGAATGGCTGCAGAGTCCCAGAGCCACCGTCAGCAGTTTTCCATGTATCACTGCAGTTACAGGCTGCATAGACATGCCAGTGAATGCACATAACTCAAAGAGGAACATGACACATGTATGCCACAAGTACATTCATAGGGGTGACCCTGTACTTCAGTTGCATGCACACAGATTCACCAGCATGCTCCACTGAGCAAACATCCAACCAGGCAAGCCATCCAGGGGCTCCATCTACTTCCCTCATTTGATGACAAGTGGGCCTGAAGTTCTCTGGGCCTTCCCTGTAAAACCACCATGGCGGCTATGACAATCACATGTCCTAATCCAGAGAAGCCTTTGACATGGCTTCAGATGCAGTAGCTATACTGCCCATCTGGTGCTGGCCGGCATGCACCATGTCCTCCATTCTGTGTGAGGAGCTACCATCTGCTGATCTTTCCTTTCTTGAGACTAGGGCAGAAGGTAGCTTGGGCCACTCGGAAGCCAGTAAGAATGGGTGTTCTTGACAGATCTGAGCTATCCTCTCTTCCCAGGGTGCTGATGTCCTCTAAGTATGCGGATGGGGTGACTGGCCGTGTGGAATTCAATGAGGATGGGGACCGAAAGTTTGCTAACTACAGTATCATGAACCTGCAGAACCGCAAGCTGGTGCAAGTGGGCATCTACAATGGTACCCATGTAGGTGGGGGTCATGAGGGGGTGGGGGCTGGGGCCTTAGGGTCCTGGGGCCAAGACCCCTGCGTGGCCACCCTCCATCTCATACTCCCACCCCCAGGTCATCCCAAATGACAGGAAGATCATCTGGCCAGGAGGAGAGACCGAGAAGCCTCGAGGATACCAGATGTCCACCAGACTGAAGGTGGGGAACGCCGCTTATGTACCTCAGCATTCTCACCTGCAACACTTCATCTGTTCCTTCAGGCCAGGAGGAAAGGGGATGAGGTCACAGAGCACAGAGAGAAGAGGTGGAGGGTGTGCTAGCACCTGGCTCTGGCACACATGGCAGAGGAAGCAGGAGTGGAGGTGGGGGAGGAGGAGCAGCAGCTTCTACCCAACAGGGTCTTTGCAGTACTCTATCCTGGCCCAGCTCTAGTAAGTCTGAGGAAGAACTGACAGGCAGAGGAACGGTGGGTGGGTGCTCTGGGCCCCAGTGCAGAGTTTAGCTTAAAACGTACTGTCCCGTTTCTTCTTGGGTACCCAGGAAACCCCTTTTAAACTGGCTTCTTCCTGTATAATCTCTTTTCCTCAGCCTGATGTATACTTATCTTGGGTTCATCCATGGACCCCTCCCTCTGTATAAGGGTATTCTGAGAATTCTTCATGTTGAGCCATGGCAGGTGATCCCAGCTCTGATACTCTAGATCGCCAAAGGCACTCTACAGTGCCATGTTCCTAGCCAACCTTCCCTTAGTGCCTTCATATCTCAGCCCTGCTAATTCTCTGAGCTCACCCCTGCAATGGGGCCTCACTCTCCGGTGAGTACCTGCGTGCATCTCTCACAGGACAGGGAGTGTCGACCTGAGAAACCAATGTGGTATCTGTTTGCAGTTCAGACACCTGATGTTGAAAAGTCTGAGAGTGCTGGGTGGTGGTGGCACATCCCTTTAATCCCAGAGGCAGAGGCATACAGATCTCTATGAGTTCGAGGCCAGCTTGCTCTACACAGCTAATTCCAGGACAGCCAGGGTTACACAAAGAAACCCTGTCTTGAAAAACCAAGGGAGGAGTGGGGCTGAAGGCTGTAGCCAAACATCAATAACCGGAAGGACCCATAAAGGTGCCAATGGCTATTAGGAATGTTTCTGGCCTCACTGGTTTGTTCAATTTTATGTCATATGTATGATTGTTTTGCTTGTCTGTATATGTAGGTACCATGTGCTTTCCTGGTGCCCACAGAGTTCAGAATATTAGATTCCCTGTAACTGGAAAGGATGGTTGTAAGCCACCATGTGGGTGGTAAGAACAGAAACCAGTTCTTCTGTAAGATCTTCAGGTGCTCATAACTGCTCACCCACTTGTCTAACCCCATCACTAATTTTTTGACAACACTAGCAAATATATTTACATAATAGAAAAAATATAGTCCTGCCTTCTTCTCTTGACTCTTCCTTTTCAAGACTCCCAGTGAGGGTACCTCCTCCACTGCCTGTCACCATGCCTTGCTTTGCTGTCCATTCCTGCCTGGGCTGCCTACCCCTCTGTTCTTTGCATCTGATACAGACCCTCAGCAACTGACTATGTTCCACTCTGGCATCCCCCAGACTTCTACCTGTCCCTGACTATGAGACTGTGGACCCTAGAGAACAGGGAGGTAGAATGTCAAAGCTGAAGTCTGGGCTGAAGAGGCAGCCTTAAAAAAGAAGTATTAACTAGGCATGGTGGAGCATGTCTTTAAACCCAGCATCCAGATGAAAAAGAATCAGGAATTTAAGGTCCTTCTCAGCTACGTAGTGAGTCAGGGCCAGCCTTGTCTCTGTGGGGCTCTTTCTTTTTTGTGGAGGAACATGGAGAAGAAGAGTTCATTTGGCTTACACCTCCATATTGTCTTTCATCATTGAAGGAGTCATGACAGGAACTTAAACAGGAATCTGGAGGCAGAAGCCCTGGAGGGGTGCTGCTTACTGGCTTGATCCTTATGGCTTGCTCTGCCTGCTTTCTTCTAGGACGCAGGACCATCAGCCCAGGGTAGCTCCACCCACAATGGGCTGGCCCTTCTCTCATTTAATGGCTAATTAGGAAAATGCTTTACAGGCTGGCCTACAGCCTAATCTTTTTTTTTTTTTTTTTTTTTTTTGAGACAGGGTTTCTCTGTGTTGTGTAGTCCTGGCTGTGTCCTGGAACTCACTCTGTAGACCAGGCTGGCCTCAAACTCAGAAATCCACCCGCCTCTGCCTCCCAAGTGCTGGAATTAAAGGCGTGTGCCACCACTGCCCGGCGCCTACAGCCTAATCTTATGGAGGCATTTTTCCTTTTATTAAAAATTAATTAATTTACTCTTTTCTCATGTATTACATTCTCATGTCCCAACTGTACTTTCCCTTCTGTCTATGAGGCCCTGTCTTTAAAAAAAAAAAAATGGAAAGAAAAGAAAAGCACGAGAAACCCTGTCTCGAAAAACCAAAAAAAAAAAAAAAAAAAAAAGAAAAGAAAAGAAAAGCATACCAGGCAGTGGTGACACACACTTTTAATTCTGGTACTCAGGAGGCAGAGGCAGAAGCAGATAAATCTCTATGAGTTCAAAATCAGTCTGGTCTACAGAACATGTTTCAGGACAGCCAGTGCTACACAGAAAAACCTTGTCTTAAAAAAACAAAAAACAAAAAAAATAGAGAAGATAAACCAGACTTCATATAATATTTAATGCACTCATTGATAGTTTCAGGTGTTTGAATTCTCATTGCAACTAATTTTCAAGAAATTGCCATATGCTAATAGAAATGAAAGAATATTTGTTGTGTCATGAAAAGGTATACATCTTCTCCTCATCTCCATTTACAAATTTCTTTCATTAAATTTTCTTCCTTTGGGTGGAGAGATGGCTCTTCCAGAGGTCCTGAGTTCAATTCCCAGCAACCACATGGTGGCTCACAACCATCTGTAACGGGATCTGCTGTCCTCTTCTGGTGTGTCTGAAGACAGCTACAGCGTACTCATGCATAAAATAAATAATTCTCTAAAAAGACAAACAGAATGCTGAGGTGGTAGGACACACCTTTAATTCAGGAGGCAGAGTTGGGTGTATTTCTGTGAGTTCAAGGCCAGCGTGGTCTACAGAGCAAGTTCCACATCAGCCAATGTTGCACAGCTAGAGCTACAAGACCGTGATGCAAAAAAAAAAAAAAAAAAGTGTATGGGGACTGGTAAATAGTAAGTCACATGAATTTGGATCCCAGAACCCACGTAAAAGTCTGGACATAGCCAGGCGGTGGTGGCACACGCCTTTAATCCCAGCACTTGGGAGGCAGAGGCAGGCAGATTTCTGAGTTCGAGGCCAGCCTGGTCTACAGAGTGAGTTCCAGGACAGCCAGGGCTACACAGAGAAACCCTGTCTTGAAAAACCCAAAAAAAAAAAAAAAAAAAAAAAAGTCTGGACATGACCGCACACTGTTCTTGGTGGAAGGAGCGAGCAGAGACAGGTTGATCACTAAAGCTTGCTGACTAACCAACCTAACCAATTACTGTGCTCCAGGCTTAAAAGAAAACTTGTCAATAACAACAACAACAACAACAACAGCAATGGTTCAGTGATTTAGAGCACTGGCTGTTCTCCCATAGGACCCAGGTTCAAGTCCCAGTACCCACACGGCAGCTCACAACCACCTGTATCTGTAGTTACAGGGGATCTAATGTTCCTTCTGGCCTCTGTGGGCATTGTATGCACCTGGAGTACAGACAGGTATGCTGGCAAAGCACTCATACAAGTAAAATAGAAATAAATAAATCTTTAAAGTAAAATAAAATAGGGGCTAAGAAGATATCTTCTCAGAGGTTAAGAGTATTTGCTGTTCTTCCAAAGGACGTGGGTTCAATTCCCAGCACCCACACGGTAGTTTATAACTGCCTGTAACATCAGTTCCAGGGAACCTTATGCCTCCTTCTGATTTCTGTGGGCTCCTGCATGTATGTGATACATATGTGTATGTATGTATGTATGTATGTATGTATGTATGTATGTATATGTATATACACACACTCAGGTACACACACACATAAAATAAAAGATAAATATGTAAATAATAAGAGTGATAGAGGAAGACATGGCACATTAACCTCTGGTCTCCATGTGCATTTGCTCACATACATGAATACACAGGAACACATACATACATATAAATATGCCTTAAAGGTAGTTTTTTTTAAAGACAAGAATCAAAGACTGAAGGCTACATGCCAGTGGATGCCAGGGTGGCTTGGAAAGGACATGGTCTTTCTGCTCCCTGATGGAGCAGAGAGAGTACCTGGTGCACACTTCCTGCACAGTCGCACTATGATAGAGCAATGGACAAGCTGTGGCCTGAGGGAAGGGAGCCACGGGAGTGGACACAGTATTGTGGGAGGCATTTTTGATGAGTTGGCAGATGGCCGGGAACTTGTCTGTGCCCTGCTCCAGCACCGCCTCCTGGCCCAGACCCGGATCTGGCCCCAAGAGCAGCAGGCAGGCAATGCCAACCATGTCTGGATGTGGACTGACTGAAAATCAGGGGGAGGCGTTAGGCTTGGGATTTGATACAGCACTGGGAAAACATGAAGAAGAAGGGTTGCTAGGTGCTGAGAAGTCAGCACCTGGAGATGACCAAGGCCAGGTAGCCCAGGCTAGCTCTTAACTTTCTGTGCAGATAGTGACAATCCACCAAGAGCCCTTCGTGTATGTCAAGCCCACAATGAGTGATGGGACATGCAAAGAGGAGTTCACAGTCAATGGTGACCCGGTCAAGAAGGTGATCTGCACGGGGCCTAATGACACGTCCCCAGGAAGCGGTAAGTGCGGGGCAAAGTGTGGCAGGGCAAAGGGCCTCCAAGTCAGGAAGCCATGGTTAATATTCCCTAACTTCCCATAGCACGCCACACAGTGCCCCAGTGCTGCTATGGCTTCTGCATCGACCTGCTCATCAAGCTGGCCCGGACCATGAATTTTACCTATGAGGTGCACCTGGTGGCAGATGGCAAGTTTGGCACACAGGAGCGGGTATGAGTGAAGGGGCTAATGGGAGGGTCCTGTGCGCTTAGATGGATTAACTGGAAAGCCTATGGGCCGGGTGGAGTCTTTTTAGTGGGGGGCTGTTGGTTGGGGCTGGGTTGTTGGCTAGATGTGGAGTGGGAGACGAGCTCCCCGTGTGCCAGGCCTACTGTGGTATAGGAGTTCTTGGTCACGGAGTTGTGGCCATCCCCTCTGCAGCCCCACTGGCTCTGTCTTCGCAGGTAAACAACAGCAACAAAAAGGAGTGGAACGGAATGATGGGAGAGCTGCTCAGTGGTCAAGCGGACATGATTGTGGCGCCGCTGACCATCAACAACGAGCGTGCGCAGTACATAGAGTTCTCTAAGCCATTCAAGTACCAGGGCCTGACCATTCTGGTCAAGAAGGTAGGCAGGGGCCAGGTGGGGATGGGATGGGTCCATGGAAGGCCCAGGTGACACTGACCATTGGTCACCTGCAGGAGATCCCCCGGAGCACACTGGACTCATTTATGCAGCCTTTTCAGAGCACACTGTGGCTGCTAGTGGGGCTGTCTGTTCATGTGGTGGCTGTGATGCTATACCTGCTGGACCGCTTCAGGTGAGCACTGTGCAGAGAGCCAGACTCCTCCATGTGTAGGGAGGGCAGAACTGGGCAGGGCTGGGCAGAGCTGCCTCTCCTGTCCTCTCTCCCGCCTTCTCTTTGTACTCCGCAGTCCCTTTGGCCGATTTAAGGTGAACAGTGAGGAGGAGGAGGAGGATGCATTGACCCTGTCCTCTGCCATGTGGTTCTCCTGGGGTGTCCTGCTCAACTCTGGCATTGGGGAAGGTGAGGTTAAGCCCAGGGCCTGCATGGCTGCATTCCCTGCTTTCCAGGAACCAACCCAAGTCTCTACCCACAGGTGCCCCCCGGAGTTTCTCTGCACGTATCCTAGGCATGGTATGGGCTGGTTTTGCCATGATCATTGTGGCTTCCTACACTGCCAACCTGGCAGCCTTCCTGGTGCTGGATCGGCCTGAGGAGCGCATCACAGGCATCAATGACCCTAGGGTGAGGTCCCTGGGTAGGGGTTGGGGGGGGGAGGTTAAGAGGGAGTGTCTGTTTTGTGTGGGGCTTGAGGGGCAGCCATGAGCTGAGGTCTCTGTCCCTGCAGCTCAGAAACCCCTCAGACAAGTTCATCTATGCAACTGTAAAACAAAGCTCTGTGGACATCTACTTCAGGAGGCAGGTGGAGTTGAGCACCATGTACCGGCACATGGAGAAGCATAATTATGAGAGCGCGGCTGAGGCCATCCAGGCTGTGCGGGACAAGTGAGCAGGCAGACCAAGGGCCGCCCTGGCTGGGGGCGGGACGGTAAAGACAGGCAAAAGGGAGCTCCCTCACCCAGGAGACTCAAGTGAAGACGGTCTACTCAGTGTGAGCAGGGTGGGGTGAGCAGGCTTCGCGGGGCTCCTCTGACTCTGCCTCTGCCGGCAGCAAACTCCATGCCTTCATCTGGGACTCAGCTGTGCTGGAGTTCGAGGCTTCACAGAAGTGTGATCTGGTGACCACTGGTGAGCTGTTCTTCCGCTCTGGCTTTGGCATCGGCATGCGCAAGGACAGCCCCTGGAAACAGAATGTTTCCCTGTCCATACTCAAGTGAGTCTGCCCCATGCTGGAAACCTCCTCTCCCTTTTCCACTTTGCTCCAAGAACCTCCCACAAGGTTGGGAGTCCCCAGTGCTCCAGGGGCAGCACACCAAACTACTCCACTCCAGGCTGAGAGCTGCTAACCAGATACAGTATCATGTAGTGAAACAGCCTTAAAGGATCCATTCCACCCAAACCAAGCATCAACCCCATGGGGGAGCCTTCCCATTACCAGCCCAGCAGAGGCTACAGGCCTCTCCAACTCCAATAGCCCCACTTGGACTGCAAGTCCTAGTCTAGTGTTGCCTCCCCTGTGAGCCCTGCCCATTCCCAGTCCTTCCCCCTGAATGCCCCTCCCATTCCCAGCCCCACCCCTGCTTCCAGCCCTGCCTTTCCTTTCCCCTTACTTACTTAGGTCCCATGAGAATGGCTTCATGGAAGATCTGGATAAGACATGGGTTCGGTATCAGGAATGTGACTCCCGCAGCAATGCTCCTGCAACCCTAACTTTTGAGAACATGGCAGGTGCGCCTTCCATGCTGCTGTGATCCTGGGATGGATTCTCTTGGGGATTTAGCCTCTGAGCAGGCAGCTGAGGATCCCTTCACACAGGGGTCTTCATGCTGGTGGCTGGAGGCATCGTAGCTGGGATCTTCCTCATTTTCATTGAGATTGCCTACAAGCGACATAAGGATGCCCGTAGGAAGCAGATGCAGCTGGCTTTTGCAGCCGTGAACGTGTGGAGGAAGAACCTGCAGGTAGGACAGGCCACCCTCCGAGGCCTGGCGTCCAGGGCCCCGCCAGGCCACGGCCCTACTCTATCCCTACAGGCCGTGGCACTGGCTCTGGCTCATGGTCAGGACTGGTGCTAGAAGCCATGGCCAGGGGCAGTGGTGAGTGTTCCCAAGGCACAGGGGCAGCACAGGCAGAGGCTGCCTGCAGGTGGCCACCCACTGCCAAGCTGGGCCAAGGGAAGCCATGCACCCTGCTTCAAGCCTCTGCCTGGCCACACTGTCTCCAAGGTCAGCTATTGGCACCCAATCCATAGGAAAGCAAACAGGCAGGGTAAGACAAGGGCCCTCCTGTGTATAGCTCGTGAATCTGAGATGCACTTAACCCTCTATTATCCAAGCACTTTTGACACCGTTTGGGGACCCCCTTTTCATGCTGTGTCTTGCTTTGTGACTCCAAATCTAAATGGGGCTGATCTGCCTTGGACCACATCCATGTGGATTTGTGGTTAGCAGGGATGAGGCTGCATGTGGGATGGTCAGAGTCCACCAGGGAAAGGGACAGGGTGGGCAGTGAGGCTCATAGAGGCCTGAAGACTAGTGGCCAATGGTCAGGTTCCAATTCACTTGTCTCTTCTCTTTCTCTGGGTGTCTTCCTGGAGCTGTGTCCTGAGCTGACATTGACATTGCAATGAGGGCTGTGGGCACACAGGGCTATTGGAGCCCTCACACCTTTCATCCACCCATTCTTGCTTTTGGCCCTACAGGTCCCCTGGGGACCTGGCCACAACTGTCCAGGGCCATGCTGGCCAGCGTCCCCGGATCTGCCTCTGTCTATCACTCCAATTCCAACTGGACACTTCCTCGGGTCCTTGGCCCTTTCCTGGTGTGTGCCCTTTGGGGTCAGCAGCCTCTGAACAGAAAGGCTGGTGCAGCCTGAGGGGAAGTTCTTCCTGTCCTCAGGGGCTCCTCCTTCTCATGATGCCTCTAAGCCAGGGCCACTCAGGAGCCAGGGAGCCAAGCGGACATCCCAGGAAGAGTGCCATCAGGACCCCCAGGCCCAGACCCAGCACAAGCAAGGACAGGCCCAACCCCGGGCAGAAGAGGCCACTCATGAAAGTCTGGCTGTTGGTCCATCTGTTCAGCACAGTGAGGCAGGCAGGAGTCAGGGCCTGAGTGACCGGCCAGGCCTGGCAGCGGCCCCAAGGAGCAGGCAAGGGCAGGTGTGGCCACCACCCTTAGTTGTCTAATCGCTTATACATATTCATTTTAGGATAGAAAGAGTGGTAGAGCAGAGCCCGACCCTAAAAAGAAAGCCACATTTAGGGCTATCACCTCCACCCTGGCCTCCAGCTTCAAGAGACGTAGGTCCTCCAAAGACACGGTAAGGGGAAGCACCCCAGTCCCGCGTCTCTGACTCCTCCCTGCCCCATGTCTGTCTTCCTCTCCCTTACCATCCCACCCCTGCCCCATCTTCAACCCTGGCCATCTGTGCCAAGTCAGCCTTTCACTCACCCTCCACCCATTAAAGGGTGATGTCCTTTAGAACGCTCCAGACCTCTCCTTAAGCCCTCACTGGTCCTCAGCTTTCCCATGTGTCTCCACGTTAGTCTGCCCACCTCTCTCCCCATGCCATGACCCACACGCCATCTGGAAGCTGTGTCATGTTGTTGGTCAGTCAGTCAGCCTCACTGCCTCTCTGGGCTCCCCTGTCCCTGGGAGCCAGAGTAGCCCTGTGCCAGGTGGCCCTGCCAGGAGGCCACACCGCGTCTGTTTCATCCCTGTTTCTCTTGCCTTCACATGGGGCTTGATGCGTTCATTCTTGCCCTGCAACAGCCCTGCAGGGTGTAGCTGTGATGTCCCATCCGTCCGTCTGTCTGGCCACTGGCCCCGCCCCCCAGACACCTGTCTCACCTGTCTCACCAGAGCCATGCGTGTTGCATCTTCCATGTGGTCTCTGTGTGGGCCGGGGGCTGGGGGCCGGGCCTGGGTCCATCTGGGTGGACGACTGGGGCCTAGCATTGGCACTGACCCTTGGTCACAGGGAGACTGTCAGTGGGGAGTGGGGTGTTGCCATGTTGAACAGGTCTCTGATGGAGGTGTGGCAGCAGCACTAGGCAATCTGAGCATGAATAGGGTATCCTTGAAAGTCCTGGGGCCTGAGCACCTAAGGCAAAACAGGTTCTCAGGAGGCCCAGGAAGGGGAGGCTAAGACCAGTGCTTCAGCTCAGACCCCCAAGCACTGCCACAGGCCACTGTCAGAGTCAGACCTTCTGCCTTCAGAGCCAGATCTGTGTTCCCTGCCTTGGGCAGCATGCCACTGCACCAGAAATACGTACTCAGAAGAAAGTCCTCCAACAGGCTCCCTGAACCTACGAAGTTACCCTCTAGCCCACAGGAAGCCCTCTAACAAGTGGGGAGTGTTACCCACAGGGGCTTGTGTTCCACGAGAAATCTGGATCTGTAGTTACACTCCTGTGTCCAGGAAGACATACAGACAGGATTTGGCACAAAGCAAATGCCAGGCTGAAAGTACTAGTGTGCTCCAGAGAGACCCACAAGGCCTGACTGCTCACCTCTACAAGGGCCTTGGTTCAGGAAGAGTGGATGAAGAGGAAGGATCTGTGGTTTGCACCAACTTGAAGCTCCAGGAGCTGGTGCAAACAACTATCTTCAGGGCCACCAGACCAGGGAAAGTGGGCAAGGTCTATGCTATGTTCTGAGCCAGAATCCCCACAAGGAGGCGCAGGGGAGAGCAGGGCCAAGGGAGCTGTGGGCTGGAATTTGTGTGGGGAAGGGGAAATCTGACAGAGAAGACAATCTGTACTTTTGGGGCCAGGTGGCCAAAGTGGGGAAAGTACAAAAGTCCTGCAGGTGGCAGACCATTTTCAGTGGGTGTCACTAAGTCTTGGGGCCCCATCTGGAGCTGGCCAGGTACAACTCAGAGATCTACGTGGTTCCTTTCTGGGGACTTGCTCTCAGTTCAATCTTTACCTGAGCCTCCCTGGGCACCAGGGACCCATTCTTCTGGGCCATCTGGAGCTGGCCCCACCCTTCAGAGTTGACTTCTGGGGGCTGGGAGGGGGAGGGCAGTCCAGCTCCCACCCTGTCTCTGGGGCTGGGTGCTGTTCAGAGGGAGGCCTGGGTGGGGGCTCCTTTGGGTGGGATGGGGTCGGTCCAGCTGCTGAGATCCTCTGCCCCTGTCCTGTGGCCGGTCCGGGCCAGGGCAGCACTGGGCGCTCAGGGCTGGGATCCCTGGTGGCCGGCGGGGCCAGCAGGTATTGATTGTTGGTTCTTATTTATAGAGCACCGGGGGTGGACGCGGCGCTTTGCAAAACCAAAAAGACACAGTGCTGCCGCGACGCGCTATTGAGAGGGAGGAGGGCCAGCTGCAGCTGTGTTCCCGTCATAGGGAGAGCTGAGACGCCCCGCCCGCCCTCCTCTGCCCCTCCCCCGCAGACAGACGCACGGGACAGCGGCCTGGCCCACGCAGAGCCCCGGAGCACGACGGGGTCGGGGGAGGAGCACCCCCAGCCTCCCCCAGGCCGTGCCCGCCTGCCCGCCGGTCGGCCGGCTGGCCGGTCCACCCTGTCCCGGCCCCGCGCGTGCCCCCGACGTCGGAGCTAACGGGCCGCCTTGTCTGTGTATTTCTATTTTACAGCAGTACCATCCCACTGATATCACGGGCCCGCTCAACCTCTCAGATCCCTCGGTCAGCACCGTGGTGTGAGGCCCCCGGAGGCGCCCACCTGCCCAGTTAGCCCGGCCAAGGACACTGATGAGTCCTGCTGCTCGGGAAGGCCTGAGGGAAGCCCACCCGCCCCAGAGACTGCCCATCCTGGGCCTCCCGTCCGCCTGCTCTGCTGCCTGGCGGGCAGCCCCTGCAGGACCAAGGTGCGGACCAGAGCGGCTGAGGATGGGGCAGAGCTGAGCCGGCTGGGCAGGGCCACAGGGCGCTCCGGCAGAGGCAGGGCCCTGAGGTCTCTGAGCAGTGGGGTGAGGGGCCTAAGTGGCCCCGGTCGGAGGAGTCTGGAGCAGAAATGGTAGCCCCATCCTTCCTCCAGCCATTACCCCAAGCTACAGTGGGGGCCCATGGCCCCAGCTTGATAGGTCACCCTCCACCCCTCCTCCAGCGCCTGCTCTCTGCAATCTGATTTCCACCTCTCTCTCCTGCTGCACCACCCTCTCACGACCCTTCCCCACCCCATTCACTAGGCTGGCTCTGACCATTCCCAGGGCTAGCCTTCACTGTCCTAGTGGCAGTGCTTCCCAGGGGTGCTCTCTGGCTCCCAGATGTCTAGGGCTCCAGACTCCAAGAGGGCTGAGCCTTCTCTTCTGCCTGCAGCCACAATAGGCTTCCTCAGACGCTGGCTCGTAACGAGCCCCGCACCTTGAGCACCAGGGAGCGCCATCCGCCTCCCAGTCCGGTGTCACTCACCCACCACCTTGTATATGACCAGCTCTCCCAGTGTCCAAGCGCGTGCCTTCCCCGAGACACCGGTGCGCAGCAGCGCGCTGCCCCTCTGCCCCAGGGACACCGGCGCGCACAGCCATCCCTAATCCCGGTATTCAGTGGTGATGCCTAAAGGAATGTCAGAAAATTTCCGGGTTTTGTCTATTGTTGACGCCTACAAGGAATGTGAAGGGAGGGTCAGGGATTTGGGGAGAGTTTTCAAAGTGAGGAGGGCTGCAGGAGCGCTAGAAACAACCGCAGTCCCCTTAGGCTTGGATAGCTGGTGTCCCAGGGCTCCCAGCAGCTTCCAGAGAGGCTGGGCCCCCGGGGTCTAGCTGTCTCCTTAATAAGTGGCGCACTGTGGTGCGGCGGTGGCGGCGCCGTGCACCACAAGCCGTGAGCACGGAGCCCAATGCCAGGCAGATGGCCAGACTGGCAAGGAAAGAGACTGGCCCGAGAGCGTAGACCACCACCAGGTCTCGCGGTGCGAGTGACTGAGTGCACTGTTTGAAGGCGGAGTCCGGAAAGGCTGTCAGAAGGCTGAGCGTCTGGAGTCTTGGAGACACGCAGAGCAGGGTCTCAGTTTCTGCGGGACACAGGAGCGGCGTCAGATGACAGCAATTGCACCAAACATTATTCGTCCTGCGCCCCAGATGGCTCACCTGAGGCGGGACGCGGGTGCTTACGCAGCCAGGTGCAAAGCGGGCGCAGCGAGCAGCTGCACGCCCAGGGGTTGCCATGCAAGCGCAACACGTCGAGGGCAGGCAAGCTATTTAGCAAGCCCGCCTCGAGTGCCGATAGTGAATTGTCCTGCAGGCTGAGCACCCGCAGTAATGGGAGCGGGCCTAGGATCGAAGGCTCCAGGAGTGTCAGCCGGTTACCCGCTAGGGAGAGGAAACTCAGCGCGCGTAGCGGCGCGAAAGTGCCAGGAGACAGAGTTTCCAGCTGGTTGGAGCTCAGGTCCAGCCATTGCAACACTCCCAGACCCCAGAAAGCTCGCGCGTGCACCGACCGAAGCCGGTTCTCCCTCAGATCTAGGTATAGCAGCGCGCCTGCATCGGCGAAGGAACCTGGAGGCAGTGCGCTCACGCGATTGTGATCCAGCAGCAGTGAGCGTACTTGCCAGCTTAGGCCCACTGGTACCGCGGGCAGCGCGAGTGCGGAGCAATTGGCCTTGCCGCCTGGTGAACATGAACATGCCTCGGGGCATTCGGGGGCCACCGGGGATTTGGAAGGGGCAGTTCCAATGTGCTCCTGGGTCCAGACTGGCCTCAAAGACAGCAGCAGCAGAGCGAGTTGCGGCGGAAGCCGCGAGAAAAAAGAACCTCGCATAGGGGCAGCTCGAAAACAAGAGGGGAACCTCGATCCCTGTGAGGCTTCGGAGTTCAGGTGACCCAGAGCTTGTCCCTGCCTTGCCTGCACAAGTATTAACTCTCTTGCCCTAGCACAACAGTTTCTGTCCCACCGCTGCTTCCTCGACTTGGGCGGGGATTAGGCACAGAGCCAACCCAGCACTGCCAACCACCTGTCCAGAGCTCCAGTCTTGGCTTGGCCTTGAGCCGGGAATAGAGCTCCCCACAAGAGCAGGGTCAAAGCCACCAGTTCTGCATAGAATGCAGTCCCAGTGCCTTGCTCCACACCCCAGTCGCAACTCCATTCCTATTCAGCAAAAAGACCCCACAGATCCTAAATGGACCCCAGTCTCTTGAGTGTAGACTGGTGAAAGTATAAACACACGATGGAGTCTAACCGCAGAGGGAAAGACCTGGAAATGGAGGAGGAATGACACATCTAAGGCAAAAAGAGGAAGTGTAGGAAAGACGTTGCTTTAACCCCTCCACCTTGGAACCCTTGAGGACAGTGTCAGTGGAAAGGGCACTGGCCTCAGGCCAGTCAATGCAGCTCCCTTTTGGTTTGCCAGCTTACAGGTCCTGTCTTGGGGAATCTGGGAAGGTGGGAGGGCCCAGGGTCAGTCATCTTTCTAAGATCAACAGTAGGAAAGTGCAAGAAAGAGCTGAACTGGCCAGCTAGGCTAGGAGCTAGAAACCCCAAGGGTGTGGCTCAGTAACTCAGGGTGGAGACACCCACCATGATTCATGCACAAACACTACCTCTTGAGGGACATGCAAGAAGGACAGCACATAATCACTAAATACTGTTTAATTCTCCAGCCTAGCTGCCCTCCACTACTGTGGAGGTAGGGGAGGAGGGGGAGGGGGTGGAGGTGGCTCTAGAGGAGCAGTCATGGTCATGACGCTTTGGTTCTCCAAGGACTGCATCATGGATACCTCCAGATCAGGGTCCATGAGGTGGGACTCCACGTGCACCGTGTGTAGGTCTATGCTTTCTTCCTGGACCCCATAGGGCCCCATCAACCTGCATGATGGACTACATCAGCATGATCCTACAAGGCCTTGGCCACCCAGGGGAAGCCAGCCCTTGAGGACATCGTTCTCAATACAACTGTGAGCTGCACTTCCAGGAGGGGGCAGAGAGAGGACACAGCTTACCCTTGAGACTTTCTCTAACACACTTACCTGGTTTCCGAGTTTCCAGGGCACGTGTCACTGAGGAGGACAAAGGCAGGTGTGAACTCTGGAGAAATGCTCATTCCACATGCCTGGAAGTCCCCTGGAACGTCTTCCTACAACCCTCATACCCAATACACACCATGGAAAACACTATCCCCAGCCTCTCATGACATACCACCCCAGGAAGAGGCCCCTCAAAGCATGACTAACAGCTCAGGGCCAACAGCCTCACTCCCACTGTGCCCAATCCCAAGCTCACGCACCCCTTGGCCCGAAAGACACCAATCGCCACAACAACGAGGGCACAGAAGCAGCTGGCACTGACACCAGCCAGCACCACAATGAGGGCAATAAGGGCCTCACGGCTGAGGCCAAGGCTGCATTCACAGTAGGTTCCAGCTGTAGAAACAAGGCCACAAGACCAGGGGCCAGTCACCTGCCTGTGGAAGACCTCAAGTCCACCCCCGACCCTGTGGCCCTCGGAAGGACACAAATGGCTTGCCCTGCCTGGAAAAAGGGAGGGGCTGGCTGCAGGGCTAATGGGAGAAGGCACCTGAAGCAGGGATGATCAAAAGGGACAGACATATCAGGCCAAGGGGGCTGCCAGCTGGGCAGGAGTCAGGCTGGGGGCAGGGGGCCATGTCCAGTCCCCAGCCCCACCACACACCTCTAGACGGAACTCACTGGAAGGTGCTGACCTCACAGTGGGGCTGTGAGGGAGAGGGTGTGGGGGCAGGGCCTCAGAGCACTCAGGCTGACTTGAACTTCATCCATCTTTGGATGCTGGAATTCCAGGAGTCCTGGGGCAGAAAGCCCTGGATGGAGCAGGTAAAGGGGACAGGGTTGGCAAGCTCTGGCCAGATCTGAGTCAGAGGATATTGCAGCTACAGCTTTAAGTACAGATAGAACTTCTAGTTAAATGGGTGAGAAACCTACGTTGTTGTCTGTCTGGTGTTAAGGACCATGGTCTCAATTTAACTCCTTGCTAATAAACCCATCCCCAGGTTGAGGCAAGCAGAGGACAAGGAGGCAGTGAGAGGTGGGTGGGTACTTGTACTCAGTTACCCTTTTTAATTGCTTTGGAAGGCTAAGATCATAAAGCCTTTAAAGCCCAGGTTAGAGGACTACTAGTGTCCTAAGGAATCCTTGATCATCCCCTATGATAAGAGAATCACTGCTACATTTGCCTGAGCAGGATACCTCGCCATATCCTTAGGACATTCCCCCTGCCCCCAGGGGCAGATGACTCAGAGCTGATTGTACTCTCTGGCTCACACATGCTGTGTTATTAGAGTTCAGTGCTCTGAGGGTCTGTTGCCTTGGAGATCAGACAGACACTGCCCAAGGAAGCAAGTTTGTCTATAGGCTGGCATGGTCAGGGTTAACTTAAATCTCTGTACTGAACTTAGTGACCCAGGCTGGGAAGCAGAGCAGCCCCACCCTGCTGCCATTCTTTTCTATGGGGAACCTGACAAGCAAACTAAGAGGCAGGAGGAAATGTGGCCCTGCAGCTGACTGAGCCCAGCCTCTTGCCAGCTAGAGCCAACCGGGAGCCAGGAAGGGAGCACAGTTTGAACCCAGTGGCCCTAATCACAGGGACATCCCTGCCATCAAATACAGGTACCCTTCTAGGGTAGGTCTTTAAGGAACAGCTAGCAGCTCCTGACATGGGCTACAAATTGGTTGAATGATGTTGAGAACCAAGACTACTCTGATCTTTAGGACACATCCGCAAACTTAGTACAAAGGAATGTAGAACAGAAGGTGTGCCTGAGGCCAGAGCTGGCACTATCACCCTGCCAAGCCAGCCTAGCAAGTTTATATCCTGGTTAGGACAAAGACACACCCATCTGTAGCCTGGTGTTATGAACCAGATAGGAACACTGGACAGGGGGACCTTCAGGGCCTCTGCTGCCACAACTCAGAGGAGCAGTTCTTATAGCAATGGCACTTAAGTGGGGTAGGAAGCAAAGTCTCAGGCCTGGGAGCTTGAGGAGAGTAAACCTCATTTCTGAAGTACTGTGAACAAGGCTTCCTAGATTTCTGGGAACCCTTAGGCTATGAACAAGGTTGTGTGCCTAATACCTGATGATCCCTCTAGAACAGGAAGAGTGAAATGAGACCTTCGAAGGGGACTTCTGCTCAGGACCCAAGCCAGAGCTAGTAGCTGAGGATGAGAGGTGGTGGTTCTGTAGCACAGAACGGGCTTGAGGGAGCTGGGGGTAGTAGCAGCAGCTCAAGCTGGGTGTGCCTTATGGCAGGGTCTGGGTGTGCAAACAATCCCAAAGGACTTTTGTTTCCTTTGAGGATGGTCCCTCAGGTCAGTATCTACTGACTGAGAACAGCTGTTCTGGGAGCTCACGCCGTGTCCCACCAGATTCTGTTGTCTAAGGTCAATACAGACCCCAAGGTTAAGGGTAGGTCCAACCTGTCCTCAACAAGTGTCTGGGACAGAGCCTGCCTGCAAGGGTGGCTGAGCCCTAACTTGGGGGTAAAAGATTATTAAATTGTGTCCTGGGATTTCTTCTTGCCCCTGCTCTAGTCCTGTACTTCTGACAGCAGCTCTGGGGGACATGAAAGAATTGGAGTACACACTTGTAAGCTCCAAGCCAGTAGAGAAAAGAGGACAGTGGTCTAATAATCCCCTGAGCACTAGCGTATGTCCTTAGGCAGCCCAACTGCTAGGCACAGGAGTGCACGAGACTCAGGCTCTCATCTGAGGATCTGCCCCGTGCAAACATCCTGACAGCACAAAGCCTTGCACTGACTCCACATATGCTACATACAAGTGAAGGCCCAAGAGTTTCTCTTAAAGGCCACAAAAGCAAGATGGGGTCAAAATTTAACTCAGGAGACTGAGCTGTCAACCCTATTCACTCTTGCTGAACAGGTCCCAGCATATGTCTAGAGAGGCTACAGAAGGTAGCTTTAGGGAATCTATTGTCCAAACACACAAGCTCAAACTAGGGTAAGCCTGGCTTCTTGGGTGGTCCCGATACCTGCTGCTGGGAACTCAGGCGCTGGAGGGTTATGGCAGGGTGGATATAAAGGGCAAACCTGTACGGATTCATGGGGCCCAACAAAATACATGAAAGGATAAGCCAATATGCTTTAATTTGTTCTTTGGGTGTTAGGCAGGGAATGGGCAGGGGCTGGGCACAGGAACATGGGGACAGAAGGTATCTTAGGGGCTGCAGAGGCATGAATGCTGTAGGTCAGAGCCTGGAAGGGGAATATCAGTTGGAATTCTTAGGCAGGCGGTAGACACCTGCAGAATAGATGAGCTGTTGGTCTCGGACCTTCTTCTGCAAGTAACCCTGCAGTTCCTGTAGGTCAATCTCAGCCAGCGCAGGGCCAGTCATTACAAACATTCGGAGCATGCTGTAAATGCGCTCCAGAGAGAGGCTCTCTAGGTTGGTCAACATGGCCTGGATGTATGTCCAGAAGAGCTAGGAACAGAAGCCAGGCATGGTTAGTTGGCCAACAAATTATTTGGCCCACCCTAGCCCAATGTAGAAATGGCCAATATACCAACCAGTAGCTCCTCTTCCTTCTGGTCAGCCTGGGAGGCCATGCCCGAGTCGCTCTCATCATCACTGTCAATCAGTACCATGTTGTCCCTATCCTGAGGCCGCTCTTCCTCAATGACAGAGAAAGTGCCTGGAGGCTCCTCCCGCAGCACACCCTGCTGCAGCCACACTGACATGCGTCTTCGCAGCAGTGCCACAGGCATCTTCACCACCTTGCTCAGCTCCTCCAGGGTCCAGCTGGCTGTGTGCAGAGCCACAGGATGCAGGATGCACTGGAGGTTATACTTGCACCCATATCTGTTAGCCAGCTGGATCCCCAGATGCACATGCATTGTTTTGTATAACTCATAGGTTAAAAAAAATGGCTGATACCCCTAAATTTTTCAGAGGGCAGGGGTGTCAGTGTGTCACCTTACAGCTCATCAGACAGCAGTGCCTGGCACTAGCCACAAGGTAGTATGCTCAAGGCAGACTAGATGGGGTTCTAGGGACTTACCTTGGTCCTGGAAATACAGCAAGACCACTGCCTGCACTGGGGTTACCGCAACAGACAGGGTGCGATCAGCAAGCTCCACGTCCATTGTCACCAGGCCCAGGGTGTGCTTCCAACTGAGTGTCCGCATAGCCTGGGCAGGAATCAAGAACAGTCTAATGGGTTCCAGGCAGGTCCAGATGAACAGATGCTACCTGGCAAGGAATGGCTCTTGCACCAATGGCCTGTACCAATGTCATCCCTGGCAGGCAGGCAGTCAGCAGCAAGACCAGAAGACCTGGTTCCAGTCCCCAGCTCCTGAACAACCATGATATAATAATGGATACTGCTTATAAATTGTGTCCCTCTCATGTCTTAGTACCTCAGAACATGAGCTATTTGCAAACAGAGTTAATGTAGATGAGGTCATCCTGAAATAGGACAGGCTTTAAGGCACAGAGTGGTTATGAGAGGCATAGAGTATGCTGATATACCAAGAGCTAGGGAGAGCAAGAGCAGTTTCTTTGAGGCATCAGGAGGAGCACAGTCCTGCTAACACTGACACTGGACTTCTATTTCCCAGAACTTAAACAGTATTTTTTTGTTTAAAACCACTCAGCCTGTGACATTTTGTTGAAGTCATAATAAATGATTCTGCTGCATGGATGGTACATGCCTTTAATCCCAGCACTTGAGAGGCAGAGGCAGTTGAATCTCTGAATTGGAGGCAAGCCTGGTCTACAGAGTGAGTTCCAGGATAGCCACGGCTATACAGAGAAACCCTGTCTCAAAAAACAAAAAGAAAATGAAACAAACAAAAAGACCATTTACTTAGATCTGCTAGGGCTACTGCAAGAGGCAGGAAGAATCATTTCCCTTAGAGCATTCTGGGGCAACACAACCCAGTAATACAGTTATAATCTGATAAACCCTGTAATTTGCAGTATTTCATTAAAGTAGCACCCAGGACACTGATTCCTCTGCTTTAGTGGCCAACTGATGGTCTGAGACCCTCTGGGACCCCTGTAGCTCTTAAGGGAGAAGTGTACCAATAAACTCACTTTACAGATAGAAAAGGAGGCAGTCCCAGTGGCTTCCCCTGGTTTCAGCCAGTTTAGCTTCCCTAACACTGGTTCTAAAGTCATGACCTGCAAAAAGGTCACAACACATGGGCTGCACAGTCAGTTATCCACAGACCCAGCCAGATCCTTTAGGAGCTCAGCTGGTGAAAGATAACCGAATTGTGGCCACAGGCCTGACCTCTTAGCACAGCCCTGGGGTTTACCAGAGCCATTCCAGTATCAGCAAAAATTAAGATAAATGACACTGCGTATGGGCATCCTAACTCTTTGGATCTGATCAACAAGATATGCCTAAGCCATGTCTAGGACCCTGGGTAAAAACTTAGCAAAGCCAGTTAGTACCTCATACTACCAAAATAGGTCAAAGGAACAGTAGGAAAGTACACAGGACTGGCCACTCAGATGTCCTCAACCAGGAAGTGGTAGGGCTGTGGTACTCAAAAGACTGTAACCAGACACACTGCCATGGCATGGGCCAAAATAGGACATACTGGAGACTAGTAAGCACACTTTCACCTTGTATCAGTAAAGGCCACAGAGACCATACCTAGACTCGTTCAGAAACTAAGCCAGCAGTGAGGTTCTCAGTTACTGACATGAACACTGCCCTTCTTTAGCTTCTCCAATCAGGGCCTTCCATCTGGGTCCTACTTTGTTCCCCTCAAGTACTCAAAAGGGACTCATCTAAGGGCACAGATCCTTAGCCTGAAGCCAAGTAAGGTCTTCAGATTACAGGAAGAAACATGACTCAGCACTTTCCTCATCAGAAACAAGATGCTGCAGATGTTCCTGTGGCACGCCTGCCTGTACTTTTTACCTAGTTGCTCCAAGCCTGATCCCAACAGGGTCCCATATGCTTTTTCAGTTAAGAGTCTTCCACCTAGATGCCTGTATCCTACAACCTTCTCCTCTTAGCATCCTTGGTCCAGAGAACTCACTGGAAGATATACATACATACGTACATACATATACAGACACACACACACAGTCTAGAGAGGGACTCTCCACCTGTGTGTCAGACTTGCCTCCCATGCCATGACTGACCACAAGTTCAGAAGATCCTTCAACTTGGCCACACCACTCACTGGAACTTGGCCATACCACTCACTGGACTCCAGTGTCTACAACATTAGGGCTGAGCTATGCTACCTGGACATGGACCACATGGGTAAATGCTATTGTGGGGTCTGATGGCATGACCAGAGATACAAACTACCAAAAGACTACTGGCTGTACCTTCAGTTTCTCATACTTCTTGCAGTAAACGTCTAGGGCTGCCCTGATGTCCTCAGGGACCTCCAGCTTCTCATCTTTGAAGGGAGGCCAAAATTCACTGGACAATATGACAGCATAGACCCCAAATGGCGGCTGTTCTTCCACAGGCCGCTTCTCATCTTCCTCACGAATATTGGCATTGATGCGTCGGGAATCCGCCATGTCCTAAGAAAGGATAACTTATCAACATCCTGGGCTTAGTGGTGGTGTAAGGTGCAGCTGCGGGGCAGTCCTGGATACTTACCTTGAGCATGACCTCACAGAAGTGCATGGGGGCCTCACCAAAGCGCAACTTCAACAGCTCCACATTACGAATCTCCCTGGAAGGACAAGTTTCTGGGAGGGGCTGCAGTATGAGTTCATTTCAACTGCTACCCTCAGCAGACAGCTAAGCTAGACAACCCACCTGCTCAGAATACCCTGGGCTGAAGGGAAGGCAGGAAGCACAACACTAAGGCCAGAGTTTGGTCTGGCTGTTGAGGTTTCATCTTTTATTATGTATTGTAATGCTAAATACTGTCCCCACCCATCCAAAGTGTGGTTGTCTCAGGGATGAGGAGACCCTCATGTACATCAAGTGATGATATATTACCTTGCTCTTTAATTTAAAACTACTGAATAAAAGATGCCTACAGCCAGCCTATAGCTGGGCAGAAGAGGGGTAGACAATGTTTCAGTTCCTGAACTTGGGGTCTGAGGCAGGACCATGAGGAGAAAGGAAAGGAGGCAGTGGAGAGAAGATGCCATGGGAAAGATGAATCATAAAAACATGGCTATGAGGACTGGCCAACAGGAGTTAAAAGTGTCCCAGATAAACATGGCAAGTTATAACTGAGGATTATTAATAGTGAAGAAGACACAACAGCTACGAGAGCTGTTATCTGCCCAGCTCTAGTGTTTTAAAGATTTATTACATATATTTATTATATATATATATATTTATTTATACATTTATTATATATATTATAGTGTTATATATTTTATACATATATACATGCATATATGCATATGCATATGTATATGTAAAAAGTTGTATGTCTTTTATCTGGGAACTGAATGATGTAAGAAAGGGTAGAAACCCCCAACTGGGATTAATTACCACAACACTTGGCCAATAGGGGCAGTACTAGTCATGTGTTTTCCTCCAAATACAGAATGAAGGCTTTAGGCCTCATCGCCCCCTGGAGGCCAACCAGCTCCTTGCCTTACCTCTCAGGACTGAAGCTGAACTGGTGGAGCAGGCGGTCGGCAAGCAGCGAGCGGTACTCATTGATGAACAGGTCTTTGCTGCCATAGATGCTGACCAGCAGGCTGATGATGTCTGAAGAGCGTCGCTTGGAACTCGACTTGGCTGCATGGTATAAAGGAGCTAGTGCATACCACTAGCACTCTGACAAGGCGAGTGACACCTTATAGTTCACCTGCTGGATACAGCAGTCTCACACATCTAGAGGGCTTGCTTTCAATGTCCCAGGCAGCCAGGAGTAATATGTCTCCCAGTAGAGCTACGGGGGTTGGTTCCTAAGGCAACTGTTCTGATAAGCATTGCCTCCTATTTCATAAGGATCCTCAATCAGCCTTAAGGAATACAACAAATGTTCTTGGGTTTTCCTTTAAAACGTTGAAGATGCTGCATTCATGCTAAGACCTGAGAAGGACAAAGAATCCACGGCCAGCAGAGTATGGCCAAGCAAAAGATGGGACCTGGCCAGAGAATGCCATCTT
>JANHMN010000002.1:95940069-96066306 GCA_030674055.1 Rhabdomys pumilio | reverse complement strand
TATAACCTTCTATAGTTAGCTAAGATAGCCAGTGAGGAACATATAACAAACCAGCTAATGTTAAGCAAGGCCCTGACCTCTGGCAACTCCTCCCCACAAGTTTGAGGCAATGGCTGCTTCTGATATAACCAGGGTTGGGTAGTAACATACATGATCAGAACCTAATAGACCACTGAAGAAGCCCAGGAAAAGGCAGAGGTGAGGCCAACAGGTAAACTGACCTGGATCAGCATCCACAGGATCAGGGACCCAGTCTTCAGGCTCGCCAGAATCATCCTCGCTGTCCTGGCCGGTCTCCAGGCAGGCCGGGTCAGTCTTAGACAGTTCAACAGCCAAGTCCCCAGTCCCATCTGAGTCCCCAGTTAGCCCAGCTACAATCTGCCGTACTGTGTCCTCTCGTGTCCTGCCAGGATTGAATGTTGCTGTTCCCGACAATGTGCATGGGCATCATGACACCTGCTAGTGTGATACTAAAGGCAAGACCAGAATTACTCTGGAAAAAGCAGAGGCTGAGATACTGAGAAGGGCTTAATGACCAGCTTTGCTAAGGAATCCACCAGAGCAGTCACAAAGGCTCCTAAGGCTGAAGCTGTACAGAGGCCAGGCCTCTTCTCCTTGTCAGGCTTGGTCAACAAGGCTGGGCCCTAGATAAGTGTCTCTTTGTGTGGGGGTAGGAGAAATAGCCCCTTCCCTGACTCTCTTTCACACACATTCTCTCGCTCTCTTATACATACATATACACACAGTGAAACACTGTGTAGTGGGCTGGATGACTACCTAACACTAGTAAAAGGAAAAAGGCTCCTTACCCTGAGCCAATCCAGCCCTACCCAGGTAGAGTCTCATGTCTATGGTATGTCAGGGCTGACTGCTGCTCTGGTTCTGCAAGCATCAGAGGTCAGCAGAAAGAGCCAAGTGCCAGTAGCACTCACCTCAGGTAGCGACGGATGGGCTCACAAGCTACCTCCAGGATGACCATGGAGGGATCTAGCACACGCAATGCCTTGATGGCAGAAATGTAGAGAGTGATGATGTCACATGTGTTGACACCTAGAGAGTAAGAGCCAGAGATCACACAAGAGCCTGGACAGCAGCCTCCTGAATGCCAACATCTGAATGGGCAGCTGACCACATGGCTGGGTGACCTCATTCAAGCAGATTACAGTGAGTTATCTTGCCTCCACCCTATCTCAATCCATTTACAAAAACAGAGTCTACAATTTTATAGCAGCAGTCTGTTATAGTTTGAATTTAGAATGTCCCCTATAGGCTCATGGTTTGGTTTTTTTGTTTGTTTGTTTTTTTTTAGATTTATTTATTTTATGTATGTGAGTATTCCTGTCTTCAGACACACAAGAAGAGGGCATACATCAGATCCCACTGCAGATGGTTGTGAGCCACTATGTGGTTGCTGGGAATTGAACTCAGGACCTCTAGAAGAGCAGTCAGTGTGCTCTTAACCACTGAGTCATCTCTCCAGCCCCCAGGCTTATGTTTTGAATGCTTGATTCCCAACTTCCAGTGCTATTTTAAAGCTCAAGAGTCTATTTTAAGCCGGGCAGTGGTGGCGCACGCCTTTAATCCCAGCACTTGGGAGGCAGAGGCAGGCGGATTTCTGAGTTCGAAACCAGCCTGGTCTACAGAGTGAGTTCCAGGACAGCCAGAGCTACATAGAGAAACCCTGTCTCGAAAAACAAAACAAAACTAAAAAAAAGGAAGCAGTCTACTCTAAAAGGACTACAAACCTCCCCCTAGACCAAATCATACTCAGACTTCTTCCAAAAAGAGATAAAGCTCGGGTTAGCCCGGCTCAGGGTTAGCCTGTCTCAGGGTTAGCCCAGCTCAGGGTTAGCCCAGCTCTCTCCCAAGGACCTCAAAACTGCTTAATAACATGCTCCTTCCTCAGGCCTACAGATCCAGGGCTAGAAACTGTATGTGATCCCTGAGGACTATTTGAATGTCCAGGCCACAGTAGCCACACAATACCTGGGTGGAGGAGTCGAGTCTCTAGGGCCACCTTGAGGGACACAAGGAGCTGCTGCCTCTGATCTGTCCTCTCCAAGCAGTACTTAAGGTCCTCAATGGCTGGCCGAGAGTCTGGGAAGTCTGAAAAAGAACCGGGCCACAGGGATAGGTAAGTGAAAAGGTGTAATAAGCACTAAAGGGTATACACAGCACAAGATACACAACCTGGCAGGGCTCAGACAAGAGCCACCCGTCAGGTACAAAATGTTCTACTGTCAATGTGACTGTCACTGGAGGCCAATCTGACCATAGACCAGAATGACTGCTTCACTGAAGGGACGCTTTACCAGGCCAACCAACTACTCTCTCCATCCACTATGGATCATTAGTGCAATGTTAGTGTGTGAGGTGTAGTGACAAAGCTCCAACAGCTGCCTTGACTTGCACAACACAGCCACCCTTCCCACGGCTCACAGTGGTAGATCGCTGAACTGCCCCAAGTTGTACTAGTTCTTGGGAAAACAGAAACAAACAGTGCTGTCAAATGACTCTTGCAATTAATCAAAAATGCCTTCAAATCTTTGTTTTTTCCTCTCCTGTTTTTTTGAGACTACAGGGTGTTCTGTGTAGCCCTGGCTATCCTGGAACTCGATCTGTAGACTAGGCCAGCCTTACACACACAGATATCCATCCACCTACCTCTGCTTCTTGCGTGCTGGGATTAAAAGTGTGTGCCACCACTGCCCAGCCACAAGTCTTAATTTTTAAGTTTTAAAATTTTTATACGTGTATTTGTTCACAGGGACTGTTTGCCTACTCATATGTATAGGTTCTATGTGCATGCCTGGTACCAATAGAGGGCAGAAGAGGGTTTTAGATCCCCTGGAACTGGAGTTACAGATCGATGTGAGCTGCCACATGAGTGCTGACAACAGTTGACAAAACCTGAGTATTCTGTAAGAGCAACAAGTCATCTTGACTGATCAACCATCTCTCCTGCCTTACCCTATACTCTTCTATATTGACACCTGATGGTAATAACCTCATATGACAGGGGTCAGTCCTAAGCAGGAACCAAGATGAAAGAAAAAGTGGATGCCTAGAAGCACCTGCTCAATGCTGATCTAGACTCTGAGCCATGTCAGAGGAAGTCCACTCTGCTCAGCTCACCACCCTGAGAAAAGTGGGAGGAAAGGAAATCACTGGGAAAAGTAGATCCTGCAAAGTAAGAGGCAGGACCAACCTCGGATAATGCTGAAGAGCTCCTCAATGCGGAGGCTGGCATAGATTCGGTAGAAGAATCTCTGCACGTGGCAGCGCCAACGACGCAGTGTGTTCCCAGCTTCTGGAGAAGTTGGTCTGGTAGGGTTGTCCTGAAGGAACACTTTTCCAAGCCAACCAATCACTCTCTCAATCCACTGTGAAAGATCATTAGTGTGTGAGGCACAATATCACTTAAAAGCCCCATTCTGACTCAGTAACCACACCCCTTTGGCAGGATCCTAAAGGAGCCCCAACCTGTGTGTGGAAGCCAGAAGTATCAAGTCTACACTCCACTGCTCAGGGTTAAATGCAGCTGCCCCAAGAGCTTCCAGGTTCACGACTCTAGGCCAACACTGCTGGAACACCCACTTTGATCACTCCCCATCATGGCTAACGTGTATCCACAGCAGATAGACATTTGAAGAATGGGAAATATGGAGTGAAGCAGAAACAGGTGTATGGCTTCATAGAGCTGAACCTAGCTTCTTCATAATGCTGGGAACCCCACAGCAGAGTTACAAACCAAACCTCAACAGAATGGGCAACCAGAGGCACTCACTGGGACACCCTAACTCCATGCCAGAGGACAGACTGGTTAATAAGTTAATCCTGAAGGGAACTGTTAAGTCAGCATATGTTTTGTAGAGTAGTGGAAAGAAAAGGGTCTTGTAGGCCTGTCTTGCCATACCTGCCTGAGGAAACTCCTTGGAGCCACCTCTGGTCCAGGATTTAAAGTTTTAATTTGAAATGCACAGACTTATTTAGTACATACCAGATTTTTCCTTGTCACAGGTCTAGGATTGGCCTCTATACAGCACCAAGATAACTTCAACCATCACCACTCCTGGTCAACTTGCCTACTGTTTGGTATCAGGTCTACCACAACTCCTCTTTTTTTTCCCTTAACAGGAAACAGACCAGGGAAGAGATTCTCACCTTGTGGAACTCACGCAAGAAAGAACGCTCATACTCTCCTCGGCAGCGGTCTTCCATCCTTTCCCGAGTCACCTGATGCAGGGTGGTTGTCACGGCCTCAGCACAAACCCGCTCCAGCAGACTGAGCCTATGCCTGGAGGAGATCCCTGCTCATGGAGAACCCACAACATACATCTGTCCCTTACCTAGGAGGGCTTTTCCCATAAAGATACTGTACACACACCCTATGCCTATGTCCAGTACAGTGTAAACTTGATACACAATAATCCCTGGTTACAAGTATAGAAGAAAAAAAACCTCATTAGCCAATTTATTAGCTTTATTTAGAGGTCTTTGAATTCAGGACTAATGAGGCATCCAGAGAAACCAAGGCATGGCCAAGAAGCAGTACTTACAGGACCTGGCTGAGCTGGTTGAACTGATCCAGTGCCTGCCGGCACCAGCACTGCTGCTTGTCACTGCCACATCCTGCACACAGAGGGCTCTGCAAAAGTCGGTAGTACCTGCGGCGGGCATACCGGCTGTCTAGCTCACCCTCTAGTTCAGGGTCTGTGCCCCCTTCTCCTTTTCTTTTGCTCTGCATATAGACTCTCAGGAAACGACCATAGAGGCGCTGAACCATCTCCTGGAATGTCCTGGGGGTGGAAAAAAACAGAACTCCCCGCAACATAGTGTGAACTTTCTCCCGAAGCCCCTGAGCTCCAGCGCCCATCAGCAAGCCCAGACGAGTCCATTTCTCTAGGAGTTCTAAGCTATGCAGATAGGGATCCAAGCGGCTTTCCAGCAGACCGAATGCATCCAGGAGAAGCCCAAGGCATTGGGGTTCATCGACAGAGTTTTCGCGCAGGGCGATGGCATTCCAGAACTCCGTGGCAATGTTGCCTTGAAGGTCGTTCTGCAGCACTTCCACGAACCACTCCTCCAGGACAGAGTGCAGACCGTGGCCCCTCAGAACCTCCACCGCTGCACGAAGCTCTTCTTCCTTTGGTGGGACTGCACCGCTGGTCCGGGAAGATGCCTGGAGCACGGAAAACCGTGAGCAGAGGGGCGGAATAGAAGTAAAAGGAGAGGAGGGGTATGGAAAAAGCCCAACAACCGAAGGGCTGCCAGGGAACCAAACAAATCAGGTTGCGAGGAAGGAGGCAAGCCCACTACAGGCGTGAGGACCCCAAGGGTGGACTCCCTAAAGTATGCAAAGTCGCGAGAATTCTGCACAGGCCCGCCAACCTTTCCCCGGCCTCACCAGACCCAGCGCGGCCGGCGGCACCAGACCGGTGCTCACAGTATTCCAGGCAACCAAGAGTTCTTGTCCAGGCCTAGAATTGCAGTCATCGGCGGCGACAATTGTCGTCGCCGCCGCCGCCGCCGCCGCCGCCACACCCTCGGCCTCCATCACTGTCCACAAAACAGACCCGCCCAGCGTAGCGCACGGTGATGACGCAAGCGCGGGCCCGTGGCGCAGCCGTGACGTTTGCGTGTCCGCGCGCTGTGGAGGCAGTGCGCAGGCGCAGGCTTGGCTGTGCAGGCGGCGGTTGAGGCTTCCGGACCCGGTGCCGACCATGACCCAACAGGGCGCGGCGCTGCAGAACTACAACAACGAGTTGGTCAAGTGTGAGCGTCGGGTGCTGCGGGCCGGGGGCCGGCCGACCCACTCGGGAGGCTGCGTGGACACGCCTCACGAGCCCCGCTCTGCGGCCTGCCCCTCTGTCGTGCTGGTCGGGGTCCGAAGCTCACGAGCCCCAACCTATAGCTCTATCTTCCCGCCCACCCTAGGCATCGAGGAGTTGTGTCAAAAGCGAGAGGAGCTGTGCCGGCAGATCCAGCAAGAGGAGGACGAAAAGCAGCGGCTACAGAATGAGGTGAGGCAGCTCACAGAGAAGTTGGCCCGCGTCAACGAGAACCTGGCGCGCAAGATCGCCTCTCGCAACGAGTTTGACCGGACCATCGCAGAGACAGAGGCCGCCTACCTCAAGGTGGGGCTCTCAGATTTGCTTTGTCAGTGCCTCACTACCATCTGAGGCTAGGGTAGGGTCCATTGTGGTTCAGAGGCTGTAAGCGGGACAGTGGGCTGTCTGTGGGATCCAGGAGAGTGAGCAGTGGTGTGTTGGAAAGAGTACACGGTGTGGGGTGGAAGGGCTCAGGAGAGAGGATAATTTTATCACTCCCACCATCCTCCACTATTAGAGGCTGAGGCAATGGGACCCTTCCTACCAGAGAAATAACATTGTTTTATTTCTCTGGCCTCAGATCCTGGAAAGCTCTCAGACTCTGCTTAGTGTACTCAAAAGAGAAGCTGGAAACCTGACTAAAGCCACAGCTTCAGACCAGAAGAGTAGTGGAGGCAAGGACAGCTGACAAGTGCCTGTCTCAGCCGTAGCCTATGGCTGCTCAGTCCCCAACATGTCTGTCCTAAAGCATCTTTGTTCTTCGTGGCCTCAGATGTCTTTTTATCTCTGGTGCCCAGAGGGGCGCTTTCTGACTCCCACCTGCCTCTGGTGACAAGAAAAGCCCTAGGACAGTCCAGTGGAGAAGGTGCTCCCAGCTCTGTACTCACATGTGCTATGGGGACCCTGAGCTCCTGGTCAGCTCCATTAGCGGCCTCTCTCGGAAGCTCCTGTATCCCCTTGGGCTGCCAGAAATGTCCTGGTCCTAGTCCGAGTACTGTGGGAGCCCCTCACTTTGTCTCCTCAGCCACTAGGGCCCCAGGCCAGGCATGTTGAAGAAAGAGTCTTGACTCCAGAACAGAAACCTTAGGGCCCATCCCCATGGCCTCTGGTATTTCAATAAAGATTGTTTTGCAAGATCTGTGGCATTGCCTGCCAGCTACCATATATCCTGTTGGTAGGAAGAAGACCTGCAGTTTTGCCCTATCTTATCTTCAAAGCACAGAGCTGAAAGTGCTCACCTCACTCAGCCCTAACCCTTAACACTCCGTATAAAGCTGCTGGTCTTTTCCCCAAGTCCAGCACACAAACCGTTTCTGTGAGGGGTTTTGCTGTTTTATGGTGCACAATACAGAACCTGAATCAGAGACAGAGACAGGGATAGTTCCATCCCTCAGTTCAAAGTTCTGTTTGATTTGATACACTGCTGCTGCTGCCAAGACCCATCTCCCAACCACATATGTTTGCTTTCTATTTCCATGTACCCTATGACCCAGCCCTTTGCCACAGCTTTTGGGGCAAGTTTGGAAGTATTTGTTGATCAAGAAGATCCAGAAAGGCCAGGCGGTGGTGGCGCACGCCTTTAATCCCAGCACTTGGGAGGCAGAGGCAGGCGGATTTCTGAGGCCAGCCTGGTCTACAGAGTGAGTTCCAGGACAGCCAGGGCTACACAGAGAAACCCTGTCTCGAAAAACCCAAAAAAAAAAAAAAAAAAAAAAAATCCAAAAAACACTGTAGTCTACACCTATCATCCTTCGTTGAGGAAGAAGGAAGGCTTTAAGGTCAAGGCCATACAAGTCTGCATAGTAAATGGCAAGCCAGCTTGGGACAGACACAGTGTGAACCCTTTCTTTAAAAAGTGCCTATAATTATGGCTGGGCTTTCATTCTCTGAGAGAAACATACATGAACACTCTGCTTGAGCCTAGACAAGCAGTATGTTTGCTCTTAGGTGACAGGAAAAGGAGACACATTTAGTGCCTGTAGATAGCCCTATCTCTACACTGGCTGTCAAGGCCTCTGAGAACAATTTCCAAGTAGGCAGCTCTGCATCTCCCTAGACTTTTGGGAACTCTGTTGATCTAGCTTTGTTACAGGCTTATAGGTCGGGAGGTATCCAAATCAAACATGAGAAAAGGTCTCCACATTTCCATGTAGCCCCATTCCTGTGTGATACACAACTAGCTACCTTAGTCATGGAGTTGCAAAGCCCAAAGATTAGGTCCACTTCCCAGGGTACTAGCTCTGAGGGAGAAAGTAGCAGGCTTGCAGTGGGGAGAGAACAAAAGCAAGAGCCAGACTAGCAAGAGCTCAAAGTTTGACAATACCAGACTGAGGTCACCTTTTGCTTTTTTTGCACACAGGTGCCCAAGTTAGGCCTCCACTTTGTTCTCAGACTGAGGGCTGTGTAAAGAAGGCAAAAGCAGCCTTGTTACAGTGCTGTTTATTGAGTCCAATATCAGGGGAGAAAAAAAAAACCCACCCTGCCATCTTTTATGAAGAGTAGCTGAGTTCCACCAGTAGAATGGTACATAGTAGAATCATAGGCTGAGGGCAGGAGCTTGGATTTCGGCAAAGAACAAATAGCTAGGGTATCCTCTCAATCCTGACAGTGACCACTCCCCAAAAAGTAGGAGGTGAAGCGTCCAACAGCACCCCGGGACAAGATCTGCTCAGGCCTCCACCTCATCACAGATGAGACAGTATGGACAGATGTCAGGTTGTCCCACAGGCTGTTCCCACTTGATCTTTCTTGGCATGAGATTCAGATCTGGCCCTAAAGGCAGAAGGAGGTAACAGAGAAGGCGGAGAGCCAAGTGGAAGGGGCACAGAATACAGTCAGGGCTCCTGGGTATTTACTGGCTTCCAGGACCACCACACCTGGGGCTAAGTCTTGGCCATCCTGACAGTTGCAGGGGTCAGAAATAGAGAGCTGGCTCGCTGCGGAAGTCCGAGAGATCATTCTGACTGGCAGGTGTGAGCTGGGAGAAAGAATAGAATATAGCCACTAAGGCTTATCCAAGCATTAGCCCTTCCCCAAGCCAGTCAGCCTCCCTTGCTGGTCTGGGTGTTTACCCAGCACCCTCCACCTGGCTTACCATGACCTCCTTTGGTGGGAGCTCCACCTCAGTTGGAGCCTGCACCAGTGTCTGCTCCTGCCACTTGCTGAAGGCCATGGAATGCTTTGGAGTGTAGCTGGACAGACCTGTGAACCAAAGACAGCAGGCATGGGTACCCACAAGTGTGATGCAGGTTCCACTCCCTGCATCCCATCCCAACAGGTATAATTACCTGAGCTGCTCTCAGGTCCCACACTGCTTACAAATGTGGCCCGAGGCAGGAAAATGGTGAAGGCTTTCTCTGAGTCAGGCCCCACTTCCTCCTCTTCACCATCCTCCTCTCCTTCCTCCTCCTCTTCTGCCTCTTCCTGTGCCAGAGAGCTCTCAGAAGGGTACTCAAATGTTGTATGCAGGCTCTTGTCATTGAAGGAGATCTTCATCTAGGAGTAAGAGCCATGTCAGCAGAGGCCCTGCCACCCAGTTAAGCAGAGATGCTGAACAGGGAGAGAAGACAGTTCTCTTCTACCAAGAGTTACAGGCTCCACCTATTCCACCCTCTCCCTGCAGCAGCTCTGAAAGCTAAGTCCATGTTCTGGGTATCTGTGTATGAAAGAATCCTAGCACCAACCATCACTGTCAGGGGCCTACCTAAGAGGCCCATCAGTTGGGCTGTTGGTGCTAGGTATTTTTCAGGCTAGTGGGGGGTCCCACTCTTATAGAGTCTAGAGTACCAGCAATACCATCAGTGATCCCTACTCCTTCCTTACTGTGTGCCTCACTGGCTCCAGAATTTCATAATCAAACAAATTCTCCCTTCTTTCCCAGTTCCCTGGTTCTAAGGGACAGAAAGCTGTGGGCAACCTCTATCATGATCCTCCTGTCTGCTACCTGGGCTGGGAGCCCCACCTCCACAATCAATGACTGCTGAGGTTCCCTAGTCCTCTCAGCTGAGCTCAGCCTAGCGGGTTGGTAATGAACATGAGCACTTGCCTGCAGCAGATGGGGCAGTCTTGCTGGGCTCGAAATATTAAACTCCTAGGCACAGGACACCAACAGCCAGCTCAGGTTCCCCCTCTTCCCCTGGAAGGAGCCAGAGGCCCAACAGGATGGAAGACTAGCCTGGCAGGAGGGTTGAGTCTGTCCTGAGGCAGCAAAGTGACCCTGGCACAGGCCACAGAATGCACCAAGGGCCCACAAAAGTAGGACGCCAAGACTATGCACCAGCACCCTGCCTCCTGTCCCTCTCAATCAGTGGCCACACTTGCCCATTGGCTATTAATACCTTGAGCCCTCTGCCCATTGGAAGATACCCTGCCCCAGGACCTGAGAGGAAACCCCAGGGATTGGAGCTCCTGGCTTCTCAGCCTGCTAGAGACATCTATTCTCCCATGTCCTCCCTACTTTGGCCATCTACATACATTAACAGGCAAATGGGGAGACGCCCCGGGTCAGGCAAAACAGCTGTGTTCACTTCTGACATAGGAAGACACACTGTACCCTGCTTTGGCCTCAGGGCCTATCTAGTCCTTGAAGACTAGATCCCATTGGAGAAACGTTAGGCGGAAGCTGAAGGATGATATCACCTGGCCTTCCTGACTAGCCTTCTGAGATAAGTACCCTAGGAGGAACCCAGGATAGTATAGAGTCTAACATGCCTGGAGCCTTCTATACCAAAGTGTCCCCTGGATTTAGCCCTTGAGGCCCATCCCCTTACTACTGAGAATACAGGACCAGCTGCCAGGGCCTAGCTAGATTAGCACACCCTCATTAGTCTGCATGACCAGTTCACAGCAGGAAGGCTGAGGGGATAGACACATGTGGGTACGGTGCCTGGCACAGCCTGGCCAGGCTGGGGGTAGGGAAGCAGCTCATAAGCCTGCCTGTCTCAGCTGGGGCCCAGGCCCCCCAGTCACTATCTCCCTTGTCTCTGGCAGACCAGTATTCATAAGTCCTCTTCCCGATTCCAGCACAGGTCAGTGGGTCACTGTAAACATGTAACTCATGTTTATAACCCCTGCCAGGGGTGGAGCCACCAGGGCATGTATGGAAGATCCAGACAGGGATTGTCACTGTACATATCTGGTCACCAGTATCTAGGGGACTTTACCCAGCACACCTAATATGGCAGGCAGGTGATGGAACCTCTGGGCTTTCACAGGGCCCTGGGTGGCAGAACCTTCCAGCTTTTACAGGGCCCTTTTGTTCTCCCTCAACCTGTCCTACCCATACACACCCAGCTTGGGTTACCAAAAGGTGTCCACCCTGGGACTCAAAGTGGGGAAACTGCTCAAATGGCTGGGCTGGAGGTGATGTTTAGGCAAACCCTGCCCCCACTCCCTGGCACACAGCCTGTTTCCCATCCCCCATTTGGCCCTCAGCCAAAGTTCCCAAGGGTAACAGGACAATAGATCAGAGCTACCCAACTGTGATAGCCACAGCTGCTACACACCCCACCCCCACCCAGGGCACACCCTGTACCAGTGAGGTTTCATGAATAAGAAAGAGTTCAGTCTCTTTCTGGGGTTCCCGGCTCCAGAAAGACCATCTATGGGTCACCCATGAGAAGAGTTGGGTGAGAGAAACTGAATCAAAAGGAAAGCAGGTGAGAGGACATTCAGGCCAGTTTCAACTAGGAGAGGCAGGTGCAGACTGGAGGAAGATGATGGTGCTGGAAAGAGCCAAAAGGACAGACCTGCCTTCAGATGGGAGCCAGGCTGAGGGACATAACTAGGTCACACAAGTGAGGGTGGAGGTTATACTGCTAGGGCAGGTAGAGGGCTGAGCCCTGAAGACACTAACATGCTAGGGTGTGGCACAGGAACAGGAGATGGAAAAGAGGAAGCAGCAGCCAGACAGGTGGGAGCCACTGGTGCTCCCAATCTAGGAGGGAAAGGTGTTTTGTTTTGTTTTCCCAAGAAAACAGTGGGGGCTGGGAGGCTGCAACATCCTACCTCAAGGAAGAGGGGGATAGACAGGGCCTCGTTCTCCCAACAGATAACCTAAATGGAAATATTTCTGCCAGGCTGTCTCTCAGAGACACTGGCTATCAGAGGCAACCCTAACAACCCAGACCCAGAGCAGGGCTGAGTTCCTGTAAAGTCATGTACCCTCTGCCAAACTGCCAGTCCAGTGAAGAACAATTCCTCAGTCATACCCTAGAAAACCACCAGCATGCCTTTAGGTCACCCTGTCATGGTGGGGAGGGAAACTGAAGTGTGCAGTTGCCCCAAGATCCTCTGGGACTACCTACTCCCACAGGAAGAAACAGGAGTCTGTGCCAGGGCAATTACTTGGGTTTCAGAAGGAGCACCCTGGGTTTTCCTGGGGGCTGCAGGTAGGAGAAATGTCAGGGAAGGACAAAGTACATGAGGGCCTCGCCCTGCACACTGCTCTAAAGGTTGGACAGCTTTGTGCCCTGCCCCCTCCTACTGGCATTCTGTGTCTTGCTGGGCAGGGCAGCTGGTACATGCATAGGCAGGACAGCACAATCAGCAGGTTGTGCTGCTACAGAAAGCCCTGCCCAGGCCACTTGGCCAAATAAGCATCATCCATCTGGACCCCTAACTCCCTCCTTCTGGCCCAGACAGCCAGGATGCTGGCCAGGGTCCTACTCCAGCCCCCTGCTAGCCTTTAGACCTTGCCATGCTTTGTATTTGAGATCTACATGAACAACCATACCTGGCAGTGTGCTCTCTCACTTTAACCCAGCCAAAGGTGATTCTCACACTTGTCTCTATACTCTTTTTGTTTTGTTTTGTTTTTGTTTGTTTTGTTTTTCAAGACAGGGTTTCTCTGTGTAGCCCTGGCTGTCCTGGAACTCACTCTGTAGACCAGGCTGGCCTCGAACTCATAAATCCGCCTGCCTCTGCCTCCCAAGTGCTGGGATTAAAGGCGTGCGCCACCACCGCCCGGCTGTCTCTAGACTCTTAGGAGCAGCTTTTCAGTTTCAAGAAGCCAAGTATCCCAGGATAGGAGCAAGGCTCTGAAAACAGGAACCTGGACTCAGCTCCTGTTCTATGAGCTCCATGGCCTCATGAACCTCCCAAGCCTCAGCTTCCTCAGCTACACAGGGATGCTTTCATCACTTCGACTTCTTGGACAAGCATGGGGGAGGTCACCTCAGACACATCAGGATCAGGAAAGAGGGGAAAGATGTGGAAGGGCCTGAATCAATCTGTTCAAGGACTCAGGGTAATCTGTTCATCACACAGGTGAGATGGGAGAGACACGGTCTCACATGTTAAAAAAAAAAGTATTACAGCCCTACGTCTCCTTCCTCACCAGAATCTCCACCAAAGTCACTAGGGATGCAGGCCATGGCAGATGGAATAGGCAGAAGATGATGGCAAGGCCACTGTGTCAGGAAGCAAAATGTCAGGGAAAAAGAGTGAGGAGGAAGCATGGCTCAGGACAAAAGGTCCCCCAAGGAAACTGAGGAGGAGAGGGGCACAGCATTAACCTGGGTGAACCTAAATTCTAGCTGTTGTAGACACTGCAGGTGCCGTCTCAGCAGAAGGGAAAGGTACACTTCCCTGTACCAGCTGACAAAGAGTCATGTGGGGTAGGCCTTGGAATTTGCCCCAGGGAATAAACACAGACCCTGGAACAATCAGGAAGAATCTGAGGAATGATTTCCTTGTGCCCAAAGGGTTCCAAGCCACTGGCCAGGGCTAGGCAGGAAATATGGCTTACCCTAGTCATTTGAGCCTTTAGGGGATTATTCTTGAGTTTCTCTGCCCAAGGCCCTCTTGCCCATGTCTGGCATGAAGCCTTGGTGTTCAATCCATGCTTGCAGAGGGCAAAGGCCTGCCAAGCTCTGGCTCCCAGACCTTCCGGAGTGCTGAGAACTCCCTCCAACTGGCTTATGGGCTGTGTGCCCAGACTGACCTCAAAGTGAGAAGGACCTGCAAAAGAATGACTGGCCTTCTTCCTTTCCATTTACATCCAGGCTCTGGATATCTGTCCAAACTAAAGTCCACAGGAATATGCCAGCTATTTCCAAATCAAAGGCCAAGCCAGAGGCAACAGGCCAGGCTATTTCCTAAAAGTAGACCTGCAATTAGTTGGAACTACCCATTCCAAAAGGATGCTGGAACTCTGCACTACCTTGTCTACTTCTCCCAAATCTCTGAAGTAAACAGTAGGCTAACTAACTCCAGCCTGGGGCTGTCAGTTCACAGAGGCCCTGGACCTGGCCTAAGCACACAGCCCCATTCTCTTGTGATTTATGGAAAAGGTGTTTCCTTACTACTTACCTTTTTTCTCGAAGAGCCAGCCTTGATGAGGCAGGACTTCTGCAGGGCCAGGTAACCACCGATCACCTCAATCTCATGCACAGTAGGGTATTGTTTCTTTAGGGTGTTCTCCAGGGTAGTGTGGGGTCCTGAGAGGCTATCAGCATCCTGCTCCTCTGCCCCTTGCTGGGACTGCCCATTGGTCTGACTTAAGTGTGGCTCCTGAAAGGGCCCTGGCTTCCTCTTGGGCACTACTATGAAAGTGTTGCTACCTCGGTTCAGGAGCTCTGAAGTGTGTCCAGGCCTGGCAGAGTGCAGGTGGTACTGGGAAGGCACACCAACTGCTGAGGAGGGCAGTTTGGCTTCTTGAAAGGCCTCTTCCTCTGAGTCTACTTCATCAATGAAGGTGACTGGAAGTCCTGGCCTCACAGGCTCCTGGCCATTTTTGGCCAAGCCTGGAACCCCCAAACCTTCAGCCGACTCAGCTTCAACAGTGTCTGGCAGAAATGGAGGTGGTGAGGCTGGCCTCTGCCACCTAACAGACTTGTCTGTGTCAGAAATGGCTGGCCTGGGGCAGCCCCCTTCCCTAACTGCCCACTGCATCTCAGCAGCCAAGGGACTCTTCTCCAGGGCAGGTGCACCATCCACTGTAGATACCAGCTGGGATCTGAGCCCCTGGCTCTGAGAGGCCCAGCCCACCTCCCCCTTTGGCTCCTCTAATTGCCTCCCCGCCAAAGGATAGTTCCCAGGGGCTTTGCGCTTGGGGATCAACACGAAGGAGTTTCGAGAGTTCACTCGGAGGTTGGCCAGGGCCCTGGCCTGAAGGTCCCCGATTGGGATAGTTTCCATGTCTGGCTTGGAGGATGGCCTTATTTCGAAGGAATCATTGGCGCTGGTGGCAGAGGAGACCCACTGGCGCTGACTGGGAGTGGCACTGGCTGGGCTGGGCGCCGGGAAGGCAGGGGGCCCAACTGGAGTGGCACTTGGGGGCGGGTGGAGAGAGGGTTCCTTTGACTCCACCTTTGGCTTCCACTTGCCCGGTACAGGCGGAGACCCCGACAACCCATTGGCAGGGTCGGCAGGGGATTCCTGAGTCATGGCTCCATTAGAAAGCGAGCGATTGACCGCACTGCGGGGCAGGCCCCGAGGGTGGACAGTGAAGGAGTTGCTGCCGGTCTTCTGTAGGAAATCGCTGCGCCGGGCCCCAGGATCCGCAGTGCCGTCGGGGTGCGCGGGCTCGCAACAGGCAGAGCGCTGACCCGCGCGCTGGGCAACGGGGACAGGCGAAATAGGGGGTGTAGGCTGGCTGGGGAGCACCGGTGAGGCAGGAGCCAACGACCGATTGGTAGGAGCGCGCGTGGCAGTAGATGCAGACGCCACGGGAAGCTGCGGGAGCGCAGGGCGGAAGCGCTCTGGGCTCCCGCGGCGGCGGGGCGCAGCAGGCGAGTCGAACTTTTCCAGCAGGCGGCTGACACGGCCAGGCTGTGGCGCCTCGTACACCACTACCTCGGCAGCGCGGATGCCTGCAGCGGGAGGCACAGCGGGCGGGAAGCCTGGCGCTGACTCGATGATGAGGATGTTGTCCGCTCGAATGGTCCGCACGCCGGGCATGCGACAGTACAGCTCCAGCAGCTGCTGAGCAGGCCGCGTCCCGCGCCGCCGCTCGGATTCAAGTCGCATGAACGGGTTCTGGCTTAGCGGACCCAGACTCTCGGCCACCACCAACCGCTCGTTAGGCCCATCCGGCGCCGCTCCAGATCCCGGGCCTCCACTCAGGGCGGCCAGTTTAGCTCGCCTCCGCTCAAGGATCTCCCGTTTCCAGGCGGGCATCACAGCTCGAGGCCCCGGGTCGAGCCGCCCCAGGCCGGCCATGCTGCGGACGCGCGGCCGCCGACCGGACTGCACGGCGACCGCGCGCCGTACAGACTCTCAGCTACCTGCCTCAATACCGCTCCGTGCCACGCCCCCCCTGGTAGCCGCCAATTGGGCAAGCGCGCTCGGACCTAAGGGCAGAACTGCCTACCTATAGCAGAAGCATACGGCCCAGTTGATTGGAGAATACCCACTAAAACCCTCCCCTTTAGCGTTCTCATTGGACTATGACCGGCACTAGCCAAACCCTATTGGTGAAGGTCTGTGGACACTCCCCAGTGAAGCGCTGCTCAATGGCTGCTTCTCACTTCCGCCTCTGCGCTCTGGACCCGGCGCCTTGGACCCTAATTAAAGTAGGGCTGGTACTTTAAAGCAGATATCTCATAGCGGACCCTTGCGACCTAGGTGACCTTGGCACAATTCTGACTTCAAAACACAAGCTGCACGGGCCTTCCACCTTTAGGCCCAGGCTCCGCTCCAATCTGGAGTCCTTGAATTGCTGTGGGCAGGCAGCCAAGGTCCCCTTTTGGACCTAGAAATGCTGCTTCTGAGATCCACCCAGGCATAAAGAATGAGTTTTTGAGAATCTTGGTTTTGTAGGTCCCAGACCTACTATGTGTGTGAAGATCTGGTGCACAGCTTGCCACCCATGGTCCTGCCAGGTATCCATTATGTGTAGGAGGCACCAAGGAAGTAGCCTTGTTTCTGCACACACACAGGTTACACATAAAAACAGAGCCTCATACATTTAGGCAGTTCTGTCATGCAGAAAAGTACAAAAACAAGGGTAAAGGTCCCACTGACTCCTGTTGAAACACCCATTTCCAAGACAAAAGAGGAAATACACAAAACAAAAATCTAAGAAATGTTACAAAGAAAATCACTCCAAAGTTCAGCTTGTATCTTGCTTTGAAAAAAAAAAAATTAGCCCAATCCTGGATTGGAGACATTTTTTTTTTTTTCTAGCTGGGGGCAAACCAGACAAATCACCCCTTGACTCATTTCCTCGGTGTGTGACATGACTGGCTCTTCGTCCTCAGCAGAGGAGGCATAAGCTGCTGTGCTGGAGCACAGACCAACATACCTGCTCTGCAAAGGACTACACTAAGTTATTAACCTAGGGAACACGGCAATGTCATGATGAACTTCTGGTTATCACCAATGAAGGCTGCTACAGACATCCAGTATTTAAGGACCAGGCACACTACTAACGTTCTTCATCCAAAAGAAACGGTGAGGTGTTAAGAACATCGCGGGAGGGCCTGGATTTGGCTCCTAGCACCTGGATGGCTGTGACTTCCTCTTGGGGATCCAACGCCCTCTGCTGGCCTCCATGGACATTGCATGTGCTGCTCAGCCACACAATTTTTTTGTTTGTTTGAAAACCAATGACCTAGTCAGCTGCTGCTGGAGCATGCCTTTAATCGCAGGACTCGGGCAGGCAGAGGCAAACAGGCAGATCTCTGTGAGTTTAAGACCAACCTGGTCTACAAAGGAGTTTCAGGACAGGCAGAGCTGTTGTTACACAGAGAAACCAGTCTCAAAAAACAAAGCAGAAGAATGATCCCACTCGACTAGGTAAGCATACTGAGGAACTTGTATTCTGCAGGTCACATTGGATCTGTCAGCTATTAACTTTTGTTATTGTTCCTTCATTTTTTTTTTTTTTTGGTTTTTTTTTTTTTTTGGTTTTTCGAGACAGGGTTTCTCTGTGTAGTCCTGGCTGTCCTGGAACTCACTCTGTAGACCAGGCTGGCCTTGAACTCAGAAACCCGCCTGCCTCTGCCTCCCAAGTGCTGGGATTAAAGGTGTGCGCCACCACGGCCCGGCGTTATTGTTCCTTCAGACTTTCTCCTGTCTCCCTGTCCCCTTCTCCGTCTTTCTCTCTCTCTCAGGCTGGGTCTCACAGCCCAGGCTGGCTTCCAGCTATGCTGCCAACAATGACAATGTAGTTTTGATCCTCCTGCTTCTACCCCTCTTAAAATAAGATTAGAAGTAAACACTTGATCAACAAAGTTATAATCAAATGTCCTTTCTCTTTTTTTCTTTTCTTTTTTTTTTTTTTTTTACAGGTACTCCAGGAAACAGTGTGGCATCCTGTTTTAAATCCTTTAAAAATGTAAAATTTAGAGCTTATGAGATGGCCCAGCAGGTAGAGGCACTTGCAAGCAGGCCCATGCTACCAGAGTTTGCTCTCAGACAGAAATAATTTGCATAAATGGTATGATATCCATACACCTGCATTCACACACACATACACAGAGACAATAATGTAAAAGCCATAATGTAGTTCAGTTGGCAGGATGCTTGCCTAAGCCAGATGTGGTGGTGCATGCCTTTAATCCTCGCTCTTGGGAGACCAGGAATTAGAGGACTGTTCTACAGAGTGAGTTCTAGTCCAGTCCAGGTTACATAGTGAGTTCCTGTTGCAGCAGCAGCAGCAGCAGCAGCAGCAGCAGTAATGGTTGTCTAGTATGTATGATGCCTTGGGTTTGATTTCCAGAATCACATAAAACAGGAAGTTAAAAGTCATCACTGATTACAGAGGCAAGTCTTTGCTGCACTACACCCTATTTTTAAAAAATGTAAAAACTGTCCTCAGACCTGGCCTCAGACGATCATTTGTCATCTCAACTCTGCAGCATTGTCATCAGAAGTCACCAATGGCTACACACTGAGTCGGGGCTCTGGTGTCACATACTCTACAAAGTACAGCCCATTGTTTTTAGCCGGGGTGGGTAGTAGTGCAAGTTACCCATCTCCTACAACAAGAAATAGGGATTTTCCAAAAATAATTTAACACCCAAAGTACTCTAGCCATAGCCACCACCCTATGACCCCCTGTTCACATGGCAAGCAGCATCTTAGCATTCACCTGATACCTGAGATTCAGGGAGATGCCTAAGTATATATTGTTAATTTCAGGAAACATCTGTTCCCATCAGCAAATGGTCTCATTTGGCACATGACTGACATAAACTCAGAAACCTTATGCTAATAAACTTCAGCTGTTCACAAGCTCATATGTATATGTATCCACTTCCATGAGCATGTGAGCACCCGTTCCGAATGTCTATGCTTCCTTTCCTAGGTCTGTCTGTCTCAAGTGTACTAATGACGCCTGCCACAAGGTGGTGGGAAAGTCCGTGAAACCACAGTCTGTTGGGCCAGGAAATCAAGCAATTCTTGAGACCAGAATGTTTTTCTCAGATGGCAGATGCCCACACAGGGTCCTGTTCCTGCTCTTTCTCAACAGTCTGCTCTATGTGAGGTGGAATGAACAAAAGGGTAGTTTTTGTCAGGACAGAGGAAAAGGGATGCGAGCCCTCTTACATTATCAATCGTATAAGTAAGTCTGGCCTGGACAGATGAAGGGGTATGCTCTGGCGTCAGTGCTGCTGAGTGAACAACCTGATTTATAAAGGGGTACATCACCGTGGGAAATACTCAGAGCCTATCAGGATATTTTACTTATATGCAGTCTCCAAATGTTGGAAAAGTTCAGTATTGACTGGCAATTACAGCATGAATAACTGGAAATAAGTTTTAATAAACGAGGCTTCACTTTTAAGTTTTGCTCGAGGAAACGATCTTAGATACAAAGAAAACTGGACAGTAAACTGGGCACAAGCAGACACTGATTTCTGACCAAAACTCCACCAGTGTGGCACCAAGTAGGGTCTGGACTGGGAGTTCCAGAACTCCAGCTGCGCAGCGCTCCATTTCCAGCCACTGCAGGAGGCTAGTTGACGCGACAAGCCCGGATCATAAGAAGCTGCAGGAGAATGAAGACCGGAGAAGTGATCAGGCCGAACCAGAGCTCTCGAGTCTGCTCCACTAGCTTCTGACACAGCAGCATCTCAAAAACAAACTTGAGGCTAAGGACGGTGAGAACCCAGAAGAGGCGCAGTACAGCCAGTCGCTTCTCCCCATCTTGGAAGAGACGAACGGAAACGATGGTGGTGAAGTAGGTGCTGAGCCCGTCGGCGGCGAAAAAGGGCACAAAGACGTTCCACCAGGAGAGGCCTGGAGCCAGGCCATCCACTCGCAGTGCCAACAACACGGAGAACACCAACAGGGCTAGCAGGTGCACGAATATCTCAAAGGTGGCGAAGCCCAGCCACTGCACCAGCTCCCGCAACGAGAATAACATCGTGCCTGTTTAATACCGGTCTCCGGTGCCCCGCACCGGGCCGTCACGTCTCCGGCCGCGGACCTGGCGACTGCCTGCTGCCGCCGCTGCACACGCGAAACAGCAAGCAGCCCAACCTGGCCTGGACGCGGGCCCTGGGGCTCCGCGGCCCTTAGGAACCCAACCCCGGACCTGGAAGGGGATGCTAGTAGAAGCCCGTAAAGTCCAGATGCTATGCCTGTCCCTCCCCGCTGGCGCAGCCGAAATGCGTCATTTCCTGTTGACAGCGGAAGGGGGAAGTTAGTGGGGTGTGCGGTTCAGGCCGGCGTGTGCGGTAATGCAGGTTCCACAGATCCTGGTGCTTTTTGGCAGCCAAACTGGCACAGCCCAGGACGAGGCGGAGAGGCTGGGCCGCGAGGCTCGGCGCCGGCGGCTAGGTTGCCGCGTGCTGGGTTTAGACTCTTACCCTGTGGTGAGGCTCGGGCGCTACGGCGGAGACCCTCCACCGGACTTCGCGTCCACGGACGGAGGACGTTTGAGTGCAGCCCTTTGGGGCCCAAGTGGATTTACGGGAAAGGGAGGCACGAGGCTTAAGCTTGAGAAAGAGAAGGCCGGGTAGCCACTGGGAATAATTGTCCAAACACTTTTACTCTGTTACCCTAGGTTAAGGTGGTGGTGGGATGCGGTGCCAGGAGGGCACTGATAAGGGCTGCTAGAGACCTTACAGCTACCTTTGTCTTGTCCTTGAGGCGAATCTCATTCAGGAGCCTCTGGTGATATTTGTTTGTGCGACCACAGGCCAAGGAGACCCTCCTGACAACATGAAGGTAAGGCTGTTTTCATTGGTGTATAAGAGTCCCAACGTGCACAGAAATAGCTTCCCTTCAAAGCATGTTGTGTGTGAGAGGTGCCTTTGAGAGATATGCTTTGTGTAGATCTGAGGAGAAAAATAGCTCTTAGTAACTACTCAATAGCCTTGACCTTTTGTTTACCAGACGGACTTGAGTCTAGTGTGAGTCGGGTTGACGTTCAAGCTGGGTAACACTCAGGGACCATTCTTTAATTCTCTCTCGTTTTTCTTTTCTTTTCTTTTTTGTTTGTTTGTTTGTTTGTTTTTCGAGACAGGGTTTCTACGTATAGCCCTCGCTGCCCTGGAACTCACTCTGTAGACCAGGCTGGCCTCGAACTCAGAAATCCACCTGCCTCTGCCTCCCAAGAGCTGGGATTAAAGGCGTTCAAAACCACTGCCCGGCCTCTCTCTTTTTTCAATCACATATATTCCTGGCCACCTGGGACACAGCAGCCACACTTTGCCTTTATGGAGCTCAATGACTAAAACAACAGATTTAATGGTCAGTTACCAGGAAACCCCTAGTGCTAGGGAAAATGCCAGATGTTCAGGAAGTGGAGGGGGGATCCTGAAATCGGACACAAGTTTTTGGAAGCACACCTTTAGCTCTTGGGAAGCAGGAGCAGATGGAGCTAGCCAGGGCTACACAGGGGGACCCTGTCTCCAGAATAAATTAATAAAAGGCAGGGGCAGATGATGGTGGGAAGCAGCCTGTGTGAAGAGCAGAAAGTTGAGGATTCCCCAGCCATAAACTGTGCTGACAGAAAAGAGGAAGAAAGAAAGGTTGATTCAAAAAACCGGGGGAGCTACAGTAAAACGTGTCGGCTTACGATAAAAGCTGTAGGAAGCCAAGACCACCACCTATCTGAAGCAAGATAATGCTAGGGAATACATCACATAAGCAGAAGGTGCAAGTGTGCTTTGAGCTGGGTGGTGGCTCAAGGCTGAATAAGCCAGGCACATTCCAGAGAGGCCAAAAAGGTCAAGTCAACAGGATGTGTAATCAGAGGGGTCTGGAAGAGGGAGGGACAGAATCACAACACAGGGAACAGGATCCATAGTAATTCCACCTGTGGAATGAGAGGACCTGGTAGGGCAGGTGCCAGGAGATACCTAGAGGAGGTGCAGTTAGCTGTGCAAGACTGGGAAGGTCTTGGCAAAAGCTCACTGTTGATGCACCCAAAATAAAACTGAAAAAACAAAGCCCCTATCCTTCAGGCCTGCCATCTAGCATGGGCAGGGTCAGACAGGAGGAGCTCCCCTTCCCCAGGTAAGTGATAGGGTGGGAGGCTTAAGAGGTGTCCCTAGGATCAGTAGTAGTGACTGCTAAGGAGAGCAGTGTGTGGGGGCAGACACTGATCTCCAGCACTAGAGAAAATGAAGTAGGATCAGGAGTTCAAGGCTGCCCTCATGTTAAGAAACTATATCAGCCAAGTATAGTTATATACACCTGTAATTTCAGCCCCCCAGAGGCTAAACCTGAAGGAGCAAGAGTTTGGAGCTAGCCTCAAACTAGTGTCAACCAAAAACATGACTCAAAAATAAACAAGTTGCCAGGCTGTGGTGGCGCACGCCTTTATTCCCAGCACTTGGGAGGCAGAGGCAGGCGGATTTCTGAGTTTGAGGCCAACCTGGTCTACAGAGTGAGTTCCAGGACAGCCAGGGCTACACAGAGAAACCCTGTCTCCAAAAACCAATAAATAAAAAGACAAACAAACAACTTGTTAGGCAGTGATGGCACACTTGAAGTCATAGGCAGGTGGATCTCTGTGACTTTGAGACCAGCCTGGTTTACAGAGAGAGTTCCAGAACAGCCAAGGCTACAGAATGAAATGCTGTCTCAAAATAAAATGACAAGTAGGTGACGGAATAGGGACCTCCCTCAGGTTTGAGGTGTGCTGGTCTGTGGATGGGTCACATAGCAGCAAGAGTCGGTAGTTACTGTCTCAATCACAACAGGAACTGAAGTCCTTTGAAGAGGCTACAGACCCAGCATTCCAAAACACATGCAGGAGTGTGGTTCCTCATGTCTGCAGGACAGGAAGGCCTTAGCCTTGGCCTCTGCCCTAATCCTCTTTTAAAGCACATTGTAATTACAGGAAAAAATCCAATAACTGGGTCTCTGCTTATCCCTTTCTGGTGAAATCTACTGTGACAGGCATGTCCCAGAGCTTTTTCATCAGTTTTTCCAGGAGCTTCTTAAGTACAAATAGGTGAGAGAGAGAGAGAGAGAGAGAGAGAGAAAATATGAATGAGAGTATAAATGAGTGAGTGAGTATGTCTGCTGGAGGGAAGACTCTCGTGAAAGGCAGAACCCAGAATTCAGCTTGGATGCAGCATTCCTGAACTGAGACCAGGACCCATGTAGGACCCACAGAAGTAAAGAAGCAAGAAAAAAAAAATCTGCAAAGGATTAGGAGATATTGCTGAGCAGTTCTCCCAAGAAGGTAACACAGAAACTGGACCGTGGAAGAAAACAGTCAACAGAACGTAAAGATGATGTGAGGAGTGATGGGTAGAATGATTGATGAGAGAGTAGGCAAGCAATGGGTAAAGGCAGTAACAGTGTCACTGGTGTTGCTGGTGGCACAGCCTTTAATCTCATCACTCCAGAGGCAGGTGGATCTCTTGAGTTCAAGGCCAGCCTGGTCTACGGAGAGAGCTCCAGGATGGCCAGGGCTACACAGAGAGACCTTTTCTACAAACAAATAAACAGTGTCACATAATGGACAAAACTGCAGCCTGAGACAGTGACCACATGCTTGCAAAGGAGCACCCACAGAGGATGGGTTTAACTGGGGATAATAAACAGCATGGCCTGGTGGCTGACAGGCCAGAGGGCAACAAGCTATAGTCAACAAACTGGAAAGGTCAATATAAACCCAGAATCTGAGGGCAGGAGTTAGTGAGTCGACACCTTCAGATATCAGAGCCCAGCCCGTCTCCCTTTTTTGCCCAGAGAACTTGAGCGAACTTTCCCACCACTATAGTAGTAGACAAGCAGGTGTGGGTGGTCAGTGACTCGCCCAGATCAGAGTAGGAAGGGTACTTCACTGAGTAGACTGCAAAAGGGCGTCAGGTTCCCCTAGCAGTTAGTTGGGGCACTGAGGTACAGGTTGCCATAGATAAATACTTACGCAGTTTGGATGAGTTTTCTTGTGTGCAGGTTCCTGGTCTGTAATTGTGTACCATGTGAAGGAGAAATGTTCAGATTGGCCAGTGTACAGTTCTGGGTCCTAATGGTCTTTCTTCCACACCGTCCTTTCTTTGCTGGGACCTCAGACAGAAAACTGGCCTGTGCTGTGGTCCTAACACAGTTTCCTTTGGCTACAGAACTTCTGGAGATTCATATTCCGGAAGAGCCTGCCACCCACCTCCCTCTGTCAAATGGATTTTGCTGTCCTAGGCCTCGGGGATTCCTCATATGCCAAGTGAGTAGGGGGTAGACTTACTGGCCAAATGGGGACAGTTTTTAAAGTCAAGGAAGAAATGAGGCAGGCAGCCAGGACCCCAGGTGCCCATCACTGTGTCCCTGCACTGTGTTGCTCATCAACCTTATCTACAGATATTCCCTAGTGAGCACACTAATTTTTGTAAGGACTTGGCACAGAGGAGGCCACCACTGGGGAAGGAACAGGGTAGCAGAGTCCACCACTACATTACAACATCCAGTCTGTCCCTGTTCATCACTATGTCCCAAACATAGTCTAAGTATTGACAACTTGAAAAGAGCCCTGAGGTGGACAGCTTACCTTCAGGTAGCTTGTGAGGCAGGCTCATGACTTTTCACTGTCAGGGTTTGGGGACAGTTGTGACCCTAAACAAGCAGTGCTGTTAGCTTTGTTCATTTCCTGGGGTGATGATGAGGGATTTCCACTCAAAGTTGTAAGTAGATATCTAATACCTAAGACCTGTTTTCTACAGAGCCCAGTGTCATCTGGGGCCACTCCAGCCCTCTAAAAAGCTGTGTGCACGGCAGGGTTCTTAATTACTTTTGATAAAAAGAACAAAAGATGAGGCTGGAGAAGATGTCTCAGAGCAGTTGAAAACACTGACTGCTCTTTCAAAGTCCTGAGTTCAATTCCCAGCAACCACATGGTGGCTCACAACCATCTGTAATGGGATCTGATGCCCTCTTCTGGTGTGTCTGAAGGCAGTGATAGTGTACTCATATAAAATTAAGTAAGTAATTTAAAAACAAAACCAACAGAAAACAGAAGCTGAGTATGGTGTCTCACTGACTTATAATCCTGTCACTCAGAAAGCTAATATGTGGATTTCCGAGTTCGAGGCCAGCCTGGTCTACAGAGTGAGTTCCAGGACAGCCAGGGCTACACAGAGAAACCCTGTCTCGAAGAAAAAAAAAAAAGAAAAAAGAAAAGAAAGCTAATATGTGAGGGTTGCCACAAACTCTAGGGTGGGACTGTATCTTACTAAACCAGAAAGAATAGAAAATAGGAAGATGGTGGTGGTGTGTCTTGCTCTGCTAGAGGCTTTGCTCACTGGCACTATGTGGATACACAGAGCAAGTAGGACGGAGTCCAACTATGGATGTGGTTCCCAAAAGGACAAGCTGATGCAAGGACCAGAGAGTCTTTTACAGACCAAAGAGGGGACATCTTCTTACAGAAAAACATGGCTATCTGCTCTCTACCCCACCCCCACCCCATCTCCAATAGTAACTGTGGAGCCCTGGCTAGGGAATCCACGGTCTTGATCACTTCAGAGATATGGGTTGATGAAATGAGACTGTCCTCCATATGGCACCTTCTTGAGATCAAGGAACCTACCATTTGTGGTTGTAGCTGTTGCTTCAGTTTCTTACCCCTGCATGCTGAAGCCCCACTCCCCTCCTAGAATGCTGCCAGTGTGCACCACTGAGGAAATAACCCTTGAAGGAGATCCTGTACTACTTTACTCTGCCCAAGAGGTTGGCTACATTACCACTCCTTACTGTTGCTTAGTCCACACTCTGGACCTGCCTTGCTGTCTCCACCCACAGATTCAACTTTGTGGCCAAGAAACTACATCGGAGGCTGCTGCAGCTAGGGGGCAGTGCTCTTCTGCCCCCATGTCTAGGTGATGACCAGCATGAGCTGGGGTAAGTGTTGATGTCAGTGTCCCTCTGTGATACCCCATCTTGACTCTGGCCCACAGAGACCAATGCTTGTACTCTTTCCTAGGCCTGATGCTGCCATTGACCCCTGGGTAGGAGACCTTTGGGAGAAGATAATGGTTATGTACCCAGTACCCCTCAATATTCCTGAGATCCCCCATGGAGTCCCGTGAGTCTGAACCTTGGGTATATGAATATCAAGGGACTTTGAGCTGTTTTATCCCCCAGCGCACCCAACTGATAGTTCCACTTTCCACAGCTTGCCCTCCAAGTTCATCTTGCAGTTTCTTCAGGAGGTCCCCAGCATAGGGGCTGAGGAGCTGAACATAGCCAGCTCAGCCCCTCAGACACCCCCATCAGAGTTACAGCCCTTCTTGGCACCTATGATCACCAACCAGAGGGTCACTGGCCCCCAACACTTTCAGGATGTTCGACTGATTGAGTTTGATATCACAGACTCAAGTATCAGGTGAGGAGCCAAAGCCCTTAAGCAGCCCTGCCGGGTGCCCATGTGTTCCTAGGAAGCTGACGTGGTCAGGGAAGATGTAGGGAGTAGATGGGGCTTCAGAAGGGTATGCCAAAGCCAAAGACCAGGCAGCTCAGCAGCTCGGAGAGCTCGACCTCCAGCCTTCCAGCCCTCCTCCGTCTCCTTAGTCCCTTCATTCTCCCCCACAGTACACATCCCTTCTGTCCTCTCAGCTCCTCTGTCCTTTCCACACCATCCCCACATTTCTGGTGACTTTTTCATACAGTTTTGCTGCTGGTGATGTTGTATTAATTCTGCCCTCTAACTCAGAGGCTCACACTCAGCAGTTCTGCCAAGTGTTGTGCCTGGACCCCAATCAGTTTTTCACACTTAAGCCACGGGAGCCAGGTGAGTATGGGAGATGCACTAGCTCTAAGGTCCAAGGTGCCACCTAATGACCCTACCCACCAAGCCTCCATGCCATTCCTGCAGGTGTCCCTTACCCACCAGGGCTGCCTCAGCCCTGCACTGTGTGGCAGCTTGTGTCACAGTACTTGGACATTGCCAGCGTGCCCCGCCGTTCCTTCTTTGAGCTCTTGGCTTGTCTCTCCCCACATGCGCTGGAGCGGGAGAAGCTGCTGGAATTCAGCTCTGCCAGAGGTCAAGAAGAGCTCTGGGAGTATTGTAATCGGCCCCGCAGAACCATCTTGGAGGTGGGCTTGTGGGCAGGCAGGTGGGTGCAGGCCGCTGAGCTGTGCTATGCACACCACCACACAGTAAGACTCCATTTATCCAGGTGCTGTGTGACTTTCCACACACAGCGGGTGCCATTCCTCCAGACTACCTTTTGGACCTAATCCCTCGGATCCGCCCACGGGCCTTCTCCATTGCTTCCTCCCTACTGGTGAGGGACTCTTGAGTAGAACTAAAGGCTGGCTGGGAAATCTGGGACTGGGTAGGGTCTTTGTAGATAGGGGCTGTCTCTCTACCAGGGACTGTCCCTCCTGGGGTTGGTAGCAGGCAGGAGTGCTTTAGCAGGGTAGAGCTGTCACTGTGCCCATAGGCTCATCCTAGGAGGCTACAAATCCTTGTGGCTGTGGTAAAGTACCAGACTCGCCTGAAGGAGCCCCGCCGTGGCCTCTGCTCCTCCTGGCTAGCATCCCTGAATCCTGAGCAAGGTAATCTATAGTTCTGGGTTTGGGAGAGAGTATAGGCTCAAGCTCCTGTCTTCCCCCATTCCTTCTGTCATGGGAGCTCAAGCCCCAGTGAGCTCCTCAGCATTGTCTTTTGACCTCTTACATGGCATCTCCCTTTTGGAGCAGGACCTGTCCGGGTGCCCCTGTGGGTACGGCCTGGGAGCCTAGTGTTCCCAGAAACACCAGACACACCCATTATCATGGTGGGGCCTGGAACTGGTGTGGCCCCCTTCAGAGCAGCCATTCAAGAACGAGTGGCCTGTGGCCAAACTGGTGAGTACAGGAGTTCCAGAGCAGTGTGACCACTGAGACTGGTCTAGCTGAATTCCTGCATCCAGACAGGGCCACCCTATGTTCCCCAGGAAACTACTTGTTCTTTGGCTGCCGCCAGCGGGATCAGGACTTCTATTGGCAGACTGAATGGCAGGAGCTAGAGCAGAAGGGCTGCCTGACCCTGGTTACAGCCTTCTCCCGGGAGCAGGTGAATATATTCAAGGTAGAGCGGGCAGGGGTTGGGACCGCTGAAACTTAGCCTGTGACACCTGCAGGAGCAGAAGGTGTATGTGCAGCACCGGCTCCGGGAGCTGGGGCCACTTGTCTGGGGGCTGCTGGATGGCCAAGGTGCCTACTTCTACCTAGCAGGGTGAGCCGACTGTAGGGGGATGGACCAGCCTTCAGGGGAGCGGGGTAGTAGGGGTTGGGGCTCCAGGATCACTGAGCTTTCTGAGGCCTGCCCCTCCAGCAATGCTAAGTATATGCCTTCGGACGTTTCGGAAGCCCTGATGTCCATTTTTCAAGAAGAAGGACGACTCTCCACTGCAGATGCATCTGCCTACATTGCCAGGCTCCAGCAGACATTGCGCTTCCAGACTGAGACCTGGGCCTGAGGAGCCACTTGCTAACTCACACCCACACTAACAGCTGCACTGGGGAACCTGCTGGAGTCTAGAAGGCCCGTTGTTACCTCTTTTTGTTTGTTTTGTTTTGGTTTTTGGTTTTTCGAGACAGGGTCTCTCTGTGTAGCCCTGGCTGTCCTGGAACTCACTCTGTAGACCAGACTGGCCTCAAACTGAGAAATCCGCCTGCCTCTGCCTCCCAGGTGCTGGGATTGAAGGCGTGTGCCACCACCGCCCGACCCCATTGTTACCTCTTGCCCTCTAATTCCAGAACACTTGTTAGACCCACAGTTCAGCTTTTTGGGTCCAGCTGACCAGAATGCCAGTTCTTGCATACAGCCAAACTCAGTGGAACCCAGTGTCCCATATGTAGCCCCAGCCCCAGTGCAGCCTGCACTCCCGTTTGCTCTCAGTCCCCTTCATTTCTACCCCAAATTTGCATTATGGTCCATACCACCAAGGGCCTTCTAAGCCCTCCAAGGGGCGTAGAGCTATATGAGGACTGCACTGCCCCTCTAACCTCGAGCTGTTCCCATAGCACCTGTGCAACTCAGCTTAGTTGAAAAGCCACCAGGGCCAGAGTCTCCTGAGCATTGAGAATGGGCAAATCGTCTGTCTTCAGGTCCTTAAACATGAGTAAACTGCCTGGGCAGCCGCTTATGTCTCCTTTTGTTTGCTTCTAGATTTGAGGGTGGTGGGTGGGACGTGAATTATCTACATCTGCTAGTGGTGGGCAGAAAGACCCCTCTAGGGCATGAGCACAGGCTGTGTATACGTGCCTCCTTGTCTGATACCTGTGCTTGAGTCACACCACACCTGGATGTTTGATGTGTAAGTGCCTCCATGTGTCTGGCCCCTTTGTGCTTAGAGGGCACGTCTTGCCTGTCCTTAAGCTGACAGCTCAGTCAAGTTCATATCCCTTTCTCTGATGGCCGCACAGAGAGGGCTTAGAGAGCTATTTGGTAGTTCCAGCCCAGAGGCAGAACACACTATTTCCAAAGAATGATCATGTGTCGGGGTGTGATTTGTGTTGGCCCGCCCATGGGCAGGGCCTCCACCCTTGGAAAGAGTAACCCTGTTGGAGGAGTCAGACAGGTCTGAGAGCAGCTGGGAGCTAAGGAACTTCTGTTTTGTTCGTCAACTTCTGGAACAGAGACCAGACTAGCCAACACCACTCTTAGGCCTGAGATACCAGGAGTCGACATGCTGTGGGGACCCAAGTGAAGTTTACGTCCAGTGAGGTCAGCAAGCCAAAGGTGTACCTAGAGGTTAGTGTTCCTGTGAGTGGGTGGAGGCCAAGCTCTGGCTGGCTTCTTGGGCCACACTAACCTTCATAACCTGCAACAGTCTCTGCTGTCACCCTGGAATCACAGTCTACGCATCCTGACTCCTGTTCTGGTGGCTCCACCCTGGGGTCTAATGACACCAGCTCTGTGTCTGCTAGTTCACCCTGTGCTTCTCTGGGTCCTGAGCTCTTGGACCCACTGTGCCAGCAACCAGCACATGAAGAGGATGATCTCAGGAACCCCCAAGGTGCCAGAACTGCAGACAGTAAACCTGAACTGGAGGCTGGAGACCCATCCAGTGCCTGGGCCTTGTCAGCTGTGGAGGAGCAAGAAGAAGGTGAGGGGCTGGTTGAGAAGGAGGAGGAGGAATGTCCCATCTGTGCTGAGCCTTACGGGCCTAGTGAGCACCAACTGACCCTGCTGAACTGTGGTCACAGCCTGTGTGTGGGCTGCCTGTACCAGGTGTTAGACATGACCCCCAGAGCTGACCTAGGTCGCGTGTGCTGTCCACTGTGTCGTCAGAAGACACCCATGCTAGAGTGGGAGATCTGTCAGCTGCAGGAGGAGCTGCTTCGAGCTGATGGACCCCAGCGCCCAATGCCCACTGCATCCATCACAGCCCTGCATCCTGGCCCTTGGCCCTGGGGGTCCTTAGAGAACCGCTACCGCCTGCGCTTCCTGGCAGGGCCTGTGGGAGGGCGGAGCTGTCTCCCCTTCCTGCCCTGCCCTCCCAGCCTAGGTACCTGGTTGTGGACACTGCGGGAACGTGGCCCCTGTGCCCGCCGCTTGTCACTGCTGTGCCTGCTGGTACTTGAACTACTAGGGCTGGTAGTCATCTTCATGCCACTCATGTTACTAGGGGTGCTCTTCATGTTGCTAGACCGCTCCAGCCACTGACAGAGCCCAGGATGGTGGCTAAGTTTTGGAGTCCATGTCCAGATTCTGGTAATCAGCAAAGACTTGATATCACCAATACCAAGACTAGATATGCCTAAGAGCCTGAGCCAGCCGGAGTACTTACACACCCTTGCAGCCTAGATACTGGCTAAAGCCAAGGACACAAGGACAGACTCTGAAGGAGCTTGGCCTGGTAGGAGGAGCTGGGAAAAGAACCCTATGCCCTATATGCCATGGGCAGAGACTTTACTAGCCACAGGCAGAAGCTGGGCTATACTACCAGCTCTTGGTCCAGCTGGTGAGGGTGATTCTAGCAGTGATTCTGAAGGCAAGGGCTGCAGAGACTCACCTGCTCCAGACAGAAGCTGGTGTGTGTCCCTGAAGGCAACAGCAGCCACCACAGTACCTACCAGGAGAGTCCTACACTGCACAAACCAGCCTTCAAAAGCTGCTAACCTAAGATAATCTCACCAGAGAAGGTAGCCCAGAGCAGCTGGGATCAATATTGCCTTTGTATTGCAAGGGCCAATGGCCCATCCAGACCCTGACACCTCCAAATGCCCAAGGTCCAACTCTGTTCCTAATTGACTCTGTAATTCATGTCACTGGACCAGGAGCCCTCACTTGGGAGATGGATACAAAACGGAAGCTCACTTCATAGCTCATTGGTGACACAATGTTGGGTGCAACGTTTCAGAAGTGCTGTATAACAAGCATACGAAAGACTGAATAAACAGTCGTTACTGCTGATGCTATCATTACTCCATCTCTGCCATCCAGGCACTCTCCTCACAACCCTTCAATGGTACCTGTTCCAGTCACAGGTAGACCAGTGCCATTTAAAAGACCTTGATCTTAGCCAACTGTACGCCTCTACATATGCTGTGCAAAGGCCATTTCTATGCATCCTTGGCCAGAGAAAGGTATTTTTTTTTTTTTTTGGACAGGATCTCTCTATGCAACCCATGCTGACTTGACAGTCCTCCTGCCTTAGCTTCCAGAGCGCTGGGACTACCAGTGAGCTTCACCACACACAGCTAAGAGTTCTGTCTGCCTAGCTGGGCCGCATCCCCATGTGCTGCACACTAGCAGTCCTCTGCACCGTATGTTCACAGTCCCAGACCTGAGCAGCAGACTTGGCCCAGCTTAGCCTTCAACAAGCAGAGCAGGCCAACCTTAAATGCAGCTGGGTCATCCTCTGACAGCTCCTGGTTAGACCATGTTTGGACTATAGCCTTGGGAACCTACCCTAGGCCCAGGTGTGGGCATAGCCCATAGGAATTAGCTTCAATCAGTGAACAAGTGCAAACTTTGGCAAAGAGTTTTAATGGCAAAGTTGGCTGCAGCGACAATGCCACGCAGGGTAGGGCCAGAAGCCACAGTGGGCAAGAAAGGGTCAGCAGGCAACAGGACAAAGCCAGTTCCCTGAAGAAGCGGCGAGCAAGGGCCTGCAGGCAATCGTGGGCAGGTGGACACTACATGATGGAACAGGCAGATAGTGGGTTTCGCACATGGCAGGTGCATGCAGCCCCACAGTACTGCCGGAAGGTCTGGTAGCAGCTGCCTTCAGATTCACCCCCCCACTGGCCACCCGATGGGGCAGTCAGGGCTTCAGGTGGCAAACGGCTCAGGATGGATGTGTTGACAGCCAGTGCGGCCAGGCCATAGTCAGTGAAGAGCACAGTCTCACGGTGGCAGGTGGGGCAGGAGATGAACTTGTACTTGGGGCAAGACTCATAAAGAATCTGCAGGCACTGCTCACACACAGAGTGCAGGCAAGACAGCACACGGGGCCGCCGCTGAGTGACGTTGTATGTGTGCCCACAGGTAGGGCATTCCAGGGGCTCACCTGCTATCACTGGCCCAGATGATGAAGGTGCAGAGGCTGTTGGCCCAGGTCGAATCACATACTGATTTACAATGACCTCATCCACTGGTGCCACCCGGGGGAAGCCCAACTCAGAACTGCCCTTGCGGGGCCGCCTTGGCAAGGGTGGAGTGTGGGATGCTCCTTCCAAGGTAGGCATGTCCCCCCCACATGCCTGGTTGACAATGATCTCTGTGTCTGAGGGCCAAGCACGCTTGGGTGCCAGAGTGGGAGTGGGCCTGGGTGCAGGTGGGAAGCAGGGGGTGGCCGCTGGGAGCTCAGGGAACTTTTCAGGATGGACAATCTTCATGGCCTCCATTTTGAGGATGACATGGGGGCCTTTCAGGCAGGACATGAGGAGGCCCGGCCATCCACTGCCCACCTCAGGCCCAGGGTCAGCTGGCATCCGGCTCTCTACAGTCAGACTGGACGTTGGCACAGGTGGGGGTGTTGGGTGGGGCCGTGGGGGAAGAGAAGGGGCTGCATCCTGGTCCTGCCAGGCCTGGTGAGGACCACGGTTACTCCGTGGACTGCAAGGGGCAGCCGGTGACAGCTTGGAGGGCAGCCCCCCTCCCAGAGGCCACAATGGCTTAGCTGGTTCAGTCCGAAGAGGAGGAGGAAGAGGAGGGGGAGGGGGAAGCAGGCGGTGGCAAGGGGGTATAGGAGGCTGTTTTGGGCTGTGGGGCTCACCCAGGGTCTCTGTCTGCTGAGGCTGGCAAGGGGGCGTGGAGGGGCCTCCTCCTGCAGCAGAGGTCAGCAGTCCCTGGGCCGGGACATCTGGGCAGGCAGGGGCTAGGTGGGCCCCATGGCTCCAGGACAGGGCGCCCAGGGAAGGCAGCTAGCCTGATCCCTGGCTGCCGGAGGACCTGGGCTGCAGGCTCCGCGGCAACAGCAATGGAGAGGCCTGCACCAGGCCCGAGCTGCGGGTGAGAGATAGCGTGAGGGCAGCACAGGGCCCACCTCACTCTCGCCCTCGACCCCATCCTGCACAAAGGACAGGGTGCCCGACCTCTGACCCTGACCTCATCCGTGGGATCCATGTCTCCACGGAACTCTGAACGCAACCCCCTCCCCGGTATACTCTCCGAGGCCGGACTCACTGTTCGGAGGACTGACTATGAAAATGGAAAGGGATGATGTCTGGCCCCCGCCCCTCCCCCCCGCGCGCGCTCACCTGCCCCAGCCTGGCGTTCCCCGGCTGCGCCGCCGCCGCAGCAGAGGTTGTCTCAGAGGCAGGCCCGGATGCGGCGCTCACACCTTGGCTCTCCTGTTGTAGTGGCTCAGATAGCTCCCGCGGCTCCAGGGGAGACCTCAGGCGATGGCGGGCGCAGGCGGCACCCAGGGGCGCGAGCGCTGGTGCTGGACGCAAGGCTCGGCGCGGTGGCGGCGACAGCGGCGACGGCGGCGGCGGCAGGTGCGTGCGGAGCGTGGCGCGTTCTGCGGCGGAGGCGCGGGGACCGCAGTGCGCGCGGCGCCCGCCCGCGCCCGCAGCGCCACCCCCCGTCTGGGGACCCGCGCGGGGTCCACGGGGCGGGGCCAGTCTCCTAGCCGCCCCTCGATCCACGCCTGGCCTGGCGTCGGCTCCCAGTGTCGACCTCCCCCAGCTAGCTACCGGCTGGTCAGAATCCCCGTGCGGCCAACATTCCCTTCCTTCTTGGCTGACCCTCCGAGGGGCCAAACCCTCCGCCGAATTTTGTAAGGGAACCCTTCACGTTTTACTCTCTCATTTTGAGCCTCGCAATGCCCGAGCCTGGATTCCAGCGTTCCACTTGTGTCTCAGCTACCTTTCGAGCTCTGAAAAGGCAGGGTCCTTTCACTCCAAACCCCGACACACCCCCCGTGTGAACGCCGGGAGTTTTCCAATTCACTGACGTATCCACACGGCACAAGGATTCGTCAAAGAGAGAGATAAGACAGCAAAAGAGGCAAGGGGTTAGGTGAATACCACAAGAGTGGACAGAGGGGACTGGGGCAGTCACAGGAGGCTCAGAAGGTTCACGGACTGGAGGTGGAGAGTTGGAAATACCTGGATAGGCTGGCAGTCTGCGTGTAGGGTGGAGGGCCCACTGCGCACACTCACCTGCCTAGGGTGGGGTAGCCCTTTCTTGGATCTCATCAGGTCAGCACGTGCTTCTATGTCTCACAGTTATGTACTAAACTAACCCCACCCAGCAGAGGCCCCATTCCTTTCATCCTCCTCCTCCTACCTGGTCCTCTTCTACCTGAGCTACACCTTTGCCTCGGGGTGGGGGTGGGGGTGGGGGTAGCCCTCCGTGAGGAAAGGACTAAGGACACACTGATGACCAGGTGTTTACATGTTCAGAATGCCATTCTCTTCCCTCTCCTGGCCACCATACATGTGACCAACACTGAGTCCTATGCCTGACCCTGGAAAGTCCAGATTTTCTTCAGGCTACAGCCCCTTTCTGTACAATTCGACGAATGGAACAGTGTTCCTGGTGAGCCAAAGCTGGGCCAGACTTTACAGTTCTGTGGCACCATTGGCCCACTTCAGGGCTCCTTCAGCAAAACAATATGAGCGAAGGGGTTAGGTACTGAGGTGTAGAGGGGAGGCGTTTCGTGGGAACCAGGCATGATGCTGGGCAACTCAGATAGCTGTGGCCAGAGGAAGGATTGAGCCCACCCTTCCCGGGAGGACTCTGCTCACTTACCCACTCACTCAGCATGCGCGTAAGGCCACCTACGACCCCACCCTCTGCCTAGGGTCCCGCCCGGTGAAACGAAGCCACGCCCCGTAGGAGAATAAGGTTCCCCCAACTCCAGGCGGTTTTGAGTTGAGTGGTGCGAGCCTAGGATCCGTCCTAACCGGGTCTTTAGGAAACCCTGGAGCGCGGAGGCTTCTGGGGAATTAAGTTTCCACAGAGCTCCTCGGCCGCGTTTACGCATGCTCCCGGCTAGGGGCGGAGTCTAGAGGGGCGATGAGCACGGTTAAGGGTGGTTCTGTAGTGAGCTCTAGTTTTCACCTATTAAGCATATTTCCCCCAGACCCATTTCCTTCTACTTGCTAAGTTGCTAGGACTCTTGTGTCGACCTGCCTGACTGGCTCTACGCGGGCTTACTCACTCACCCTGGCTTGCAGGCCCTGTCCTACTTGGAATTTTCCCGGACTGGAGTCTGAGCCCGTTCCACCAGTTGTAAACCCAGGGAAGCCCATTGTTGTCTCAACCCTAGCCCCACCGTCATTCTTCGTGCCCCCTATAAGCAAGGAGGTGAAGCCGCAAAAGCAGAAGGGTGCCAGGGCCAAGAATGGGTGCTGGGAACAGAAAACTTCGGGGAGCTTTTACCCAACTCACCAACACAGGGAAACTGCAAGTTTAAGAAAGGAGTTGAAAATGTCACTTGTGTCTGAAGTTCATGTTACCAACTGTAAGATAAGTAAAGTGTATCTGTGAAGCTGTATTAAATTTTATGTATTATTATTATTATTATTATTATTATTATTATTATAATAAAAGTGGGCAGTTCTCCAAATAGTTTTGTCTTATACACTCAAACGTCTCAGTATGTGCTGGGTATGGACAGTTGGTGGCAAGGAGGAACTCAAAACGGTGACAGAAGAGATGTGAGTGATAGCTGGGTAATCCCAGCACATCTGAAGACCCCAGAATCTGAAGACCTGCCTCCACTTCCTTCCTGGGGCCATGACCCAAGGAGGTGGGGCATGCTCAGATGAATGGTGATTGAGTCACCCAAGATTGGCAAATGCCCCTTAAAGCCCAAACCTCGGCCTCCACCCATCTGGAAATGAGGGGTGGCTAGCTACTGTGCTCTAGTTGTTGAGGCCTCTTGGGATCTTGGGAACCCCATCTTTGAACTCCGCCCCAAGGCCCCACCCCTCTCTAGGAGGGAAAAGGCACTTGCTGGTAGCTCTGCTCACAGGCACTGGGACCTGGAGCTAGAGGACTAAGAAGACAGACTGCTGCTGCTTGCTGCAGGTGAGTCCTTATCTAGATACTAACCTGTACTTACAGGTTTCTCCTGGGCAGCCTCTGCTCTCCCTTGGACCAGCTCATCAGTGGCTTCTAGCCTTTTGTCCACATTCCCTGCTGCATCCTAGAGTATTTCTGGGATACTTGGTGGAGGGTGGTAACTGGGTACTTGGGCCTACCTCCAATACACATAGGCCTTGCACACATTCTGATGTCTCCATATCTGCACATAGATGCCTTAAGGATATGGCTCTTCACAGGGCAGACTCCTCTTAAATGGGTGTCTTCTTAGGCTACAGGCTCTCAAGCAGCTTTTCTCTTCCCTGAGTCCATATATATTTCTCTGCTCACCCCTGCAGCCTGGACCATGGACCCCCATGAGATGGTTGTGAAGAATCCATATGCCCACATCAGCATCCCTCGGGCTCACCTGCGATCTGACCTGGGGCAGCAGTTAGAGGAGGTTCCTTCTTCATCTTCCTCCTCTGAGACTCAGCCTCTGCCTTCAGGAACCTGTACCCCAGAGCCAGTGGGCCTCTTAGAAACTACTGAAGCCCCAGGGCCCAAAGGTATCAAGGGTAGCAAGGGCACTGCTCCTGAGCAGAGCCAGCAGACCTGGCAGTCACCCTGCAATCCCTATAGCAGTGGGCAACGTCCATCGGGACTGACTTATGCTGGCCTGCCGCCTGTAGGGCGTGGTGATGATATTGCCCACCACTGCTGCTGCTGCCCTTGCTGCTCCTGCTGCCACTGTCCTCGCTTCTGCCGTTGTCACAGCTGTTGTTGTGTTGTCTCCTAGCTGACTATTCAACCTCCAGAGCTGTGGGGCCCAGGTTTCTGCTCAGTGCCTAAGTGGTGCTGGACATCAGGAACAGCCATCATCAAGAGCATCAGCCGTTTCCTGCCCTGGACAGGGAGCCTGTCCACCAGGAAGGTTCAGCTGGAATCCTCTGGAATAGGGTTCCAGCCACTAGCCATGTTGGCAGCAACAGGGACACCCTTCACATCCTGCAAAACTTTGCCAATAAAGCAGGATGAGCGTTGTGCCCGTGACTGCTGTTTTACCAGGGGCCCATTTGGGAGAGGGTCCTAGTCTAGAACACAACATAGACAAATACAATCTCCCCAACAGGCTCCCAAACTCTGTGGGATCTTCCAGAAACTGGAAAGATCCAGAGACTGCCTCATGATATCCATAATTTAGGGACCTTGCAGTCTCAGTCTGCCCAGGGGCTTGTAGGTGGTGATATGTCTACTGCCTTGGGCCAGTTCCCTGTACTCCCTAAGGCTAACGCTGAGATGGTAAACAAGGCTAACCTTGGGTTGTAAGGCAGGAGGGTGCTGTGCCACAGCTGAGGGGCCCTGAGAAAGCACTCTAGAGGAAGATCAGATTGGAGGACTGTTGGTGGGTGGAGCTGGTGTTAGCAGGTTTCAGGGAGTGGGAACACAGGATGCAGGACCCAGAATCCAGCCCTGCCCAATGTGAGTCACCTCCCAGCCTCAACCAGGGCACATTTCTGGTTTCCCACAAAATGTGATTCCTACAGTCTAGAGCTCTGTTGCTTTCATATTTCGGGTGATCTATACTAGGCCTTGAAGGTGAGGCAGGGAAGGTTTGAGTGGAGTGCTCTCTTCTTGTCTGTCCAAGCAGTGTAAGATGCCTGTTAGGGGCCATGTATGAGATGCCAGGATAGGGAGTATGCGAGGAAGCCAACCCTGGCAGCCAGGTGTTTCCGGGGCAGGGCAGAGCCACACACCACTTGGAAGAGAAGAGCTGGCTTCACAAGACAAACTAGTCCTCCTGAAGTCGGCCATCCCCCGATGTAGAGACAGGTCATACGAGAGGGCAGGCTAGACATGTAGTGTGTCGAGGTCTCCAGGTATGGGCAGATAGGTCATTGTACCAAGTCTTTGTCCCTGTTCTAGTAAAGGTCCGTGCAGGAACCCGTTTGACCAGTCTTAAAGGCAGACTGCCAAGGGAGTGGGTAAAATGAGTAAAGAAGGTTATTCTACCCTTGGCTTTCTTGTAGCAACCCCTCGTGCAATTCTAGGGGCCCTGACAGCCTATCCCCACACAAGTGGGTCTTCCTAGTTCTGCACTGTCTTCAGTCTCAATCACAGGGAACATAGCCCACTTCCCTGACCTGTCTCCCTGGACTATTGCAAAGGCTGGGGCTCTAATGGGCAGTCCTCGGGGAGGTGCTTTTGTTGAGCAGGAGAGTGCTTTGGGGATGATGGGTGTGGGAGGGAGATTGGCACACTTTGTGTTCAAGTGCCACCTTAGGGCCAATGGGCTGGGTACTGCCTGGGACATCACAGAGCCAGGCTATGGACAGAGGATGATGCTGAGAACTGTCACAATTTATCAAGAATTTGCACCCTACTCTGGAGCTGCTAGTGGGTGGGAGCAGGCTCCCTGAGAGGTGATGTGAGCTGAGGCTGAAGACTGGGCTTCACTCAGGCCAAAGCAGGAAAATATTACAGTGTGGGGATTGGACGAGAGGAGGGGGGGGGCTGGGCCTGGGAGAAGAGTACAAGAACCGGGAGGGCATGGGTGCTGGGGACAGCTAGGGCAGAAAAAGACTAAGCCAGATCTCTAGGAGTTACAGGGCCCAATAGCCTGGGCAGCATCCCTGATGTGGGGGGCTGGCTCACCTTATCTCCTGCCCAGTGGGTGGTGCATCAGATCCAGTTGCAGGCACTCTATGGCTGAAAGAGGAGCCCACTCCAGCTTGGTGCTGCCACCACCTGCCTCCTGCTGTCTTGCCTGTGTAGATAGTAATGCGAGCCCAAGGAGGGAGCCATGAGGTATCCAGGGTCTCCATCCCCTTCTCCTACAATCCTCTAGCTTGGAATAGCTTTCTGGTGGAGTGAATGCAGGTAAGAGAAGCCTGGGGTTCAAGAAGGCTAGGGGTGGGGGTAAGCAGGAGGGGTCTCAAGAGTGGGATATGGTGGCGTTTCAGTCAATGGCCACAGAAACAAGAGATATGCCCAGACTTTATGACAGGCCAAGACTACCACCTTTCCTCCAGGTGTGTAGGCACTTACTTTCCAGGCAGGCATTCTGGAGGCCAACATGGGTCAAACTGTCACATGGGTGGGCAGAGGTGGGTAGCTTGTGCTGTTGCTCCGTTGGTTCCCTCATACTGTCCGTAGGATGCTGCAGCCTGAAGGCCTCCAAATCTTGGAGGAGGGGACAGCCCTGACAGCCCCAAGGAATGACTGCATCATCTGCTACTCTGCCTATGACCTGTCAGTACACTTGCCTCGACGTCTCTACTGTGGCCATACCTTCTGCCAAGCATGCATGCGGCGGCTGGATACTCCAGCCCATGAACAACACTGGATCCCCTGTCCACAGTGCCGACAAAGTACCCCTATGCCTCGTGGAGGGGTGACCATGTTGGACCTGGACCTAGCTGCCTTCTTGGCAGTCAAAGCTGAACAGGAACCATCAAAAATAGAACCTAGGTCCTCTGTCCCCATCAAAGCCAGCACTACTGTCACTCAGCAGCCAGCTGGACTCTACCCCATCTTGGGCCCACAACCTCACTTCCCTCAGCCTGGATGCTGCTGCTGGGACTGGGGGAGACTGTGCTGGTATCCCACTGGGAACCCTGAAGTCTAAATCTCCACCTCCACAAAGGGAACTCTGCCTAGTAGCTTGCCTACCTTGGAGCCACTGATCAAACACAGTGTAAACAGAACAGCCTGTTAGCAAGACAACTTGCCTATATGGCCGAACATAGTGGTGTCACCTTGACCAGGAGCACTTTGGGCCATAGCCTAAGGTCAGAGTCAATGGCCATGGTGCTATGACTCAACAGTAGGCTGGTGACCTCCCATTCTACTGGTCTAGATTCCCATATCCCAAAGTAGCCTGACTTTGGCTAGCCAACATCCTGCTGTCTGTGCCTCCTGTAAAGCCAGGACTCGGCTCAGAGAATGGCTCCCAAGAGTCTGTGGGAGTGAGTGTAGGGGCCTGGACGAGTCCAAGCTATGGTTGTATATGAGTGCTGGCATTAGATCAGGTCTTCCTTTCTATAAACATGCAGAGGTATGAACCAGGAGGGAGGTCCTCTGTCCCTGGAGTCTCATGTGTTACTATCTATCCAACAATGGTCCCTGAGCTCCCAGCGTGAGTAACGCTCTGTTCTCAGAGGGCCTGAGAGGCTCTGCAGCCCAATGTTACCTCCTTGACAGGTACCAAAGAGGAGTGCCATAGAGGGCTAGCTCTGACAAGGGGTCTTGACTGAGGTCTCACAGCTCATTATCCTATCTCAAGCTTCCGTCTATCACTGGTGACTATAACACAGACCCTTCAGTACATGCTAGAGGCTACAGATGACTGACAGCCCCAAGGCCAAAGCTGTAAGCCTCCATTCTGCTAGGAAGGAGCTGTATTCAGGAGCCCCTGGGAGGAGCCTCCTGGGCAGTGGGTGTAGGATGGGAGGCAAGAGAATTTGCTGAATAGACATTGAGAAGACTCCTTCCCTGGGCAAAGTCCCTCAAGCAGCTAGGGACAAGGCTGGTCAGTGAGGAGAGAAGGCTGCAGGAACTCACAGGGCCACTGGGGAAATAGCCTGCAAGGGAGGGCCTAGTCCTCACCCCAAGGGCTTTCCACAAGGGCCTGAACCACAAGAAGGGACATTTCACATGCATGAGCAGACAGGACAGCATTCAGCTGGGAAAAGATACTCAGATAGGGGTCAGGCGATGAGCTCCTCTGCCTACCTCCTTCCATACAAATAGAGACTCCAAATCCTGGACCCCTGCTGGGCTCCACAAACCGCCCTTCTGAATCTGGTCCCACCTTTAAACTCAGATTTGAATCTGCTGACCTCAGAGCCTGGGTGCATCCCCAGGCCACCTGAGGAAATCCGTCTTCCACACCCACCTGGTGCAAAGGGCTTCTCTCTTGTCTCTGTCAGGTGCAGAGATGACCATGATAAGGTTTGCAGAGTTCGAAGCACGGAAGGAAGAAGGGCAACTTTCTCATGGGGTTTCTAGGCAGCCCCAGCCAGAATGACAGTGTCCTGCCTGGGTGGTGTAGAATGTCCATTAAATGTTTCAGATGCCTACTGGTGGCTGCAGTGTCTAGCTGTATTTTACTCCTGGCCAGATGTTGCCCTTCTCTGGAAGAAGTTCCACTCCAAGAGAGTTGGGCTGGGGGCTCAGGGGTCCCAGCCCTAGGATGATATGGGTCTGAATAAAGCCTTGGGCCAGGCAGGGTCTCCCCTTGGGGGCCCCAGCTCCTGGGTAAACATTAATGGGGCTCCACACACAGCAGGTCATGTGCGCACTGACAGATCTTTGACCTGCAGCTGTTCCCGCTGTGCCTCCTCCCTGCTGGTGCCCCCTCACCACACATGCAGGTAGGAGCTCCTAGAACCAGATCAATTTCTAGGACACTGAGCCCAGAGCTTAATGAGCATCAGGTCCAGGATTTGGGTATCATTCTGAAACCCCGGGACCTTAGGGCAAGTGAGAAGAGCCTAGAGGCAGGCTGGGGGGGGAGGGGATACAAAGGACCCCTGGGCCTGAGCCCAAGCACTGTGGAAGGGCCAAGGTAGACTAAGATCCAAAGAGACCCATGGGCCCAGAACTGCCAGGGGGCCCTGACATGGGCAGGGGTTCCCAAGCTCTGCTCCTAAGTCTGGGGAGGTAGGATCTTTATCAAGCAAAGACGTCACTTGTTTGGTATCAAATACCAAAGTCTAAGCTGGGACCATCTGCAGTGTCCTTACTGACACTTGATAGGTGAAAGCCCGGGGGTTCTCTAGCTAGCGGCTACTTCCTGTCAGTGCCTCAGAACCCTGTACCCTCAGTCAGCTGTCAAACTTTCTTTCAGCAAAGACCAGTGAGGGAGCTGGGAAGCCAGTGTCCCTGAAACTAGACTGAGCTCGTCTGATAACCACCTGAGGTCACCGTATCCATCTGTCTGTGGTCAGAGGGAAGGGAGAGCCACCAAGACCTGCAAGGTGTGGGGGATTTGGGAGGTGACTTTATCCTGCTTGGTGGGATAGAGGGTGGAATAGGAGGAACAACCAACTCATACCTGCCTTGCCCTCAGCAGATCTAGGATTGGGCCTGGGTCTTCCCTTTCTTGAAATCCATGCCAAATTCCCTCGCTGGTGGCCAGGTCCCCAACCCTACTCTGGATGCAATTGACCTGGTGGACCGGAGTCTGAGAAATGCAGGTACTACGTGTTCCTGGACTCCTATCTCTTGACAACTACCCTAGACAAAAATGAGATTTCTCTAGCTTCCCTCTTGAAGTTGAGAGGTCTCTTCACACCTCTGGCCTGAGCCAGACTCACTGGAACCTTTCCCTATCCCTGCTTCTGAACCTTACCCATGGCCCCATCTCATACCCTTGTACCCCAGCCCCCTCCACCTCTGCCTTCCTTTTGTCCTTCTCCTTGGGAAATCTACAAACAGCCCTACCTGGCCTGACCCCTTCAGGAGCCTTACCATCCATCCCAGGCTTAGAGGAGGAAGGCACAGACCCCTGGACCTTCTCTCAGCTGAAGAACACTGACCAACTGAAAGGTAGGCCCAGGGGTGTGACACAGCATACAGACAGATCCCTGGCTTCCCCTTTCCCAGCAGAGTATAGTCTGGGATTTAATAGAACCCACCTCCTAGAAACCCACATTGAAATGCTCGAGGAAACCCTTTCCCAGCTGCCTGTCTTCCTTTTACTCCCTGTTGATGGCTCCAGTTCTGGGACTCCCCCTTCAAGGTCATGGGCTAAGCCATATAGCACAGAAGCAAGGGAGGACAGAGGAAGGGACACAGGCTCTGCCCTGGGGAACTAATACAAGGGGAGACATGGGCTCTGCCTAATGGGACAGAAGGGAGATCCTGTGCTCTGTCTGAGAGGTGACAGGAAACATGGGCCCTGTTCTCAGGGAGCAAAGTGTGTGTGTGTGTGTGGAGGGGGTTCTGGACAGTAGTCAGCTGGTCAAAGATAGTCCTATCTGATGTCCCTAGAGGTTGGCATGGCCAGCAGGCTTCGTCGGGTGGTCAGCAGCTTTCTCAAGGCATGTGGACTCCTGGGAAGCCTCTACTTTTTCATCTGCTCCCTGGACACCCTCAGCTCTGCTTTCCAGCTACTAGGCAGTGAGTGGCCAGGTGGGAGGCCAGGGTGGGGATGGGAAATTGACGTCTTACAGCCTTGTTGCATCTCCCTGTGGGGATAGGCAAAATGGCTGGAGACATTTTCAAGGACAATGTGGTGCTGTCCAACCCTGTGGCTGGCTTGGTCATTGGTGTGCTGGTCACAGTCCTTGTACAGAGTTCCAGCACATCTTCCTCTATCGTGGTCAGCATGGTAGCCTCTAAGTGTGAGTGCACCTCTCCTTCCCAGGGCAGTGGGGGGAGGGAGGGGTTAGTGAGCAGGCATTGCTGAAATGGCACTCCTACAGTGCTGACTGTCCAGGTGTCTGTGCCTATCGTCATGGGAGTCAACGTGGGTACTTCCATCACCAGCACCCTGGTCTCAATGGCGCAGTCAGGGGACCGGGATGCATTTCAGAGGTGAGTAATGACTAAAGAGTCAGGCTGGTTCTGCCTTGGCTTCAGTGGAGGCTGCTCAGGCAGACAGCCTGCCCCCTGTGACTGCAGGGCCTTCAGCGGTTCAGCTGTGCATGGCATCTTCAACTGGCTCACAGTATTGGTACTGCTGCCACTGGAGAGTGCCACCGCAGCATTAGAGAGACTGAGTGAGCTGGTCCTGGGTACTGCTAGCCTGCAGCCAGGGAGGCAGGCCCCCGACATCCTCAAGGCACTGACTCAGCCTTTCACACACCTCATCATCCAGGTGAGGACAGACATGTCACAGGAAGGTACTGTGCCTGCCTGGCTGACAGACAGAGCAGGAGGCAGAAGCCCTGTCCTGGATGGGGACAGAAGAGGGTTTAGGCTTATAATAGGCTGAGGGATAGGAATGCCAGACACATAAATGTGCTCCCTTTATCTACCAGCTGGATAGCAGTGTGATTACCGGCAGTGTTACCAGCAACACCACTAACAGCAGCCTGATTAAGCACTGGTGTGGCTTCAGGGGGGAGCCGGTGAGGTGCCTCTGACCCTATTTCTCATTTGACCTCTGACCTGCTGAATCATCCTACCCACTTGATTGTGAGCCTTCTGAATCTCTGTCTGCCTCCTGTGAGTGCTGTGAGCCTGGCCTGAGTCCTCCTTATCCCTCAGCCCCAGGGAAGCAGTGAGGAATGCGGCCTCTTCAGCTCTTGTACAGAGAGGAACAGCTCAGCATCTGCAGAGGAGGGCAGGCTGCCCTGTGAGTTCCTCCCCCTGTTCCACCACCTCTACCCTGCTTCCTGCTCTGACTCTCCCCTACTCACCACCCTGCCTGCCACAGGCCACCACCTGTTTGCGGGCTCAGAACTCACAGACCTGGCTGTGGGCTTCATCTTGCTGGCGGGCTCGCTGCTGGTGCTCTGTGTCTGTCTGGTCCTCATCGTTAAACTGCTCAACTCTGTGCTGCGGGGCCGCATTGCACAGGCTGTGAAGACTGTTATCAATGCAGGTGGGTGTATGGGCACCCTGGGCCTGGGATGGAAGACCAGGCAGGGATTTAGGAATGACCCAGCACCCCACTATGCACACCGGCAGATTTCCCCTTCCCCTTTGGCTGGCTCAGCGGCTACTTGGCTCTCCTCGTCGGTGCAGGCCTAACCTTCTTGCTTCAGAGCAGTAGTGTCTTCACGGCAGCCATCGTGCCTCTCATGGGTGAGCCAAAGTGGGCAGTGGGGTTGGGGTTGGGGGAACTGAGCTGGGGCCTCCTGGTAACCCTTCATTCCTCCAGGGGTTGGGGTGATCGACCTGGAACGGGCTTACCCCCTCTTCCTGGGCTCCAACATTGGCACCACCACCACAGCCCTCCTGGCGGCCTTGGCCAGCCCTGCAGACATGTTACTCTTTGCAGTTCAGGTACTGGCCTCAACCATTTCCCTGTTCACAGACCAGCCCAGGCTGGCTACTTTCCAGGCTCTCCTTGGGCTCCTCAGACTCTGACCACAGGCCTGCAGCTCTACTGTCAGACCTAGGAGGACATTGCAGGGAGCTCACAGCCCGAGCCTCAGTTCCTTTCCAGGACTGCTTTCCCAGAATGACCTATGGTCATTTCATGCCCTTTGCCCCTCTATCATTGGCAGCCCTCCAGATTCCCCAAAGGACCCCTGCTCCTCTAGCCCTACATCCTGGGGTTTCCAAGTGTGGTTTTCTGGTCCATGCCTGCAATGTGACTCTTCCCAAATTTCTGTTCCTCCATGTTCCTGTGTTCCCAGACTCCATCCTGGTGATGCTCCAGCTGAGCTGTGCTAGCTTCATCATGCCATCTGAGCTGAGACACAGTTCTGCCTCTAAGTTGTCTCTTCCTAACCCCAAATCTCCCAGCTTTGTGCCTTAACCCTATTCCAGCTCAGACTCTCAATCACCTAGTCTTTGGTCCACTGCCCTGACTCTAGATTCCCTCTGCCTAGGACAGGATCAGGTTCTGAAATCTTGGATTGCACTGGCTGCTGCTGTAGGAAAAACTGAGCCTAGCTCTCCTTGCATCCCACTTGGCATCTTTTTATCGCCCCTGTATCATCATTGTCCCAAGCCTGCACCATCCTCTCCCAGCCCTCTGGATTGTGCTCATTCACAGAAAGGCTGTTCCCTGCCCACCTCCCATTGTCTCTGATAGCAGCAGGGATGTGTTACCACACAAGGCTGCTGACACAGGCCCCTATCTCCTAAAATTCGAGGGATGAGGAATGCGATAAATATGAGCCTAGACTATGCTGTCCTAAGTGGTCTGTCTGAACCACTCAGCAGGACACAGCAAAGCTTCAGACTTGACCAAAGTAAGGAAAGACATGGTTTCTAAAGAGCCCAGAGCCCAGGTGACTTATATCTGGTCCAGGCTCTCACCCCCTCTTGCTCTTCCTACCTACCAGGTTGCTCTCATCCACTTCTTCTTCAACCTGGCTGGCATACTGCTGTGGTACCTGGTGCCTGTCTTGAGATTGCCAATTCCACTGGCCAAGAGCTTTGGGGACCTGACTGCCCAATACCGCTGGGTGGCCATTGTCTACCTACTATTCACCTTCCTGCTGCTACCCCTAGCAGCCTTCGGACTTTCCCTGGCAGGGGTCTCAGTGCTGGCTGCAGTAGGGGGTCCTCTGGTGGGGCTGGTGCTCCTTATCATCCTGATTAATGTCCTGCAACGACACCGACCATCCTGGCTGCCTCACTGTCTTCGATCCTGGGCCTGGCTGCCACTCTGGCTCCATTCTCTGGAGCCCTGGGACCGCCTGGTGACTGGTTGTTGCCCCTGCAGGGCCTGCAGCAACTCCCATATGACCAGCAAAGTGGCTCACTGCTATGAGAACCCACAAGTCATAGCTTCTCAGCAGTTGTGAAAAGTGGGTGCCATCAACCCAGCTCCACTAGCTTCAGGGCACTGGAAGCAGTAGAAACGGCCTCCCAATTTTCTCTGGGTCGGCCCGGCAGGGCCCCCATGGATGTCTTAGTCTCCTGCATCTTCTCCTTTGCAAATAAACAAGGTTACTATTGAGGAGTGTTGACCTTCTCTCCTAGATGGGGGTGCCTATCCCAACGCTGAGTAGAGACGGCCAAGCAGCGCCATGCTTGCCCCTAGCGGAGACTCGAGATTAGGGTGGTGCTCCTCCCCCACATCCCCAAGCCCGAGACTTGTTTATTTCTGTGGTGGCTGGTGACTGCCGGTTTACAGAAGGCCTTCCGGCCGAGAGCTGCCTGGGAAGGCTGGACAGGGCAGAGAGCCCAAGTTCACGTCGAGAGGGAGCCTGAGATCCGCCAGCGATGGGTGTGAGGGAGGTTCAGTTGAGTATATGACTTTTACCGAGTTGTGCAAGAGGCTGATTTTGCGTCCAGCCGGCAAGCTCTGTCAGGCATGGTCTCCTAGCCGCCAGGGGGCACCATTCCTCCTGCCAGGATCCTAAAGAGCCGGTTCGGGCTAGGACTAGGAGGCACCCTATCTCCACCACCTTGGTGCCCAGACTTGTCCAGGTAGCCTCCTAGGACTTGCCCATCTAGGTGAAAGGATATAAGGCCTAGACAGCGTTTTCTTCGCTTAGGTGCCTAAGAAAGGGGTTGGGAGAGCATGGGGCCCTGCTTGGGGCTTCTGCCCTCCTCCTTCTTGCCTCCTGCTGGACAGTCTGGTTTTCAAACTGGAAGGTTTGTCCTGCAGCCAACAGGTAACTGGACACCAGAGAAGAGGCAGAGACCTCTCACCACCTCCTACAGCTGAAGGCTGTTCACAGCCTTAATCCCACCCCTCCCACACCATGAAAGAGAAAGCAACCCAAAACTCAGGCCCAGGTTATAGCAATCAGACCTACAGTGGAGCTGACAGGGACCCTTTTTTTTTTTTTTATTTTTTCTTTTTCGAGACAGGGTTTCTCTGTGTAGCCCTGGCTGTCCTGGAACTCACTCTGTAGACCAGGCTGGCCTCGAACTCAGAAATCCGCCTGCCTCTGCCTCCCAAGTGCTGAGGGATCCCTTTTGGTCCATTACAGGCATTTGACAGCATCTACCCCTTTGACATTAAAACACAATATTGTCATCTGCAAAGCTATGAGAACTATCCAGAACCATGAGACTGAGTGAGTTACAGTAAACAAAGTCCTAGATATTTTAAGTTCACAAGTTTGAGTCTGCTTGTTTATAATAACTCTTGACCACATGTGACCCACGGGTGTGAATTTTCTTGGCCTAAAACTTTTCCTTGCACCCCCCCCCCTCCCGCAACCTCCAGGTTTGCCTAGCTAGACTCTGAGTCAACAGGTATGGCATTCAGGGAGATGAAGCCTGGGGAGCCCCCAGAGACATCCATTTATTGCCCAAGGGTTCTATCCTTTTTGGTGTGTATGTTGTTATTGTTGTTGTTTTGTTTTAAATTACTTTAGATTTATGTGTATGAGTGTTTTTTGGCTGTGCTTTATGTATGTGTACCACTTGTGCCTGGTGACATTGGAGGTCAGAAAGTATCAGATCACCCAGATAGAGGAATGGTTGTGAACCACCAAGCCCTCTGCCCAAGCACCAAGCACTTGTAACCACAGAGCCATGTCCTTTGTATTTCTGATTCCTGTCGATCCCCCATACATATTGTAGGTGCCTCCATTGTCCTTTCTGTCCTTTTAGAATATCCCAGGCCCTCTTTGTCCTTATCCTTTACTGTCACCCAGGTTCTGTGCCATTCCCTACCCCCAGCTCCTAGGCTTCCTAGGCCCAGAATTTACTTGGTCCACTAGAGAACTGACTGAGCTAAGGATTTGCAGATAAGCTCCAGCGGGGACAGAGCAAGGCCTGTGTACTGCAGCCTTAGTTCACCCACTCTTGTGACCAACCGAAGGGTGCTTTTACACAGCCTCATGGTGTTCTCTGATCTTCTAGAGGAGAGGCGGAGCCAGGCTGCATCTCTGGAAGTTCCACTGAGGGAGTCAGTGAGGTCTAGTCCACAGGGGAAGCACCTTGGCACCTCACCTTCCGGGGTGAGGGGAGGCCTTCCACAAAAGCTGACCACAGGGTCCTTTAAGGCCACAGAGACTGTCTGCCTGCTGCTCCTGCCTGGCAGTAATGCACCCTCCCACTGGGACCATGGCCACCAGTAAACAGAGCCTTCCTTGTGCAACCTCCAACAGCTGCAGACTGGGGAGGGAGGACGGGCACCTGATGCTCCCCCAGCTCGTTCTGCCTTGCTTCCCTGCTCCTCTGGCCAGCTCTGTGCACATCCTCTCAAGCTATAGGCTCCAGGACCTCTTGCTATACTGGGTCTTCTTTCCCCACTGACACAGGGGAACTCTTGGTTCATAGTAAAGACCTAGAGTATCTTCCCCTACCAGCTGTGGGCAGCCACTGTCCTTGGTGGGCTTATGCTCAAGGGCCACGATCTTTTGCTATGTTGTTTGTATTTATTGCCCAGCTTGGGACCCAAACACCTCAAAGAAGCCCAGGAAGGTCTTTGTGTTAAAGTGCACAACTTCTGCTTCTTTCTTAGATGTCTGCTGCCTATGAGATTCTTGGCAGCTAAGCTACTCTGTAGGGGCCAGTATATCTTCAACTCAGAAGATATTCTAGGCATGGAGACAACCCTCAGCATGCCAGAAAGTGACCTGGTACCTCATACACATTTAAACCTCCTAAGGTATGGGTCCTGTCAGTGTGGTCAACAGAACTCAGCTCACCTTTCCTGAACTACCCTTCTGGGGAACGGGCAAGGTCTTGCTAGAGACTGGCACACTGGTTAGTGTAAAAAATATGAACAACAGGACTGCGTCTTGTATCCAGCAACAGAATACTGCTGCTTAGAATGTGGGACTCTGCTTGTCCTGATGTTATTTTCCTTGTGACATGGTTGGTACTTGGATACCACAACCAACAGGGATTGCATAACACCCTTAGTTTTCATCCCAAAGCCAGACGTACAGAAGCTTGGTGGCTAGATTGGGACAAGACCCCATGGTGTAACATTCCTTTAAAAAGTTTCAAGTCAGACTTGGAGGCTAAGAACTGTAATCCTTGCATTCTGGAGGCTAAGGCAGATCGAGGCCAGTCTGAATTCCATGTTACAGGCCAGAAGACTCTGCCTCATATAAGCAATGGTGTAGAGAAATTACCAACTAGACCATTTCATGGGTAGAAAGATATTGGGGATCAAAAGACCAAGGCCATTGGTAGGGGTGGGGGGCAAATGGAGGAAAAGAATTGATTCAGAACTACTTGCCTTCCACAGAGGTAGTTGATTTGAGCGGGAAGGTTAAAGTTAAGGTGAACAGAAATCTCCTGCTCTTCTGGTATCAGGAACCTTTAAGCTTGTTTACCCGACCAAGTCCTGTTTAGGATAATGTCAGCACTGCCATTTTGTGGGTAGGGATGCTTTGGACCTGATACTGAAAAAAAAAAAAAAGTATAGACATATGTACATGGATTGTTCTCCAAGCGATCCATTACAGGACAGGGACTTGCACACGTTTGTTTGTTTTTCTCTCTCACAGTCATAGCCAGGCATGCCCAGCCCTGTAGTCTCCATGCAGCTCTGCGCGCACTTGGAGCTCAAGCTCCAAGGAAACCGGCTCCTGGCCAGCAGGTTTCCACAACATCTAGTGCGTCCGAAGGGGCGGAGGGATGGCCCTCCCGGAGCGAGAGGACCCCGCGCCTGCCCAGTGAGTCACGGGAGGGCCCAGTGCCTCCGCCAGAGCCTATTATTGTTAGTGTTTCACTTCGCCTCAGCTAGGAAGCTTGCAAGGTGTGTTCCGGACCGCAGTGCCCGAGGTCCCTTTTTCTCCCCAGCAGCCGCTGAGAGCGCTGAGAGAGCAGCCCGAGCCCACAAAGCTCTGAAAAGACGCCCCCTCCCTTTCAGCCGGAAGCTGGCTTTCCTCGTCCCGCCCGCGCGCTGCACTGCGGCGGTTACCAGGACGCCAAAACAGCGCAGCCAATACTGTCAGGCTCTCTGAGTGCTCCCAGGAGGCAGCCAATGAGAGTGCAAATCAATCATTTGAAACACCCAATGGATTAAGCACTGCGGCGCCAGGGCGGAGATTGTGATAGGGAGAACCTCAGGCAGTACTGACCAATAACGAGCGTATATCGTTGGGAAGGCGGGCCCCAGACCGCTCGATTGACAGAAATCTAGCCAATCAAAAAAGGGTATTTCGTGGCCTCGTTTTGAAAGCCCAATCCCGTGCTGGCAAGGGCGGGTCGTACGACGTATATAAATGTTGGCAGAGCGTCGGTTGTAGCACTCTGTGCGCCTGCTCCTCCCTAAGTGTTCCTCCTATACAGCCGGTCCGCAGTCGCCGCCGCCATGAGGGAGATCGTGCACCTGCAGGCTGGGCAGTGCGGCAACCAGATTGGCGCCAAGGTAGGAGGCCAGGTTTCTGCGGGACGGACGCACTGGGACAGCCAGCAGGGGAAAATGGCGGAAGCGGCCGGCAGCGTCGCCCTTCATTGCGTCTTGGTTACCGGCGTACTCTGGGCCGAAACATAGAGCCCGTGGCTGGTGGCGGTGGGGCGGACGGTGCGCGGCCCTTAGGGATCCGTCGCCCTGGCGCTCAAGAGACCTGGGTGGGGTGGGGGGAAGGGCCTGCCGCACCCATCCGGGGCGGGGCTGCCTTGGAGCGCACCGGCCGGCGTGACTCAGCTAACGCCCGACTCCCTTGCAGTTCTGGGAGGTAATCAGCGACGAGCATGGCATTGATCCCACTGGCACTTACCACGGAGATAGCGACCTCCAGCTGGAGCGCATCAATGTGTACTACAACGAGGCCACCGGTAAGGCTCCTCTACCCCGTCCATCCTTCTGACCACCCTTCCAGTTGAGCATACTTGACGACCCCCTGTCCCACCAGGTGGCAAGTATGTGCCCCGCGCCGTGCTCGTGGACTTGGAGCCCGGCACCATGGACTCGGTGCGTTCAGGGCCCTTCGGGCAGATCTTCAGACCTGATAACTTCGTCTTTGGTGAGTGTGGTGGGGGTGTGGACGGGGCTTGCCACCCATGAGGCTCAAAGGTCAAGGAGTTGACCTAAAGTTCCTGCTTACTAGCCGCCCAGGTGTACATTTTCTTGTCCTCTGAGTCACTCAATCCTTGGCGGAAAGCAGCTTTAGGAAGAAGGTCCAGCTGTCTGCGGTTAGGTTAATTGCTTAGTAGAGAGTATGAGTGAAAAGCTGACCTAGTGGCAGGGGCACCTGTGCTCTCCTTGAATATTGCTAGGGGTGCCTTTGGAAGTATTTATTGTCTTAGCTCTAGTGTGTTGTGTACATCTGCGTCTGTCCCGCCTACCCCTCATCCCCTTACCCCATTCCCCAGGATCTATGTATATGTATCCCTGGCTGTCCTGTAACTTTAGACCAGGCTGGCCTCAAACTCAGAGCTACCTGCTTCTTCCCAAATGCTGGGATTAAAAGCATGTGCCATCATGCACAGCACCATTCCCCGCCTTTTTTTTCTTTAACCTGGCAGGTTCTTGTGGGTCTCTACACTTTATTTAGCGTCACCTTGTGCTATTTGGCCCTTGGGCACAAATCTAGTTAGTGACCTGCTGTTTTCTCTTACAGGTCAGAGTGGGGCTGGGAACAACTGGGCCAAGGGGCACTACACAGAAGGTGCAGAGCTGGTTGACTCGGTGTTGGACGTTGTGAGGAAGGAAGCCGAGAGCTGTGACTGCCTGCAGGGCTTCCAGCTGACCCACTCCCTGGGTGGGGGGACTGGGTCTGGGATGGGTACCCTCCTTATCAGCAAAATCCGAGAGGAGTACCCAGACAGAATCATGAACACCTTCAGTGTGGTACCATCCCCCAAGGTGTCAGACACAGTGGTTGAGCCCTACAATGCCACCCTTTCAGTCCACCAGCTGGTTGAAAACACAGATGAGACCTATTGTATCGATAATGAAGCACTCTATGACATCTGCTTCAGAACCCTAAAGCTGACCACACCCACTTATGGTGACCTGAACCATCTAGTGTCCGCCACCATGAGTGGGGTAACCACTTGCCTGCGGTTCCCTGGCCAGCTAAATGCTGACTTGCGGAAACTGGCTGTAAATATGGTGCCCTTCCCTCGCCTGCACTTCTTCATGCCTGGCTTTGCCCCCTTGACCAGCCGGGGCAGCCAGCAGTACCGAGCCCTGACAGTGCCCGAGCTCACCCAGCAGATGTTCGATGCCAAGAACATGATGGCTGCCTGTGATCCCCGCCATGGCCGCTACTTGACTGTGGCTGCTGTGTTCAGGGGCCGCATGTCTATGAAGGAGGTGGACGAACAGATGCTTAACGTCCAAAACAAGAACAGCAGCTACTTTGTTGAGTGGATCCCCAACAATGTGAAAACAGCTGTCTGTGACATTCCACCCCGGGGCCTAAAAATGTCCGCCACCTTCATCGGCAACAGCACTGCTATTCAGGAGCTGTTCAAACGCATCTCAGAGCAGTTCACAGCCATGTTCCGACGCAAGGCCTTCCTACACTGGTACACGGGTGAGGGCATGGATGAGATGGAGTTCACCGAAGCTGAGAGCAACATGAATGACCTGGTGTCCGAGTACCAACAGTACCAGGATGCTACAGCTGAGGAAGAGGGAGAGTTTGAGGAGGAGGCTGAGGAGGAGGTGGCTTAGAGCTGTCTTAGTCGCTAGATCATGGGAGCAGTGTGAACTCTTTATTCATTCACAGCTTGTCTGCTAGCCATGTCCACTGTGCATTTGCTGTCCTGTGTCCTGACATCACTTGTACAGATACCACCATTAAAGCAATTCATAGTGTGTGGCTTCGCCTCTCCAGTTCCTTCTGATAGGCTTTTCGAGTGCTGTTCCCGAATGTCAGTGCATAGTTGTCCTGCATGGCTGCAAGGAAGAAAGGCTTAAACTGAGCTCCTGGGATTAGCACATTGGAGAGGTCAGTGCAGGCTGTGACCCAGAGCAGCTTCTCTAGAATCTAGGCATGGAGTAGCCTTGATGGCTTAACGGGAATGACTAGTGAGCCCCATACTGACTGGGTAGTTAGTCCAAGTCCAAACTGGGACTCTGGCCAGTGGGCCAACAACTGGTTATTGGCAAGTGTGGTGGATAGAATGCAGGACCATGTGACCCTGTCACAAGTTTGTTGTGTAGTATAAACTTGCCCTTATGAAGTATGGGCTTCTGGTGGGGAACAGTACTCACATGGGATGAAGCCCATGTAGAAAGGAATCAGGCCTTGGCTTCTGTAAATGGTGGTGTTTGGCCAGTGGGTCTTAGGCAGCCTTTCACCCAGTGCACAGACTGGGTGTCTGAACACGAACTGGAGAAATGAATAGATGCTGTTTCCCCACTGGTGACCAAGATCATACCTTTGGGCATTTTTATCCATCTGACTGACACCCCCAACCCCCTTACTAGGGTAGGGAATCAAACCTGTGAACAGCCTCAACCAGCTTGGCCTTAAGGATGGCCCCTGGGAAAAGATCCTTAAGATGAGAGTCAGCACAAGACTGCATGGAGGCCTGACCTAGTTGAGGTATGTGGAAGCCAGGCTAGGAGCGTGTTTTCCTACCTGGTTCTTGTCAAAGTCATCCATAGCTTGTGTGACGCCATCACGGTAATTCATCCCCATTACCCAGGCAAACCGGGGGACAAAGCCAGCGTAACCTGGAGATGGGTGGATAATAGAGTTAGGGCATTTCTTCTGCACACTTCCGGGTGTGTCAGAAGTGTTGAGCCCCTTTATCCCTGAAATTTGAGCTGTTAAGCCCATTATATATACCTAAAGGTTGAGCCAGGCTGTGGTGGTGCACATCTTTAATCCCAGTACTCAGGAGGCAGAGGCAGGTGGATATCTGAGTTTGAGGATAGCCTAGTCTACAGAGTTTCAAGCTAGCCAGGGCTACACACAAACCATGTCTCAAAAAAACCCACACCTCTTTGGGAGCAGCTGGGCTGGTAGGACGGGGCCCATATAGCAAACCCCGAGTTATTGTCTGAACCCTGGGAACCTTATGGAGAACAGCTCAGGTCCCTGACACTTACCTGAGATGGCCTTGCGTTGGATTAGGTTGGGGTGGTCTAGCTGGGGCAGTCGCTGGAATCTGCCCACATCTAGTGTTTCCTGTGGGGCATGTGGAGGCAGGTACTCATCCCTCCTGCAGTGGTATAGCTGGAACAGGGAAGTGCAAATTACTACATAGCTTCCACCTGGGGAAGGAGTGGGAAAGGTTGTGATAGGAGCCTCAGGCCAGAGTGTGTCCAGTTACCTGGTGGTAACTCCCTGGGGTCTCCTGAAGAGGTGCTGCATTCTTCCAAGCCTCTTCCCCATATGCCAGTAGTAGACCTGGATGGCCCAGGTCTCTAGCTTCCCCCTTTCTGCCTGGAGGGCATGGTGGGTAAGGGGGATAAGGCATGAAGCCTGCAGGCAGTGGTCTCTGTCTGGATATGTTCTCTACCTGTGGCGGCCCCTGGGTGTCCACCTCCTGGCGTGGGAGCTGGCCCAGGATCTCAAAATTCTTGTAGGGTTTCAGACCTGTACAAACAGGGTAGCCCTTGAGCCATGTAGGAAAGAAGGTGGAGCCCCAATGGAGGCAGAGCTAGGTGGGATCCTGCCATAGACGTGAAACTCACTGGTATAGTGGGGAATGTAAGGCTCTGTCAGGTCCCTGCAGGGAATCCATGGTGGCTTGGGTTTGCTGAAGTCCTCAATGAACTTGGGCTTGGACATAGGTGACAGAACAGAGCAGGGGCTCTTCTGTACGCTGGGATCTGTGAGCAACTGTGCAGTGGTGCGGCCATAGGTGTTTCCCACCTGGTAGCGCAGTTGAGGATAGAATCCAGCATAACTGTGGAGAGAAGCAGGGGAGAAACCACTCCTGCAAGTTAATTAGCAGCCATCGGACATAGCGGGTTACCCAGCTTCTGCTCACTTTAGATGGAGGTCATGTAAGCACCTGATTTCTGGGTCTCTCGGGACTCAGGGTTAGCATATACCATATCTTTACTGACATTACTCCTCTCAGATTGTCCTCCACAGCAGACCCATATACTCAGCAATTCTCTCAGTTTCTGCACATAGGTGTTTTGCCTGCATGTATGTCTGTGTTCCGTGTGTGCATCTAGTGCCTGTGAAAGTCAGAAGAGGGAGATGGAGCTCCTGGAACTGGAGTTATAGATGGTTATAAAGCTACCATGTGGATGCTGGGGATTGAACCTATATCATCGAGAAGACTTGCAAATGCTTTTAACAGCTGAACCATCTCTCCAGTCCAGCACCCAACCATTCTCAGCACTTTCCATCCCTCAGCCCACGGACAGTTCCAAAAGAGACCAATTTTGCAAGGAGGGATATAGGTTCTTCAGTTAAGCCTTTGCCTTATGTGCTCCAATGTCTCACTTGAGTCTGTGTAGGCATGTACACACAGTCTTTGGAGGGTTTTGATTTATTTTGCAGTGCTGGAGAGTTTGCATGTTTATACTAGGCAAGCACCCGACCTCTGGGCAGCATCTTGTCTGTTAGCGTTTAATTGACTTACACTTATCCTATCTCTAAACCACTTCTTCCTATGGAGAGAACATCTAGCATTTGCTTATCCAGTCTATGCCATAGCTCTTTGGCTGCCATAGTTTTTGCTCTTGACAGACATGCTGACCATCTAGTACTGCATTCAGGTTGAAGCCACAGGGAGGGGCAAGGCTCAGCCTTCCTCTACAATTCCACCTCAGAGTTTTCCTGTCCCAGAGCTCTCCATCCATGGTGGTCTCTATTCCATCCTTAGTAACTCTGGCTTTGGGCCTCTTCAGCACTGGTCCTCATCCTCTTGGAGTCCAGGAACTCCCAGCCCTACTGCACGTCCCTTTTTCCCAGCCCCAACCTTTCTCTCTGTAGTGCTCCCAGCTCTTACCCAGGGATGTAGTGGGGTTCTGGAGTGAAGAGGTTGTGTTTCTGAGTAGCTGTCATTTGCTTTGACTCTGTTCCTGCTGGTTCAGCCCTTTCTGTGTCCACCTTCCTTCCCTGAAGAGACCTGTTGCCTGGTAACCATTGTGAAGGGGGCCAGCATTATGGACCCAGCCATCTGTTAACCCTGTGAGCACTCCCATCTCACAGCATCTCTGGTTCAAAGACCAGCTAGGAAGGTCCTGAGCAAGGTAGGAGGTCCTGGAAGGAAGCCCTACTCACCAAGAGTTCAGGAGCCAGGAATGGAAAGGGGGTGGACTCTCACTATGCTCAGAGGCCAAGACCCAGGTGAAAAGCAGTTCCTACTTCATGATGGGGTCTTTACCCCAGTCCTCCTCCACTGAGGAAGCCAGTACTGAGTCAGGTTTCCCAGATGGACAGCCGTGTGGACTCTCCAATAGGCTTGTTCTCCTGTAGTAAGACATTTTCAATACTTAACAACTCCTCATTCTGTTTTTTAATGTAGAAAAACTTTTGGGGCTGAAGAAATGGCTCAGTGGTTAAGAGCCCTGGCTCCTTGTTCAAATCTCAGCACTCAATGGTACCTTACACCTATCTGTAATTCCAGTTCCAAGGGATCTGACAACCTCACACAGACATACATACAGGAAAACACACCAATGAACGTAAAATAAAAGAACTTTCTTTGGTGCTAGTGAGATGGCTTGGAGGTAAAGAATATATGCTTGTCATGAAGCCTGAGTTCAGACCACGAGCTCAGCATAGAGAATGCACTTCCAGAAGTTGACCTCACCCCCTAGCCTATCAAACCCTATTTAGTAACAAAAATCCTTTTGCATGTATGTGCAGATGTGTTCGGAGCTCGGTGCTTATCTTGTAGTGTTCCTCTGGAACACTGTCAAGGTTTTCTTGGACAGGTTCTTGCATTGGTAATATCTGAGACTTACTGATTAAGCTAGGCTGGCTAACCACTGAGCCCAGGATCCACCTGTCTGTATTTCCCCAACATAAATTTATGAAACAACTTTTTAGTGGGTGTACGCATGTGCTGTGGCACTCCTGTGGAGGTCAGAGGACAACTTTTGAGTGGCTGGTTCTCTCTTCCATCTTGTGGGTTCTGGGGAGTAAAGTCAGGTTGTCAGGATTTGATGGCAAGTGCCTAAGCTTTTATGTGTATGCTGGTGATGCAAACTAAAGCCCCCATACTTGCACAGACAGCACAGCTGTGCTATTTCCTTAGCTTTTAGATAGAACTTTATAACCATAAAATTAATATAACAAAGGTGGGGGAAGGAGCAGATTCTGCCTCATGTCAAATTAACATAATGGTGAGCAGACTGAACTTTGCGACAACTGTTATAAAAAGATAATTCCACATACAAGACTCCTGAAAGGCCAGAGACAGGGTGGCTCAGAGCTTAAGACCAGTGGTTGCTCTTCCAAAGCATCCTTACCCTCACCCTGATTTCCAGCACTCATGTTAGTGTCTCACAACTATCAACATGCCTGGCCTCTGATCGTCTGCACCCAAGGACATAAGCCTACACACAGACACATGCACATTGTTACAGATTCTAAAGATAAAACTGAGCTGCACATACTGGCACCTAGCAGTCGGGAGGCAGAGGCAATCTGATGTTTGGATTTAGCCCGCCTGGTCTACTGAGAAGAGTTCCAGGACAGCCAGAACTACACAGAGAAACACAGCCTGGAAAAACCAACAATAAATGAATTCAGGTGATTTTTTTAGTCTCATTAAAAATAAATCTTTTTAAAAAATCTTATAAAATATTAAAAATGAACCATCTAATATTAAGATGCAAATATAAACACAAGCGTTTGAAAACAAAACCAACACACAACCTTTAAACACATAGAGGTACAGCTCTATCTGAATTAAATTAATTAATTTATTAAATACCGCAGCTCCAATGCGGTAATGGAAGTTTCTAATGCGGATCGCTGAGGTACACCCCAGAGCACAATTTGCTAATAGAGATCAAGTCTAAACAAGACACTGCCTCTACCATACTAAAGAAGTGCTCTGAAACTAAACAGAGGTACATGGTGGTTGGTTGTAGGGCCAGAGAGGTGTCTGAGAGCACTTGTTGATTTTTTAGAAGATCCAGGTTCAATTCCCAGCACCCACATGGTAGTTCACAACCATATGTAACTCCACTTCCAGGGGATCTGATGCCCTCTTCAAACGTCTACATCACCAGGCTTTCATGTGGTACACAAACATATATGTAGGCAAAACACATTAATTCTTGAAACAAAACCAGATACACCACCTCAACTGTATCTGTTTTTTTTTTCTTGTTATGTAGCCCAAGCTGACCTTGAACTTATACTGAACTTGCCTCAGCCTCCCAAGTGCTGCAACTCCAGGTGTGGACCGCCATGCCCAGCTCCACAGCAGTGTGAACATGTGTGCTGGAGGCCAGGGCTGATGTTGGGTGTCTTCCACAACTGTTCTGTACCTGAGAGTTTCTGAGATATGGTTTGTCTCACAGACTCTGGAGTGCTTTGGTTCAGCTTGATTGGCTGAGGAGTGAACTCCAGAGATCCTCCTGTCTCTATCTCCCTAGAGCTGGGAGAGGAAGCATGACTCTTATTATTGCTCCTGGTCATCCAACTCAGGCTGTCGTACTTACACGGCAGGCACCTACGTCACTCATCCAGCCATTCCTATCCCCATGGCAGTATTTTTTATAGGGAGGAACTGAAGTCACATAAGTGGCAACAAATGCTTCTTCAGAACCCAACATACCAGGTACCTTAACACCATCAATTACGTTCTCAAAGAACACTGCACAGTGCAGGAGGAGGTTCCAGGCAGCCTGTGGTCCCTTTGTCCAAATCACACTTGTTTCTTCATGTCTCCATCCGTCTATCCAGAAAAGTGTCAGTCAGGGCCAGTGCTAAAAGAAGAGATCCAGAAAGAAAGAGACCCAGTCATGGTAGAAGAGGGCTGGAGGAGGCTTTGTGGATAAGGTATTTTTGTCTGGGGATAAGGTCAGTGCTAGGCCAGCCAGGCCAGCCAGCATCAGAGGCCACTCAGTATTCCTTTGTTTAATAACCAACTTTGTGTATACAACCTAGTCCATCTCATACATTCTGACCACCTAGCTTCTGTGCCTGCAGCTAGAGGCAGAAGACAAGTTTTTATAACTAACACTGCCTGGACTGACCAGTAGTCAGGCCTCAGTTGTTTTGCTGTGTTTCCCCATGAAGGGGTTTACTGTAGAGGCAGCTGTGCTTCCTCATCCTCAACTGTCTTTCTCCCTATGCCCTTTCAATTGGCCCTCACACATGGAGCCATCCTGCAGGGCTTGGCCCTGCCCCTTCTTTACCTAGGGTGGGGTCCCCGACTTCCCAGAAGTACTGCTAAGAGTGGACTCAAGCCCCCAGTAAAGGGAAAAGGGTTGGGACCTGCCTTGACCAAGGCTGACCTGGGTGGCAGTCTCAGCAGGTAAGGAGGGGGTACTAAGGATGGAGGCCCTGTGGGAGAGCCCCTCCTGATGTGGACAATCTTCCTTTCCTAGGGAGCTCCCAGCAACAAAGGGGAGGGGCATGATCCAACAGTGAGGTCACAGAGCCCAGCAGTGCTCTCTGGCAAAGGAGCCCAAGCCCCAGAATGAACTTTGACCAGAAGGCTGTGAAATTCCTGGCAAATTTTTACATCAATGGAGGCAAACACTGGACTCGGGGCCCCCTGAGTCAGAAACCTCTTCATCCCACCCAGTAATTTCAGAGGATAGTGGACATGGGTCTGGGGACAACCCATTGGGAAGACCATTGGGATAGATGAACAGTGGCTGTCGGCTTCCTTGCAGGTCCAATGCTGCTGTGTTATGGTGGGACCAGGAGCTGGAGGCTGCCTGGGATGAGATGTGGCCCCCAAAGACGAAGAGAGCCCCAAGTGGCTTCAGGTTAAGAATAGGCGCCCCCAATGAGTCCACACCTATCAGCACAGGGACTCTGAGGGAGCTGTGTGAGTGAGGATCTTCACTTCCCCTGCCCCCAGGCCAGTATGGAGGCTGGGAAAATAACTTTCTGCTAAAAAATGGGTCTAGAGCTTGCTTTTTTGCATTAGGGCTAGAGAGACGTCCTCCAATCCTGACGGACCTGGATGTCCCTGGCCCAACCCAGTATGAGGTGCCCAATGTGTCTCTGCGAGAGTCCTCTCCACACCCCCAATACACCATCGGTCGCAAGTACCCGGGTCGAGGTGCATGTCCCCACAACCCTGCCTATACCGGGGGAATGGGAACCTCCTGCTCTGAAAACCTCCCCACCGACCATCCGCCCCACTGCAGAGGGTGGTGGCCGCAGGGCATGGCAGACCATGTGGCTCCAAAGTGAAAGCCCCTTCACGCAGAAGACCGACTTCAACCAAGAGACAAAGGTAGGGATATTAAGTGGGCCAGGTAGAGGAAGAGTGGGAGAAAGGGGCCGCCTTGAGCTGGTAGCGGTGTTGCGTTGCGGGTGAGGCGTTGAGGAAAGGAGGGGTCAGATGGCCTATGGGAGGGGCTACATGCCTAGGTTTGGCATAGAGGGAGAACCAGGGGCTCAGAAAGCACAAAAGCATGGGTCAGGCATAGGAGGATAGGATAAAGCTGGGCAAGGAGGTTGCAGCATCCTGACTCTTCATAGTGGCCATCGCCCGCCGAGTACACGCCGCTGAGCCAGCCTGCCTTCCCGGCCTTCAGCTTTGGAGGCCGCCGTCGTCGCTCTGCTGTCAAAGTGCCTGAGAGTCGTTTCCGTCCAGGGATGCTCCGAGCCCGAGGTCCTTGTAGCTATACCCCACTCATACCTACCTCAAAGCCCTCTGGCGAGAAGCGACCCAGCCCCAACACCTATAACATCCTTCCTGGGAGCCGTCTGCAGAGCACACGCTCACCTGCCTTCTCCATGAGCCGCTCTCCTGCATTTGCATCCTGGGTCAGCTCTTGTAAGGAAGATCTAGAAAAAAGAGGCTTGGCCTGCTTGGAGGTGGAGTGGGGCTTGGGCCGCAAGGGAGGGGAGGGATGCTGGGGTGAGGACTAGGGTCAGCTCACTCTCTCTGCAGCCCGAACCCCAGGTCCAGCTGCCTACTACGTGGAAGACTGCTACAACTCACGCTTCCCATCTCCGCCTGGAGTAGTTATCCAAGGAGTGCGCAGACCCAAGCGCCATGACACAGGCCCCTTCTGCACACTGTAGGCCCATCACATATACATTGTAAAGCTGACCTCTCTTTCCTAGGCTTCCTTTGGAACTCTTTGTCTGTAGCCTGGCTTCTGACCCTCTAGACACCCCACACCCACTCTTCTGGCTTAGGCTATGCAACAAGAAGAGTCTTCCCAGAGTCTCCCTTCCCCCCACTATACCGAGATGCAAATGATTCTTCTGAACTGTGGTCTCTGGTGTGCCTGGTTGCCCATCCTTTGCCCAATGGACTGTCTTGAATATGTGGCTTCTTGCTTCCCTGGTATTTCTGGCTTTCTCTTTTCCTGCATAGTGTTCTTTTCTTCAGGATTGAAATGGCAGCCTGGGAACTAACCCCAAGCTGACCTAGGATAGAATAGGAAAAGGACCCTGTGGCAATGTAGGACAACCTGACCTAGTCACCCAAGATCCAGCATCTACCTGAGGATCAGGCTGCTTGCTGGGCTGAGGAACTATTGGGATAGAATGGTGGGGGACAGGGGGCTGTCATCTTTACACAGCCTTGCCTAGCCCACTGAGATAGGACCCAGGGAATCAGCTCACCAGACACTGGCCCTACTTCCCTGGGACCTTGACCTAAGATTCAAATGGATTTGCTAACTTGTGTTCTTAGAACCCAAGGCCAAAGCCTTTGGCCCTAGCCCCTGCCCATTGATGGTTCCTCAGCACTGTTGACCTGCCTTTCTACTTAGAAGGAGCCCCCTTCAGGAGCCTCGCCTTGCAGCTAAGTGATAGCAGTTTCTCCAGGGTTCTCTCCATACTTTCTTCCTCACCCAGACACAGATCTTACTAAAGAACATTTAAAAAATGTATTTTACGTGTATGGTGTTTTGCTTGCTTGTATAATATGTGTATCCGGTGTACTTAGTGCCCAGAAGACATTAGATTCCTTGGAACTGATGTTACAGAGCTGCTATGTGGGTGCTGGAACTGAACCCAGGTCCCCTACAACAGCAGAAAACGTTCTTAACTGCAGAGCTATTTTCTTAGCTCTCAGAGCTGATTTCTTTCTTTCTTTCTGTCCTCCTCAGACAGGCTCTGGCTGTCTTGGAAGTTACTGTGTAAACCAGCATAGTCCTGAACTCAAGTGCTTGGATTAAAGATATGCATCATTGCCAAGTGTGGACAGCACACGCTGTTTAATCCCAGCAGTCAGGAGGCAGAGGATCTGAGTTTGAGGCAACCTGGTCTAAATTGTCCATGTCTCAAGGGGAAAAAAATGTACCACTAAGCCCAAACCAGAACTCACTTAAAAAGTGATTTCATTTATGCATATATGTCTGTCTGTATGTATTATGCATGTATGTCTGTATACCACATGTATGTCTGGTGCTTGTGGGAGTCAGAAGAGGACATCAGATCCCCTGGGACTGGCAAAGGTTCTGGATCCCAGAGAGCAGATGAAGAGAAAGGCTAAAAATTTCATAGCACTGGCAGAGGGCGGGGCTAGAGCGGTCAAGGCCTCTCTAGACTGGGTTCCTTCACATCCTGACCCCGCCCCTTGAGCACGATCTCACTACCTCTGACTGGGTAGCAAGTTGCTGCCCGGAACCTACGCGCGGCGGCGGCGTTTTCCCGGGGCCTATTGGCTGCTGGACCTAGGCAGTCAAGGGCGGAAGTGGGAGGTGTGGGTCCGTGCAAGCAGCTCTGCTGACTCGATCTGGCCACGCTGGAGTCGGCGGGCGAACGGGGCTTGGGGGGTCCTCGTGGCACTGTGGAGAGGGCTTCTGGGGCTCCGACAGCGTCCGCTACGGCTCCAGCGGAGCGCGGCGGGGATGGGGTACACAGTCGAGCGGCCGCCGGAGCCTCGGCCATGTTCGCGGGGCTCCAGGACCTGGGCGTGGCCAATGGCGAGGACCTGAAAGAGACCCTGACCAACTGCACCGAGCCTCTCAAGGCCATTGAGCAATTTCAGGTTGGCAGGAGGGGCCCGAGCAGCTAGGGAAGCTGGACACAATTCGGCACACTCCTGACACTTGGATGGAGGCGCTAAAGGTTCTTAGGAACCCGCTGAGTAACTCTAGGCGTTTTTCCCTTTCCGCGGTTACCACGGCGGCCCCATGTACTCAGGGCATCTGTGGTGCCCGTGCTGACTTGGCTACGGCCAAGCAAAAATGCATACGCGTTTACCCTCTGCTTCTCCAGACAGAGAATGGCGTGTTGCTGCCTTCCCTGCAGTCGGCCCTGCCCTTCTTGGATCTACACGGGACACCGAGACTGGAGTTCCATCAGTCAGTGTTTGATGAGCTACGCGACAAACTGCTGGAACGAGTGTCAGCTATTGCCTCTGAGGGAAAGGCAGAAGAGAGGTGGGTCTCTACCAAGGAGCAGCATATCTTTGTGAATAGCGTTTATGGTCTCCATGGCTACACAGCCCTACTTGGAGATACAACTACAAGTATCACTGAAATGTGTTTGAGGGATTCCCCTTCTCTGTATGTTCTGCATGTGGAGACCCACTTCCTCCTCTGTGCAAATCTGCGCAGGTACAAAAAGCTAGAAGACCTTCTGGAAAAGAGCTTTTCTCTGGTCAAGATGCCGTCCCTACAACCAGTGGTGATGTGCGTTATGAAGCACTTGCCCAAGGTGAGATCTGTGGAGCCGGCCCTCCCAGACTGTGGACTTAGTGCAGGCAGTTGCTTAGTTCAGGAAAGTTTTATGGATGTGTCCCTCAGCAAGCTCTGGATACCTTCTCTGTATCACACACTCCCCTGGTTGAGCCAAGTGGAAACACATTTATTCCTTGAAGTGCAGGGTGGGTCTTTCCTGGGAAGAGGGCCTTGGGGATTCTGGATGTATGAATTCACCTGCTAAGAGTTGGAGGTTCATCACAGGTGCTTGTTGATGTGGCTGGGCTCTGTAGGGTCTGTGAGCAGCTGAGGCCGTGTGGAGGGAGACTTGGTGACACAGGCAGCGCTTGCAGGGAGCTGTGATGTTTACTGTGTAGGTTCCTGAGAAGAAGCTGAAGCTGGTGATGGCTGACAAGGAGCTGTACCGGGCATGTGCAGTGGAAGTGAAGAGGCAGATCTGGCAGGACAACCAGGCTCTCTTTGGTGATGAAGTCTCACCGCTGTTGAAGCAGTACATCCTGGAGAAAGAGAGTGCGCTCTTCAGCACAGAGCTCTCTGTCCTGCACAACTTCTTCAGCCCTTCCCCCAAGACCAGGCGCCAGGGAGAGGTGAGAGGAAGGCAGGGTGTGCTCAGTGAGGCAGACACCTCCCAGGGGTGTGGCCAGCCCTTCTTCCTTGCCTCTTTGTGTATAGCTTAGTCTGTTTCCATAAGCATGAGCTTGTGTATGTAGCCTGGAAAAAGTTGCTTGGCAGAGGTTGGGGCAGGAGGATTGCTGTGAGTTTGAGGCCAGCCTGAGTAACAGCAGGTCTCATCTCAAAAAACCAAAAAGAAAAACACTGAATTCAACGTTTTATCTATTTTTTTTTTTTTTTGGGTTTTCGAGACAGGGTTTCTCTGTGTAGTCTTGGCTGTCCTGGAACTCACTCTGTAGACCAGGCTGGCCTCGAACTCAGAAATCCGCCTGCCTCTGCCTCCCGAGTGCTGGGATTAAAGGCGTGCGCCATCACTGCTCGGTTACTTATTTATTTTTGAAATAGGATCTTAGAATGTAGTCCTGACTGGCCTGAAACTCCCTATATGGATTGGGCTGGCTTTGAGCTCACAGAAATCTGCCTGCCTCTGCTCCCAAGTGTTGGGATTAAAGCCATGGCTACCATGTCTGGCTCATGAGTGGCATCTTTAAAATGTCTTAAAGTAATTTTAATTGTGTGTGTGTGTGTGTGTGTGTGTGTGTGTGTGTGTATGTATGTATACAACATGCGTATGTGCCCATAGAGGCCAGAGGCATGGGGCTGGCATCTGTTTGTGAGCTGCCTGATGTAGGTGCAAGGAATTGGACCCCTTCCTCTGGAAGCGCAGTATGCTCACTTACCACTGAGCCATCTCTCCAGCCCATAAGCATCGTTTTTATGTTGAGAATTTATTTATTACATTATTTATCATATATCTGTGTGAATGACCATGTTGTGTAGAGATCAAAAGACAACTTGCAGGAGTCTTATTACTTTGTTTGGTTTTTGAGACAGGGTTTCTCTTTGTAGCCCTGGATGTCCTGGAACTCACTTTGTAGACCAGGCTAAACTTGAACTCTGCCTGTCTCTACTTCTTGAGTACTGGGATTAAAAGTGTACGAACCACCTTGGGCCACCTTGCAAGTTCTTAAGTCAAGACTTTGTAACTAGCTTACTTTAGACTAACATTGTTTAGTAGAAAGATAAATTTATTTGACATTCAAAATTTTCTTTTTTTCTTTTTTTTAAAGATCTTTTAAATTTTTTCTTTATTTTTTATTTTATGTATTCACCATTGTTCTCTTCAGACACACCAGAAGAGGGCATCAGACCCCATTGCAGATGGTTGTGAGCTACCATGTGGTTGCTGGGTTGCTGGGTTGCTGGGAATTAATTAAACTCAGGACCTCTGGAAGAGCAGTCAGTGCTCTTAACCTCTGAGCCATCTCTCCAGCCCCATTCAAAAATTTCTAGTGTCTACTTTGACAAAAATAGATGAGCTTTTTTTTTTTTTTTTTTTTTAAATATGAAACCCTTCATGAATTTGCATGTCATCCTTGTGCAGGGCCATGCTAATCTTCTCTGTCTTTCCAGTTTTAGTATATGTGCTGAAAGGGAGGAGACAGAGGCAGGGGAATCACTGGAACCTGAGGCCCTGCTAGTGTCGACAGAATCAAATAAAACCTGCAGGTTTAGTGAGAGATTCTTTCTCAAGTGAATAAAGTAGAGAGTGGTAGAGCAGACTTGTAAGCTGGGCTTGGGTGCTCCCAGCGGTACTATGGCTTCTTCCTTGCTTCCCCAAGCTCTCAGGTCCCCCGGCCTTCTTGACTTTCTGCTTTGACATGTCAGGCCACACAGCAGATCTCATTAGCCCAGTGTCTGTCCTGTGTTGATGGGGCCATTTCCTGGCCATCCTCCAGGTTTCCTTTCCTTCATTTCATTCCTGTTTGGTTGGAGTTTATTACTCCTTATTTTTTTGTTTGTTTGTTTGTTTTTGTTTTGTTTTTTGAGACAGGGTTTCTCTGTGTAGTCCTGGCTGTCCTGGAACTCACTCTATAGACCAGGCTGGCCTCGAACTCAGAAATCCACCTGCCTCTGCCTCCCAAGTGCTGGGATTAAAGGTGTGCGCCACCACTGCCCGGCTTATTACTCCTTATGTGAGCAGGTCCAGAGTGACACATCGGACATTGTTTGGACTCCTGGGCCAAGTGGCTATATTTAGAATTACATCCTGAGTGCCAAAGACCATTCTTGATCTCCATTGTCAGTTTCTGCAGATGAGTCTGATTTATGGCACTTTGATGCTGGCTTGTTTTTCCTCCTGCAAACTTTGCAGACTCTTCTCAGTGCTCTGTGATTTTCCAGCATTGGGGACAGGGCTAGTGGATCACCTTTACAGTCTTGGCTGTAGGACTGCTGTCTTGTCTATGAGCAGGTGGTCCCAAGCTGGTCATGTGTGAGGTAGGTACCCTCTGTGTCAGGGTTAGATTGTTTCTGTGGTCTGTACCTAGTGAACAGGAGAACTTTGGACCATCCACATGGCTCAAGCGGTGTCAACAGTGAAGATTTTGTTCCTGAGATGAAGGTCTAAGTCAGTCCCGGAGGTCTTGGAGAGTGAAACAACAGACCAACTACTGACTGACTCCTGCACCCTTCTGCCTCCTCCCACTAACTCACTACTTGTTGAGGCTAGCCTGTTGTCTTTGGGCTTCCTGTGATATCTTCACTCTGGACCCCAAATGTCTCTTTGTACCATAGTCCTGAGACTCAGTTAACCGTGGTCACTTAGCAGCTGAGTGAAAGTTCTTTGTGTTGGTGAAGACTTTTTTTCCTCCCCAAGACAAGTTTGTCTGTGTAGTCTGAGCTGTCCTGGAACTCCCGCTAGACCAGGCTGGCCTTGAACTTAGAGATCCTGCCTGTCTCTGCCTCCTGAGTGTTGGGATTAAAGGCATACTCAATCCTTCTGGCCCCTGCCAACTCCCCAGATATTTGAGCTAGAGTGTTTGGTTGCCTTTGTTGGGTACATGTAAGGTGGGTGACACCTGCCAAAGGAACAGGCGTTTGTCCCTGCATGGCCCTTGCCTGGAGTACACGGTAAAGAAAAGGTGGATGTCAGTGTTTATGGTTTAACACAGGAAAGCAGAGAACCCAGTGTAGCCTGACAAGTCTTCGCCTAAGCCCAGAGGCAGTGGCTGTGTAGCCTGAGTGTCCTGTGTTGGGCTCTCAGCTGTTTCTAGTATGAGTCACCTACCCCTTAACCTGGCAGGCAGGTGCTTGAAACACAGTAGGTCACAGACAAGGCCTTTTAGGATATCCCTGTGATGAATGTGGATCTACCACTTTGAGTAGCTAAAGCTGGCCCTCTAGAATACAGTGCCAACATTTCATGACAGAGAAAGAAATACCTCATGCCAAAAAGAGAGAAGGCCAGCTCTGTATCCAGGACTGGGACACTTGTGTGTGTGTTGCTGCCTGGGTGGTGCTGGGATGGGCATTTATGTTTTATTTTAGTTTTTTGAAACAGGGTCTTTTTATGTAACCTTGGCCGTTCTGGAACTTGATTTGTGAGTTCTAGTCTGGCCTAGAACCCAGAGAGATCCACCTACCTCTGCCTCCCAAGTGCTAGGATTAAAGATATGTCCGCCTCTCCTTGTCCTGGGCTGGGGATTTTGGACTCAGTTTGTCTGTCTTGCCCCTAGGTGGTGCAGAAGCTGACCCAGATGGTCGGGAAGAATGTGAAGCTGTATGACATGGTGCTGCAGTTCCTGCGCACACTCTTCCTGCGAACCAGGAATGTGCACTACTGCACATTACGGGCTGAGCTGCTTATGTCTCTGCATGACTTGGACGTCAGTGACATCTGTACTGTGGATCCCTGCCATAAGGTAGTACTACATAAGGTAGTGCATGTAAGGTAGTACTGCATAAGGTAGTACTACATAAGGTAGTACTACATAAGGTAGTGCATGTAAGGTAGTACTGCATAAGGTAGTACTGCATAAGGTAGTACTACATAAGGTAGTGCTACATAAGGTAGTGCATGTAAGGTAGTACTGCATAAGGTAGTACTGCATAAGGTAGTACTACATAAGGTAGTGCTACATAAGGTAGTACTACATAAGGTAGTACTACATAAGGTAGTACTGCATAAGGTAGTGCTGCATAAGGTAGTACTACATAAGGTAGTGCTGCATAAGGTAGTGCTGCATAAGGTAGTGCTGCATAAGGTAGTGCTGCATAAGGTAGTACTGCATAAGGTAGTACTACATAAGGTAGTGCTACATAAGGTAGTGCATGTAAGGTAGTACTGCATAAGGTAGTACTGCATAAGGTAGTACTACATAAGGTAGTGCTACATAAGGTAGTACTACATAAGGTAGTACTACATAAGGTAGTGCTACATAAGGTAGTGCTACATAAGGTAGTACTACATAAGGTAGTGCTGCATAAGGTAGTGCTACATAAGGTAGTACTACATAAGGTAGTACTACATAAGGTAGTACTGCATAAGGTAGTACTGCATAAGGTAGTACTACATAAGGTAGTGCATGTAAGGTAGTACTGCATAAGGTAGTACTACATAAGGTAGTACTACATAAGGTAGTGCTGCATAAGGTAGTGCATGTAAGGTAGTACTGCATAAGGTAGTGCTGCATAAGGTAGTACTACATAAGGTAGTACTGCATAAGGTAGTGCTGCATAAGGTAGTACTACATAAGGTAGTGCTGCATAAGGTAGTGCTGCATAAGGTAGTGCTGCATAAGGTAGTGCTGTATAAGGTAGTACTGCATAAGGTAGTACTGCATAAGGTAGTGCTACATAAGGTAGTGCTACATAAGGTAGTGCTGCATAAGGTAGTACTGCATAAGGTAGTGCTGCATAAGGTAGTACTACATAAGGTAGTACTACATAAGGTAGTACTACATAAGGTAGTGCTACATAAGGTAGTACTGCATAAGGTAGTGCTGCATAAGGTAGTACTGCATAAGGTAGTGCTACATAAGGTAGTACTGCATAAGGTAGTGCTACATAAGGTAGTGCTGCATAAGGTAGTACTACATAAGGTAGTACTATATAAGGTAGTGCTACATAAGGTAGTACTGCATAAGGTAGTACTACATAAGGTAGTGCTGCATAAGGTAGTGCTGCATAAGGTAGTACTGCATAAGGTAGTACTGCATAAGGTAGTGCTACATAAGGTAGTACTGCATAAGGTAGTACTACATAAGGTAGTACTACATAAGGTAGTACTGCATAAGGTAGTACTGCATAAGGTAGTACTGCATAAGGTAGTGCTACATAAGGTAGTGCTGCATAAGGTAGTGCTGCATAAGGTAGTGCTGCATAAGGTAGTACTGCATAAGGTAGTACTGCATAAGGTAGTACTTCATAAGGTAGTACTACATGCCCACCCGTGCTCTTCTCCTGTGCGCTCCTCCTCTGCAGTCAGTAATCTAGGAATGGCTGCTGACCTCGTCTACGCTTGTTTCTCTGACGGCCAGCTCCACTGGGAGACGAACAGGTCTTGCAGACACCTGGCTGTCCTGGTGCCACCCTTGCGGGCCCTCTAGCCTCTATTCTATAGCTGGAAGTGGCAGGCCCTGTGACCATCTTTCTAGTGGGCTCCTGGCTTCTCCTGTCCCAGCGCCTTCAGGGTTTCTTGCTGGCCAGTACCAAAGTAATATAGGAATTAGGTTTTCTGCACTTGCCTCTATCCCCCACCAAGAACACAGGAAAGCTAAGACCACCTCCTGGGTACTAAGTAGTGTTGCTTATTGCTAGGCACTGAGCAACACTGCATCTCTGCCATAGCCTGTCCATCATCTGCCAGCCCTGGTTACCTCTCTTTCAGGGAGAACAAATATGCCTCTTTCATGTGCTGTCCTGATCCTCGGTACTCTTGAGACCTAGGGAGGCCTCCTGCTCCCTGTGGGCCACTGGTCCCCCATGAAAACTCACTGGTGTCTCAGTCCTGTGCTATGGTGCCTTCTGGACACCTGGGAATGAGAACTATTTGGTTTCCTTTGTTAATACCTACTGATTGAGTGCACAACAAATGGTGGTGTTGGCTGCCTGGGCCTGGAGACTGCTGCTGCCCAGTCTTTGGCATGACCTTTTACTGATTGCCATTTTTCTCTCTCCTCTCCAGGGACCCCTTTCTTTCTCTATCCTGGGTTGGGCCTAGGGTGGGGTCTTGGACCTGGGCTTGTGTTTATCTTTGCCTCTCTCCTGTATGTGGCCTGATTTGCGTAGTGGCAGAGTTTGACTGAGGAGAGAGTCTGGGCACACCTAGACTGTATGTTTCCTTCCTACAGTTCACCTGGTGCCTGGATGCCTGCATCCGGGAGCGCTTTGTGGACAGCAAAAGAGCCCGGGAGCTACAGGGATTTCTTGATGGTGTGAAGAAGGGCCAGGAACAAGTTTTGGGGTGAGAGCTTTTTGAGACCCCTAGCCTTTGATCCCTAAACAGGCATCGGTGGGGCTTGCCGTTTGTCCTTAGTAGTTGGAGCCTATTCTGGTATGTTTCGGATGGTCATGTTTGGTACCAGGCCCACTGTTAACAGGGTGCTATGTCATTACTTGGAATGAGCCTCAATAACAAGAGGATCCATACGTGTGCATGGAATTTGAGGCCTGTTGTTCCTGGGACAGCCAGCATAGGGAGCTTAGTCAGGGAGGGGGCTGTAGGCTGCTGCCTACGGCAATTAGGTGTGAGCTGAAGGCGGGATTAGATATACTCCCGCCTGATTCCCAGCATCCTTTGCCTGGCATGAAGATGCCATGCCCTGCCACAGCCTTGCCACGTTTCTTTATTGTACTCTTCCACTGTCTAGACCTAGAGTGGAGGCAAGGGGTTGTCTCTGTTTTAAGAACAGGCTCTTGCTCTGTGGCCAAGCTGACCTGGGATTCACTATGTCAACCAGGCTGGCCCCAGACTCATCATGAGTTTCTTTCTGTTTCTCCCTCCTGAGTGCTAGGATTAAAGTCACATATCACCATTGCTTGCCCCTGAGTCAGGGTTTTTCAAATAAGGTATGAATATAGTGTGTTGGGGGTTAATTTTTTTTCTTTAACTTTGTAGTTTAAAAGATCTTTGAGTAAGTTATGAATAAGTTATGAATTCAATACAGAGAGAGGCTGACTATCTGGGATCAGTCCCTAAGCCCTTGCATCCAGTCTGTGTCTGTCCCTTTAGTGGGTCTGGCACTGCAGCTGTTAGAAACAAAGTAACCAGGCTTCTCAATTTACACCAAGGTCTGATTCCTTCCAGGGATTTGTCTATGATCCTGTGCGACCCCTTTGCCATCAACACACTGTCCCTGAGCACCATCAGGCACTTGCAGGAGCTGGTTAGCCAGGAGACACTGCCCAGGGTGAGCATAGTCATGGCTGCTGGCTGTGCAAAGTGTGTACTGTCCAGTTTGTGAAATTGAAGTTTACTCCATAGGTGGGTATTGGCACATGGGTGCCTTACGGTCACACGCCCCTTGAGTCCTGGCTCTGGAAAACAGAGAACTTGCTTTGCCCAGTGAGACCAGAGGTTGGCATGGTCCCTGTGAGCTCTTGCTGATGCTTCTGTTTTCTTTCAGGATAGTCCCGACCTCCTCCTCCTACTTAGGCTGCTGGCACTGGGCCAAGGTGCATGGGACTTAATAGACAGCCAGGTCTTCAAGGAGCCTAAGATGGTATGAGGTCTGGCTTCCTCCTTTTTTAACTAGTTATGGGGAGTGGAAGGGTGGGGCCTCTGCTAGCAAAACTCTACTAGAGTCATCTTTAGGTGAACACCCATCAAGGATGTTTGGGTATCTTGGTGGACTAGCTGCAGGGTGGAGCTATTCCATGGGGACTAGGGTTCAGATGGGGCTTTGCAGGTACAGCCATGATGGGGGATTAAAAATTAGAGCACTTGATATGAGTCTCAGGAAACAGGAAGGAGAGACTTTGGGAACCAATGTCCAAGAAAGCTGGCTTTGAAGCAGGTGTATTGGGTGGGTAAGGGCAAGGTGGGTGTACATGGCCGAGGGGTTAAGGTGTCTATTGAGAGCAGCCAGGCTCAGGGGGACCTTAGTGGGCTCAGACACTCCTTCTGCCAGGAGGCAGAGCTCATCACCAAGTTCCTGCCGATGCTCATGTCCTTTGTGGTGGATGACTACACTTTCAATGTGGATCAGAAGCTTCCAGCTGAGGAGAGAGCCCCAGTCACATACCCCAACACGCTTCCTGAAAGGTTCACCAAGTAGGACTCCAGGGCAGGGTTTGGGGGAGGCACTAGAGTGGGGCTGCCAGAGAAGGTGCTGCTGGGTGAGCTAACAGAAGACCGTGGCTTCTTGCATGCAGGTTTTTGCAGGAGCAGCGCATGGCTTGTGAGGTGGGACTGTACTATGTCCTACACATCACCAAGCAGAGAAACAAGAATGCACTCCTGCGTCTGCTGCCTGGACTTGGTGAGTCTTACTGAGTAGACTCTGTGTGCATGTTCGTAAAGCAGGTTTCGCTGTTTCAGAGATGCCAGTGTCTTGTCATTTCCTACAGAAGGGATTTGTACTTTTATAGCCAAGTATGGTGGTGCATGTCCTTCATTCCAATACTTAGGAGGCAGGCAGAGGGAGGAAGATCTCTGAGTTCAAGATTGGCCTGGTCTGTATGGTCAGCTCTTGAACTCTTCCGCCTTATGTGGGTTCCAGGCAATCAACTCGAGTCTCCAAATTTGTGTAGATTTTCCCCACTGAGCCGTCTCACCAACTCTCTTGTTTAAGGTGTCCAGGAAAGCCAAGGCTAGGTAGAGAAACTCTGTTTCAAAACAAAGCAAAAAACATAAGACACCTTTTTAGTCTTAGGGTTTTCCTGTTTTGAACAGACACCATGACCAAGGCAAGTCTTATAAGGACATTTAATTGGGGCTGGCTTACAGGTTCAGTCCATTATCATCAAAGCAGGAATATGGCAGCATCCAGGCAGGCATGGTGCAGGAGGAGCTGAGAGTTCTACATCTTCATCTGAAGGCTGCTAGCAGAATACTGATTTACTGGCAGCTAAGACTAGCATATTAAAGCTCACACCCACAGTGACACACCTATTCCAACAAGGCTACACCTCCTAAAAGTGCCACTCCCTGGGCCAAACCTATACAAACCATCACATTCCACTCTGGCCCCCATAGGCTTGTTCAAGCAAGTCTATGGGGGCCATACCTAAACATAGTATAATACATTTAGTCCAACTTCTAAAGTCCCCATAGTCTGTAGCAGTCTCAACAATGTTAAAAGTCCAAAGTCTCTTCTGAGATTCATCTAATCTCTTAACTGTAATCCCCAAAGTAAGACAGGAAACCAGCTGGGTGAACTTCAAACTCTACATCTCCATGTGTGATGTCAAAACTGTCTTCGTATCTCCAGCTCCTTTTTTCTTCTTGTTGACTGCAACAAATTTCTTTTCCTTGGGCTGTTCCACTCTCTATAAGCAGCGTTTCTCAGCAGATAGCCCATGGCTCTGGCATCTCGAACATCTTGGGGTCTCCAAAGCAACTTGAATGTTACAGCTTCTTGTTTCAATGTCTGGGATCCACACATGATCTGGGCTCCTCCAAAGGGCTGGTGTCACTTCTCCAGCTCTGCCCTCTGTGGCACTCTAAGCTCAGGTTGATCCACTCCACTGCTGCCGCTGTTCTTGGTGATCATCCCATGGTACTGGCATCTCCAATACACTGGGGTCTTCCACTGCAACTAGGCTTCACCAATAGCTTCTCACAGGCTCTCTTCATGGTGCTAAGCCTCATTCCTTTGCATGACCCCTTTAGTCCTGGGCTGTCAACTGCAACTGAGGCTGCACCTTCACCAGTGGCCTTCCATGGTGCCAAGCGTCAGCTGCTTTCCATGATCCCTTTATACCTTTAAAACCAGTACCACCTGGGTGATTCTTACACATTACCAAGTATAGCAGGAGGTACAACCTTGGCTATCTCTGGAACATAGCTTCTTTGTGCTCTCAGAAAGCACTTCCTAGAAGATTTCATCTTAGTGATGCTGGTCTCTTCTTTTTTTTGATGTTGGTCTCTTCTTAACCACTGCTAATTTCTTAGCTCTAGCTAGCCAGCATCAGTTGTCCCAGTAGTCTCCTTCTCCTTTTGACTCTAAAGCCAGAGACACATGGCTGAAGCTGCTGAGTTCTGCTGTTTGCTGGGGCTGGAACATGACCCCATTGTTATATTACATTATTACCAGTTTTCTGTTTTCTAACTCCTGCATACTGCCTCTTTGCTGTCCTGGAACTTGCTCTGTAGGTATACCTTGAACTCAGAGATCTGCAAGGCTCTGTTTCCTGGAATTAAAGGTGTGTACCACCATGCCTGTACCTAAATTTAGCTGGGTGGGATCTTGCCCCAAGGTCACTACACCCTTTATTCAATCTAATATCTTTGAACACAAGATTCAGCTCCAGTTCACTTCCTGGTGCCCCTTTAATACTCAAACCATGCATTTTATATTGTCCTTTCTAAACTTGCTATGCTTATTCAAAAACGCTCTTCAGGAGACTTAACCAGAGAACAAAGTCTGTGGTGGGCGTTTCTAAGACTTCCTTTATCAATGCAATTACTCTGAGTCTCTTCACCTTAGCCTCAGGCAGACGCTTCACACAAGGGCAAAAACAGCCCTGTTCTTCACCAGAATACCACAGAAACAGTCTCTAGTCTTAAGTTCTTCTCCACTAAAACCTCTTGGGCCAGGTCTGCACAGTTCAGATCACTCACAGCTACAAGATCTTCCATATTCCTACTAGGACTGCTCATTACGCCCCACTTAAAACATTGCATGGATGTTCAAATCCACATTCTTCCAACAATAACATGGTCAGGCCTATCACAACAATACCCAGCTCCTGGTACCAACTTTTTTTTATTTTTTAATTTTTTAAAAATTTTTTAAAAGATTTATTTATGTATTATATGTATATGAGTACACTGTCACTATCTTCAGACATACCATGACAGGGCATCAGATCTCATTATACATGGTTGTGAGCTACCATGTGGTTGTTGGGAATTGAATTCAGGATCCCTGGAAGAGCAGCCAGTGCTCTTAGCTGCTGAGCCATCTTTCCAACCCCCTCGTACCCACATCTATCGTACGATTTTACTGCTGTGAACAGACACCATGGCCAATCTTATATAAACCATTACACCTTTATTTTGTTCTAACTGAAAAAAAAAAAAAAAAAAGTAAAATTCCTTGGGTCTTCTTATCCAATGAGACCTTCCCCCAGGTTCCTGGGACGGCACAAGCCCAAACCAGGAAGTTCTGAGTGGGCTCTTCAATAGTAAAGCTACAGGCCATAGTGAGGGTCTGTGATAGAGCATGCAGAAGGCGCTAGATTGTTAGGGGATGGTTCTGTGCACTGTGTATTCAGATGCTGCTTTCCGTATCCTGAGATCTGGTTTCAGTCTGGATTTTGGTATTGTTGTTATTATGAAGCATTTCCTGATTCAGTGTTCTGTAAAACATTGCTCACCGTGTCCTCCTGATTAGTCAGTAAGAAACTGATCAGTCTATAGTTGAGCAGGAGAAAATAAGGCGGGTTTTCCAATCCCAGTGAGGGAGTCACAGTGGAGAGAGTCAGGATGAGAGGCACCGTGGAGCAGGGGCAGTTAGGGGTGGAGGAAGGTGGCGGGTAAAAGGTTGGAAAGTAGGCTGGGAAATAGGCCGGGTCAGTATAGTCGGGTTAGACTAGATGAGCATCTGCGCAGCTTAGTGCCTGAAGCTTTTAATTCCTATGCCATGCCTCTGTGTCGTCGTTGGAGAGCAAGGCCGGGCATAGAAAAGCCCTGTACTTGTACTTTTACCTGGATTCTATCCCCAACAGCACAAAAGAAGGAAACCCAGAAATGACCACCTAAGGCTTTGGCTCCATTGGGAAAAGCTGCCTCTGTGGCACCCTGTTGCTCTGACAGGCCCCAGGCTGACTCTCCTCTGTTTGGAATTTAGAGAACATAAAGATGGAGGTTCTTTTTTCTTTTCTTTTCTTTTTTTTTTTTGTTTTTTCAAGATAGTTTCATAATATAGCCCTGGCTGCCCTGGAACTTGCTCTGTAGACCAGGCTGGCCTTGAACTCCCAGAAATCTACCTGCCTCTGCTTCCTAAGTGCTGGGATTAAAGGTGTTCACTATCACACCTGGCACCAAGTATGGACTGATGTTGCCTCCAGGAGCTGCTGCCCTGGTAGATTACACCACCATGCCCAGCTGTGTTAGGTACAGCTGTGGATGGCTGTGGCCAGAAGAGAAACAACAGAAAAAACTCATCCTTTTTTTTTTTTTTTAAAGATTTATTTATTTATTTTATGTGAGTACACTGTTGCTGTCTTCAGACACACCAGAAGAGGGCATCAAAACCCATTACAGATGGTTGTGAGCCACCATGTGGTTGCTGGGACTTGAACTCAGGACATCTGGAAGAGCAGCCAGTGCTTCTAACCACTGAGCCATCTCCAGTCTTGAAAGAATCATTCTGATTCAGTTTCAAAAGGTCTCAGTTCCTTTTGGTGGGGAGGACATCTTAGAACACAGCAGAGCAAGCATGTAGCAGAAGCTTCTCAAGCCAGCCAGGAGCAGAGTGTGACGGGAATCAGGACCGCATACAACCTTTTTGTTCCTGCTCTTAGAGACCTGCTTCCAGCAGCCAGGCCTCACCTCCTAAAGCCTCCTTCAGAATACCACCAGCACCTGGGGATCAAGTGTTCAGAACACAAGCCAACTGTGTTCCAATCCAGACCATAGCCCTTGTCTGAACAGCTTAGTAGGCATCTCTATGAAAAAGAAAGATAATTTTAAAAACTGAGCAGGAGCAGCAGGACTGCCTCTAAACAGGGAGTTCTGTGTCTCAGTAGGTGTGGTTATGGGCTCCAGTTAGGATTTAAGGTGCCTTTCCACTGTGCACGCCCACTTGCCGTTCAAGTGTCCCGGTTGTTGGAAGGTGGAGTCCCAGCAGACCACCTTACTTTCCTTAGACTCTACCTGTGGTCTTGCTTCCTAGAGCCTCAGACAACCTATCTACTTTAGCTGGTCAACTCTTCTCTGCTCACCTGGGTCCTGTTCTGAGCTTGGGACAAAGAGAGTCCCTGAGGGCAGAGGCTGAGCCACCTGTTATGTTTACAGTGGAAACCTTTGGTGACCTGGCCTTCAGTGACATCTTTCTCCACCTGCTCACTGGTAGCCTGGCACTGCTGGCTGATGAATTTGCCTTGGAGGATTTCTGCAGCAGCCTCTTTGATGGCTTCTTCCTTACTGCCTCTCCCAGGTAGGACACACATTTCCTGCCAGTTCTTGTGTTTGACAGCTTAGGAGGGTAGCTGAGGCTCCATCCTGCTAAAGAACCCCAGGTGGGTCTTTGAGCACTGGAACCTGTGCTAGACTGAGGAATTCCTGGATGTGACTTGGGCATGACCCAGTGGTTACTTTTGATCCACCTCTAGGTGGCGGGGGGGGGGGGGGGGGGGGGGGGAGCAGAAAGCACATGCGGACCCCAGGGTGTGCTGTACCTAGGAGGGAAGCAGGTGTTATGGCACTTCCATCTCCACTGGTCTCTTCCAGGAAGGAAAATGTGCACCGTCATGTGCTGAGGCTTCTCCTCCACTTGCATGCAAGAGTGGCCCCTTCCAAGCTGGAGGCATTGCAGAAAGCTCTGGAACCCACGGGCCAGGTGGGTCTCATCAGTTCCTACTTAGAAGGTGTTGTTCTGTGAGTGTGCTTGGCCAGTCCAGCTGTGGCTTGATGCCCTTGGTGCTTACTTTGGTGGTGTTCTTCATGATTGGTCTTGCCTGTGGGTTCACTCCTCTATGTAGGCTCAGACAGACCACCTGCCCTATGGCATGCCTATGCCTGGTTTTCCCACAGAGCGGGGAGGCCGTGAAGGAGCTCTACTCCCAGCTTGGTGAGAAGTTGGAACAGTTAGACCATCGGAAGCCCAGTCCAACCCAAGCTGCAGAGACACCAGCACTGGAGCTGCCTCTTCCCAGCGTGCCTGCTCCAGCCACACTGTGAGGCTCTGGGGAACTGTTTGACGGCAGTGCCCCATGGAAGGGTACCCTAGTTGGCTAGGGGTATAGGCTGAGCTGAGAGGGCTGTTCCTTGGCAAGGTTCTCCCTCCTCTGAGTTGGTGCCAGGAGCTGGTCCCAAAAGGTCCTCAGTGGTCTACTTGCACATACCATGATGGTATGGTGGGACTTGGCCCCTGCTTGACCCTGGCAGAGGTGGATGGTGGTTGGGATATAGGAAAAGCAGTGGGCAGAGGCCTGACATGATATTCAGTCTGCACAAAGTCCAAGGAGAAAGGTATGCTGGGTTCACCAAAGCAGATTTGCTGGGTCTGATATCCCAAGTACAGGAGTGGTACCCTCCACAGAAGCCTGTTGGGAAGTATGCAGCAGGCCTGAGCCTGCTGGTGTCAATGCATAGTCCATGCTGACAGATCTGTAAGCAGAGCTCTCCCCCTGCAGCTCCTTGCCTCAGTTTACCTCTGCAGTAGAAAGCAAATCCTTCTCCAGCTACGTGTTTTAGCCTTTGAGTAGGGGAGTTTGGATGTACACATTGACGTTTCCACTTATGTAAATAAAGCACATTTTGATAAATCTGTGGTAAGGATTCTTTGTCCTGGAACTGGGTTTAGGGGTGAATGCAAAGAAGTTCTTTTTTCTTCTTCTTTGCTATTTGTTTCTTTCTTTTTTTTAATGTTAGGTCTCTTACATTTCTCTGACTGGCCGGAACTCACTGTGTAGACTAGGCTGGCCTCGAACTTGGAGAGATCTTGCCTTTGCCTCCCACATGCTGGGACTAGTGTGTGCCATCACGTCTGGAGGGTGTAACGTTCTTCTGCAGAGTCAGTGCTTTAGCTTCTGTGTCTGGCAACTTTGTTCTGAGTAACCTGGTGTAGGGCCCAGCTGGAAGACTTGAGAGGCCTCTCAGAGTGCCTTGATCTCTGTGTGCAGCCTTTTACTCCTTTCAAAATGAGGGGTAGGAAGTCCTAGGAGGACCAAGGACAAGCCCTAGGTCAGAGTGATTCTGAACATCAATCTTTATAGCTCTGTGACAGCTTAGTCATCCCTGGGTGGCTAGGGAAAGTCCATCTGGGCACTGGGCGTTCCTGTACCTTCAATTCAGGAACCACCAGAGTGGCTAAGCAGGGAAGCTATCTGTGGCCTAATGAGACCTCTCTTGCTGTGATGGGATCAGGCAGGTGTGGGTGTTTGCAGGACGGGTGGTGTGTTGTGTCCGTGTCCCCCCACCCCCCATCTGTGCTTAGCTTTTCCCACTTGTGAATGAACAGGTATGTACCCTGGCTGAACTGGCTGTCACCAGGTGGGGAGGGGCACACTGTTGAATATATCCCTGAAGCTGAGTGAAGGGGAAGGGGCTGTTGAGCTTTCTGTTTTAAATGTCACTATAGGATAGATGAGTCATAAAGAAAGTGTGTGTATTTTGGCTCAAGGACTTAGTCCAAAGATCAGGACGAATTTGATATAGCCATCTTTCCAACAGAGGCCTGAGGCATAGGGTACTTCAGTGATTGGGGGGAGGGAGAGGAGAGAGAGAGAGAGAGAGAGAGAGAGAGAGAGAGAGAGAGAGAGAGGGAATATATGTATGGGTTCTGTTTTCTCTCTGACAGGGTGACATTCCTACATCCTTGTTTGATCATAACCACCTATCTTGAAGGCACAGCATAGTAGATTGAATTTTCAGCCTCTACCACCCTCTGGGTGGCTGGGGGAGGCTTCAACTCATGACACTCCAGCCAGATCACTGTAGGAACACAGGAACGCTGCTAAATTTCCAGCTGTGTAAAGGTCACAGGTCAGAAACAGGCCTTCAGTTGAGGGAAGTGCTGTTGGATTCTCCTGTTTATTATTATTAATAATATTATTATTACTATTATTATTATTATTATTGCCTGTGACAGGGTCTCTGTAACTTGGTGTGTAAACCAGCTTCAGAGTCACAGATCCACCACCTGCTTGTGTGCCTCCTATCAGACCTGGCTTGCTTGCTTATTTTAAAAGTGGAAGAGACATGTCTGTAGGGTGATGCAATGACCCATTAGTAAGAAGCTTATGACACTGGGATTTGTAGGGTGTCAGACCCAGGCAGCTGCTCCTTACACAGCAGACATTTCAGGAAGGGCAGGGCTGTCAGGTCCAAAACTAAGGCTCTTGGAGCTGTGTTCATGTGCTTAGGATGGTGACTGGGCTGAGAACAGAAGCTCTGAGTGGACTGGATGCTGGGTAGAGGGACGGCTGATAGAGGCTGAGGGCTGGGAGAGACAACAGACCTATGTGGCTGAATTCTGCTAGTGTGGGCCAAGTGTGCCTTCAAGGAGCTGTGGAAGGAAACGGTGTGATGGGTGAAGGGTCAGGTTTGGGGCTGGTGAGGTTGGATTGTACAATAGAGTTGGACAAGGGATCGAGCTCTGAGGCTTGTGAACCTTCTGTCTATAAAAGCTTTATCCTTGTAAAGAGTAACTTGGGACGTGCACTCCCTGAATGGTCCCTTCCTGCATAAATGGGCATGGAGGTGGGCAGGGCTATAAGCAAACAGGTTGCCATGAAAAGTCTAAAGCTTTTCTATCTACCAGTTCTCGGCATAAGAACATTTCTAAATCTGCTCCCACTCCTCAAGGACCCTATCTAGCCCCAAAACTTCTGTTTCTTGAGTCCTGTCCCATGAAATGTCCAACTGAAAGTGCAAAGAGGCGGGCTGGGGGGTAGAGTAGGGAAAGGAAGGGAAACAGAGAAGGAAAGAAAGGGATTAGAGAGGCACCCAGCTGAGCGCCTCAGTAGGGGCCCTTCCTCAGTTTTTCTGGGTCAGGGAAAGTTACTACTTTCCCTAGTAGAGGCGATGTCAGTAGAGGGCAGACTGAGCTTTCAGGAGTTCAGGGAACCTACAGGAAGAGCTGCTGGACGGCCCCTCCCTCTCTGTGCCCTGGATTGGGGTTCTGGGCCGGTCAGCCAGACCTTCCCCCACTGGTGGATCTGTTCAGCCCAAGCTCCGCCTGCCAGCACCCCTGACTCACTTCCTTTGTTTCTAAGCGGAAACCTCCCCAGAGCTTCCTCTGCTCCTGTCCCTAGGGACCTGCAGGATTCGCTACCCCTTCAAGCCTGAGTTGGGCCAGCCAGACCTTGGCCCACCCACCTCACCCTTTGGGTGGAAGACTAGCATTTCCTGCTTCCTGAGTTGCTGGCTACTGGCCTCGGAAGGGAGTGGCTGAGCTGGGAAGTCTGAGCAGCTGCAGGTAGGGAGTGATACGGAGAGATCCAGGCCAGCCTCCTCAAAGTCAAGGCTCTAAGCCTTCCCTGGCTCTTTTTGTTTGTTTTTCTGCTCTTGTGTTCTCTGGAAGGATGCTGAGGGACCCCAGATTTGGGCTTGAATGGGGGTTAAGGGTGGAGTGGGTTGAAAGGCCTAGGTTGTGACTAGGGATAATGCTAAAGTCCATTTTCAAAAACATGAAAGTCTGCACACTCCTTCCACCAACTATCCTAAGTATGGGCAGAGTCTCAACTCTTAGGGATATCCCCTGGGAAAGGGGTCTACTTGGGAGGACCTGTAAGGCCTTTGGCAGTCTGATAGGTGTTTAGTGTGTTTGTGCAGGGTCCAATTTGACCATTCTGTACCCCTAATCAGTGACAGTATGACACCGAACCTCCGGTTTATTCCTCCAAGAGGGAAGTCAACAGACTGATAAATTATACACCTCACCCCACCCCCACACTTCCTCAAGGCCTAGGCCTTTTCTGAGAGGACCCAAGAGATTTGCATGCGTTGGGGCCCTCCTGCTGAGAGCTGGGCTTCCTGGTTAGCGGAGCTAGGCAAGGCGGGGCCAGTATTTGGCCTTTAAGTAAAGCGCCTTAAGGAACCCCCTGACAGTAAGATCGGGGACTCAGGAAGTCTTCCCGTTTTCCTATTTCAGGGAGGGGAACTGCATGCCCAGCACAGGTCCTGAGTCATGGACCACAGCCATGCTACCCTAGAGTCCCGGGCCAAGGGGCCATGTGTGATCGCGCCAGTGCGCGCTGTGCTCCGTCTGCGCCGCCGAGTCTGCGTCCTGCGCAAGAGGCGCTTCTTGCAGCCAGGCACTGAGCCGGACGCTGGGACGGGGACACTCGGGCCCAGCGGCAGCTTGGGGACTCTGCGTGCCGACCTAGACCAACCTAAATTCTTCACCTTTGACAGCCTGACAGAGCTATCTTCTAGGACACCCCGCAAGAGGCGCAGGCGTAGTCGGGTGGTGCTCTACCCGGAAACCTCACGGAAGTGCCGACCCCGCACAGAGCGGCAGAGTCGTGCACAGCGCTGCCTGCTGCTTCTTGTGGCCATTGTGGGGTTCCAGGTTCTCAACGCCATTGAGAATCTGGACGATAATGCACAACGTTACGACCTCGACGGGCTGGAGAAGGTGTTGCAGCGTTCTGTGTTTGGCCAGCCAGCTGCTGTGGGCCGCATCATGGCCCTGCTGCGAGATTATCTTGCTACGCATGTGCACAGTCATCCCTTGCTCCTGGCTCTGCACGGGCCCAGTGGTGTGGGCAAGAGTCACGTAGGGCGCCTGCTGGCACACCACTTTGGCGCAGTGCTGGAGGATGGCGCTTTGGTTCTGCAGTACCACGCACGACATCACTGTCCAGAGCCACGCCCAGTTCAGGACTGTCGGAAGGAACTGGCACAGCGAGTGGCTGATGTGGTGGCACAAGCTGAGGCTGAGGAGAAGACCCCTCTCTTGGTCCTGGATGAGGCTGACCTCTTGCCACCTGCGCTGCTGGATGAGCTGCACGACCTCCTGCAGCCACAGCGCTCGCACCATTTCCACAATGCTATCTATGTACTCCTAAGTAGCGCTGGTGGTATAGAGATCACACACTTTGTGCTACAGAATGCTTCACGGATGTTGCCCCCACTCCGCCACAGTGCAGGCAGTACTCAGACTGAGGAATCTCCAGCTGAGAAGGAGTTACACACCAGTCTTCGAGAGCTCCTGGCTCGAGAACACCCTCTATGGAACACTGCAGCCATCGTGCCCTTCCTGCTACTGGACAAGCCAGATGTGGTCAACTGCTTCAGAGAGGAGATGGCAGGGGAGGGATTTTTTCCTGAGCAGGCCCTGGCAGAGCATCTGGCAGAACAGCTCAGCTACTACCATGTTGCTGGACATGAGTTTGCCGTCACTGGCTGCAAGCAGGTTGTAGCTAAGGTCAACCTCTTGCAGCACAAGCCTGCACACGCTGGACATTAGCCCGTGGGCCCAGGCATTTGAACTGTTGCAGAAAACAGGAAGGATGTCAGGTGATTTGTGGCCCCCAAGCTGGTTCACCCCAGGAGCTAGGGAGGCTGATGCAGTGGCTCAATGCTGAGCCTCACTTCCTCTTCACCCCTGAGCCTTGATATTCTCTAAGGTCACCAAGAAAGCAGCTACATTCCTATATGGAGTCTCCCCCACACCCCCAGCTCCCACTGTGTCCCAGGAACATGTGATAGGGCCTCCTATAACCCTAGGAGGTAGCCAGTGTGCACTTACGGGAGACTGTCTCAGGGGGTGTTACGCTGCCATAGGTAGGATTCTGGTCCTCTGTGCCGCTCACAAACTCCCATCTACCCCTTGAATGTCTCCTTAGCTTAGAGGCCACAAGGTGGGGGGAATGCTTCTCAGGCCTGCCTCAGAAGGCAGTGGAGTTGTTAGATGCCTACAAGTAGATCCAGTGGAATTCTCCAATGCTCTGGAGCATGGACTTAAGGAGAGACCCACCCTCTTGAGACTGGCTGCCTGTTTGCCCCAGAGATAGACATATAGAGTGGCTTTGGAATCAGCTACAGGGGTCAGGGTCCTGCTCACCAGAAGAGGTTAGAGAGGAGGAGGTGTTGTGTCTGCACCCACCCTAGGGAGACTTCCTGGGAAACCACCAAGCTCAGGATTCCCAAGAAAGTCTGTCCTGCTGAGGAACTCACTCCTTGTAGAGGCCCCTTCCAGCCCCAGCCTCTGGAGTAGCAGCAGTTGAATCTACAGCAAATAGTGGCAGCAGTGGCAGTGACCAGTGCCTTCAGGCTGGCTGGCTGTTTGTGGGAAGCAGGAAGCAAGCATGCAGCCCAGTGGGGTGGGGTCCGGTGGGCAGGTGCCAAGGCCTCTGCCTGCCTGTACTGTGCTGGACTTGAAGACCTCTTTTCCCCTGACAGAGTAACTGTCTGGTTACCACAGTTACATGTGGGTGAGGTTCCTTGTAGCCTTAGGTGGCCTGGGTTCAGCCTCTGGGTCCATTTGCATGGAATTTGCTAGGCAGGAGGATTCTTAGTACTCTGGCCGTGTTTGTGTTGCCACCTAGTGGCTGCACCCAGACTTTGCCTGTGAATGCTCGTCATTCTGGGTTAGAAAGTGGCACATCCAAAAGTGGGGCTTGAGGGCACATAGCAAGTGGTGACAGAAGAGATTAGAGAGGAGGAGCCCCTCAATGGGGATGATATATCCTCTCCCACACTGGGGGAGGCCTGCTGCAAAATCACCCAGGCTCGGGTTTCTCTAGAGAGACTCACTAGCAGGCTCACGTGCAGGTCCTGTGGGTTTGTCTCCCAAGTGCCGTGCGTGGTCTGAGGATCTGTGTGCATGACCTGCTGAGTGTAGGTACTGTTCAATTCCTGCAGAGTAATGTCAAGAAGGCCCCCAGGCTGAAAACCTACCTGGAAGTGTCTCCCGCCAAGTGTTGCTTGCAGTCATTTACTTAACATCTCCAGGGCACCGATTTAGTGGGGACCCGAACCCATGAAGTGTTTTCTCTTTATTTATTTATAAAACCGTGTACTTCTAAAATCATTTCATGGAGGCTAGTTTCTGATCTAAGGAGGCCTGTGCACTCAGCACTGAGCAGGCTGCATCATGCCCAAAATAAACCGCTCAAATCTACCCATCTACCGTTTTCTTTTTCTCTTCTGTTTGTCTATGAATTGAGAAAGGTATACTGAAACCTGTCAATGGTAAATTCACCAGTGTCTCTTTCTAAGCATCTATTTAATAATTCCTGGTTTTGGAGATGGGTACGGTGGTGTGCATCTTTAGTCCCAACACTCAGAGGCAGAGGCAGGCAGATCTCTGAGTTCAAGGCCAGCCTGGTCTACAGATCAAGTTCCAGGACAGCCAGGGCTACAAAGGAAAACCCAGTCTTAAAACCCCTGAATCATCCCCCAAAAAATGATAATTCATGTTTTCAGACAGGGTTTTACATTTGTAGCCCAGGCTCACGTTGAACTTTTGAGCCTCTTAAATGCTAGAATTATACTTGTGTGCCATCATGCTGGCCAAATGGGTTTTGTAGGTTTTGATACTTGAGAAATTGTAGAAGGAAGTGTGACAGGAAGCTGAAGTTCCCAGCTCAGTCAGCAGACCTGAGCAGGAAGTCCACAAATAACTATTATGTCTTTATTCTTTTGATACAGACTTGCTATGAGATCCTAGATGACCCAGAACTCAATACTCTATGTTTTCTCTTTTTTTTTGTTTTTTTTTTTTATTTGTTTGTTGTTTTTTTTTTTTGAGACAGGATCCTGCTATATAGCCCAGGCTTGCCTTGAATTCCTTGTAGCCTAGACTGGCTTCAGACTCTGAATTTGCATCAACCCTGCTGTGATCCACAAGCAGGAAGCAGAGAGCATTAGCTCCAATGAAGCTCTGGTGACACACCTTGAGGAGGTCATACCTCCTAATTCTTCCCCAGTAGTTACACCAACCGGGGACCAAGTATCCCAATGTGAGTCTGAGAAGGCTGCTCCCCCCAAACTACCATCCAGAGCCTCTACCAAAACATGTGGAGACAGAAGCTGGAAGAGGAAATCGTTTTATTCATGTGAAGGTTTGGGAAAGTGGAGTGATAGTTCCATCACAGAAGGAAAAATTCCCATTTTCCAAAGTGGAAATGTATCAAGGTGTTGGTGGGTGTGAGGGGTGAAAGATTCCAACACTGGGCAAAATTCTTTGTCTTCAGAACATGTTTTCTGACCTCTTGACCTGTAAATCTGGAGGGCAAAAACCTGTTTTGAGAGTGTTAGGTGTCATCTCCTTTGTCTTTGGAAACACATTAAGAAGTGTAAACAAGAACTGTTAAAGGAACCCTAACAGCTGGCCTCCTGACAATCAGAAAGAACACAAACTGGTTTGAGACCAGGCACTGTTGGGCTCCAAGCCTTCCCTAATTATAAAACAGTGGCTTCTAGTCTGTGCCTTGCCTTGGGCTATTTCATTTTACAAAGCAGAGTTTGACTCCATTTTGAGAGATACAGAGGCAGGATGACTCTGCACTTCTGTATGCTTATACATACCACCACCTTCCCTGCAGTACCCACAAGGCACATACGCCTGAAAAGAAGAAGGTGTCATTTGAACACATCAATGTGTTCAGAAAAGTGATGAATTAATGAATACAACCAGATTAAGGAAAAGTGCTCCATAGTCCCCTGAATCACATAAAGAGGAGGACACTTATACCACAATGACAAGAGCTCCACTTGACCCATCAGCTGAACACCCACAGGGTCAAGGAGCCAGCAGGCAAGGAGCTCAGATGGCCACCCACTCAAAGTACAGCCTAATTCTGTACTTTGCCTCTGCACGTCTGTTCCATCCTGGGACTTAACTCAAAACCAGACTGACCTTGGTTTTGTGGTGGTGTCCCTAGCAGCAGGAGCTGAAGCAGAGGCCATTGAGGGATGTTACTTACTGGCTTGTTTCCTTTGGTTTGCTCAGCTTGCTTTCTTAAAGAACCCAAGACTACCAGCCCAGGGATGGTGCCACCCACAATGGGCTGGGCCCTCTCCCCCTGATCACTAATTGAGAAAATGCCTTACAGCTGGATCTCATGAAGGCATTTTCTCAAGGGAGGCTCCTTTCTCTGTGATAACTCCAGCCTGTGTTAGGTTGACACACAAAACCAGCCAGTACAATATGGTATTAGGATTGGAACAGAAATTGCTTGTCAGTGGTTAACTATGAAGGGAAATCAGGACGACTTGGACAATTACAGCCACTGCAACTGACCTAGTTTGTGAGTTTATCCAATAAACTCTTAACAGTGTAGAAGAGCACAAATGTGACAACTAGTGTCTCTGACATAGTATGCTCATGACCACAGGACAGCTATAAGTCAGACAAAGGGGACGAGATTTTATGAAGGGCATCAAGAGAAGAAGACTATTTCTGGCAAAACATTACTATTTTTGTGAAATCATTTTAAAGGCCTATGACTATTGTGATTATTATCATTATTATTATTTTAAAGTTTTGTTTATTTTGTGTGTATGGGTGTCTTGCCTGAATATAAGCCTGTGTGCTACAGGCATGCTTGGTGCATGGGGATGCCAGAAGAGAAAATCAGATTCTTCGGGATTGGAGTTACATACAGTTGTGCGCATCCATGTAGATGCTAGGAATTTTACTTGAGTCCTTGATGGGAAAAGCCAGTGTTCCTAACCACAGAACCATCTCTCCAACCCAGATTTTATTTTATTTTTAAAGAATTATATATTTATTTTATGTGAGTACACTGTAGCTGTCTTCAGACACACCAGAAGAGGGCATCAGATCCCATTACAGATGTTTGTGAGCCATTATGAGGTTGCTGGGAATTGAACTCAGAACCTCTGGAAGAGCAATCAGTGTTCTTAACCACTGAGCAATCTCTCCAACCGCTGTTTAAAAAAAATTTTTTTTAAATTTATGCTTATGTTAGTATTGGTGTCTCAAGGGGCCAGAAGAGGATGTTGTATCTCCTGGAGCTAGAGTTACAGACAGCCGTGGGTGGGCAGACACGGGTACTGGGAATCGAATTAAGGTCCTTTGCAAGAGCTCTTAGACACTGAGTCATCTTTCCAGCTCTGTAAAATCATTTTCACTCTTTCTTTAACTTTAAAAAATGCTGTTTCAAGCTGGGTATAGTAGTACCCAGCTTTAATTCCAGCACTCAGGAGGCAGAAGCAGGTAATCTCTGAGAGTTTGAGGCAGCTTGCAGTCTATAGAGTAAGTTCTAGGACAGCCAAAGATAAATATTAATACTCACAAAAAACAAAATAAGCAAAAGACATACTATTGTTTTCTCCCATAATGGGCCCATCAATTACCTAGACAGGAACCTGTTCTAGGGACTTTAAGAAATATGGTGGCACACGCCTTTGATCCCAGCACTCAGGAAGCAGAGGCAGGAGGATCTCTGTGAGTTTGAGGCCAGCCTGGTCTACAGACTGAGTTTCAGGATAGCCAGGGCTACACAGAGAAATCCTGTCTCAAAAAAAAAACAAATGTTCCACCATGATGACACATGTCTAGTCCCCAAGGCTTTAGTTTTTAGCTTATTACTATTATTGTTGTTGTTGTTGATTTTTCAAGACAGGGTTTCTCTGTGTAGTCAGGCTGGCCTCGAACTCAGAGATCAACCTGCCTCTGCCTCCTTAGTGCTGGGATTAAAGGCATGTGCTACCACCACCAAGTGCACACACACATACACACACACACACACACACACACACACACACACACACACGCATGCACACACGCACATGCACACACACACATGGATTTATTTTATATATGTGAGTACACTGTCACAGTCAGATCCCATTACAGATGGTTGTGAGCCACCATGTGGTTGCTGGGAATTGAACTCAGGACCTCCAGAGGAGCAGTCAGTGCTCTTAACCACTGAGCCCCTGCTTATATTATATTATTTTTAATTATTTTGAGGGGAGTGTGCAGGTTTGAGACAGAGTTTCTCTGTGTAGCCTTGGCTGTCCTGGAACTTACTCTGAAGGTTAAGCTGGCCTTGAATCAGAACACTGATTGACTCCCAAGTTTTGGAACTAAAGGCATTCATCACGCCTGGCTCAAAAAGTTATTTTTAATTTTAACATTTATTTTCTTGAGACTGGGTCTCACTATGTAGCTCTGGCTGGCCTTCAACTCACAAATTCTGAGTGCTGAGATTGTTGGTGTGCGGCAGGTATCAAGCCTAGCTTGTGTACACGTGTGTATGCATATGAGCTTGTGTGCCACAGCCAGTGTGTGGTGGCCACAGGACACCTGTGACCTGCTCTTCTCCCTCTCTTTAGTGTTGGTTCTGCAGGTGAAGATCTGGTCGGCAGGCTTGTGCCAGCATCTGCGACATCTCAGCAGTCTTCAAAGGTAGTTTTTGATAGATGTATATCTTTTTTTTTTTTTTTTTGGTTTTTTGAGACAGGGTTTCTCTGTGTAGCCCTGGCTGTCCTGGAACTCACTCTGTAGACCAGGCCTCGAACTCAGAAATCTGCCTGCCTCTGCCTCCCAAGTGCTGGGATTAAAGGTGTGCGCCACCACTGCCCGGCGATAAGATGTATATCTTAACTGCTTTTATATTGCTGTGATAAAACACCATGACCAAAGCAACTTAGAAAAGAAACCATTTAATTGCCAGGCAATGGTGGTGCACCCCTTTAATCCCAGAAGATTGGGAGGCAGAAGCAGGAAGATCTCTATATTTGGTTTCATATGCTTATCATTCATAAGGTTGCAGGAGGAGAGGCAGCCTACTAGTGCCAGCCCCGACATGGTTCCCACAGATGCTCCAGGCTCTACGCCCAGAGGCACCCTCTAATATCGTAATGATCATTTGGAATGTGTCCTGTATCCTGCAGCCATTAGAAGTGTGGCCCTTGGGTGCAGGGCTACAAATGGGTGTTTTGCTAACCATCTTTGAAGTCTTGGGCCTTGGGATAGCCTCCTTTTTCTATTTGGTCAAGACATTATAGGGACTGCAGGAGTGGCGCAGGGGTCCCATCTGGGCAGTTGGCCTCGATCGTATACAGCTTGGGTAGTTCTCCCACCTAATGCTTCAGCTTCTGATCTGTTACTTTCTTGTCCATCCCACAAATCGTCAGTCTTTCAACTTCAGCAACACTGCCAAGGCCCACTGTGAATTTCCTTCCTGGTCTTTCCCTTTTTCTCTCCATCCATCCTGCTCATCACACTAACGACATCTCCCATTGCTTTAGGCTGTCTCGTCAGAGTTGTTCTGTCTGGTTCTGGTGTCATCAGTTCTGAGAACTCGGGTTCCCACCCCTGGGGCAGAGCCCCAGCTGGTCATGCCTTTCTGACCTGTGCATGTCACCTCTTGCTCCTTCGTGACCTAAGCACTTCACCCAACCTTCGCTGCATGTCTCCGACGGATGGAGACTGGAATCCTGGGTAACCAGGTGCGCAAACACAGCTGCCCACTTCGGCCACACACCTAGTGCTCTTGGCGGGGACCACAGTGCGGGTGGTGACCACAGGGAGGCAGCATAGTCTCGCAGGCCAGCCGCAGCCGCAGCCGCCCCCTCCCCAGCTTCCACTCCTTTCCCCCTAACTTCGCTTCAAGCTCCACAGGAAAAGCCGAGGTCATCAGAGGCTGGGGAGGTCTAGGCAGGGCAAGGCGCGTCCAAGATCCAGAGAGCCAGTCTTGCCCGTTCCACCCCGTCCCCGAGCCCCGTCCGTGTCCCTCCGAGCCGAAGCGGAACTACGCCTGCTCGCGGGAGGTGACCGGAGATCTCTCTGCTGCTCCTGTTTGGTCAGGACCAGGGTGTTCTCAGACTCTGCTTGGGTCTCATCCAACCTCCTTGTCTTGGGGATGGCGGCAGTGTCGCTCGCAGCTCTGCACGCATGTACCAAGAGTCCCCGAGCCACTAAGAGAAGCGTCTGGAGGGCACAGGCAGGTCCACCTAAGGAGCTGCGGGTCCTAGGCCGTGACCTCGAGCAGACGACAGCTGGTCTCTGCCCTCATACCGAGCCTGGCAGTGGGTGCTTGGGCAGCCGGTGCGCCGGAGGGCGCCGCTCCCGACCGCCTCGCCTGGCGCGCTCGCAGGAACGGCCCTGCTGGCTTTGAATGGAAAAACTCTGCCTTTGTGAGTGCTTGCCCGCCTCACCCGCCGCCGTCCTCATTAGCATAGCAGCTGCTCGCCGAGCGAGGACCCGCTCAGGAGAGGGCAGAGGCCTCCGGAATGAATGGGGCCGCGGCTTTGGTGCGGGCGAGAGAAGAAAGACCGACAGACGGACGCGCAGGGGACTGTCGGAAGGACATCCAACCAGAAGAATGCGCCGCATGGGGGCGGAGCTGAGGCGGTGGGGGAGGGCGGCCTCCAGGGACCCTAGAGCCCCAGGAGGGTCTTGCCAAGGCCTCAGAAGGAGCAGTTGCTGAGGTTCCCAGACCTTCGACGGCCCCTCCTATGTATGGTCTGAGCACTTATAAAGAGGGCTTGGGCTTTGTTGCTTAGCAGTCCCAGGCACAAGGCCTCCTTTCCCTTCTTCAAGGCTTGTGGATGTCGCCTCTTCCCTTCAGGCCTCGAGGGAGCATCAAGACACAGCTGGCTTTCCCAGGTCAAAGGGTAGCTGTTCCTTCATCTGTGGTGCACGCCCCCTCTGTCCATTCTTGTGATGAGCTTTAGGGACAGGCGCCTCATAACCACTTCTCTTTTTCCCTTTCTGGCCTGCTGTCCCCAGTTGGCTCTTCCCAGTCCACTCTTACAAGTGGACGATATTTCTGCATTTCTGACAGTAAATGTTTTCTGTGTAATGGGTTAGATCATAGATGGATAGGAACTAAGCGCTCTTCTGAGAACAGGGTTCTTGACCTTCTCAGATTCTGTGTCTTCAGGGTTTTCCCAATGCTTCTTCTGGTGCCCAGTCCTTCTTTCGGTCCTTTCCGTGCCTCTTGGCTTGTACCCTCAACTGGCAACAGGCACATCTGCAGCTCTGGAAGGCCAGGACAGAGGAGGACCTGGGTCATCGATAACTTCTTTTCATCTGCCCTAACCTGGCCCAGTTTGGGGTGAATGGGAATTTACCGTAGACTCATCTAGCCAATATCACTGCCCACTCCACTGCAGTGGGCACTTTGTTGAGATGAAAGGACCACTGGCCACCACATTCTAGGGAAATGGGCACCAGAGAAAAGGCAACCTTGGCCTGGTCACATCTAGGGACCAGAGACTTATGTCTGCTCCCACTGCACACAAGCTACATGCTCTGTCAGGGGAGTCATGCTGTAAAGCCCTCTTCCTGCAGAGCCCTCTCGAACCTGCCCCTGCTTGCACAGCACCCTCTCTGGAACACTTTGCCCACAGCCCCAGTTAAGGCAAGATGGCTGGCTCTGTGCACTCAGTAGACCTGACTAACTGGCATTCTTGCCATAGTGGTGCTGTGAGTGTTGAGCATGTGTCTGAGTGCCCGCCTCCAACTGCCCAACTGCACTGTGAAGAGGCTTGAGCTGTTACCACAGCCAGACAGCATGGGGTCCGAGGCTCCTTCCTCAGCATTGTGTGTGTGTGTGTGTGTGTGTGTGTGTGTGTGTGTGTGTGTGTGTGTACAGGGTTTCTCTGTGTAGCCCTGCTGTCCTGGAACTTACTGTGTAGATCAGGCTGGCCCCAAACTCAGAGATCTGCCTGCCTCTGCCTCCCCAGTGCTTGGATTAAAGGCCTGTGTCACCACACCCAGGTTTGCCATCTCTTCTTAGCTTCATTTCATTCATGACACACACAGTTTGTTGGAGCCCTCCAAAGAGAACTCTAGGGAGCTGCAGGGTTATAGTTGGTACGCATACCTGGAAGCCCTGGAGCCTTTCTTAGGTGGGGGAATTTTAAAGGTGCTGTAAAGGCAGTGATTCTTGTTAAGCCTTTCTCTCCTCACACTCCAGGTTAGTACTGTAGAGTCTGGGGAGAGGGTGAGGTCTAAAGACTTAACTGCCACATCCTTCTAGCTGTGGGCAGTTTGCTGAGCTGCAAGAATGGTCGGCCACTGTACTCCAGAGAAATGGACATCAGCAACAATACAAGTTTGGACTTGTCTCATTCCCATGAAAACAGTGTGGATCAGAGGGAAGACATGGCTACTCCTGGTGGTGACAGTTCCTCGGGCAGGACTTCCTGGGGAAGATCCCATCTCCTCTCTCTGTAGAGTATCACGTCATAGTCTGCTCACTCTAGGGAGTTTAGTAACCGTACTGTTGCTGGGGAGAAAATGTTAAAAACCTCAAAAGTAGGAACCTGAGGGGTGTGTGTCTGTGTTGGGGGGATTGATGGCTGCCTGGAGTTTGTATTAGGAGAACAGCCACTTATATCATGGCTCCTTTGGAGCGCCTCTGATGGCTGCTGCTCTTCTGGTCCTGTGAAGCACCTCCTCCCCTGAATCCCATTCAGGATCCCAGGAGTGGGTTGTCCATGTTTCTCCATTGCATTTTCTCAAATCACAGACATGGAAACCCTGGAGGACCTAACCTAATTTTTGGTGGATATGGCCCTGGACTCTGGAAGCCCAAATCTCTAGAGGGAGATGTTTTGCTTGCCCAGGAGCAACTGGAATGTTCCCCCAAATCTAATGAGACCTTCATCTGTGCAGAAGTTCCTCCAGGGTTTCAACTCTCAGGCTGGGTAGCAGCATGAAGAGCTACAAGCAGAGCTACAAGCAGGTGTTTCTCTGGGGAGGTCTCAGCCACCCTGTTAATACTGAGTGCTGAGACAAGAGTTGCTGAGATGGCATCTGGGTTCCTGAAGGCCCTGTGCTTGACTTGGACTTGACAGCTGAGCTCACATTTTACCCAGCTTGGTCTTTAGATTCACAAGCCCAGCAGCCATCATCCATTGGTTGAAGACAGCAAGCTGTGGCTCAACCCTCATCCCCTTAGAGGGGATCTTGTGGAATTAGTCTTAGACTTGTGCCAAAATTAAGAACCAGTATTTTTTTTAATATAAAAAGACCAATGAAAAATTTATTTATAAATTTTTCACGGATGGGCTACAAGTCTATATCGTACGCTCAGGAGTGTGCCACAGACTTCATACAGATAGAGACCAAACCAGGACCCACTTGAAGCTTCAACATAGGCCTAGGAAGTCTAACCTTAATTAACATAATTAAAAAGGCATTTGCATGTAGAAAAACTATAGCGAACCCCTTTTGAAGTGATCTGTCTCGTCTCAATGTCTGCCAGTTTCACGGCATTATCACTGTTCCTCCCACACTGGGTCATAAAAGCACAGAAGACCAAAGAACATGGCCAGGCAGCCCAGAGAGCGCCCCCCACCTGTGTCCTCAAGTGCTCCCCATTTTTGCACGCAGGGTCAGCAGCACTCCTACGAAGGGGAAACCTCATTTAAATTTGAATAATTCAGCCTCCCTTTTATTTCCCAGGATCAAAACAAGAAGGGGTGTGGGGTTGCATAGAAAATTGGAACCACAGAAACCAGGAAGTCTCCTTTCAGGGACAGCAAGTGCCGCTCCAGCTCCTCCTCCAGTCCTGGTCCTTGGCACAGCCCCTTCCTAATGGCAGACCCTCAGATCATAATGGGGTCCTGGAGCCGGGTTTGAGGGTGGGGACGGGGGTTGGGGAAGGCAGAAAGGGCACAGCATCCCTTCCATTCATTCAGCAATAGCACGAGAGATTCACAGTCTTTATCGGAATTTTATAAAAATATAAATATGGGTACACAACAGCCTTGACAACGCTGGATACAACGCCCTTTAAAATTGGGTTCACAACCAAGACTCAAAAAAATACACCTAAAACTTGGCTTAAAATATGTTAATATTTTATATTCTGTCATAAATGTTATGACATTTAATTGTGGCAAATTCATTTACTTTTTTAAAAAAGTGTGCAACCGACTATTAACTATAATAGAAGTCACTAGGAAGGGTAACATGCTCTCAGAATCTCCACGTCCTGGCCAAAGTCCCTTTGGAACTTTGCTAAACCAGCCGGTGTGGGGAATGGTGGCCTCTCAAGGAAGGGATAAAGGGAGACAGATCCTAGGCTCCCTAAACTCAGAATCTCGGGAGAGGAACAGAGGAATGAGCTGTGGAAGATTAGGGACTCCGTGGGGGAGGGGCTAGCAATGGGAAAATCATAGGGCTAGGTGGTATTTTCAGTGCAACCAAGAAATGGTAGACTCAAGTTTTTAGTTTTAAGGAAAAAAAAATCATCTTTCTCCCATAACCACGCACAATATTTCCAAACAAAAAACTCAGGCGCACAAACTTCACCCACAAATATACACACACGTGATAAATAGTTGAGGACATCAGGAACCCGGAGCGTCCCTTTCCTAGTGCGAGGGCGCGCAGATGGTGGAGCCCGGTAGTGGTTGCTCGGCGGCCGCCAGCGGCGAGAGCCGCACTGCGGGCGGGCGGGTCTCACGGGCGGCAGGAGCGCGAGTCCGCCCGCGCCTTTCACCTTCCGGAGAAAACATTTCAAGCCGAGGATCCGGTATCTCGGGATTCCGAAGTCTCCCGGTGTGAGACTCAAATTTCAAAATGGACTGGAGCCTGCGCCCCGCCCCCACCCTCTAGGCAGTCGGGGGCCGTGGGAAGGCTCTGGGGCTCCGGGGGGCTCGGAGGACTGCTGAGGGGAGGCGCTCTCTTGCGGGGAGCCGAACCCTGGGGGCCACGGACGCGCTACTTTGGTCGTGGCTGCGGACGTAGAGACTTAGCCCGATTTCCACGCGGACCAGCAAACCTGGCGCACACCGAGGTAGTTGGCGGGAAGGTACAGCAGAGACAACGCGGGTGAGGGCCAGGGTCTGGGGTCGGGGTGGCTATCACCGGCCACTGGCCGCGTACTTGGCCTTGGTGATGAGATAGAGCACGATGTCCTGGTGGCCCCCGAAAGCGGCGATGTGCAGCGCGCTCCAGCCGTCGCGGTTGGCTAGGCGGATGTCGGCTCCGAACTTGACCAGCAGCTTCACCAGCTCCAGGTTGCCGTCGATGACTGACTGGTGTAGTGCTGTCTGGCCCTCCGGCCCGAACGAGTTCACGTTGAATTCGCAGTTAGTCATGTTCTGCAGCAGCGACTGCAGCTCCTGCGTGTTGCCCTTGCGCACCGCTTCCTGGAAGATGCGCTGCGTCTGTGGCGCCGAGCAGGTGGACAGCTCGGCTTGGCTCATGCTGCCGCAGAGCTAGGGCCGCGGGCCGCGCCCCGGCTCAGCGCGGGCGGCGGCTGCAATGCGGGCCCCGGGCTGTCTCGGGGCGTGTCTCGAGGTACGCCTCGGCGCATGGAGGGCGCTGCGCCCTCGGGCCCCGCACGCCGCCCCTGCTCACTCTGGGCGCTCGGGGCCGAGGGCCGCTGGCGCGGGACCCCTGCTGCATCCAGCCGCGCCCAAGCGGGCGGACGACCGGGCTGGGTGCTGGTTCGCAGGACCTGGGGCAGCCGGAGGCCGCGACACTCGCAGTCGTGGTCCCTTCGAGGTTTGGCTTCGCTCAAGCTGAACTCCACCCGCGTCCCTTTGCAAAACAGTTCTAATTCGCCCGCTGCTTCCCGGCGTATTTTACGGTTCTTATATTTGCATAACAATGGACGCTCTTGACGCGCACACCAGGGCACTTTCGATTGGGTGGTGCCCACGTGGGGGCGGGGCGGAGGCGGGGTCGTGCGGCTGCTTCCTCCGCGATAGAGGGCGCTGGTCTCAGCCAGCACCAGACGGGGTGGTCAGGCGGCCTCCGGGGTTTTCCAGCACCGCTGCCAGATCCTGGGTCCGGTTGCTCCGGTGTATAACCTTCTTCCTCAGTTTTCTTACTTCATAGATGTCGGGAATTGCGAGTTCCTTGCGCAGCCATTCCCAGGTCTGGACTTGGCGTTTACAGGTGGCAATTCCACGAACCGCTCCGTTGTGTAGTCCTCCATCACTCTTGTCCTTTCTACGCAAGTGTAACTTCCCAAGGAGCTTGAGCAGCAATTGTGTTTGGCCCCTCTACACTGATGAAAGGAGCTCCATGCCCTAAGCCACCCCCAGTCAGCATCTGTCTGTCTGTCTGTCTGTCTCTCTCCCCCTCCCCCTCCCCCTCCCCCTCTCTTTCCCTCCCTCCCCTCTCCCTCTCTCTCTACCTCCTTCCTTCCCTTCTTCCTTCCCTCCCTCTCTCTCTCTACCTCCCTCCCTCTCTCCCTCTCTCTTTACACTTCTCTCTCTCTCTCTCTCTCTCTCTCTCTCTCTCTCTCTCTCTCTCTCTCGGTGGCCACTCCTGTTACCACTCCCCCTTATGTGTTTCTTCTGCTCGGCCCTTGTCAGCATGTAGGACACATAGGGCTGGCTTGTGAGACCCACAGCACTGCCCTCTGAAGGAGTTCTGAAATGACTCATTTCCAGACCATAAGCCCCACGTTTTATTGACCACTATTAACAACTGACCAGGAGGCAGGAGGTGGCGCTGGCTGGGAAGGCAAGGCTCCACATTTCCTCGTTATGTTTTATAGCTTACATCTTCGCTGTGGTTGCTGAAAATTAAGGAGGAATGATCTTAAGACTTGACAGAGCTGGAGGCAGGGCACGTCAGGGCTTGATTTCTTCTGAAGCTAACTGGGAATTCCAAGCAACTGTAAGCCTCAGCTGGGCAGACCACCCTGCCAGGCTCCATCTGGGGAAGCTCCTTTGGGTGGATGCTTCTGCCCCAGACTCAGAACTGTATCATACTCATGGGGCATGCCCTCAACCTTACCGTGTGCTCTGGGAGGAACCATAGCTAAACTGAATGGAGGAAATAGGCAAATGCTCCCCATGACCATCTTTGGCCAGTTTGCTGTTAGGCCAACTTGTTTAAGGGTCACACTCCCCTTCTGGTAACCTGAGAATCTGAATCTCTCTGGTCTTCTTGAGATCCATGGTCTATTGGGTTCTGCCCATTGGCCCCCTGCCCACACCTTATGCCTCACTGTTCCAGCTCTTGAGAGGAACAGTATGGTTCTCTCTTCTGTGCAGGTAGATTGAAGTGCAGTTGGGGATTCTGACTGATACCCTGATGCAGGCTGTCTCACAGAACACTAACCCAGAACAAGGTGGGCATGGAGAAAAGGGAGTTCTGGAGCATAGGAGAACAGGATCTGCTTCCTGGTTGGCCCATGGTTTAATGCATCTGCACAGGGCTTGGAGGCTTTAGACAGGCAGGAGTCAGAGACCACACCTTGGGGTGAGCAGAGCTCTTACTTTCACCAAGCCCAGGGCTGTCCCTTGAAGGTGAATGGGTCCCTTGATGGGCCCCTACCTAGGTGGGCTCCAGCCTGGCCTGAAGAAGGGCATCTGAGATGCTTGCCCAGAGCAGAGCCTGGGAGAAAAGTCCTGTTGACATCCGCAGCAGGCGGCAGACAAAGGGGCCCTGTGTGAGCTCAGTGTGGGAACGCTAGGCCGCACCACAGGGACTGTGAGAGCTGGAAGGCTCAGCTAGTTCTTACAGAATAGCATGGCTGGTGTGGCAGTCCTATGGTGGTAAAAGCTTATCCCGAGGACATTTTGCCCTGTGTCAGGCTCAAAGGACAGACAGATGCGCCTGGTGTGCCACCACCTGTGCTGCTGAGCCGGAGCCAGATGACAAGCTTCCTGAAGGACTTCTTAGGTGATGGTTACAGGACACCCTGCTGGCTTATGCTCCTTCACCACTATGGCTATGCTCTGACCCACATCCTTGCCTTCCTGTAGCTGTCTCAGATAAGGAGGGGCTTGGGGAAGGCTGTGGGGCATTTGGTTTCTAGTAAGCACCACCCAAGTGTTTGTTGGAGGACACTTCCAAAAGGTGGACATTTGTTCCATGCTAAGGAGGGAGGGGAGGGGCTCCCAGAGAGTCTCAGGGGACCTAGTATTAAGCTCCAGTGTTTGTGATGCTCGTTTGGGATCTAGAAGACCCCCTACTGTCTGTGATACTGGACTCTGACCTTTATTCCCTGCCGGATCCTAAGGATGCTGGTCCAGGAGCATCCGGACCACCATGTGCTCATTCCTAGAAGGAAGCAGTGGAAAGGGTATCCTTCTTCCTCCAGATGCCCAGCTCCCCATCTTGCTTACGTGGGTGCTTAGCAGCCAGCAGCCGTGAAAGCAATGCTGTGAAGGGTAGCATGCACAACATTCTGGAATCTCTGTTGGGGAAATCTGGGTGGGGTAGTCCAGGCAATCTGAGAGGCCATAGGAGGACAGCACAGACAGGGCAGCTGGCCAAAGCTGGGCCAGGCCTGCAGCCACCTTAAAGGCGCTGAGAAGGGGAGGGAGGCCAGTGGGCAGTGGGGGGCGGGGCCTCCAGCTAATTCATTAAAATGTGTTGGGGAGCGTGGGAAAGAGGAGAGTGTTTCTTCCCAGCAGCCCAGACACCTGGTAGAAGAGAGAGGATAGGAATCAAATAACAAACACTGAGCCCCAGCCAGCCGGCAGAGCAGAGGAAGGAGGCCGGCAGGAACTGCAGCAGACAATCACTGTGACCAGGCTCCTGCCCATGCCACTCAGCATGGCAAGCCAACACTGGATAGACACCATAGCTGCTCTGTTACCACTGTGACTGTACCCAGTCCTCGAGGCAACCTGTCTATGCAGCTGAGAAAGGCATATTGCAGCTAGTCTCTGTTTGGGGCTTGCTTCCAATGTCTGAGTCTGTGTGAGGCAAACAGCCTCAAACCCCTTGAAATGGCAAAGGTGGAAGTGTTTCGCCCTGAGTGAGCCCTGTACTGGGCATCAAGGAAGAGGCAAGGGCAAGGGAGGAAACACATGGGACAGTGGGCATGGCTGTCCCAAGGATGGGCCTAGGGGTAGGATTAAGGTGGATGGCGTGGTCAGGTCTTCTCCCATTTCACCTTTGGTCCTGTGGCTGCCTAAGATGCAGCTGTGCTGGGAAGCAATTAAATGCTCCTTGATTTGTCCTTGTAACCCAGGAGCAGGGAGGAGGAATGTGTTCAGGAACTCTTCCAGGAGAGGACACAGAGCTGGAGGTCTTACTTCTGGAGGAAGCTAGCACTCCACCCTGATCCCCCAACACTAGGATGTTCACTCAGCTCAGGCTCCAAGACTGCCCGGCAGGTTGGGTGGAAGGTCTGGATTAGAGGTGGCTAAGAGGCACCCTGGGAGTTGCGACAGTCTCTGCCCATCTCGCCTCACTTATGAAGTGTCAGCTAGGTTGCTGTAGGCAGAATGGGCTGAGATGGAGGTCCCAGGCACATCTAGACGAGTGGCATGTCACGGACTGTAGGGACGCCCCAGTCCCAGGTTCCAAGGGCAGTGGACAGACATGTTCCTAATACCACACACCTGGATCTGTAGGTATTCCCTGCACTAAGCAGAAATAACGCTCAGGACCTTGTTCCCTGAAGGCATCTGTTAGGTTTTTTTTTTTTTTCAGCCAAATCTGAGCTGGTTTCCGCTTGAGGCAGGAAGCAAAGGAAAGGGATGTGAGCAAGGGGTGGAGGTGGCACATTCCTGGGGAGTGAGCAAGGAGGAGGCAGGCTACTAGAACACCGAGGCAGGCTGGCTGAATGCAGGAGCCTGACCCTGGGTCTTCTCACCCCCCCTTTTCCTTTTGTTCCCATTGGCTTTTCTACCTCTGTGATCCCTGACATCAGCATTCTCAGATCATCTAGGGTAGCTAGCTTTGCTTATAGGGGCCTCAGCTTCCTCAGAAAGCAGAGGCAGCAGCATCTACTTTTGGGCAATTGTGAGTAGGGTGGGGGCCAGCAGATGGGTGAGAGCCCTGCTGCATTTGTAGGTAGCCTGGTGCTTCCAGCCTCCCAGTAGGAGGCTGCACTTCTCTCTCCCCAGAGAACCACCTTAGCCTGTCCTTAGGCCCTGATCCAGGGTGACGAGACCTTACAGGTCTTACCTGGATCCAGGGCCTAAGAATCCTGGCCATCTAGAAATCCATTTGTCTTTGGAGTCCCTAGCAGTGTGAAGGCATGTGGCATAGGCGTAGGGGGTAGATTAAGCAAATAGACAAGGCTACAGCCTGAATCACATAGGTCAAATTTTTTCAGGTTTATTGTTTGGCTGTTTCTGGCTGACTTGTCTTCAAAAAGGGCTCCTGGTTGTGTTGGGGGCTTGGCTTGGCCCACAGCAGCTGGAGGCCTCTCCAGGACCTCATGGAAGTGTGTGATGAGGAGGCACAGGTGGGAACTATTCCAGAAAATCTTGCCACATTGCTAAAACCAGTAGAAATGTTGCAGCTAAGGCTTCTTTAGCATGCCAGATAGGACCCCTTCCAGCTGCAGTGGTGTACCATTGGTCAGTGTAGCTGAAGTGTTGGCCTATATAGGTCCTTAGGCTTTGCCCAGTCTCAAGGGGGATCATAGGTACAGCACTGCCCCCCACTTGCTCCTCTGGGTCTAGGCACGAAGACAGTGCTTGATTTCTGAGCTGGCTCAAGGCATCCACTAGCTGTGCCCAAGGTCCTGTTTCTTCTAGCAGCTTCTGTGGAACTCATCTGGTTCTATCTGAGTCCTTGCTCCTGGTGGCTTCATTGCCTATTAAAAGATGATAGGAGGCTGGTGAGATGGCTCAGCAGTTAAGAGCACTGACTGCTCTTTTGGAGGTCATGGGTTCAAATCCCAGCAACCACATGGTGGTTCACAATCACCCAGAATGAGATCTGATGCCCTCTTATGGGGTGTCTGAAGATAGCCACAGTGTACTTATTATTATAAATAAATAAAAACCTTTGGGCCAGAGCGAGCGATCAGGGCCGGAGGGAGAGGGAGAAGGGAAGGGAGACAGAGAGAGAGAGAGAGAGAGAGAGAGAGAGAGAGAGAGATGATAGAGCCTGATGGAAGTGTTCTAAGGGGCACAGACTTATCTGTGCCCAGAAGGCCACTGTGAGCTGAATCTGTTATTTCAGTGCCTGGTTCACTGCCCTGCCCCCCACCTCCCAAATGGAGAGTCCAAAGAGCAGAGGCTGAGAAGCCTTGGTACTTCTGGGTTCCTCCCCAGGGAACTTAAACTTTGGGCCATTCTTAGGGCTCAAAGGTCCCTGGGAAACAAGTCCTGGGCATGAGATCTGCTGATTAGGGATCCAAGGGCCTGAGAACCAGTGGGTGGGGGTGGGGCAGACCTTTTGTAGTGATAAAGAGATAAGCCCACTGCCAAAGAGCCCATTTCGAAATCAGCCAGTACCAGGGTGGGGCCCCTGGGGCCTCAAAAATCGTTGGGGATGGGGATGGTTTTTGCTGGCCTCTGCGGGTCCTGTCCAGACTGTGAGCAGAGGGCAGAGGCCAGTGTCCAGCTGAGGGATTCCTGCAGGACTGAGAGCAACTGAAGAGAGTCTGGGTAGCAGACTGAGGGACAGCCTCTCCACTCCTGTGACCCCCTTAACTTGTTTGTAAAACATTTCTTCCCAGAAGGTCCCAGATTAACTACAGGCAGGACATGAATGGGTTCAGCGGCCCCCCACAAGGTGGAGGAGGCCTCTTCCTTGAAGTCTTAGGAGGCCATGACCTCTGTCTGGTTTACCTGCCCCATCCAGTCTGTAAGCACCACATTTACTCTGCAGGTCTCTGTGACATCAGCTAATCTGTGGACTTACCCTCTTGCAAGGAAATGCAGACAGAGGTCTCCAAGTGAGGCTACCTACTAAGCTGCAACTTGTGAAGACCTCAGCTGTTGGACACCAAGAAGAGAAAGTTTTACTCTGCTTACTCCCAGGTGACTTATGGAGAACTGAGAGCTAAAGGAGACAGACTGAAGTGTCTGTGTACCTGCCCACTGCAATGAGAGACAGGCTCTATGTCCTGCACTTAAAGCGAGTGACTGGCCCCTGTCACTGTGCCAGGCAGGTGTAGTGTGCAAAGCATCCAGCAGTCTGCAGACCCACAGAAATCGAGGGGATGCTTGACTTGACCCCCAAAGGGGTTCTGAGTGTTCCAGCAACATAGTCTAGAGTCAACTACATGAGGACCAGGTCACTGGGCCTCCACCCTTACCATCTTTCTACATGCCACTACCCAGAAAGTTCAGGGTTAGAGGAAGCCCTAGGTACCTCTCCAGCCACCTTTGAGATCCACCTCTGAAGGACCACCAGCCTTCTCATAAGCTTCAGGGATGCCCTTCCCTGTTCTGCTCCAGTCTTCTGCCCACCCCTGAGCTGTATCAGTCGCCCCATCAACTCTCTGGAGATCTTAAGGTATTGGTCACTGTTACAGGCCTGGGCAGTTTAAAGGGTGTCAGAGTCATGCTTAGGACTTCCTTGCTATACCCCAACTAGAAACGCACGTAGTTGTGAGTTTCCTCACCCATAAGCATGTGAAGGGTGGTGTATAAGGTAAGGGTTTCAGCTCACTGCCCTATTCCCCATGCAGTCGGCCCTGGAGACCAGGAAGCTGGGACACTTAGCACTCCTCTGTGGTTAAGTCCACCATCCCTTCTGTTTCTGTGGGTTGATTTACACACAGGCCTGTCACCATTTAAGTTTAGGGCACAGGGCCTGTCTCCAGTCTATGTACTACTATCTGGTCCTCAGAAGCCCTTTACGTTTGGTCTCCCAAGGCCTTGGCAACTACCTAACTCACTTCCAGACCCAGAACCTTTAGGGAAGAGCCAGGCCCGCACCATCCTGGATAGCCAGGCTCATGTGTGAGAGGAAGGGTCATTGTGACCAGTGGCCAGTAGGTTTCCCTGGATCCTCTGATCGCTGTCTACATTTTATAACATCTGGAATAGCTGCTAAAGCCACAGGGGTTTGCTGTGGCCCTGAAGTCCATGGTGGGTCAGGAATGAACCCCATTTTGGATCTTTTTGGGGATATTGGATATACAGCGGTCATCTAGGGCATCTAACTAGGACTGAGGAAGGCCTGTTTGGACTTCCTTGCTATACCCCAACTCCAAACCTGTTAACTTGTGCCTATTAACCTATTATCATTGACAAGGGCAAAGAAGGTCAGACTTAATCCCAGATGCCCCTGCTCATGACCTCCAACTGGTTGCTACCTACATAGATAAATGAGTTTGAGTTTCAGGATAAGCTGGAGAGGAAGCCCTGGGCAGGCATGTATGTGTCTATAGGAATATGTACTTCTGGGTGTCAGAGCAACTGAAAGGAGGTAGGGTCCCTGAGTCACAAAGGAGGGCTACAGGGAGGTAACTAGCAACTTGCTCTCTAATGATCGTGCTGTGCCCCCGCCCCTCTTGGGGGCTTTGGGTGAGCCAGGCAGGTGTCCTGGAAGAACACATTTGGAGCCTCAGGGTGTGCCATGCTGGGCGGCACCTGCCCCACCCACACCTCCTTTTCCCACGGGCCTTTCGACACCACAAGGTTGCATTACCTGTGGCTTAGCCACCACTTCAGCTCTGCAGCCCCCGCTGGCCAGGGGCCTGGGCTGGGGCTGGTGGGGAGCTAAGACCTGCCCTGCCTTTGCTCTAGCTCCCATCTTTCCCACCACGAAGCCCCTTGCTCATGAGGGCACCCCCTTTGTCCCCATCATTTCACCCAGCCTGGTCTCTGGCTACAGCTCCGAGTGTAGGGACTTCCTTGCGGCAGGTATGCAAGTAGAGAGCCATGCATTTGCCTGAAGCCACTGCCTAGGCTGGTTGGAGAAGGCTGGAAGATTGGTGGGCACTTGAGTCTCTACCAAGTGCCCAAGGCTACTGCCACAGAGGTTCCCCTTCTGCTTTATAATGTCCTTCTGTAGGTGGGGCAACAGTATATAGTTCAGTAGAGTTAAAGGCTGCATGTCCTCTGTGTTTCCAGCCCTCCTAGGATCTAGCCTGGTGTGCAGTCTGGGTGCGGCAACTGGCTCATGCTGAGTCACCACCATGCAAACGCCTGGTGCTGTCCACAAGGACCTGGCCCCACCTTCGGGAACCATGAGTGCTGGTTTTCCCACGGCCCGTTGCCCGCTCTTGGGCCTTGCTGTCACCCTTGTGGGGCCCAGGGAGCCCTGCCCCCGCCAGGTCTGGAAAAGCCAGTTCTGCACTGTTCACAGCACCCGCCCTCCACCCTCAGGCTTGCAGCCCATAAGAGGACCAGCCACCAGGGCCATCATGGCCAAGTACACACTAGGCCATTAAGATAGTGACTATTCCTGAAGAATTTTGCCTAATGCCCAGTGTTCCTGACCTGGGGGCCCGACAGCCTACTTTTTGCAGAGGAGGCTTGTACCAGCTGACTCTCTCAAACTGTCCAAGGCCCCACACCAGGATGGTTATATTGCCTCTGCACTAGTGTGAAGCCAGGAGCCTCAACTTCGGGATGTCACTGGATCCTGCGGGGGTGGGGGTGGGGGTGTTCAGGCTGAGCAAAGACCTGAACCTAGATCAGCACAGCTGTGTTCATGCCTAGTAGGCCAGCCTGACAGGTAGGGAAGAACACCTAGAGGGTGTGGGAGGGCCTAGGTAAGTGGGGGCAGGAGAAGTTGGGAAGACTCCAGCTGCTTGGTTCCAGGGGTCCCCGTGTGCCTGATTCTCTTGGCAGCTGTGAGGTACCAATAGTGCTCTGACTCAGGGAACTTCTGCCTGTGAGTGTTGCTGGTAAGCCCTGAGCCCCATGGGAAAGCTGCCTTATTGGCTGGCCCCCAGCTGGGTACTGGTGGGCTTATGGAGCCACAGCCAGATGTTAATGACTTTGCTCTTTGCACACCTGGGCAAGAATGAGGGAAAGAGTTCATTCAAGTGTGTCCCAAGATGGCAATCCTGGGAGGTGGACACTGGTCCTTCAAGCAGTCACAACTTCTCCTCTGGCCTACAGAGTATGCAAAGAGAAGCCATCACACACAGGCCTACCCTGTAGCTCCCTCTGGGGCACCATCTGCCTGCTCCTCCAACTGAAGCAGAGATTTGTTGGGTGAGGATCTGTTTCCAGAGTGCTAGGGTCGTCGTGAGTGGGCCTACTGTTAGCTGATGTCATAAGGGGTGACGTCATAAGGGGTGATCATGGCTGAAAGGTCCAGAACTGATCAGCTGTCATGGTCACAACAGCTGTCCTGTACTGCCCCACGAGCATGTATGTGACCACTTGTCCTTATGCCTACTTGCTATATGGGCCACAAGCAAGGACTGTGTGCCTACAGGTATGCTTGCCCTGTGTCCCCTAAAAGTGGACAGATGGCACACAGATATGGCAAGCATAGGGAGCAAACTCAGGAAAAGGCCCTAAGCCAGGGCAATGGGTACAGGAGCAGAGCTGGAAAGGCAGCTTTAACTGGCTCTGCCCTTTCCCCCAGAGCCCACTGGGCCTCCCCTAGGCCAAAGGCAACAGAATGCAAACCTGAAGAGGCCATTAGCCTCTCAAATGCCCTCCAGCCCCAGGCATTCCTGAGGTCCTATGCCTATCAAGTGGGGGACTGAGGAAAGAGTGGGACATGAGCCCTGGTCCTTCAGGACCTGGATCCTGTAGGAGCAATGTGCCCTAAGGTACAGGGCAGCAAGTGGTGACCTGTTAGGTGGGGAGCCTTTGCTAATGGGAACTGATCCAGGCATCTGTGGGGGTAGGCAGAGGTGACCGGAGCTTGCCTCCCACAGGCAGGCCGCCCCGGGGATTCCCACAGCTTGCTCTCCCTGCCCAGCAGGTACCTGGCACAGCTATGAGGTCCATGTCCCACCTCCCAGCTGGGGACAAGATGGGTGACCTGATAGCCTGTAAAGGGTTTCTCCCCAAGTCTAGGGGATAGGGTGAGGGACCCAGAAATCAGGGGAACTTCTTAGGGTCCCCTGCTCTGAACAAAGGGATAGGTGCATACCAACTTGGTCAGACCTGATATCAGTGCTTCCTCTGCTACCTGGTGAGTTTTTTGGGGCTCTGATCAAGGCCTGTCTTCTCCTGTGCCCTACCTCCAGCTGGACCTAGGCCTCACAAAGGGGCTAGGAGATGTCCATCTGAGGGACACCCTGACCTGGGCATTCCCACTATCCCCACTCCACCAGCAGGTCCAGACAGCTTTGGCCCAGAATCTCTCTCACTTCTAATCCCTATCCAGGAGATGCTTGGAACTTGGATACTGAGCACGCACTCCAGACAGGCCATTTCTGTCCATTTCCCACAATCTGGGAAAAGCAAAACATAAAGGAATGGAGAGGAAGTGAACACATCACACCCCACTGTCTGGCAGGAAGTCAATAGCAGATGCAATACCTGGACACACCCACTCTGGCAAGGGATACAGCTTCTGGGCAAGGGGCATCTTCCAAGTCCCACAGATTTTGATTGTTGCCTTATTTGCCCCTCTGACATGTTCTTAGGGACTTTCTGGACAAATGGCCTGACACCTTGCTAGACAGGGCGGGACAGAGCCCAGGAAAAAGCAGTGAGGTGCTAGCCTGCCATGGTCTGGGTCTGGTTCACACCTCTCTTTCCCAGAATATCCTGGGAACATTTTTGGGCCCAGAGCTGACTCAGGGCCCTAATGTGATCTGAATGTCACCTGCTCATATTCTCTCAAGGGAAATAAATTGATTGCTGATCCACATTTGACAAACACACTTGGGAGCTTAACAACATGACTGATTTTCTGCTGGCATCAGGCTGAGGACAGGCAGAAGGGTCTGGGTCTCAGGACCCTGGGGATATGGAGAGGTCTGCTTATTTGTGTGAAAAATTTGTTTAAAGTCCAGTCATAATACCATACTGTTCTTATGTGGTAAGCTATGCCCTCTACTGGGGGGCTCACACTCCTAGGTCATGAGTGTGTTTGGAGCCAGTGAAGATGGCAGCCCTTGGTAAGGGCTTTGCCCTCTGGCCCCTGCCCCGCCCCCTGGCTAAGGAAGGGCAGTTCCCACGGGTCTGACCCCTCCCCCACCTTCCCACTGCCCTGTCCTTTTGTGCAACTGGGACAATGTCTCCACAGACAAGTGGGGGATGGGCCGTGGGGATGTGCCTGGGACTGTCTTCCTGGTGAGGGTCCCCTCAGGGGTCACAGACAGCTGGGCTCAGCTGATACTTTGGTGCTCAGACTGTAGGACTGTAGGGCTGTCAGAAGGGAATACGGGGTGTGTTTCCCAGGAAGGCAGCGTGAATGGGGTGAAGGTGAAGGTGCTTCAGAATCTCAAAAGAATCAGTGACCCTGGGTCACTTTTCCCTTTCTCTTAATGCTGAGATGGAAACTGGGGTCTCAAGCATGTGGTAGGGCAAGCACTTGACTGCCGAACAACACACTCAGCTTGAATGTCTGCATGGGAGTGCATGTCAGGGTTACATATGGAAGTCCATGTGACTGCAGATGTCCACTGCGCCACATCCTACACTAGGGGAGGCCAGTATCAGTCTGACCTCCTCTTTTTTTTGTTTGTTTGTTTTTCGAGACAGGGTTTCTCTGTGTAGCCCTGGCTGTCCTGGAACTCACTTGGTAGACCAGGCTGGCCTCAAACTCAGAAATCCGCCTGCCTCTGCCTCCCAAGTGCTGGCATTAAAGGCGCTGACCTCCTCTCTTGACCCTACACCTGCCTACAGAATTAAAGTTGATTCCCAGCAGGGGGCTCACTAGGCCCGGTCCTGCTTACCTCCCTGGAAAGCCATGGCCTGGTGCTGGGACCTTTTCCTCAGTCTTCTCTGGGTTCATAGGCCTAAGCCTTGAGCCAGGGTCTTACAAGTTGTGCCATTTGACTGGCAGGTTCAAAAGCTGGTGGCCTGCCTTATCTGTTCATCAGCGTGTGAACCTAAGGTTCAGTACATTTCATGGGCGCTTCTGTCCCTCTGAGGATCAAATTGTAAGGTGGCTAGGTAAGATCCACTGTTTGGACAATGGGCCATAGCCCACAGGTTCTCAGCTCCCTTCAAGAGCAAAACACTGTCCCTCATATATGAATCCCAGTAAAGTGTGAACTACCTTAAAGAAAAAAAAAAAAAAACCAGGGTCTTAGGTAGCCCTGGTTGCGCATGCGCTTTAGTTGAGGATGCCCTTGAACGTTTGATCCTCCTGTGCAGACTACAGAGATGGACTTTATGCAGTGCTTGGGGGTGGGCACGGGTAGGGGTGAGGATTGTATTGAGGCTGGGCTTTCTGCAGTTTAGAAAAGCACTCCACCAACTAAGCTACATCTCCAGTCCTGGGGGAAACGCTGTTTTCAGGAATTCTTTAAAGAAATCTGCATTTGCTAAAACTAGCCAGGCTTCAGGAGCCCCAATCCCAGTCAGTGGTCAGCTCAGGCGCAAGATAGTGAGTGTAGGTGGAGACTGGGGCCTCTGAGGACTGCGGCTCTGCTGCCCCGGGCCACTCTTGTCAGAGAAATAAAACAGGGTCTGGGCCACACAGGACGCCTCCTCCCAGGCCTGGCAGGGGCTCCCCCTCTCCACGCAGCTCACAAACGAAATACCCACCCCCACTTCTTGAGGCCCCGCCCCAGTCCCTGGAGCGCCATTCTCTCTGGGCTCTGGCCCCCCGCAGGTCCTCCTTCTCTTCCTTCTCCCAAGATTCTAGGGTGCCCTTTCCGCTGGCGCTGGAGGCTGCTTTCCCCAAGCCACAGGGTGCCCTTCTGCCCACAGGTCCCGACTCACTTCTCCCCGGTGTTCCCGGGCGCCACCCTCGCCCCCCACCCCCTAGTCCTTGCACGGAGCAGGAGGTTCCCAGACGGGGGATGGGCAGCGGCCGTGAGAACGCGCCGGACCGGCAGGCGTGGGAAAGCGGGAGGAGGGGCGCAGGGCGGGCGGGGCGCGCCTGGGAACGGCCCCCGCCCCCGTCACTGCCTTTGAAAGGGCCACTCAGGGCGCCGGCGGGGATTCAAAAGCAAACGGCCGCCACTGCCTTCCCGCCCCAGTCGCAGGGGTACGTGTTGCAGGCTGCCCTGCCTTCCACGGGTTGGGCACTGCCCACTATAGGTCAGGGGGTGGCCCCCCACCAGGGCCACCACCCGCAGCAGGTGGTAGATCCCAAACAATTCTTTGCCAGGCAGTTATCCGGGCAGAGTTCTCAGGACTTTAAGTAGGGGACTAGAGAGAGACCCACCCACCCAGTAAAAATGGGTAAGGATTGTGAGGGGCCGGTGGCATCAAACTATCAGAAGCACACTGATTCATAGGGACTCGACCGAAGGCAACCACTTGAACCAGAGCTGAGCAGGTGTGAGACCTAGTGTAGAGATGGCCACGTGGTGGACACGTGACCAACAGGGGCCTCTCCTTTGCCTTGTTACAAATCCATATCCTGGGGTCCTAGAGAAGCTCTTCTGCTCTCCTTAAAGGGGCCATGGACATTTCCTGGACAAGTCTGGCTTGGGAGGGTTGGAGAGCCCCCAGATGTACCTGACAGTGGGCTATGACTTTTCTGGGTTGATCCGGGGCCCTGTGCAGGTAGAAGAGGACTGACTGCGTGTCTGTCTGCTTCAGCTGTCCATCCAGGTGTTTCTGGCGGTAAGGATGTGCCCCAGAGGCACAGTAACAAGGCACAGCAGACCTGGCCTTGTTACCCTCAGCACTCTTCTAGGCCCATTTCTGAACTGCCTGTGGCCTTTTTTCCTATTCCTACCAACCTCACTTTTTTCTTTGCAGCCTCAAGGGATTACCCTTGGTCTCTAAGACCCTTCTTCCTTCCTCATAGCACCAGTGAAAGAGGCCTCATGGTCTGGAGACTGGGCTCAGCCACCCAATGAGGACAATAGCCTTATGTGTTGGACAAGCTCTCTTGCCTTCTGGGATCTCAGCAGTTTGGCCACACTGGGGATGAGGGAAACACTGTGCTCATCCCTTGGGAAGGGCAGATCTTCCTGGCCAAGGGCTCTGAGAAGCCCCAGGCTCCCTTTCTTCCTCAATGTCTAGAGCCCAGCGGGAGTGGGGACTTAGAAGCTGGCTTTTCACATGTCTAGCCAGTGAGTGTTATTTTGGGCACTGATATGGTCTTCTGCTTGCTGCCCACCCCCTTTTTCATTTTTGTTTTAAGTTTTATGTGTATAGATGTTTTGCCTGCATGTATATCTGTGTATCACATGTGCCTGGTGCCCACAGAGACCAGAGGATGGTACTACGTTCCTTGGAATTGGAGTTACAGATGGTTTTGAGTCACCATAAGGATGCTAGGTACTGAACCTGGGTCCTCTGGAAGAGCAGCCAGTACTCTCAACCCCTGAGCTGTATCTCCTACACTGCCCACTGAATCTTCTTGTTGCTGTCTTGAGACAGGGTCTCTCTTTGTAGTCTTGGCTGTCCTGGATCTCAATCAGGTTAGCTTTGAACTCACTGAGATTTGCCTGTAGAGGAGGCTTCTAGGTAGCTTTGCTGAGAAGAGAGTAGTCTCTAGGGATTGCTCATGACATTGTAGGGGCAGGACTAAGATTCAGGGAGGCCTGCCCCGTGTTGTGAAGGCTGAGGTTTTGGGGTGGCAATGGGACACAGGAACAATTTCTCCAGTTAAAGGGAGAGGAAAAGCTGCCACATGGACCCAACAGTGCCAAGAGTCTTCCTAAAGTGGCTGCTCTAGGCCACCAGAAGCCAGGTCTTTCCACAGCAGAGCTCAGGCTCAGTTTCCTGGGGGCTACCTGGTAAGAACTTAGGTTGGTCTCTAAGATCCAGGGCTTTAAAAAGTGCTGAAGCCACTGCTCCATCTGCACTCTGAGCCTGGGGGAGATCAGGTCCTAACTCTCCTGAAGCGCTATGTCTTACACTCTCTAGGACCCTGCACTGGTGGGGCCTTAGCCTCCTCTGAGGCTGTTCCTTGCCCTGTAGACACCTCAGGGAACGATTTGGATTAGGTTTCTCCTGCACGCCGGTTAGTGAGACTCCTAACTTGACTCTGCTTCTTGTGTATTCCTGAGTCTTCTGTCAGGATAGGTGCTGACAAGAGGGACCTTAGGTCCTCTACAGGGTAGCAGTTAGAGCTGGCAAGAGTCTGTGCCTACGTGTAGAGGCTGGGGCAGGGAACATATTCTCCCTGGCGTCTTCCATTGAGAACCTCCTCTTGTTCAAAGTGCCTGGTTGGATTCTTAAAGCCTATTCTACCAAATGTGGCTCCTTTCAGCGGTGAGGATAGCCCTCTGCCGGCTCTGCCTGAAACTCCCTGAGGTGGTGTGGTCACTGGCCTCTCGGGACACACATTTTGAAGGCTTGACGTCACTCTTTCAAAACACACCCTCACAGGGCCACAGTCCATTCCCTAATCATGGGTCAGGGGACCAAAGGGACAGTAAAAATAGATATTACGCCCAGCCATTTCAGCGCTTCATGTTTAGCTTTTTCTTTCTTTCTTTTTTTTTAAACTAAAATTTCTTTGATAAAGTATTTTCTCATGGTGGACAGTACTGGGAATGTGACAGACATCGCTAATGGACAGACAGACATCGCTAATGGACAGTTTCAGCCTCTACCCCTGCAGCCACTCAGAGTCCAGCTTCCAAGGCTGTGACTTCCCCAGGAGACTCTCTCTCATGCCCCAGCTCCCTGTGGCTCCAGGTGGGCAGTCCTCATTTTGTGGTTAGGTCTTTTCTTTTTTTCTTTTTTTTTTTTCTGAGACAGGGTTTCTCTGGCTGTCCTGGAACTCACTCTGTAGACCAGGCTAGCCTCGAACTCAGAAATCTGCCTGCCTCTGCCTCCCAAGTGCTGGAATTAAAGGTGTGCCACCACCGCCCCGGCCAGTTAGGTCTTTTCTAACCCGACTCTCACAGACACTTCTAGGGATAGCAGTGTGGTAACACACCCCCGTTCTACAGTAAGTCACTGTCCAGCTCCTCCTTGAACCTCCTGCACCAGCCAGAGCTTTGCTTTGGGAGTATTGCCTGTCAGAAGAGGCTTTCCCCCTTCGAGAATAGCATCAAAATAGCTGAAGGAAGAAAAAGAGAAGATTCTGTTGGTGGAAGCTCTCCAGGGAGGTGGTCAACCCTCACCAATCCAAGGACTGAGTCAGGGTCTTGTGGATAGGTTTAAGATGGAAGACTCATACTCCCAGATGCCAGGCTGGGGGTTCTGGGGATCTGCTTAGGCAGACTTGTGTGTACTGTTCTCCATGGCTGAAGCCTTGAGTGTGTGTGTGTGTTTGGGGGCGGAGGGAGGGTCAGTCACAGCAGGCATCTACAGCCATTTTGAAGACAACCCCTGCACAAAGTCTCTTTTGCTTCACCTTGAGACGCTTTCTCAGGCTCTTCACTGGCCTTAAGGGCAGCCTTCCTTGGCCACTGGGGCAGGATATTAGGGTAGCTGGTACACATGTTTAAGTATGTAATGTCCATGGGATTTCAAGCTGCCTGTTGCTGTCAAGCTCCCAGGCCCGCTGGGAGTGCTGCCACTGAAGGGTTCCTGAGAAGAGCAGTGAGGATGTGGCCGAGGTCTGTGCAGAGCTGGGAAGAATGCCCCGGTACATACACTCAGACCCAGCCTTGTGGCCTAGAGCCCTGATCCTCCAAGCCCTGAGAGTCTCTTGGGATTCTAGACCCAGAAGTTGGCTTGCATACAGGCCTCTGGACTGTAGCCTGAACATCAGAGCCATCAACAGAAGATGCACTTATGCTAAGCAAGGTCTGCTTGCCCTCTCTGCTCAGCATCTTCATTGTTGCGTCCCAATGACTTTGATCCTACTCACTGGACTCCTACCATTTCCTGTGAGTCCCTGTGAACACCAATGAATGCTTTCAAAGGCTGTTTCTTCCACTAACAAGGGTCCTGATCTCAGTCAGTTGAGTCTGGTGTGTTCCTCTTCTAATGTGGCTTTGTGGTGGGCTCCACTCACTGACCAGGGCAGCAGCATGAGCTCCTGTGGGGTGCCCAAGGCTGGGTGTGACATCAGGGATGGGGCTTAAGAGAGCTGCAGCTGGGCAGTTGGACAAGGACGGAAGCAGCTTATGAGCCTGTTCTCCATGCTCTGCCTCACTTGCAAGAATGGTCCCTCCAAGACAGTCCCCCAAGAGTCCCTCACAGTGTTCATGTCTGCAGCATCTGTGACCAAAGCCCTCATGCTGTTCTCTGCCTTGCCTAGTCTCTGTCTAGGCAGATAGCCAGCTGCTGCCCCTTTGGCCTGGGTGTTTGCTGGTCCCTGATCTGGTTGCAACATTGCCCCCAAGTTACCTCTCAGAACCTGTCCTTAGGTTTACATTTATCTTTCTGCTTAGCCAGGCTGTGGGCTTGTTCTGTGTCTCTACACACTGTTCATGCATAAGTGCTGAGGGACGTCTTCAAGTCTGAAGATCTCTGGGCAGATCCAGACAGCAGGCTGTTGCTTGCACGCGGCTCTGGATAGAGTAGGGGTTTCCTCCCAGCTACCCAACTTCCTGTTTTCTCAAGAAAAAGCAGCAGCCCAGGTTCTGAAAAGCTCATTAAAATGCCTCCCCAGGCGTCCCGGACATCCTGGGGTCTTTAAAACACTTGCCGGGCAGAGCTCAGACAAAGAGAGGCAGCGGACAGACGTGGTTCCTGTCGCCCCTGGAGCTCAATGCTGAAGGAAAAGGTTGGGAACACACTTCCTCACTGCACTAAAGTGCTATGGAGGAAGCCACTGTCCCTATGGGGCAGTGAAGCTATCAGGTCAGTTTGCACCCCAACTCTTAGAGGCAGGGGCTCCGCTCCGGGAGCTTGAAGAGTGCTTCTGTCCTGGATACTTTCAGCACCATAGGAAGAGTCTGCCAAGTCCAGAAACACAAACCAAGCTCCAGGAGGAGAGGAACTGGTCCTGGCTGGTCCCTCCCCAGCCAGGTGAGCTAGTCTGCTGAAGTCTGGGAAAGTGGGGCTGAGCTCTGCCCAGCCAGGGAGGTGGGTACAGAACCTGGTAATGGCTACCTGAAGGGCTATTACTACTCAGACTACTGCTCCCATAGAAGGCTTCCAAGCCCAGAGTTCAAAACAAATACCATTGCTTGGGGGAGCTTCCTTACTGCTCTCTAGGGAGTATTCCCATGCAAGAAGCTAATTCCAGACCAGCAGAATCAGGCCCCTTACACCTGGGAGCCAGAAGAGCCTCCCCATCTTCCCTCCTTCACAGGTGGGACACGCACTCCACTATACATATTCAATAGTTGTGTGTCCTGGAGGTCCTCCAGGTCCTGTGAACCTGGAGACTTTGACTCCAAGAGCCACATTCTCTTGGTTCATCCCAGAGGCCCCTCAAGGGCCAGAGTAAATTCCCCAAACCAGTGGCCACGGGGCCCACTACTTTGGTCATGCTGGCCTACCTGGACTTCTGTAAAAAACCTGACCCAGGCTGTAGTGACTTCCCTGACATGCTACCTGTGTGCAGGTGCCTAGACAGCGATGGAGGATGATTTGTGACCACTGCTCCCATGGACAGAAACTCAGAGCATACATGCCCACCACCATCCAGGAACACATTGGTTCTTGCCAACCTGCCAGGGTGCTTCCCACCTGGGGGGATGGGCATTCAGGACCCACCTGGCAGCAGCTGAAGATACCTGCATGAATGACTCGTTCTCTGAAGTGCCTGAGCATGCCTTTGGCTTGCTGTTGGGCCTTGAGGGTACTGTTTACAGAGAGGCAGCGACCAGCCCCAACTTGGGCACAGAGCTGCAGATACATGACCAGGGAGTGCTGGAGTGCACATATTCCAGAATCTTTCCTGGCTTCTTCTGGGTCTACCAGGGAAGGGCAAGCCCTCTCTCACACCAACCTCACATGAAGAGTGCCTAAGGGAACTGTGGGACTGAGGTCCCCTGGTAAATAGATGGGGCTTAGACAGGAACAGGTCCCAACTCTGTCCTTGTGGTATGGCATCCGTGAGGCCAGGATGATCCTTCTGATACCAGCAGGTAAGGCTGCCCCACTGCCTCTCACACACTCAGGGTTGTCTCCTTTGTCAATTGATATCAACCTTTGTTCCCACCAGCTCCGACTCCTGAGGCCTGCAGCCTACCTTGTTTTACAGATATACTTATAGAACAATGCAAATATTGTATTTAGTTACAAATAAAATTAAACTTTAAAAGCAATTCCCAAAGACCTGAAGAAAATGACCAGAGAATGGAAAAAGGTATTCTGAGAGGCCGGAAACAATAAAATTACCACTAAGGCAAAAAGCAACAGATGAAAAGATTTTAAATGCCACATGGGTGAGATGGCTCAATGGGTACAGACATCTGCTCTACAATCATGGCTCATTGAATTTGATCCCTGAAACCCAGGTACAAGGAGAAAACCAACACCACAAAGTTGTCCTGTTACTTTCCACCGTGGCACAGGCGTCCACATACATACATCACACATGTGTTAATGATAAAATGACACCCACAGAGCTGAAGAGATGGCTCAGTGGTTAAGTACTTGAAAGGACCTGAGTTTGAATCTCTAGCACTCATGTCACGCTAGGCTGTGCTTCCCAGAATTCCTGTTGCTAGATGATCAGTAGAGGCAGAATTCCAGCTAGCTCAACTTCCCTGATGAACTCCTTGTAAGAGTCCCTGTCTCAGGGTGGAAGGTGAGGATCAACACTCAAGGTTATTATTCTCTGACCTTCATATGTGCTACTGTGGCACAGTGTACCCCCTCCTTCCAACACACACACACACACACGCACACGCACACGCACACGCACACGCACACTACCTACAAATAACAGTGTTGGTGATAGTGTTGATCCTGCCATGCTGAAACTTTCTAAATAATTATTTGTGTGTGTGTGTGTGCACGTGTGACACACACACACACACACACAGAGAAAGAGACAGACAGACAGAGGAACAGAGGAACAGAGAGACAGAGAGTGCACATACAAGCACACATGCCACAGAACTAGTGTGGAGGTCAGAGGGCAACTTCTGGCACTTTGTGCTCTTCTTTGTGGGTGCTGAGGGGCAAGCTTGCTGGGCTTGCCTGTGAGCATCCTTCACCCACTGTGTCACCTTGCTTGATCCTATTTTTTCCCCCAGTATTAAGGATTTAAATTCATTTATTTTATGTCTATAGATGCTTTGCCTGTGTGTGTGTGTGTCTAGGTACTACATTCATGCCAGATGCAGGCGTCAGGTGCTCTGAAACTGCAGTTACAGATGGTTGTGAGTTGCCATGTGGATGCTGAGAATCAACCCAGTTCCTCTGCCAGAATAGCCAGTGCTCTTAGCGCTTCCACTGTTCTCTAGCCTTGACGATGGCTGATTTTGCTGATGGTAGGGGCACTGGGGCTTGGAGCTAAGAGGAAGAGAGTATATGAATTAAATTAAGGATGTTACAAAAGAGTCCAAATCTGAATAGAAAATTTGAATTGATGTACACTATTTTTATTTATTTAGGTAATTTTGGTCTTCTGAGATAGGATCTCACCATGTAGCTCTAACTGGTCTGGAACTCACTATGTGAATCAGGCTGGCCTTGAATTCAGAGAGATCCACTTGACTTTCTTTCTGGGGTGCTGTGACTAAAGTATTGTACCACCATACAGACTATTTTAAAATTTGGAGACAGGTACCATGTAGCCCAGGCTGGCCCTACTTTGAATTTCTTACCTCCTGTCTTTGTCTTTCCAGTTCTGGTGAGTACCACCAAGTTTGGGTTATGTGGTTCTGGGGATCAAACACAGGGGGTTTCATTCTATGCTAGGCAGAGGGCTCTACCACACTGGGCTATTTCTCCAGCCCTAGACTTCATTTTAAACAAAGATGTCTCTCACCACTCTGCCTACCGCTTAGGCCTGGAAACAAGACAAACTCCTGGGGCTGTAAGCCTCTCTGCCTGCCAGCTCTCAAGTGTCTATAGTGAGGAGAGGAGTCAGAACTTTGGGAAGGAATGGCTGCTTCCAGCTCTTGGAGTCAAAATGGAAAAAATGAATGAGACAGAACATTTTTCTGTACAAAGAAACAAGGAAGTTATCAAAAATAGAAAATTCTCTGTAAGAGGCATGTAGAAGCCAGAAGAGAGACAACAGGGACAAAGTGGTGGATAGCATGTACATTGGTGAGGGGGCAGACACAGGATGTCTGTGTGCAGAAGGGTTCTTTATAAGTCTTCAGTGATCTTTAGTGAATATGAAACCAACTCACTTCTGTGAAAATTATAAAGTCCTTAGAAGGAAACAGGGAAACTTCATGGCCCATTACCTGACAGCACATTCATAGCTCGGACACCAAGGAAAGACAACAGAGTGACATACAAACCACATTTCATCAAAATCAAAAGTTCTTACACATCAAAAGCCACTTTCCAGAGAAGGAAGAGAGGGCTGGAGACATGGCCCAGCACACAGAGGGATGGATTAGACCCTCAATGCTGTGGCTGTCCCACCTCTGTAATCCTAGCACTGAGAGGTAGAAACAGGAAGGGCCAAACCTCAAGGTCATTCTCGGTTACATAGCAAGGTCAAGGCAAGATCAGTTATATGTGGGACTTTGTCTCACCTCAGCCTCCTCCCAGACACAGGAACACACACACACACACACACACACACACACACACTTGTGTGCACACGCACATACACTCACACATGTATACACACATAAACAGACAAACACACGCACTGCTGAAAACATTTGCAGATTGAACATCTGATCCAGCAGTAACATCCAGAATATAAAAGGAACTTCAATAATTCAACAATGAAAGAAGAAACTGCCCAATTTAAAAAGGACAAAGGGTCTTAGAGGATATTTGCCTAAGGAAGACATACAAATGGCCACATACATAAAAATACACTTAACATCAATCATGTGGTGGCCCACACCTGTATTGCCAGCTTTGGGAAGCTTAGGCAGGAGGATTGATGTGAGTTGGAGACCAGTCTGGGCTACAAAATAAACAGACAAGTGTTTAAGAACCAGAGAACAGGCGATGGGGTCACTGGACGAAGTGTGATCATTCTTCAAGAAGGTAAACACAGAACTGTGGAACCTAGCTATTAAAGGTTCCCAGTGTGTGCCCCAGGGAATCAAAAGCAACCATGTGTACAACTGGTATTCACAGCAGTAGTACCCACAGCAGCCATAAGAGGGAGTCAACACAGGAAACACAAAAAATGGCCTAAATATGCCATGGAGTATTACTCGGTCTTAAAAAGGAAGGAGATCCTGTCACGTGACAGGATGTGGAATCCTGGAAATGTGCTGTATACAATAATCATCTCCCTATATCCACAGGCCCTGCGTCTGCAGATTCAACCAACTGCATACCGAAAGTGTTCTTTAAAAATTCCAGAGGGCTGCAGAAATCAAAACAGATTTGCCATGCATCAAGCCCTCTGATGAATGTTGTATGGGCTCTCTCCATATCTGCTCTGCATCATAGCTGTGTCTACGAGGGTAGTCATCTGTTCCACCATGATTTTCTTTCTTCCTTTCTTCTTCTTCTTTTTTTTATCTGAGACAGGGTTTCTCTGTGTAGCTCTGACTGTCCCGGAACTCACTCTGTAGACCAGGCTGGCCTCAAACTCAGAAATCCACCTGCCTCTGCCTCCCAAGTGCTGGGATTAAAGGCGTGTGCCACCACCGCCCGGCTCACCATGAGTTCCTAATGACATAGTATGGTGTTTATGCTCTGTAAGTCATCTAGAGATACGATGTGCCAGGCTACCATTTACGCAAGGGTCTCTAGTGACTGTAGATTACAGCATCTGTAGGGAGTCTTGGAACCAATACATATAAGGGCAAATACAACATAGCTCACTTCTGCAAGGCCCTTATAGCAACAGAGAGTCCAATAGCAGTTTCTAGGGGCTGTGGGGGAGGTACGGCAGTGTCTACTTTGTTTCTGTCTGAGACGATGAAGTAGTGAGCTGTCAGCTCTGTCAACTTGTTTCATGCCACTGAATCAGATACTTACAAACAGTTAGAATGGCAATTATTATTATTATTATTATTATTATTATTATTATTAATTTTTATTTATTATGTATATAGTATTCTACCTGCATGTATGCCTGCACGCCAGAAGAGGGCACCAGATCTAATTATAGATGGTTGTGAGCCACCATATTGTTGCTGAGAATTGAACTCAGGACCTTTAGAAGAGCAGACAGTGCTATTAACCGCTGAGCCATCTCCCCAGCCCCAAATCTTTATTATTATTATTATTATTATTATTATTATTATTATTATTATTATTATTATTACTTCCTTTCAAAACAGGGTCTTACTATGTAGCCCTGGCTGTCCTGGAACTCCTTATGTAGACCAGGCTGGCCTCCAACTCATAGAAATTCACCTGCCTCTGTCTCTGGAGTGCTGGGACATGCAGTGTGTGCCACCATGCCTGGCTGGAAAACTTTGTGGATGTATATTTTGCCATAAAAATTAAGAAAAATAAACAGATATTTTGTGATGTTAATATTCTTGGCATGGTGGCATATGCCTTTAGTCCCAGCACTCAGGAGGTAGAGGCAGGTGGATCTTTGTGAGCTTAAAGACAGTCTGGTCTACAGAGCGAGACTCTATCTGGAAAAAAAAATACACTTATATGATGAATAAAAAACAAAAATAAAAACAAACTTGGACCAAGGGCATGGCTCAGTAGGTAAAGGCACTTGCTGCCAAGGCTGGTAACCTTCGCCTGTGTCTGGGACCCATAAGATGGAAGGAGAGAACTTTTTTTTCCAAGATGTCCTACAATCTCCACCTGTCACCAGCAGAAGCTGGCCTGCCTACAGAGGGCGACACTGCAATCCAAAGGGCAAGTGAAGCCAAGAACAGACGTGTTCTCAAAGCTCTGTCCATCTAGTCTTTTGAGACAGTGAGCAGAGACTGAGGGAAAGTCAGTCCAGTTAAAGCACAAAACAGGAAACTCACAAGGAGGCATTTGCTTCTTCTCAGAGGACAGCAGTGCAGTCTGTGTCCCCAGAGAACCAGCAGCTCTAAATGACACGGAACCCATAAAATTAGGTATGGTGATGTCTGATTTGTAGACATGAGGGAAAAACCCAGAGTATTTAAATGCTAGAAAATAACATCTGGTAAGTTGAAAGCTGAATTGTCCTATAGTTGACTATATTAACTTTATTTTAATTCTTTGAAACAAGGTCTCACTCTGTGAACCAGGCTGGCCATGAACTCAGAGATCTGCCTGACTCAGCCTCCCCAGTGCTGGGATTAAAGGTGTGCGCCACACCTTTATTTTAAGTTTTTGAGACAGGGTCTTGGGTAGCTCAAGGTAACCTCCAGTCTGCAGAAGATGACCTTGAGTTTATAATCATCTCACTTTTCTAGCTCCTAAGTGCTGGAATTACAGGCTTGCAGCCCTATGTCTGGTTTACACAGTGCGGAGGATCAACCCCAGGGCCCCACGCATGCTAGGCAAGCCCTCAAACAAACGAGCCATTTGCGCAGCCAGACTTTAAATATAGTTCAAGGAAACATGAGCATTTCTGTTCATGAACAGAAACGCAACCTATAAATTTCAGACTAACAGGAAAATCGGAACCAGTGTGAAAGTTAAAAGTCTATCAGGAAGAAGGAAAGGAGAACAGAAAAAGTTATACTTGGTCTTAGTTAAAAGGGTGAAAAGTAATCAGAAAGCATGAACTGAAGTCCAGGTATGGTGGTGTACTCTTCTAATCCCAGCAGAGGCAGACTATGACTTTGAACTCTGAGTTTGAGGCCAATCTGGTCTATGTAGTGAGTTCTAGGCCATCCAATGCTACACAGTGAGACCTTGTCTCAAAAACAAACAAATAAAAAAGCACAAACGGAGATGCAAATTCCAATTTCCATCAGTTATTATAACAAGTAAAACTTAATATGTTAAAAAGAAAATACTGTAAAGACTTGACATTTTAAAAATGAATCGTTTGGGCAGGTGACACACACCTTTTTCCCCAGCGCTGGGAGGCAGAGGCAGCCAGATGTCTGAGTTTAAGGCTAGTCTGGTCTATAGAGCAAGTTCCAGAACATCAAGGGCTACACAGAGAAACCCTGGCTCAGAACACAAACAAACAGGAAGAAGCCTTAGGTGAATGGGCAGCTAGAGGATCAGTCACAAATGATTAGAGCTAAACTGTAATGCGAGGTTATATGTCAAAGCTGCTGGGATGCCGTGAAACCCGGGCTTCGGGGAAACTGATGAACATCAATCACGGTGTCAGAGAGGCTTAACACTGAAGCCCTATGTGTTCTGCTTGGGACCAATCCCAAGAAAGCAGAGCAAAGAAACCATAAAGATGAGTGAACCGGGGACTAGGTTGACGGGCAGTGACGGAGCACTTGCCTTAGGTTGGTTCAAAGTCCTGACAGAAAGAAACTGCAAAGGGGGGGATTAAGAGTATAGGCGGTCTCTTAAGACGTTCAATTGATCCTTCTTTGGGGAAAAAAAGAAAAGAGGAGAGGTAAGCAAGAGTAAGAACGAGGAGAATGAGAACAGGACCACGTGGCATGCTGCAGATCCTGAAGCAGGACCTGAAGCTTAGTGACACCCTGTCCCTATGGGTGTGACACATGACAGACATCTTCCAGGAAGGTTATAACTGACAACAGTGACTCGTAAGGCACAGACAACCGAGTACCTATTACTAGACACCAAGTCTACAGCATTTGCTATCACCATTCCTCCAAAAATATTCTTTTCTAGTCAGGAGTCAAGCGACAGCACTGTCAACACTAACCGTTTGTGGTCTTCACTAATGTGAGGTAAGAAACACAGTAGAAGTTAGGATTGGACCTAACTTTGTAGGTAATACCTCTTCATGGAGATGCTCCAATGAGGAGCTCGGGAACGTTTGCTGACATCACGGGGCACAAGTGAGTCCCAGAGCAGACAGTCTCAGCTCTGCAAAGAGCAGAAGACAAGAACAGCGTAGTGTATAACAGCGCTGGAAAATAAAGTTCTCCGGAGAAAATCTTAACAGATGGAACACAGTCTTTCAGAGATTACTAAATGTGTTTAGATGTCATTGGAGTAGAGATTGAAAATTCTCAGTTCCTGGGAACATCACTTCTCCCTGAGGTGACTTCCAGAGCTACTTTGTACAGTCTCAACAGCTGTCCCCAGCTTTTGGAAGACAGTGCTTTCTGCCCAAACCCATATGTCAGCAAGCTGAGGGATTCAGACAGTAAACTTGTGCCAGTGTCTCTCACAGACAAATGTTGAGGGTCTTTAGGCCACCCTTTTCTTTGGGTTCATCATGTGGTCACTTTCAGGAAAACACTTGGTGACACAACAATGTCAAAAATAAGGAAAGACACAACAGCATGCAGTAAAATAAAACCAAGCCAGCAAGCCTGGGAAACAGTTTACTAATGCCAACTGTGACTTTCATTTCAGTTCTAAACTAGCCAAAAATGGCTGTAGGGGACAAAGGACTTTCCTCTCTTTTTTTCCAGTCATGCCCTGTCATCTCATGCTGAGCACCAAGCCTAGAGCATGAGGGAGAAGCACAACCCCAGCACTTAAGAGAAATTACTCTGAAGGCCGGGGCTGTAGCTGTGTTTGCAAGCAGGCACGAGATTCTGGGTTTGAGCACTGCATAAAGGAAAAAGTTCCTTTTTGTTTGTTTGTTTATTGAGACAGGTCTCATGTAGGCCAGGCTAGCCTTGAACATGATATTTACCCAATGCTGTCCCTGAGCCTAATCTTGTCTCTAACTCCCCAGAGCTAAGATTGTAGACATGTGCTACAGTGCCCAGCTGGAAAATTTTGAGACAGGGTCTCAGGTCCCAGGCTGGTCTCAGATTCAAATTTATTTGTCACCATGCTTGGCTGAGATAAGGTAACTTACAGGCCAGTTCCTCTATGTAGAGTTAGAGCCAGGATGGCCTGGCCAGAGCTTCCAGCACACTCAGGATCCTCACCTAAGCTTGTCACTCCCACGAGAGCCTCTGCTGTAGCAGGTACTCAAACATCCAAGGCTGCTTTTCCGATACCCACTGGGTGTTTTTCTTTTCTTTTCTTTTCCATTCCCCTTTTCTTTTTCTTTTCTTTTCTTTTCCATTCCCCTTTTCTTTGAGACAGGATCTTACTGTGTAGCTCTAGCTGACTTGGGATTTACTATGTAGATCAGGCTGGCGTGAAACCCATGGAGACCCATCTGCTTCTTCCTCCAAAGTGCTGGGATTAAAGGCGTACACTGCCATGTCCTGCACGCACTGGAGATTATTGAACAGCAAAGTTTGAGCAATGTTCACCTCACCACACCACACCATGGCCCACTAGCATTCTCTCTGCCTCTGGAAAAGGCTCTTAGTGCTTTGATGCCTGGTTATGGCAGAGCTGCACATGACTGATGTGGGTACTCCCAGAGAGCTATTCGAAGGAAGCTTGCTCCCTTAATGTGGAAATTGCTAAAGTGCTGAGCGTAAGAGAAGAGCCTGTTAGAGGCAGTCAGACATGGGAGAGCCAGCCATGGAAGGGACTGGTGTAGTTTTCATGGGACCCGTTAGCTTCTGCAGGAGCAGGTCACTGGGGAAGAGTAGGCTGCCCTGCAGGTTTGCCATGTGATCATTGCTTCTTGTTCTCACCACGATGCTGTCTGCTTAGCTCGGTGTTGCTAGAGGTCTTCACTAGAACAAACATTAGGCCTTTGACTGTCCAGAGGTGGGACAGGTGCATGGAGTGGTACTTGGAGGAGGTCAGGAGTGAGGAACGTGGGTGCTTACCGACAAGGTCAACAGGCAAGAAGAAAGAAGCTCCTCCACCAAGTTCTAGGTCATCCCTGTGACACAGTCACATCCCTGTGACTGTGGTGATAAGAAGCTGACCCTGGGCACTAGGCTGCAGAGCTGAGGGGTGAACTGGAGTTGTGTTTAAGCACTGCCCAGAAGTTTGCTATAGTAGCCTAGGCTCCTATGATGTGCTGTCTGCTATGGCCATTGTTCACAGGCCGTCACTGACAACACCCTCTGTGTCTTCTGGATTTCCGGTGGACAGCCTCTCGATGGTTACTGGCTTCCGGCTAGTTCTTCATTCACAGCCCCTTCCTGGCAGCTGTGGATACGCAGGAGGCAGGTGTAGTGCTGGCTGCAGGATACATGGATACATGCATGGATACATCGTAATGATTCAGGACTCCTCCCATCACTTCCATCCCGGTGGTGCTCCTCACTGTTGTCTAGCAAGCATATCTACATCCGTACAAAGACAGCAAGGCTCTGTGCAAGCCCCCAGAGCATGTTGTCATATACTACATGGAAGGCTCTGGCAGAGACCTTGGAGATAGCAACTTCCCTGGTGGCCACAGATACCTGCAAAAAGTCCTAACCATGAGTCTCAGCTGTGTAGTGAAAGGTTCTCTCTTTCTCTCTCTCTCTGTCTCTCTGTCTCTCTCTCTCTCTCTCTCTCTCTCTCTCTCTCTCTCTCTCTCTCT
>JANHMN010000002.1:95874100-95940059 GCA_030674055.1 Rhabdomys pumilio | reverse complement strand
CTCTCTCTCTCTCTCTCTCTCTCTCTCTCTCTCTCTCTCTCTCTCTCGGTTTTTTGAAACAGGGTTTCTCTGTGTAGCCCTGGCTGTCCTGGAACTCACTCTGTAGATCAGGCTTAGAAATCTACCTACTTCTGCCTCCCAAGTGCTGGGATTAAAGGCGTGCGCCACCACTGCCTGGCTGGTCAATCTTTTACTTTAAGAGTGTCACCAGCTTTATGAACTCCAGAATTCAGAAATTCAGGCCAAACAAACGATGCTTCTCAGAGGACCTTGGGTAGGTGCACAGTGTGGGAAGTCCTGGAGTGGAGGGAAACTCATGTAAATGGCCAGGTGTTGCCTTGGACCATGGTGGGAACATAAGGCCTGCCCTCAGGAAAGACCCACCATGATCTAGAGCAAAAGATGCTGCCTCATGTTCATATGTCTCAGGCTTAGACACTGACTCCTTTTCCGAAGAGTCCTGAATAAGGAGCCTCAAGTTCTTGCCTTCCTGGGGAGGGTTGCAGCCACCTGAAGCATGGACTCCTGTGATGCTGGTCTCTCCCTGTGTGTGGACTTCTGTCTACTGCCCAGGTCCTTGGGTGGCAGAAGTGGGCAGGCTTTCTGCATAGGGCTTGGTGCACCTCCACTGAGCAGGAGGCATCTGCAGCCAAGTGGGCAGAGACAGCCTTAGTTACAGACTTGGGGAGGAAAGGCTTTATTTGGTTCACACTACAGTATCATTATCATCAAAGGAAGCCAGGACAGGAACTCAAACAGGGCAGGAACCTGGAGGCAGGATGGATGTAGAGGCCATGGAGGGTGCTGCTTACTAGCTTGCTCAGCTTGCTTTCTTATAGAACCCACAACCACCTGCCCAGGGGTGGCACCATCCATAATGGGCTGGGCCCTCCCTCTCCCATCAATCGCTAATTAAGAAAATGCTTTACAGGCTTGCCTACAACCTGGTCTTATGGACCATTTCTCAATTGTGATTCCCTCTTCTCAGATGACTCTAGCCTGTGTCAACATACAATTAGCCTGTGCAGAAGGCAAGGAGGTAAGTGCGTGTGTGTGTGTGTGTGCGTGTGCGTGTGCGTGTGCGTGTGTGTGTGTGTGTGTGTGTGTGTGTGCGTGTGCGCGTGTGTGTGTGCGCATGCATCTGTATGGGTGTGTGTCTGTGCATGTGCATGTGTGTGTGTGCATGTGTCCGTGTGTGTCTCTGTGTGTGTCTTCACAGTCCTGCTCTATCATTCTGCACCCATCCAGACAAGCTCCTCCTCACAGAGTGGTCATTGGGACCAGATGGAGAGCTGCTGTGCCTTGCTCAAGGGCTTGCCCAGAACTTGCTGTACCTGGAGGTACAGGTCTCATGGCTCTCCAGTCTTATGCACAGATAATGTTGCTCCCCCCCCCCCATCTGCCAAAGAAACCCTATTGGAATGAGGCACTGGCCCTGGGGGATAATGGCTTGCCACACCATCCTGTGTCATCCTACTCCTGTGCCAGTAAAGCCCCTGTCCCCTCCATCCTGCCAGTGCAGAAGGAGGTGCCGGGGACACTGAGGATGGCTGTGTGTAAGCCACGGGCTGCAACCACCAGCCACTTAGATCCTTCAGGGAAAATATCTGGCCTACTAGAGCTTCTGCTCAGAGCACACTGCCAAGAAAGTGCCTTACATCAGGAGGTTTGAGGGTGTTGTGCAGGCAGCAGGGACCTTTCTCCCTTAAATTCTGTGGACTCTGCCCTGCCCCTTGAGGCACCAACTTGCTGGTAACCCAGCCAAGGAAGAAGGGCCGAACAGATCATCCCACAGAAACCGCTTGACCAGCTTTTTGGGAGGCTTGGCAGCAAGGAGAGGGCTTCAGGGTTGGGGCAGCATAGATGCTATCTTGCTTGTGTACCAGCAGCAGGTCTACACTGCCCAGAGTCTGCTGTTCTGCACCAGCTAAGGCAGGACAGACACTGCCTAGTCTCTTCAGATCTGCCACCATCCACAGCCTGAGGGAATCCGGTGCTCAGGTGGTTTTGTGTTTCTGACTCTAGAGCTTGCCTAGTGCTTCCTAAGGGCATGTGGAGGGGAAAGGTCTGGTGCAGAGGCGTGCACTGGGCAGGGACCTAGGGAGTTGTGTTCACCTAGTTTGGTGACAGAGTAGTCTGAGAGAAGCTAGGATAGTAGCCTGGAGAAGGCCTGTGTCCTGCCCTCCAGGTGGTGCGAGAGTTCAGGCACATCCAAGAGAACACATTCCTCAGCCACTTGCAGAAAGTGTGCGTTGAGGCTGGCCCAGCACAGCAAATGAAGATCTCTGCTACTCCACGTCCACACCAATCCTGCCAGGCTATATATATAGAGAGAAAGAAAGACAGACATTATGGCCAGGGGTAGCACTGATCAGCAGGGACTATGATCCAGAGCAACAGAAGGATCAAGGCCCTGGAAGACGCAGCCTTCCCAGCTGTGTGGCCAGAATGGAGGAGGTGCTTGTCTGTCCATAGGCATCTCATGCTCCAGCAGGAGAGCAAGGGACTTGGGCACTGTGATGACTGTGATGACTAATGCAGTCACCTTTTCACCATGGATCGTGCAACACCAGGACACAAACCTCCAGGCAGGTCAGTGAGACAGTTTTTAGACTAGGTTAACTGCAATGGGAGACTCATCCTGACTGCGTTTCATGGCCCCATGGTCAGAAGTCTTGGACTGAGGGAAAAGAGAGTGAGACTGAGCACCAGCACCCACCTCACTGCTTCCTGATTGTGGATGACCTTTCACCCCACACTCCGCCTGCCGTGTCTTTACTGCCATGATGACCCTCCGTCTGTGAGCTAAAATGAGTCTTTCTCTCCTTAAGTTGCACATGTCAGGTATTTGGTCCCATCAATAAAGAGACTAACACAGGCACCTTCTGCAGGCTGGTGTGATAAGCACGGTACTCAAGAAGTCCTGGTGCCTTGTCAGCCTCAGAGGGACCCTATTCTTGCCATAGGGACCATGCCACCCTCACAGGGGCTCTGGAGGTAGAGGTCAGAGAACGAGGCCTGCTGTTCATGGTATAGAGGTCTAGCCTGGTCTACAGATACCAACCTCTAAGACCTCTACAGAGTGGCTAGTGGGTAGCACGCCCACAGTCCTAACCAAGGTACCCACCTGCAATAGTGTACCTCATGCCTGCCCACACCCTCCCAAGGGGCCAGGAAGTAAATGCTATCCCTAGCAATGGGCAGCTGGTAATAACCCTTCTTCATACTCTCCTGCAGCTCCTTCAGGCTTGAATCAGCCTGGGTTACCGTAAGAGGACCTGTGCCTTGACATGTCCTGGGACAGTGACATGCTTTTGGCTTGTTCATAGAGGGGCCTCACAAGGCTCTATCTTCTTGGACTTGTCCTCAGGGTTGGTAGTGGGGAGCACAGTTTGCCATCTATGGCTATGAGACATCTAATTCTCAGGTCCTGGGATGTGTCCAGCTTGGTCATGGACAGCCCAAGGAATGGGGTTGTCCCAAGCAGAACTTCACCCTGAGGCAAGGCGCTCACCTCCTGAGTTGGTTAGGTTTCTAAGCCACCACAGCTGGCAGCTGCTCCTTGGGAGGTCAGAAGTCCAGGGCACACTGGGTAGCAGTGACAGGGTCACACTGACAGCTCCTGCAGCCAGAGTCTCTGCTTTACTAGGTCCTGTGGGGGTCATCAGTGAGGATTCATAGGCCCAGGGGGCTCAGCTGATCTCAGCAGGCTAAACCTTGCAGATTCACAGTGACCTCTCCTGTCCGAGGACCCTGAGAGACCAGGTTACCATGCAGCCACCTCTATCCAGGCCTGTCTGCATCTCTAGGCCCCGACTCTATACAGCTATGTGGCAGGGGTGTTCATCAGCCCTTCTGTCTGGTCAGAATACTTTCCTAGAACATGGTGTCCCCTGCTTTTCTTCCCTCTAACCCTTGCTCTGTAGACAATATGCTGGGCCTTTCCCTTCTTTATCCTCTGTGATCAGATGGGCTCTAGGGAGATGGGGAGACCAAGAATGTTGTTCAGGTAGCTTGTGGTTGGGATAGCTAGCAGGAATCAGCACAGAGCAGTAGTGACCTACTCCTCACGGAGGTGAGTCCTCCTACCTTGGCTTCCCTAATCCAGCACCTTGTGCCCAGTGCAGGAGCAGAAGTGGCGACAAAGCTAGCAGAGCCTCTAAGATCTCTAGGAAATCCAGGACAATGGCACAGATGGGCATCATTGGTTTTATCAAGGGACATACACTGGACAAGTTCAAGTCCATGAAGCCACAGAATGACTTAAGTGTGGGGACCCCCAAGAGTTATAACTCCTTGCCCTCATGACCTCTGGTCTCCATGGCCTTCATGTCCCTCAAGGAGATCATGTTGGCCCCCATAGGGCTGCCTGCCCAGATGGCTTCAGTGCCCCCTGCATCCTGAGGTGTCTGTTTCCCCTTGGCCGTGGGTTCCCACGTGGACGACAATATGTGGAAACTCCTCCACATTCTTCAGGATATCCGCTGCCCTTCCGGCCAGCTCGGCCTTGGCACCCAGGGGGGACTAGCCTTCCGGACCTCACCCAAGGGCTGTGCATTCCTCTCTGGTGATTCACTGTCTCTCCTCCCCAGTGGCTTACTGCTGATCTGGCTGGATGCCACCCTCTGCCAGGCGGGGGTGGAGGGCTAGCTTCACTGGTCAGCCATACTCCTGTGCGTGCCACATGGAAAGCTCAAGAACCCCTCCATTCTCCCAGGATGTTGTAGTTGGAGGCCAGGGACAGCTTTGCACCCATGAGACACAACTCTGGGATCTGGCCCCAGGACCACCTGCACACCTAAGAGTGGATTGAATTACAACACGGACACATCCACACAGAGCGGCTGCTCTCTGAAGCTGTGTGTGCACATACCTGCCCTGCCTCTCCTTTGCACCCTTCATGGTTTCACTCCATTCCTGCAGCTACAGGGGCCCCACTGGCCTGTGAGCAGCTGGAAAGCTCTCTGGCCCAGTATGTGCACCTCACCTGATGCTTGTGGAAGCTACACAGCACACATGTGCACACTAATAAACAGGAAAGCACCTCCCCAGGATTGCTCTAGGCCTCTAAGGAATTGGTCAGATCCTCGCAGCAGTGAGGTATGTGGACAGCAACCCGGGATAACTCTTCAGCACGGGCAGCCCAAATCTTGATACATGCTTTTCTCCAGAGGCTGTGAGCTGCCCTCATCACAGGCCTGCATCTGGTCCCCTACATAAAACCATTTCCTCAGCACAGTGGCCCACATGCCCATCTGCTTGTCATGGGCAGCTGACATGTTGACCTTAGAGGTCCAGCTACCTGGTGTGGAGGGCAGGCAGTTATCAGCCTAGAAGATGGGCAGAAGTGCCCAGCCTGTACCTAGGGCATTGTGAGTGGATGGCCTTGGTTAGGTAAGATGCAGCCTCTGAGGCTGGCAGCCCAGGCACTTCATGTGACTGAGGATAGGTGTTGGCCTTTGGTGGTACTTGGTGTCTACCTGAGGCCATAAGTGGTGGCAGGGCTCAGCTGCTAGTGGAGGTCACCACGTACTGATGACAGAGTAGCCAAGGGACGAATACATGCACCTCCATGAACCGCAGGTACCCCTAGGCAGTGCCAGGCAATGACATTGGGACATAGTGTGGAAAGAGAAGCAGGAGACTTTGGGACACCCAAAACAGGGCCCTGTCCCCATGTGGGCAAAGACAGGAGGGGCAGCAGAGGTATGTGTCTTCCAATTTCTACTCTGAGCTATACAATGTCCCCAAGGTCTCTCTCCTGGCTCAGGGACAGAGGCCTGCCTTGCCTCCCGGAAGTCCACCCCAGCTTCTCCTTCAGTCAGGCCATGTGTTATGTGCACAGCAGAGGCCCTTCCTTTAGATCTCAAACAGATGACCTGGGGCAGCAGCCCTGCTAAGGGCTTTTATGTCTCTTTTAAGGGCAGGGCCTTCCTGACATTGCAGCATGACTTCTGTTTCCTGTGTTCTCCCACTAAAACTGGGATTCCTCAATAGAAAGCCCTCAGCAGTGGGTCAGTACTTTCTACTGTTTGGATCAGGCGTCAGAGCAAACACCAAGGCCTGATGTTTACCTGTGACGCCTGCTTTAATCTGCCTCACTTCTGTCTCCCTCAGGAAGAGCACAGAGGCTCTTCATGCAACGCTGAGCGGCCCCTCCCCTTACCTCTCAGTGCTGGGGCCAGCTGTCTTGTCAGGACGGTTGGTCTTCACTTACCTAGAGGCCCTCCCTCAAGATTCTGCCCTTGCTTCCAGCCTTGACCCCCATTCCAGACTGCAGCATGTTGTCTGGGGGTCTGATAGGATCTACACTACTCAGAGAAGGGGCCAGAGGCAAGGCTGTTAGGAGGGGACTGAGTGTCTGTGGTTTCCAGGATGGCAGTTCCTAGCAAGGCTATGCCTAGATTTCCCTAGAGCAGCCTCAGGTGTCTCTCTGCCTCCTCCTACGTCCAGCCCCACAACTGTGCCAGCTTCCCAGACTAGTGGCTGAGGACACACGGGTGTTTGTCCTTTAGGCCAGGTAAAACCCCCTAATTGGTGTTCAGAATCTGGCAACAACTTCTGGAGGGATGAAAGAGGAAGAAGGAGGGAAGAGGAGATGCTCAGAGGAGAAGCCGAAGTCCAAAGCTAAGGTCATTCACTTAGTTCCACAGCTGTCAGAGCCTGACCTGGCTAGAGAAGCTTAGCTGTCCAGAAGCAGACAGTGACAATGGGGCTTGGGAGCAAAGGGTATATATACAGTGCTCTGGGCTTTTAGCAGGGCAGGTTCGAGAGTGTACCTCCAAATCCCTTCCCTGAGAAACACTGGGGGCCCTGGGCTCTTAGTGGAGGCAAGTTTAAGGGTGTCCCCCCAAACCCCTTCCCCAGAAACATTGGGGCCATATGGCATTGCTGCTGCAGATGCCAAATGAGGACTTTGGGGCTCAGCCTTTCCTGTCTCACAGAGGTCATCCTGGGATACTGCTACAGGGAGAGCCTTGATATCAAGTTACTATGTTTTAAGGTTTTTCTTTTTATCAAAGTCATTCCCGTGAACAGGAATGCTACAGAACCATAGGAGAAATTTACCCCTTCCCAAGGCCCAGCCACCTGAAGGTCAACCTGGAGAGAGTGTGGTGAGTTTCAGGAGGTTTAAACGGCCCAAAAGTAACAGCAGGAGAGGTCCAGGTTAAAGCGTCACGCTGTGAGTGTGAACATGTGACCCACAACCCAGCCACATCCTCTGCGCTAATTATTTCTGATATTTCTGATGATGAGTCTTTCCCACTCCACCGAGAATGGCCCATCTTTTTGCAAATGAGGCTTCACCTTTCAGGTTACGGTAAAACAAAACTTCTGGATGTATCTTACATAAAGTGCCTGGGACGAGTATGGGGTGGTGTCCATCCACCGTGTAGCTCCCTCTCAGGCCGCTCTGTGAGCTCGATGGAACTGTGGATCCAGATGCAGGGCGGCTTCCAGACCCAGGCTTCCGGCCTGTGACAAAGTGAGTACCATTCCTACACTCGACCCCTGGTGTGACCTGCTCTTTTGGAAATTTGGAAGTTCTCCACACCGTGTTAAGACAGTTCATGATATCATGCCTAGACAGGCCTGTTTGTCAAGCTACTGCGTCCTCTCCTCCAGGGCCTGTCTGTCAACCCTCACTGTTCTCCTATGGCCAGTCTCTGCTCATTTTCCCTCAGGCTATCATTATCTAGATGTTTGGCTTTCTTGACAAAATTTGTAATTAAAAAAAATTTACTTATTTTCTTTCTTTTTGCATTCTTTTATAGTACTTTTTAGAAGACATTTTCAAACTGATTTTCTAGGTTGATTTTGTTAAGCCTTTGGGTTGTTGTTGTTGTTGTTGTTGTTGTTGTTGTTGTTTTGTACTAGAAGCTCTCTGGACAGTTAGTCTGGCTTACAGAGATGCCCTCTCTCTCTCTCTCTCTCTAAAGATTTATTTATTTATTTATTTGTTTACCTTTATGCATATGAATACACCACCATTGCTCTCTTCAGACACACCAGAAGAGGGCACCAGACCCCATTAGAGATGGCTGTGAGCCACCATGTAGTTGCTGGGAATTGAACTCAGGACCTCTGGAAGAGCAATTGGTGCTCTTAACCACTGAGCTGTCTCTCCAGCCCCTTGTTTTGTTTCTATACCAGCGAGAAAAACAGCATTATTTATTCAGAGATCTCCTGTGTCTCTGTTTTCTTCTGCCTTCCTGGGCTCTAGTTTGAGTGATCTGTGCTAGTATGTACAAGGTTGGCCTATGACCCTGAGGCATAACAACTGGTGCTGCAAAAGCAAGGCTCAGCAGGGGTAACAGTGTCTGCCAGCTCTCTGCCCTCCTGGAGGATGGGGTGGGAACTGGGTATCTCTTTAAGAACTTCAGCTTTAGCATGGAGCCCGTTATGATTTGGATGATAGGTATGTGTGCTGGTATCTTAGCTTCTGGAGTGGCTCTGCTGAGGTATGGAACTAGTAAGAGGTGGGACTTGGGGCTGGAGAGCTGGTTTAGCAGTTAAGGGCACTGGTTGTTTCCCCAGAGGTCCTAAATTCAATTCCCAGCAACCACAAGGTGGCTCACAATCATCTGTAATGTGATCTGATGCCCTCTGCTGGCATGGTGGTGTACATGCAGACAGAGCACGCATATACATAAAAATAAATAAATGAATAAATAAATAAATAAATCTTAAAAAAAAACGAAAGTGCAGGACATCTCAGTGAGGCTGCAGTGGTCCACACTAGTCTCTGAGTTTCGTCATGCCACCCAAAGACCACAAGAAGAAGAAAGATGCCAGAAAGTCAGCCAAAAAAGACAAAGACCCAGTAAATAAATCTGGTGGCAAGACCAAAAAGAAGCAACCCAAAGGCAAAGTTCAGGACAAGCTGAACAATCTCGTCCTGTTACATACGACAAACTCTGTGAGGAAGTTCCCAACTATACGCTTATTACTCCAGCTGTGGTCTCTCAGAGACTGAAGATTCGAGGTTCCTTGGCCAGGGCAGCCCTTCAGGACTTATCAAGCTGGTTTCAAAGCAGCCCAAGTAATTTACACCAGAAACACAAAGGGTGGAGAAGCCCCAGCTGCTGGTGAAGCTACATGAGCAGGTTCAATCAGTTGTACATTTGGGAAAATAAAACTTTATTGAATCAGATGAAAAAAAAAGTGTGACTTGGTTTCTGGGATTGAGTTAGTTGTAGTACAGCTACCGTGTGCGTGTGTGTGCGTGCGTGCATGTGCGTGTGTGCACACGTGTGTGTGCGCGTGTGCGTGTGTGCGTGTGCGTGTGCGTGTGCGTGTGTGTGTGTGTGTGTGTGTGTGTGTGTGTGTGTGTCCCTGCGCTCTCCTGTCTGCTTCTCTGTGGTGATGTTGTGGCGTAGACTGCAGGAACCCTCCCCAGAAAGGTCAAACAACGGTGCTGGTGGAACTTGTAATTTCAGTCTTCAAGGCTAGCCTGAGTGACACCTCTTTTGTAAGTGCCCAGCCTCATCCCTAGCTTTTCTGTCAGCTCACCCTGTCCCCTGCAAGGCCTCCTGAGATCTTGCTTTCATCTTGGTTGTTCAAAAGAATGTGGCTTCTGGCTCCTGTGTCCTCCTGGGTCCCAAGACTATCTTGACATGTTCTTGCATTTGTATTTTTTGAAGTCAGTGCCAGACCTCTTGCTTCCAAGTCTCCAGCCTCCTACTGGCTCTGTCACTATCACTCCTGTCTTAGAATTTTTCTTCACTTTAAAGTAGAGGCAATAAATGTTTTCCAATCTGTTTTGTTTTGTTTTTAGGACATAAGCATCATTTTAAAAATAAATTATCTGTTGGAACATAACTGGTCCATGGTAAGTACACAAAATGTAAGTGCCTATGCACTCATGAACTTACCGTCGAGTCTCAATAGAAAACATCTGTCTTAGTGAGGGTTCAATAGCTGTGAAGAGATGCCACAACCATGGCAGCTCTTATAAAGGAAAAGATTGAATTGGGGCTGGCCTACAGTTTGGAGGTTTAGACTATTATCATCATGGTGGGAAGCATGGCAGCACATAGGCAGACATGGTGCTGGAGAAGGAGCTGAGATCTACAAGCAGCAGGAGACTGTGTGCTACTGGGCATAGTTTGAGCGTATGTAACGTCAAAGCTTGTCTACACAGTGATGAACTTCCTCCAGCTAGGCCTCACCTCTCTATAGTGTCACTCCCTGTGGCCAAGCATTCAAACATGGGAGTCTGTGGGGGCCATGCCTATTCAAACCGCACCAGCATCCCAGCACCACAAAGTTTCCAAATGTCTTCCATGCAATGCTTATCTGTGACATCCGTCATGTGGCTAAGAGTGGCCACGCTCAGTCCTTTACTACTCTGTGAATGCAGTGTCTTCATCCTACTGCTGTGAACGTGTGAGAGTCTTTTGTCATTGACGTTAAATTTGACAATTTCAGGTGGGTGTGGTAGCACCCACCTTTACTCCCGGAGGCAGGAGGATCTTTGTGAGTTCAAGGAGAGCTGGTCAGCATAGTGAGTTCTAGGCCAGTCAGAGATGCACAATGAGACTCTACCTAAAAAATAAATAAATAAATAAATAAATAAATAAATAAATAAAAGTTGCCAATCTCTTATGTTATCCTTTGCGCCTTTAAAAAGATTTGTTTTTATTATTATTATTATTATTATTATTATTATTATTATTATTATTATTATTTGAGATAGTGTCTCTCTATGTAACCCTGCCTGTCCTGGAACTCTGTGTGTAGACTAGACTGATCTTGAACTCCCAGAGATCTGCCTGCCTCTGCATCCCTACTGCTGTGATTAAGGGCATGTACCACCACACCCAACCCTATTTTTATTAATTATTTGTACGTGTAGGTGTCTGTGTTTGGCTTGTGCATTTGAGTTCAGGTGCCCTGGAGGCAGAGGGACTAAAATACCAATAGAAATGGAGATCAAGCTCATGGGTTGTGAGCCTCTGACAGCAGTGCTGGGACCGAACCTGGGTCCTCTGAGAGCACAATCTGAAGTCAAAACTGCTGAGCCATCTCTCTGGCTCATCTTCATTCTTTTATAGTTCACTGAGAATCTTTTTTTTTGTTGTTGTTGTTGTTGTTTTTTGTTTTTTTGTTTTTCGAGACAGGGTTTCTCTGTGTAGCCCTGGTTGTCCTGGAACTCACTCTGTAGACCAGGCTGGCCTCGAACTCAGAAATCCACCTGCCTCTGCCTCCCAAGTGCTGGGATTGAAGGCGTGCGCCACCACTGCCCGGCTGAGAATCTTTGTAAAAAGAAAACAAAACAGGCTCTGTCTTGGGATTTCTATTGTGGCGATTAAACACCAGGACCAAAGCAAGCTAGGAAGGAAAATGTTCATTTGACTTCTGCTCACACATCACTGTCCATCATCAAAGGAAGTCAGGACAGGAACTCCAGCAGGACAGGAACTTGGGGGCAGGAACTGATGCAGAGGCCATGGAGGGGTGCTACTTACTGGCTTGATCCCCAGGGCTTGCTCAGTTTGCTTTCTTGTAGAATCTGAGACCACCAGCCCAGGGATGGCACCATCCACAATGGACTTGGCCCTCTCCCATCAACCATTAATTTTAAAAAATGCCCTTACAGGCTGGCCTACATTTTTTTCTTTTTTTCCTTCTTTTTTTAAAAAGATGCATTTATTTTATGTATGTGAGTACACTATAGCTGTCTTCAGGCACATCAGAAGAGGGCATCAGATTCCATTACAGATGGTTGTGAGCCACCATGTGGTTGCTGGGAATTGAACACAGGGCTTCTGGAAGAGTAGTCAGTGCTCTTAACCACTGAGCTATCTCTCCAGCCCTGCCTATATTTTCTTTCTTTCTTTCTTTCTTTCTTTCTTTCTTTTTCTTTTTCTTTTTTTTTTTTTTTTTGGTGTTTTTTGAGACAGGGTTTCTCTGTATAGCTCTGGCTGTCCTGGAACTTACTTGGTAGACCAGGCTGGCCTCGAACTCAGAAATCTGCCTGCCTCTGCCTCCCAAGTGCTGGGATTAAAGGCATGCACCACCACCACCCGGCCTGCCTATATTTTCTTAATTGTGGTTCCTCCTCTCAGATGACTTTAGCTTGTGTCAAGTTGACATAAAACTAGCCAGCACAGAGTCTTCCTACGTAGCTCAGGCTGGATTAGTAGCACCCGTTGTGTAGCCTAGACTGGTCTCAAATATATACACATACACACATATATATGGTTCTTCTGTGTTGCCCTGGTTGTCCTGGAACTTGCTTTGTAGACCAGGCTGGCCTTGAACTCACAGAGACCTACCTGCCTCTGCCTCCAGAGTGCTGGGATCAAAGCTCTGCATCAGCACTGCTGGGTGATTTTTATATATTAGCTTTGCAACCAGCCAACTTCACAAATTCATTTATTAATTCTAAAATGTTATCTGTAGACTTTCTTCCTTACATATAAAATTATATCTTCTGGAAAAAAATCTATTTTCTCTCCACCAATCTTTATTCTTTTTATTCATCTTTTGCTTTGTGCACCAATGCAGGCCCCCAGTCATTATTGTGTAGGGTTAGGGTAGACACTATCATTTTTTATTTCCACAGATGCTACATCTCCATATCAGGACCAAGCTTGTCCTCCAGCCTGAAACAACTTGGAAACTGGCCACGACCTTTGGGTAGACAGACTTCAGACAGGGGCAGCAAGCAGCTTGTCACATATCTGCCCACAGCAAATAAAGCCTACAGGGAGACAAGGGATAGTCAAACTACTTCAAGCCACTTACGCACAGGATCAAAGCGCGTGAGTCTTCTAACCAGACATGGTAGTGTAAACCTTTAATTCCAGAACTCAAGAAGCAGAAGAAGATGGACCTCAGAGTTCCAGGCCAGCCTTGTCTGTATATATAGTTCTAGGCCAGCCTGGTCTATATATCTAGTTCTAGGCCAGCCAGGGCTACACAGTGAGATTCTGTCTTTAAAAAGAAAGAGTGGAAGGGAGAGAGGGGAAGAGGAAGGAAAGAAGGAAAGTAAAGTAAGTATCTAAAGAAATAAAATTATCAAGCTCCCTCACCCCACCTCCAATGTAACACTGGGCTGACCAACTAAGCTGCCACCCGGACCCGGACCCGGACCCGGACCCGGACCCGGACCCGGACCCGGACCCGGACCCGGACCCGGACCCGGACCCGGACCCGGACCCGGACCCAGGATTTGAGTCGCTCACCGTAACATCTATGAGTTACTGGTATATATATGAGGGGCAAGTCTTGGAGAATCAGAGCAGTAGGATTTCCATGATTCTGGGCTATCTGAGAGGAGTCTTGCCGAGGGTCTAGTATGGTGTAGCAGTGGCCAAGGGCCTTAAATCAGACTAGTGACTTCTTACAATGAACATTGCACGTTTGAGTAAAAGGTTATACTGCGTGACACACCACAGCTTCCAATGCGACTACAACAAGCGAATATATGATGGAGAGGAGGGCAAGACGGAAGAGCAAAATGGTGCATGCGCAGAAGCGATGCAACAGCTGTGGCAGATGTGAGAGAGGGCTCGGGTTGATGGAGGGGTTAGGTTGTTGCCCAGTGGGGTCGGCAGGATGATATGCAGCAGCCTGGAGCTTGCATGGACTCAGCCCCAAGAGGGCTGTCCAGCCACAAGACCACCCTGGCTCTGAGCGGTGGTGGCAGAATGTTTGAGACGAAGGGTGGTCCATTTGCTGGGTTAGACCTCCTTAGAAGACCTCCATGATCCTCTTCCAGAGGCCACGCTGCTCAGTGGCCCGTGCTTCAGCAGAGGACGATGTTGATGTCTGCAGGCCATACTGCTACGAGAGACCAGGCAGAGGTCCTTGGTGGTTCTGAGGCCGGAGACTAAGTGGATGCTTGTGGTCTGTATGGTTGCGGGGAAACAATGTACAAGCCCAGGATTCGCCCTCCCTCTGACTGTGAAGGACTCAGCTTCCCTGCTGGGAACTGAACACTGTGAATTTAAGCATGCTCCAGAGATTATGTGGACAACACAAAATGCAATAGTTTCTTCTTTCCCACTCTTCCTCCTCTCCCTCCTATTCTTCCTCCTCTCCCTCCTCCTCCTCCTCCTCCTCCTCCTCCTCCTCCTCCTCCTCCTCCTCCTCTTCTTCTCCCCTCCTCCTTTTTCTTTTTTTTTTTTGTTGGTGGAGGGAGGTCACGGGGAAGGAACGTATATGGAAGAACTGGAAGGTGAGCACAGTTGGGGTGCATGACGTGAGATTCCCAAATAATCAATAAAAACATGATGCTAAAATCCTCAAGCTTCTGGGTGTGCTGGCCCACGCCTTTAAGCCCAGCACTTGGGTGGGGGGCAGAGGCAGGTGGATTGATTTTGAGGCCAGCTTGGTCTACAGAGTGAGTCCCAGGCTGGCCAGGGCTACAGGAAAAGACCCTGTTTCAAAAAACAAAAACAAAGAAAAAAATTATCCAGCCTCAGTTGGAGAGACGGCTGAGTTGTTGCCGGGAGCCAGGGTTCAGTTCTCATCACCTACATGGTGGCTCACAACATCCATAGTTCTAGCTCCAAGAGATCTGACACTATCTCTGACCTCTGAGGGCGCTGCATGCACATGTGCATGTAAATAAAATTTAATAAATAAATATTAAAAATATCAAGTGCCCTAAAGGCAAAATTTATGGTGTCTGTCCTCCAGTAGAAACACAAGGTGTGAAGGGAGAGAAAGTCCATGGAAACTGGGCTAGAAATGACTTAATCAAAGCATCCTATGACAACACGTGAACGCCAACTGCAAACGCCAGGAGTGAGGAAGGGACATCCATATGGACCGTGCTGGTGACAGAAGCTACCAGGAGACCAGGTGTGCCAGTTCTTGGGATGTACAACCAGAGGATTGCTGAGTTTCAGGCCAGCCTAGGCTATCACGAAAGGACTTGACTGTAAATAAATTTTAAAAAACACCAAGGTGAATTATAAAGAGTTTAAAAACTAGTGATTTTGACAACTCAGACTAAATGAGCAAGCCTTTAGATTTATTCTTATCGATGTATATGTATGTGTATGTATTTATTTGTGTCTGCGTATGGGTATGTGCACATACTCTCACATGACCATGGAGGCCAGAAAAGGTTACCAGATTCGCTGGTCATAGAATTTGAGGCAGTTATAAGCTTCCTGGTATGGGTGCAGGGCAGGAGATACTTTAAAAATTTTTTAAATTTATTTTTATTTCATGTGCATTGGTGTTTTGCCTGAACAAATGTTTGTGTGAGGTATTGGAGCCTCTGGAACTGGAGCTAAAACAGTTGTGAGCGCCATGTGGAGCAGCCAGTGCTCGTCACCGCTGAGCCCTCTCTCCAGCCCCGCGGGAGACATTCTTACTCACTGAGCCGTGAACACAACCTCATACATTTCCTTTTAAATCATTTTATTTTAGTGTGTGTGCACGTGCATTCTTGAGCACACATCCATGCATGAGTGTGTGTGTGTTTGTGTGCACATATGTGTGTGTCTCTGTGTGGTGTGTGTCTGTGTGTGTCACAGTGTACATGTGGAAGTCAGAGGACCGCCCTGTGGACTTGGTTCTCTCTTTTGCCTTTACATAGGTTCTGGAGATCAAGCTCAGGTAGTCAGGCTTGGTGGCAAGCTCCCTTCTCCACAGAATCTGCTTTCTGGCCCCAAATGGACAAATTTCTTGAAAGATGAGTATGTGAAGCTTCCTTATAAGAAACTAGGTAACATGACTAACCCAAATATTTTTAAAATTGCACATTGTAATTAAAATTACAACATTTTACACAATCTCAGGAAATTAAAAATTGAGGATTGAGAGGTCAACTTTCTCTGGCTATGGTGAGACAACTTAAAGAGGGTGACAGACTCATCTCAGCTCATGAAGTCAGAGGCTGTGTGACCCTCCCTGTTGCTGTGGGACTGTGAAAGGCAAGGCATTATGACGAGACCGGCATGGGGAGCAGAGCTGGTCTTCATGGTAACTAGCAGCAAGAGGAAGGGAATGAGTGAACCATCTAGTGACAAGATGTATAGTTCCCACAGACCTGTTCCCTTCAGCTGGGCTCGGTCTCTCAAGTTCCCACCAGTCCTCAGGCCATGAGCCCGTTAATGGATTAACCCACCCATAGGTCTCTAGTGTCTTGCAAAAGAGATTCAGTGAGAGAGAAACCAGACAGACATCATGAGGACAATCAGACCTGTGCCTCATACAGAATATGAAAATTACCTAAAAATGAAAAATCTAAAGCCATCAGGATTCTAGAAACAAGCATATAGAAGGAGTTTGTGCTTTGAAAAAAAAAAACAACAACCAACAACAACACTATCAGCCTTTCTGTCTGTCTCTAGCTTCCCTTTTCCAGAAGGTCCCTGGCTAAAATAATAAAAAAAAAAGCACTCAGCCTTTCAGATCGGCTTCTTTCAGTTCCAACTGTATTTGCTTCTTCCAAGGGCTTTGAACTTGATAACTTCTTTAAATGATGAGATGTGGGCCCCGTTCTGATACCCAGGCTGGTCCCTGAGCTCTTGGGCTTAAGTGACCGTCTTACAGGCATGTGTAGCAGCATCTGGCTGTAGTTCCCTCCCTTTCTTTTCACCACTAAGTGGTCTACTCTTCTGATGGACCATAGTCCACCAGAGGACATCTTGGCTGCTCCCAAATTCAAGTTCTGGTTAAAGCTGGTATACACACTGGGCTGGTTACGGGGAAATGAAAGTGTTTTCCAAGTGGCTATATGACTCTGCGTTCCTGCCAACAGAGTGCAAGTCCCTGCTGTTGCACTTTTTTTGTTGGCAGCCATAATGTGATGGCTATTCTTGGTTGTCAACTTGACTACATCTGGAATTAACTAATACTCTAAAACGAAGGGACACACCTGTGAGAGATTCTTGCTTAATTTGAAGTAGGAAGATCCACTTCTAATCCAGGTCTTTGAGCAGTAAAGACCCACCTCTCGTCTGAGCCACACCTTCTGCTGGAAGCCTATATAAAGTACATGGAAGAAGGACGCTTCAGTCTTTGCCTGCTTGCCCTGGCCTTGCTAGCAAGTCCATTCCTTCCCTAGCATTAGTGCCTACTTCTCTGGATTCTGGTATAGACTGAAGACCAGCTGAGACATCCAGCCTCATGGACTGAACAATTGCTGGATTCTTGGACTTTCCATTCATAGGCACCATTGTTGGATTAGCTGGACCACAGCCTGTCAGCCTGTAACTCCTTCGAATAAATCTCATATATATTAGAGCAAGAGTGTGAGGGAATGAAAGAGAGATATTCTATAAGTTGTTTTCTAGAGAACCCTGACTAATTCACATAGGGTTAACCCTATGATTTCTGTCATCCAGTTGTGTGCAGTACTGTCTTGTTTTAATTTTTTTCTTAGAAGTACCGGAGTTTAAATTTAGGGCCTCATGAAAGCTCTGCATGAGCCCCACCACTGAGGCCTCTAGGGCTTTTGTTTAGTATTTTGGCACCTGTGTTTATGAAAGAAACTGATCTTTCAAAAGTTTTGGTGGCTGAATAAAGCAAATTAAAGTTATATCCTTTCAATACTCTTAAAATCCTACCTAAAATTGGTGTGATTTCTCTTTCCAAATATTAGAGTGAATCTATACCATCTTAGTGTAGACTATGTCCCTTTGTTGCACAGAAAAGTTTAAAATACAGATTCAGTTCATTTAACAAACAGAACTGTTCAACATTTACCCCCAACTGCCTTAGGACCTCTTGTGTCAAACACATTTTAATTAAGCGGCAAAGGATGGACACACCATCATTTCAACACCCGTTGTTCCCTTTCTAACCCTGTATTAGTAATTTGGATTTTTCTTAACAATTTGTACCTAATCAACTGCTTCCTTGGGAGTCACAGAGAGCGCAGTGTCTGGTCATGCCTTTTCATTCATCTGAGACACACCACAAGGCACTTTGCATTTCCCTTGCACACCACCACAGACTCATGTAGTTTTAAATGTTCAAAGTACCATCACTTTGATATTCAGTCTATTCTTCAGAGCCCTTGTTTCTTTTATTGGTAACTAGCATCCAGAAACCCAGATCTGGTTGCTAGGCACACTCGTCAGTATGGGATGTCCTTGCATCTAGTCTTCCGGGGAACAAAGCCAGGGAAAAATGTTAAGTCATCAACTTAAACTAGTATCTGTCATTAAACCTCCCTGTGTGCCCACTTTCCAGACATATATCCCCTCTCACCAAAGAAGCTCTGGCTCCAGCCGAGCAGCTCCTCCACTAGCTTTGTGTGTTGGGTTGTTTAATATGGTAAGTTAGCAAGGGCAGCTAGCTATCTGCCTGCCTCTGGCTGGCCCTGCATGCTTTGTCTCCTCCATATCAACCATAGCCACTCTGTAGGCAGCTATAGTGCCCCATTCTTACGATGCAGAAACTTAGACGTGACTATCACCACACACCAATCCTAGGGAGGAAGGTCAGCAAGAACAGGTCCAGGGAGGTCTGACCCCAGGTCCAGCTTCCTTCCTTTCAAGTTAGATGGTGCATAGGCTTGAGATAGGTGTCTCCCCACTGCTGCCTGATAGGTCACTTCAGACCTATGTGCTGCTCACCCAGGCCAGCAAGGAGAACACAGTGGAATAGTCTCCAGATGCAGTGACCCTCAGGGTGCACCTCAGCTCCCTCTCCTACAGAAACCCCCTCACATCACACAGACACATACTCACATATATGAACACATTCACACAGGTACACAAGCCACAGAGACACACGCACACCCATTTATACGAGGTGCATGCATATTAATACACTAGTACACACAGGCACACATACTGTTCTACGACACACAAACATGCTCACACTCATGTATGCACATATATACAGTACATTCATGTTCATATTCTCTCTCTCTGTCTTACACACACACACACACACACACACACACACACACACCCCTCCAGTAAATTTGCACCTGTGGGCACCCTGTCAATTTGCTAGACAACTAGACAGATTCCAAATACTAGGTATCAGAGAACACTAGATCAGAGGACTGAACGAATGAAGGCGGGAATGGAAAGTGCCAGGGCTATCAACATGCCAGCATGCTCTGGTAGTGCCCTTGGTTGAACAGGGACTGTGTCCTCACACACGCTCATCCCTTGAAGAAGCTCCTTGTCTATGCTCTCTGCTGTGGCCCTGACAGAGATGATGCGCTCAAGGTGAGAGTATGCAAAGGTCTGCTGCCCTCCTCTTGAGCATCTCAGAGGCCACTCAGCATCAGCTGCTAGGACTTTACAGGATGTACTTGGCAATGTCCATGATATCAAGGGCAGGCTACCACCAGAAATCCATGAGGGTGAGAGCTTTCTCCAGAGCTCTGGCAAGACAGCTGCGTAGTGATGAATATGGAGCAGCAGTAGGGTGCCCGTTTGCAGGAAAGCACAAACTCAGGACCACAGCCAGTACCACACCCCTCCTCCCACCCACATGGTCAAAATTGAGAGAACCTGAGTGTGGCCTTTAAGCAAAAGCCAGTCAGTGTCTGTGGCCCAGCACATGCACATCTGCCTGCATATGTGGGCCTTGTCTCCAGGCCGATGCTTCCAGACCTTGTGGTCATTGTGAACCTACTCATTCTATAAGCAAGACTTGGAGACATCAAGAGCCTCAGGTGCTACCAGCTCTGCTCCCCAAGCTGGGTAGAGGTGGGAACAACATAGCAGTTGCTCTGGCGGCTAAGAGACGTTTCCTTGAGGTGTACAGAGCAAAGTGCTCCCATAGGCGGCTGGAGAGCCACCGAAGGAGCTTTGGGCTATTGCCCAGCAACAAGACCTCAGTGGAACCCTTCCATGGGCTCTACAGAGGCTCCTGTTTGCTTCCTCCAGGTCATGGGCACAGTGTAAGCCCTCCGAGGCACATGAGTGGCCAGGCCCCTCCCTGAGGACCTCCAACCTCCAGGTTTCACTTGCAGAACACTTTAACTGGCCTAACTGCTAGACCCAGCCTCCACCCTATAAAGTAAAAAGACAGAGCTCTGGACTTGAAATCCCAGCAATCCCTGGTCTCAGCCCAAGCTCTGGACTTGAAATCCCATCAATCCTCACCCTGGAAATCTCCACCCTGAACCCTGCCCCACCAAGAAATTCTATATAAACCCGTCTTCCACCTAGTTCTCTGCTGCTTCTCACCCGAGCAGAGGCAGCCACCCTCCTGGGTTTTTCCTTTCAATAAGTGTCTTGAGTAAGGTTTGTTGTGCAGTGTGACTTTGTGGTATTCTTTTCCCCTCACAGCTGTGACACATACATTTGCCAGGCTACTCAGCTCACATGGACAGAACAGAAGACCAGTGTTCTGGCTGAGCCCCAGCCTTAGGGCCTAGATCCCACATTCTAGGTACATCCTGCTGGAGGTTCGCAGCCTTCTCAGCACTGCTGTGTTTTCAGAGCTACTGTGGGTTTGTGCTGGTGGGCACGGCATAATGGCTTTCAAGACTACATCATTTTTCCCAAGGTGGCCGCAGGTCTGGACTGAGCAACCTTTAGCCCAGCCCACCTTAAAATTTCAGCAGCAGCCACGCACACACACAGGGTTTCTCCGTGCAGCTCAGGTTGTCCTAGAACTGGGTCTCTAGGCTAGGCTGGCCAGAAACTCAGAGACCCACCTGCCTCTGCCTCCCGAGTGCTGGGATTAAGGTTGTGCATCACCATGCATGCTAAATTTCAGGCTCTAGGTGACATGGAAGAAGGCACCAGCACTGCTGTGCCTTGTTGTGGCTTCTCTACAACAGGAAATCAGCTTAGTGGCCTCTGCACACTATGTTGCAGGCCCCATCACTGCATTAGCTGGTACTTCTTGACCTCCTCTTAGGCCCTGCCCTCCCGTTGCTCCATCTTGGTGGAAGTCTGGAGCTTGGTGATGAGAGACTCTCCCCACCCCCCACCAAGCATTATTTCTGGAGAGCTGGGCTTTATCCAAGTTTGAACCTAAATGATTTGCATGAGAAAGACATTTACCTTTTCAATAATCAGCTCAGGCTGCAGCTTCAACTTCGTGCCCAACACAACTGCCTGGCAACACATAGAGAGTGATTACATGTGCTCAGGAGGGGGGTTGCAGTGCCACAGAAGCTCCTATCCTCTGTGCTGTCGCTGGTCACCACAGACATAGTCAGGGCTCTTCTTATGTCCAGCAATGTAGTTGCTGGGCTGAGACACTGGGAATTCATGTTTCGCAGCAGGAAGCTCACTACAGGAATCCAGTCTCTGAGGGGCGGAATAGATGGCAGGAAGAACTCACCTGTTATCCCAGTTCCCTAGAATTCTACTCAGGGCTTGCAAGGGTCAGGCAGTTGGGGCAAGAGACCTACAGTCCCTGGACAGTGGTGGCGCACACTTTTAATCCTAGCACTTGGGAGGCAGAGGCAGGCGGATTTCTGAGTTCGAGGCCAGCCTGGTCTACAGAGTGAGTTCCAGGACAGCCAGGACTACACAGAGAAACCCTGTCTTGAAAAAACAAAGAGAAGGAGAGAGAGAGAGAAAGAGAGAGAGAGAGAGAGAGAGAGAGAGAGAGAGAGAGAGACAGTGAGAGATACAGTGATCTGTTGATCTGTGCACAGCTGTCCCATCTTTCCCAGGAGCATCTACAGGTCTATAAGATCAGCATGGTCCGTCCTGGGGATATGCAGCACAGGAGCGAGGTGTACCACATGCCTTGGAGGCCTGGGGCACCACATCAACTTCCTGGGGCCTTAATTTCGCAGAGCTTTATCTAAAGAGACTTGGCACCCCTCAGCTCTCATCCAGCTCCAAGGAGTTGGGAAGTGGAAGGAAGGTCCAGTGTAAAAGCCTGTGGTCAGATCTGTCCCCAGGCTGTCATGGTTATTTGAGATGATCAAACTAACCTCTTTGTAGGTAGTAGGCATTCACAGCCAGGGAACCATCTGATGGGGAGTGGGTGTAGCTGAGAATCAATTCCCCCAAACCTGCTGTGCAGCTGAGACCTTCCCACCGCTGGACAGAGCACACGATGGCCCTGAGTACCAGCACGTACCGTAGCCTGGGATGCTATTAATAATTTCCATATATTGTGCTCCCATTATGAGCAAAAATAACCAGTATGAGCAGCAGCAAAGCTATCTGGCACCCCACCCCCAGGGCTCAGAGAGCCCAAAATAGCGGCCTGGGAAAGGCTTGGCGGCATCTAGCCCAAGGGGTTCAGGCTGGGCTTTCCCTGTGCTGACCCAATGCCTCCATAGCTGGCTCTTATCCAGGGGGCTTGGCCTCACCAGGCCCCATGGGGCACAGAGCGTGGGATGATCCCAGGGCAGGGGGACGGTATGCATGGTTTGAGGAGGAATATAGGCTGAGGATGGTCTTAGGACCTGCAGGGACTAGAGGAGGACGGACACAATCACCAGGAGATACCTACAACTCCACACAAGGCTCTTCTGGCTCACAGATCTTCCAGAAGCTGCAGGATCCCGGGGAAACCAGGGACGCCCAGCACCCCAGACACACATCATGTTAGGATCATGCCCATTCAGAGTCCACTAAGGCCCCTCCCCTGGTCCTGACCTGGCTTCATCAGGGACAGGGGAGCCAAGGACTGGGATACTCTCTTCTGATGGTGGGTTCAGACTCTGCCAAGTGGCTCGGGGAGAAGGAAGGCTGAGTGGGATGGTGAGGAGCAGTGGGTGAAGAGTTTGGGACTTCCTATGACACCAACTGCACTGTTAGTGTCCTATCGATGTTCCAGATGGTCTGTCTTCTCCAAGCCTGGCCCTTAATGGGACCCAAACCCCCTGATTGGGAGGCATGTCCCAGGGTGGGCTATGCTTCTTAGGTGTGGAGGCTCAAGCCTCATCTGTTAGGTAAATTGAGACATGGGCTGACCAGGAGCATCCTGGGAGCTAGAGGTGCTCCTTTGTCCTTTCTACATGGGGTCACTTGGAGCAGAGTACAATCAGGCTAGTTTATGAATGCTAGGCAGGATCTCCCCATGCACCTAGGCTGCCCTCTAGTGGCCAGGTGGCCTGGTGTGTGGCCAGCATTCCTATGTTTGAAACCTCATTGTATATCCATAATGTGGATCTATAGAGGCAGTGGGGTGTTTGGGAGGAGGTTTGTTTGTTTTATTTTTATAGTCTACATGGGCAGGGGCTAAGGGAGAAGCCTTCCCAGTCCTATTTAGCTACTGTCAGCTGCCCTTGTAAGGAGAGGCAACAGAACCCAGAGCCACCTCCTCCAGGAAGCCTCTGGCTTTGGCCCAGCTTGAGCTTCAGGGTTCTTTGTGGCCTATTATTGTGGTCAGACCAGCCTAGGATGAGTCTATGTCCATTTCTGAGGAATCTTTTATGAGGTCATGATAGAACAGTGCTTGGTTGACCTGGAAGGCCCAGGATCACAATGAATGGTCCCCTGCCTGTCCAGTACAGAGGCATGGTAGAAACTGACGAGGAGGCTTGGATAGTGGTTCCACAGGAGGGAGAGGTCAGGACTAAGCTGAAGACAGACAGAGGTAATAAGACACTTTCCTGACCCTCTGCTGCCCAGGTGGGACACTCAGAGCTGTACAGCCAGCTGGGTCAGAGTAGCCCTGAGGGAACCTCAGGAAAACAATGAAGAAATCCAGAGGGGCCAGGGTTGTGGCTTCTGGAAGTATACCATCTCCCCTGCTCCCCCACTCCCCTGAACGGCAGGAGGCCTGGGCAGGTGCCCAGGCTGGCTTAGGACCAGACTGCATGGCTGGCCTAGGACCCCAGTGCCAGCCTAGCCTCCCACCTCTGTGCCGGCCCGAAGCCAAAAACTTTTTTTTTTTTTTTTTTTTTTTGCAAAGCTATCTTTTTACCTTGATAAGCTGTTTTAAAAATGTAAATAAAATAACTCAGCAGACAAAAGCAGGCATTGATTCTGCCCAGAGCCAGCCGCTGCCCTCGACATGAAATATCGCGGCACATTGAGTCGTGAGTCCTTGCTAATCCGGGCAGACAGGCTTGAATGGGGCCCCTTTGGACGGGCGCAGTGGTGGGCAGTGGAGCATGCACCGCCTGCTGGGCGGCCCTGCTCCTGGACAATGGCTTTTCTTCCCAAAAGGGGCCTGTGCGGGACAAGAGCCCCCTTTGTGTAGGATGTCTGCCTTGGAGAGCAAGAGAGGCACATTCAGCAGCCCCAGACACTCTTTGGAAAGCTTCAGTGTAACAGAAGACACACTAGCTTGCCTTCTACCTCCCAGCGCTCTCTCCAGGCTCAGCCGCCATTCAGCCTTAAGAATGGCCCGGGGGATGGGGGGGCGAAGCCCAACCCGACATTGTTCCTGGGTGTGTGGCCATCTTGGTTCCTCAGCGCACCTCAATAGTTTTGAGAGGCAGGTGTGACAGGAAATGAAGCTACGTGAGTTGTGGTACTGCTGACACATGGCCCCCTCCCAGGGCCAACCAAGTTCTAAGAGGTTTAGGTGGCTCCTGGTGCCGAACACCTAAATCACAGCTGTAGGAGTGGAGGCTCCCAGAGCCCTATCCTGTCCCTGAAGAGCGCTCATCTTGGAATCTCAGTGGCACAGGGTGGAAGTCATGATGTCAGAATGAGCAATGGCCTCATGATTGCAGTACAGAGCTCCAGGTTACTCTGACTGCCTCTTAGGACTTGGCAAAGTCTGGAAATTTTGCCTGGAAAAGCATTTCTTCACCTGGATTTCTGATGTCACCTACTTCCACTAACTGCCTTCCCTGAGAAAAGTTCATGTGTCCACAGCCGGAGCTGGACACTCAGGGTCAAGAAGGCCTGCTCCACCTGTCAGGGAAGCTGTCACCAGCACAGAAGCCACACGCAATCTACTCTGGGGAAGGTATCCTTAGCGCCCAAGGTGGGGACAGTGCTTTCAAAGGAACTCCAAGAGTCCCCATGAGGCTTTAATGTAGCTTTAAAATCGCAGCGATCTTGACAACAAAACAACTTTAGGGACACCCGTGCTCCAACATCAGCACCTATCAATGGCTCTGCGAGAACCCGACAACATAATGTAAGCATGGAAGAGACCCCAAGGCTGTGGGGAGGCATTGACTCACAGGGTAGTACACAAGGACAGGCATCTAGGGCCCTCTAACGGATGTCCAGGAGGGCAGAGGGGAAGTATGCCTGTCTGTGCGGACTTTTGGAATCAAAGGAAGCCACACTGGGCATGGATTCCACCATGGACATGGAATCCCATTTGTACATGGGGTCTTGGAAGTCACTTCTAGTGCTAATTATTTATAGAACCAAAGCACGAATGTTCTTTACTTACCCGCTGACAAGGACTTCCTGGCCTGTGCTGCCAGGGGGAAAATGTCAATTAGAAATCATACCAAGAAGCAAGTTGGCCATGATGGCGCACACCTTTAATCCCAGCAGTTGGGAAGCAGAGGCAGGTGGATCTCTGAGTTCAAAGCCAGCCTGGTCTACAAAGTTCCAGGACAGCCAGGGCTACACAGAGAAACCATAATATGACAGCATAAATCACCCCTACACACACACTTTAAAAAAAAAAATACCAGAAGCAAGCCACCAAAACCGATAATATTCTGAGAATATGGAACAGCAGGATGTAGATGGAGATTGCACAGAAAAACAAATGCCTAAAATTGCTAAAATAAATAAATAAATAAATAAATAAATAAATAAATAAATAAAAGTGGCAAAATTTGGAGAGCAGATGGGAATGGTGGCACACACCTTTAATCCCGGCACTCGGGAGGCAAAGCAGGCAGATCTCTGAGCGTTTGAGGCCAGCCTGGTCTATAAGTTCCAGGCCAACAGGGCTATGTAGTGAGACCGTGTCTCAAAAACAAACAAACAAACAAACAAAACAGCTAAGAATATTTAAAAAAGAACTGACTTCTAAAGAACCAAAGGTTCTAAAGAACTTAAAGATCGATCTTTATTTAATTTTTAAAAATGTGTGTGTGTGTGTGTGTGTGAGTGTCTGCAGGAGTGTGTATGCATGTGAGTGCAGTTGTCTTGAGAGTCCATAAGAGGGTAACACGTCCCCTGGAACTGGAGTTAAATATAGTTTTGAGCTGCCCAACATGGCTGCTGGGAATGGAACTCAGGTCCCCTGGAAGAGGACCATATCTCTGACTTCTAAAGGGAACTTTAAACATGAAAAATAATCACTGAAATTTTAAAAAGAAAGAAAGGAAGGAAGGAAGGAAGGGAAACACAGTGGCGGTTCCGTGACAGGAGCATGAGGCTGCTGTGCACCCAGCAGCTCCAGGGCACCCAGCAGCTCCAGGGCTCATGTGTTCCTAATGAGTTAAACCGTGTGCTCAGACAAGTAACTGTGCACAAATGTCCAGAGGAGCTCAGAACGGTCAAAAGGTGGAGAGAGCTGATGAAAGGGTTAACAGAGCGTGGGTCATTCGCACTGCAGAGTACAGTCTGGGGCTGAAGACTTAGTTGCTGCAAGGGCAAGAGCCCAGTGACAGGAGACAGACATGGGTGCAGCTGTGTTTGGGTAACTTGTCCAGAACCGGGAAGTCTACAGAAAGAGACAGATTTGTAGTTGAGAAGTCTGGGGGTGGGGTGTTCTTAATGGAAATTTGGGGGGGGTTGATGACATATTTTGAAACTAGAAGAGGCTGTGGTTACACAATATTGTGCTAAATGTTATTGAACCACTGTTTTAAAATTCTTCATGTTTTAAAATAATATACTTTATATATCAAAAATACGAGAAAAACAGTTTTTCTGCAAAGATGAAATTATATATTTTTTGAGATAAAGTCTCATATATTTCAGGCTGATCCCAAACTCACTATGGTAGCTTAATATGACAGTCTCCAGTTCCACCCATTTTCCTGAAAGTAACAAAATTTCTTCTGTATGGTCTGAATAAGACTCTCATGTATATATGTGTGGCGTTGTTATAAATTCTTCTGTTGATGGGTGGCTCTGCTCGTTGACTATGGTGAAGATTCTGCAACATGGAGAAGCAAGTATCTGCAGTATGCTGACTTACTGTTCTTTGGGTCTGCCCCAGGGCAGTAGAGCTGGACCAGACTCCCCTAGCAGCGCCCTTCTCTGCAGCAACTGGTGTCTCTTTTGCAGGGAACAAGAACAAATGTGCTTCCTAGTCTCTGCTACTCAGCTCACAGGAGCAAACAGTTCAGATGCCTGTCCTGAAATTGCCCTTGAGTCATAGCAAGGCTCTGTACCAGGCTCCTTAGATGGTTTGGGGGGCTCTCAGCTCTTTGGTACTTCTTAGCTCTCTCCCCCACATTCTCTCCAGGGTTTAAAGAGACTGCTCTCACTTCCTTTAAGATCCCATCATGTTGTCTCTGATAGAATACTCTGTCCCAAGGTAATGGGTGACCTTTGAGATTAAGGCCAGCCTGGTCTACAGAGTGAGTTCCAAGCCAGCTAGGGCTACACAGAGAGACCCCTGTCTCAAAACACAAAACAAACAAACAAACAAACAAACACCCAAACCAGGGGCTGGAGAGATGGCTCAGTAGTTAAGAGCATTGACTGCTCTTCCAGAGGTCCTGAGTTCAATTCCCAGCAACCACATGGTGGCTCACAACCATCTGTAATGGGATGTGATGCCCTCTTCTGGTGTGTCTGAAGACAGTGACAGTGAATGCATATACATAAAATAAATAAATCAATATTTAAAAAGAAACCCAAACTAACCAACCAAACGAAAAACTCTGTCCCTTCTCTTGCTCTCCCATGTCAAAACTCTACATTTCTATGGTGGTATTTAGTTAACATTTCTATAAGCAGTGCATAATGGCTTCTTCCTACATCCTAGCTGATATTTGTCGATGTTCATATTCTTTTTCTTTTTTTTCTTCCTATTTTATTTTATTTGCATTGGTGTTTTGCCTGCGTGGACGTCTGTGTGTGGGTCTCAGATCTGGAGTTACAGACAGTTGTGAGCTGCCACGTGGGTTCTGGGATTTGAGCTGAGGTCCTATGGAAAAGCAGCCAGTGCTCAGAACAGCGGAGGAGGTTCTCCAGCCCTGAGGCTCATTTTCTCGGTGATGGCTGTTCTGGCTGCGGGAGGTGGCATCTCTGTGCACTCCTGATAATACATTTCCAATGGCTAGGGATGCTGGGCACTTCACATGGACTTTTAGCCATTTTATCTCTTCTTTTGAGAACTATGTTCAATTAATTTGGTCATTTTGATTGGATTTTTGTTTAATTTTTTTCATTTCTTTATAGAGTCTAGATACTAATCTTCATCAGATGTTTAGTTGTCAAATATTTTTTCTTTCATTTTTATTTTTATTTATTTATTTTATTTATTTTTCTATCTTTCATTACTCCTTTTTATTTTTACCTTTAGTCATGTGTGTGTGTGTGTGTGAGTGTGTGTGATTGTGTGTCTTGTATGAGTGTGATTTTGTGTGTGTGAGTTTTGTGAGTTTGTGTGTGTGTATGAGTATGTGTGTTAGTATGTGTGTGATTGTGTATGAGTTGTGAAAGTGTGTGTGTGTGTGTGTGTGTGTGTGTGTGTGTGTGTGTGTATGGTTTGAGCATCCATGTAAAACCTGTGGCGACCAGAAAGGGACATTCAGTTCTTTGAATCTGCAGTTTTAGGAGGTTGTGAGCCTCAGGACATGGGTGCCAGGACCTGCCCTGGTCCTTGCACAGCAGTAAGGTAACTGATGGGTCTCTCCTCCTGCTTTGTCTTCTTATTGTTTCCTATGCAGTGAGGAGGCCTTTTATCTCATTCAGTCCTACTTGTCAGTTCTTGCTCTTATTCCCTGAGCAGCTGGAGACCTTTGCAAAAACTCCTTGCCATGCTGATACCTTGAATGCTTTCTGCTAATTGGTTCAGGTCTTACACTAAATAACCTTGTTTTGAATAAATCTAATGGGTGCTGCCTCCCCCAGCCCCTGAAACTGCTGCAGTAGCGGTCTCCCCAAGTCCTGTGTTCACAGACTTTGCTGGTCACTTCACTCTGCACCAGCATGCCAGTGGCAGCCTGGACCTCAGCCACCAGAGTGTGGTCTACATATTCTGGAACAGGTCAGCTTCTGTCTTTGTCCTGACCATCTTAGTGCCATGTTGAGAGTTCCTCACACCTATTTCTGTGGCCTTGCCCGATCAACTGCTCCTGCTCCCCTTGCTCCTGGACCACTCCACCCTCATCCACCCTCAAATGCCTGCCCTCCCTCCATGCTTGTTATTCATCAGTGACGCCCTTGATCCTGAACACCTCTCCTCCCTCCATGCAGCCAAACAGCTGGCCAGATCTGTGTGGCCTAAATCCTCTTGCATATGCCTGCTCAGAGGCCCTGGGTCCTGAGGTTGAGTGTATCAGACATCCCCAGGGACTTGCTGAAACTAAGATTTTCCTGACTGCAGCAGCCAACAAGCCCAGCTTCAGTGTTCTTAGATGACAGCACATCTGGATTTCATAGTGAGGTGGGTGATCGCAACAGCCCAAACACTGTGAACTCCAGTTTCAACTGCTGTCCCATCTCTGAGGAGCACAGCATGTCTAACCAAATCCCTATGTTTCCAACAAGTTTCATTTCTTTTGCCCAGCTTCACCCCAAGCTCTACTTCCTCTTGCTCTTGCTCTTTCAGAATGTAATATACCCTAGCACTGACCTTAGTACTGACCGTGACCAAACCAGTCCTCCACTCATGTCCTCAAGCATTCAGAATATCCTGACTCTCACCCCAGCAGCCCCCATCTCAGAAAGAAAAGCCATGGGGTTCTCTGTCCCTGTCAGTTTTTTCTTTCCTTATATGCCAATGTCTCCTGGGAATTCTCCAAACTCCAGTTTCCAATCTCTCTTTCAAAGGCAGAGTTAAGGCTGCACCATATTATCTACAAAGTTTGTAATTTTGAAATTAATAGCTTACATACTATGTCTATGAAAACAGTAATATGTACACCTGGTCTATATATACAGATTTGAATGTATGCATGTGTGAGCACCTATGTGTGCATGTGGACATGTCTGTGTCCTTGTGCTTAGGAACGTTGTTATGTGTGTCTTACACTCTGATTCTGGGCATAGAGAAAAAGGCACAGACAGATTTGCAACTAGGCTGTACTGCCCAGATCCACCTCACAGCAAGCCACAGTGAGGGGAGTGGCAGTGGGGACAGACAGTGGTACAGAATGAACACCCTAGCCAAGGCTACCCACACATAGGACATCAGTATGCCATTGGGGTGGCCCTACAGACCAGGGAAAGTGGGTTCTTACTGAAATTTGCACCCTGCCCCACACTCTATACAGATATCAATGGGAATATCTAGGGGACATTTGAGAAGCTTAAAGGAGCAGCAATATGAAGATTTCCTACAAATCACAAAGAATGGATGAGGGGTGGGCAAGAATGAGACTTACCCCTCAATAAGGGCACGATGACCAAGTTCCCAGTGCTTTGGGGAAGAGCGATGGTTCAAGGACTGGTAAGTACAGGAGTGTCACTGTCAAACAGTCCCACTACACAAAGCCCTGTCACCAGCATGGGCTTAGCATATGTGAATGTGTGCCCCAGTATCCAGGCCTCGGTGATCAGTGAGGGCTTATAATGGTTCAGAGCCTGTGGATACACAGTGGCCCTAGACTGCTACTACAGAACCTGTGGGTTGCAGAAAAGATGTGTGCTTTCCCAGCCTTGTGTGCTTGTTCTCCACATGGATGATCCAAAGTTTGCTGTAGATGGTGTGTAAAGATATCTGGGCTGCTGGGTGGGCAGTGGCCCCTGAGACGGGAACAGGTAGGGTGAATGGTACCTGGTCTGTGGGCGTACACACACATGCCACCCACTGAGTTAGACTGGGCTTTTTGTTTTGTTTGTCTGTTTGTTTGTTTGTTTTAATGTTCTGTACTTAATAAAACAGGTTGGAGTTGGAGAGATGGCTCAGCAGTTAAGAGCACTGACTGCTCTTCCAGAGGTCCTGAGTTCAATTCCCAGCAACCAAATGGTGGCTCACAACCATTTGTAATGGGATCTGATGCCCTCTTCTGGTGTGTCTGAAGACAGCAACAGTGTACTCATATAAATAAAACAAATAAATCTTTTTAAAAATTAAATAAAACAGGTAGAATTTGTCTGTTCTTTATTATTTGTTGTTGATCAATTTGTTTTAAATGTAATTAAAATTTTTTCTTTGTGTATGGGTGTTTTGCCTGTAAATCTTATGTCTGTGTTACCTGATGTCTACAGTGACCAGAGAGGACATCAAGTCCTCTGGAACTAGGGATGCAGATTGTTTTTGAGCCACCACACAGGTGCTAAAAATCAAAACCAGGTACCCTGGAAGAATAGCAAGTGTTTTTAACAGCTGAGCAATCTCTCCAGCCTAGTATCACTTACTTTTTATGTACAGGTCTCACTATGTTTCAACTTTTACTCTGTTCTTGACTCTGGCGCTCTCTTGCCTCAGCCTCTCCAGTGCAGGGCTCATAGCCATGTGCCACTGGCTTCAGGTAGTATTCTTGTTCTTTTTTGTTTCTCTTTTGAGACAGGATTTGTTTATGTAGATCAAACTGGTTTTGAACTCACAGAGATCCACCTGCCTCTATCTCCTGAGTGCTGGAGTTGTCTTGAGGCAGTTTTCGAAGCAGCCTCATGTTGGCAATGTGAAGCAGTTTTGTGAACAGAGGGCTTGAAGGCAGGTTAGCGTCGATGCCCAGGCGGTACACTGCATACAAAGCAGTTGAAGGTGGACTGTCTTAAAGTTGTTTGCCTCAGTTAGAAACTGGGAGCTAAATGGCTCAGTGGTTAAGAGCCGCCAGCTTCTCTTCCAGAAGACCTGGGTTCAATTTGCGTCACTGACATGGTGGCTCACCGCCATCTGTACCTCCAGTCCCAGGGCATCCCATGGTGTCCTCTCCAAGCTCCTTTGTGTAGTACAAGTATGTGGAACACACACATACACACACACACACACACACACACACACACACACACACACACAGAGGCAAATACCCACACACATTAAATAAATTAGGAGAAAGAAAACCTCAAAACTACCCAGGAGCTGGAGACAATAGCAGACTCCTATACTCCCAGCACTTGGTAAGCAGAAATAGAATTCTTACACGTTTGAAGTCAGAGCTATAGAATGACACCTGTCTAAATGCATAAAGAGTAACCAGGAATAATAATAATAAAAAAAGTCATACTTTCTAACTTCAGTACATTCAGCCCAGCCTTTCTGGTGGTGGACCTGAAGCTGACCACACAGGCCCCTGGGTTAATGTCTGTGAGTTTTGTTCCTAACATGTCTCCACTGACTCTAGTGTCTGGCAGCCCAGCAGCCTTGCCCCTCTCAATCAGATTTCCCTAGCTTTGTTTTTTCATTAATTTTCTGTTTTGTTTTTGTTTTGTTTTGTTTTTGGTACAGTCTCTCTATGTAACCCTGGCTATGCTGGAACTCACTGTGTAGACCATGTGAGTCTCAAACTCACAGAGACTCCCCTGCCTCTGCCTCCCACGTATTGGAATTAAAGGTGAGCACTGTCATGCCTGGCACTCTCGCTTTCTAAGGGACCTTGCTGCTTTCCTACATTTCCTGCCAACCATGCTAGCCCAGCAAAGGTTCCAGTGACCTTTGGAAAACTCCATGGAAACAAAACAGAACAGGCTTTGCCTGTTAACTCCTTAGTGGACTTGGCACTAAAGCTAAAGCACATTCATTCTTTAGCTACTTCATTCTGTCACCAGACCCTCTGGGCTCCAGCCTGAAGGAATTCCCCTGTTGTGACCTCCATGCCCGTCACTAGCAGCTTCCTTCCCATAGTTCCCCTGGGCCTGTTGTATACTGTCCTTTACAGTGTGGAGGCTCAGCGGCACTAACAGCCTTGTCTTTCTGGAGGATGTGGCCCAGTGCATAACAAACATCCCCATGGTAACCTCCCTTGTACGCACTGTGGCCAGTCATGTGACAGTGGAGAGACCCTAGATACCTGGAATCTGTATAAGCCATGGGTCATGCCTGTGGGCAGCAGTAGGTCTCTATGGCGCTGGGCACCACCGCAACGCAGCCAGGTCCAGGGCCATGCTGACGCACATTGCAAACAATTGCTGCATCCTGTTCTTACGACATAAGACAAACAGGATGCAGAGAGGCGTTTGTCTGAATGAATGAGATAAGCAAGTTCTGTGGCATTCTGCAAAGCCACAAGACGTAGGTTCCAGGGAGTGGCTCCAGGAAGCACTCTCTGGGCAGGGATGCGATGTAAGAGCTGTAGAGCTGACAAGCCAGGTGAACACTGCTGACTTCTGCGGCCTTCTGCTCTAGTCCTTCCTCTAGCCTGCCTCTCATCTTATCTGCACTCCCTCATTGGCTCTGGCTGCATCCCTCTCCACACTAGTCCAGGGACTAGGCCATGCTCAAGTCCGCAGCTGTTGGTATAAGGACATCTTGGGCCTGCTGGGGGAGGCCTTGCTGGCAGGTTTGGGACAGCAAGACAGATGGCCTCTGGCCAGAGCCTGAACCTTGACCCCAGACCCTGCTTCCCAGGAACACAGGGAGTGGGAGAGGAAGCTACAACCTAGGAAGGCAGACTTACTGGAGCTCAGAACAGACAAATCATGGATTCTTCTGAAGTGCCAAATTGGGGAATTGTAGGAGGGGTCCTGGGAACTTAGGGACATTTGGACCACTGGTGTCTCCCCAGATGTCCACATGCTTGTGCTACCCTGGCTCTGAGAGTTGCAAGAGAGACTCTGAGATGACCCGTGATGGGTAGGGCTGAGGCACAGGGACACTGGGTGGCAATACACGGATGCCACCTTATCTGTTAAGTTCTGAGCTGACTCAGCCTCCTATGCTTTAAGTATTTCACAAACCCAGGTAGGGACCTGTGCTAAAAAGTCATTCCCCAAAGTCAAACCCAATATCACCACATAAGGTAAGTGGTAGATACCATGGAAGCCTGTCTCTGAGGGCTGGGCACTGATTGGCTAGGCGCTGTGGCTGAGTATGGCTATGCTACCCTGGACACCTGACTGTCTCAAAGGATCCTGTGGCACATGGTCTCCACAGAGCCACCCAGAGCTGCACGCACCTCTTGTCAGACTCTGTGCTCACTGAGTCTGAACGAACGGCAACCAGCACAGCAGTATGCTGGCCACTCTGCCCCACAGCAGACCCTAACCCAGCGTCTCACTCTCAGGGCTGTTTGATGGTCACTGAGACACCCATGGACAGAGCTGGAGGGAGTCTGCAGAAGGTCCTGACAGGATCATAAGACTCTGGAGATTCACAACAGCCCCACAATGCTGGAACTGCCATCAACTCAGAGAACTGGCATCACCTTCCAGCCTCCCTGGACTCTGGATAGACAGCTCCAACCCCTCTTTAGTCTCCTGTCTGTGATGCTGTGTTCAAAGACGGGACAATGTTCCCCATGCTCAGGCAGGTGGCAGAGAAGCTCACGAAGAGACCAGCAAACAGCATATGACTACCCACCCTGGTGTCTCCTAGGAACTGGCCTCAGACCAGGCCAGTTCCTAGAAAAAAAAAAAAAAAAAAAAAAAAAAAAAAAAAAAAAAAAAAAAAAATTGTCATACACTGTACACCACCAGGCTCTGTCGCACACACACACACACTGCACACCACCAGGCACTGTCACACACACACACACACACTACACACACACACACACACACACACACACACACTGCACACCACCAGGCACAGTCACGCACACACTGCATACCAGCAGTCAGTTTTACGTTGCTCATTGTACACTGGCTAGCCATGATCAGACTCACACATCCCCTCTGGCCACAGTCACACACAGTTCACTTGTTGGTGATGATTACACTACTTATTGTACTGACCATGACCACTCACTGCTCATTGTATACCCACTAGCCGCAGCAGTCAGACACAAATTGCTCAAAACTACTGGCCATGGTCACATAACACTCACTGGACACCTACTGGCAGACGTCATAACACCTGTTGCATAGCCTCTACCTGGTCTTGTCTTGGAACCAAGAGCCTGAAACAGAGCTCATCTGTGCCCGAGCCTCTGTTGCTAGCAGCTCATCTACAAAGGTGCTGTGCCCACTCCTACAGCCAGGGAGAGAAGGAGGCAGGAAGGCCAGGGAGGAGACAAATTTCTCAGAAGATGCAATAGAAAACCCATAACTGTCCAGATGAGGTAGATTCAGCAGAGAAGAAGAGGGACACCAAGACTCAAAACCAGGGTTGGGGAGATACACAAACATAAAGACCCAAGATCCATCCCTAGTACCCAAGGAAAAAGCTAAATGCGGTAAATCAAGCCCACAATCTTAGCACTGGCGAAGTGGTAGGAAGACCCCTTTGGCTTGCTGCTCAGCCTAGCCAAACTGCAGAGCTTCAAGTTCACTGAAAGACCCTGTCTCAAAAATAAGGGAGAAGCCAGGTGTGGAGGCACATAGCTTTAATCCAAGCATTTGGGAGGCAGAAGCCAGCAGATCTCTGTGAGTTCAAGGTCAGCGTGGACTACATAGTTGAGTCCCAGGACAGCCAGAGCTACACAGTGAGATCCGTCTCAAACAGAACAAAAGCAAAGTCAGAAAACAGCTGAGGAAGACATCTAACATCTAATTCTGGCCTTTATATAAACACAGGAATACATATGTGCACCCCTGTGCATGTGTGGGCACACATACTCCTCAAGTCTATTAGTAGTCTGGGAAAAACTGAAGGAAGGGGGAAAATCCATTGACACTTGGCAGAAGGCAACAAGAAAGGTACGATGTATTAAAAGCTGTGCATAGGTATCCAGAGAACCTAAGGACCACAGAAAAACCCGAATCTTTCTTCAAGGGCCCCTTTCATAGCTGTAATAAGAACATGAAGGTCACCTGTTATGCTCAGACCACAGACCTGTCATGTCTCCCCTTCCCAGATAGGGCTCAAGACCCCAGGAAGGCTGGTTCAGCCTTTGAAGATTTGTCTGTCGGCAGAACTCATGCATGGTGCCTGTATTCCCAGGTGAGAGGCCTGAGGAAGGCAGGTGGGAGCCATGGACCCACTCTGGGTTTTCCTCACCTGCAGCATCCCACGGGGCCCTGCCTATAACAGTCATGAGATCAACGCGTAAAGGATCAAATCTTGTCCAGCAGAGGAACACCTGGGGCACTTACAATCAAGTTTCGTAGCACCCTAGGCAAGGTGCTGAGCACCCAGAGAACATCAGAGCACCCAAGATAAACTATTAACAGCAGTATTCAGTAAGAACAACAGGAGGACCTTTATGAACCCAGACAGGCTCACGCTGATGCTTAATGGGGAAGGGCAGCTGGGAAGACAAAGAACAAAGAAGTGTATCTTAGTGTTTCCAGTCTACAGCCCTGGAAACAGCCTGTTAAGGGCACAGCAGAAACAAGGGGAGACCAAGACATAGCTGGGGTTGGCCCAGGAAGGCGGTATCTCACTCCTCATTGGCTATCATCAGGATATTTGAGTGGTCTGGACCTTGTATTGCACAACAGAGAGAATTCCATATGGGGCCGACTCAGACATCACCCAGTGCCATTTGGTTTTACATAAACTAATTTGCTTGATATTCACAAAGCAATGGAGCAATATATTGATGTTATCACTATTGTTCAAATCAAAAAGGGGGGTGTCAGGTAACTTGCCCTTGGCCACACAGCAAAGACCACAAGCCCTCTCTTCTAGCAGGAGGCTCTGTGGCTTGTTCTTACGGTTTCAGGAAGCCAGCTTGAACCTCTCTCCTATGGTCTCAGAGACAGAAAATCTCTATGAGCCGGCAACTAGACCTGCACAGGAGCGTTAGGGCATACTTGACCCTAATTCCAGGCAGCCAGGGGATAGCCCCAACTTAAGGGCAGTTGACTGCAAGGGAACTCAGATACAGGGATGAGACAGCCCAGAGCTCAGCAACAGGTGCTAAGGAGAAATAAGATGAAGTGCTGGCCAGGTCCTGACACATGTCTGCTACGGGCCATCCTAGCTGGAGGTCTCTTAGTGAGCTAGACACATGGGTAGATCAGGTAGATTAAGTTGATATCCTGTATAGGGACATGGACTGGAATCCTTGTCCATGAAGGATTGTCCTGAAGATAGGCAAGCACGTCAGGGAAGGCCCTGTTCCTGCCATTCGAGGGCCCTGACTAGACCCTGACATGAGACAAATGGAGAGGTGGCAGAGATACTGGTCAGGGGCTGGGGTGGCGATGTCTTGTCCCTCCAGGGATGTTTCTCACTTTTTGATGCCCAAGGCCTGAGACTCCTCTACTGGTTTTGATGTAGCTAGCCTCAAGGCCAGACACAATGGCTTACTTTAGACAGTGTCATGAAGAGAATTAGCATTCTGGGGCTGCTGTAGTTAGCACACAAGACGACAGCAGAGGACAGGTCCTGGCTTGATCAAACCACGCCCATACTAGAAACACAACCCTGTTACAGGTTTCTGGGGTCTTTCAGGACCTAGGCCATCCACAAAAGAGAACAGGGCACCGGACATTACAGGAAGCACCTCGGTTCAAGGCAGGGTGGGAGCAAGGAAACAAGCCAGCTTTAGATTCCCATACTCAGATCGTGGCCAGGCTCTTGTTTTTCAGGCATGTCTCCAAGTCCCTTCTTGTCCTTTTTGGCAGGATGGATAAAATGCTTTTATGTTATGTCAGAGCTATACAGATAAGGACTTGCTGCAGAGAGCAGTACCAGGCTGAGAAAATGCTGTCTCTTGGACCCCACCCCCACCCCCATCCTCAGGGTGGCTGGTCCTGCTCAGATTCATCTTGCATGGCCTTAAGGTAGAAAAGTGAGGAGAAGGGAGGGACCCCAGACAAAGATTTCAGTTGGGAGACAAGTCTATCATGAAGCCATGGTCCAAACAGTCTTTAGCATGGGATCACACATGTCCCAGCCAGGATGGCATCTACTCACATAGCTCTCTTTTTAAAACTGAAGTGGAGACACTTTAGGAAGAAGGGGAAAACCTGAATACATCCGGTGATATGGAGAAACCAGCCCTCAACTGCTGAGTGCTCTGAGACTCCCAAGACTTGGCCCACAGACATATAGTAACTTTTTGTCATTTCAGCCTCCAACTTTGAGGTAGCAGTCCTGGTTCTTAGCTTAGAGGGAACTAAAAGCATGGCCTGTTTTTGTCAAACTTCGGGGAATTTGTAAGAATGCCCGGGAATTCCTAAGAAACCTATGGGCTCCTTGAATCTGCTGGAGGTGGGCATTGCCTCCCCTCTCCCCAGACAGGCTTCAATCCCATGATGCCCTGGGAGGCAACAGCACAGTGAGAACAGCAGCCCTTATATTCCATCTAAAAGAAGCTGAACTTCGTTGCAGACACCAACCCTGACTGGACCTGCCTTTTGCGCCGCCCCCGCCCCGCCCCCCATGGTCTCCACACAGAGCCATTGCTCTATGGCTCAACAAGGCAGCCTTTCCGGAAGCTCAAGATGACCCCAGCCCTGGCTGTGCCTACTAAGCTCACAGAAGCCTAGGCTATGATCCCTGAGTAGACGTTCTCAGGTCCTCAGGATCCCAGGGAAAACCCTTATTACCTATGTGCAGAGACAAGTCATTACCCCACTGACCACACACACCTCTACTAAACACATTCAAACAAACTAGACATCTTAGGACACAGACTCACTTGTATGTGCCAGCAGCGGGGATAGCCATGGGGACATTAGCAGCAGTTTTTAGCAGCAGACTTCAGCGGCAGTGAGCATTTCAGCAGTGGGCTCTCTGGCAGTGAGGTCTCCTGGGTCCATCTTGGCAGGGGCAAGGGGCAAGGTTGGAGGCACACAGCTGGAAGACTGAGGAACTGGGAGTAAAGGACAATGAGGTCCTTGGCTCCACACAGGCTGAGGAGTCTGTCTCACCACCCTGGGAGGTGGCACAGAGCTCTGGACTTCACAACACCCGAATAAGGAGGGACCTAACTAGGTTATGAGTACAGGTGCTGGGGTAGTGACAGGCTCTGTCTGTGAACAGTGTCCCAAGCCCAGGAGAGGGTTCAGGCACTGAGAAAGTGGTTACTGAAGCTGGCTGGCAGTCATTCTGACCCTCAACCTCCAGCTTCTGTGGCAACATTGCTCTTAGGGAAGAAAACCCTCCATTAGATGCTAAACCACTACTGTCCAAAGCTGGCACCCTGGACTGCTGGCTTCACCTTTGAGTTTGAGTCTTGGTTTTCTTTAGGACCTAGGGACACACGAAGGGCCCACTCTAAACCCAGGCTGGCCATAGCTGTGGCATTCCCAGGATAGGGAATGCAGGATTGCTGTAAATGGTTTTACTTTCCCATCGGTTCCACAAGACTGTAAAAAGGATGCTCTTTCTAAATGCAGCTTCAGTCTGCCTTTCACAAAGTTGACTGTGGCAGTCTGGATCCTGACTAATGCAGGTGACATGGAGCTGCTTCTCCTAGTCCCCACTTGAGGCAAACACTGCCACAGCCACAACCTTTGACACTTTGGTGTCTTGGGACATGGTCCAAGATCCTCATGGTGGTCTGAAACTGGAGTCAGTGCTGAACCCACAAATCTAACTCTTCCATCTGAGCACTTATGCCCTGTGGATGGAACGGTTGCAGTGTGAGGTTGAGCGCTCAGTTGAATGGCCAGTGCAACGAGGTTCCTCTATACCTCTGCTCTGGCCAAGATAGCCTTTCCCCAGCTTAATGTCTGAGTTGTAATTTAGGCCATTAATTTCTGCAGAAGAAGCAGTGCAGGACCATGCTTCCTGACTCTCAGGGAGGTCATAAATGCTGTCTCCACTTGTGAGTTATCTCCCACCTGAATCCTTGAGCAGAAGGAAAGAGGTCGTATATCTGAGGGCAGTGGCCATAGGAAGGGCCACAGGGAGCCCTAGTGGGCTTAATACAAGACTTTCAAGTCTCCCAGGAGCAACTGTGTATATAGGATGGCCTAGAGTCCAGTTCAGACAGAGGGAAGGTTCTTGACTAACAACAGAACTGCCATGCCTGTGGCCACACTAAGAACATGGCTTGCTCATGAAGATGCTCAGTCCAAAGTCAAGTCCCCCACAAATTCTCAAAAGGCTTCTAAAGACAATGGTTCCCACAGAATGAAGGCAATGGAGAAAAATGTCAAGCCCCAAGAGGCCCTGAATGTTCAATATAGCTCTAGATCATAGAGCCGGCTAGAAAGGGGATTATCTTCTAGGGGTAAGCCAGCGTCCTTCACAGGACAGCAGTGGAATCCACAGTCTGTAAGGTTTAATTAAATATAACGATCAGTTCATCTAGATGTGATGGTGCACACCTTTAATCCCAGCACTCGGGAGGCAGAGGCAGGCGGATCTCTGTGAGCTCAATGGCAGACTGGTCTACAAAGTGAGTTCCAGGTCAACCAGGTTTACACAGTAAGATCTTGTCTCAAACAAACCACAGAAAAAGAAGAGGGGCAGGAGGAAGAGGAGGAGGAAGAGGAGGAAGTTGTTTTCCTCAGTTGGACATTGTGGCACACGGCTTTAATCACAAGGGCAAGAGCAGAAAGGGAAGGGGCAGGAGCAGGAACAGGAATCTGTGAGTTCCTCTGTGACCAGCCTGCTCTACAGCATGAGTTCTAGGACAGCCAGAGCTACACAGAAAAACCCTGCGTTGAAAAACAAAACCAAACAAAAAGGATCCTCAAAATAAATCAGAAGATCTAAAAAGAAGTAGGAAAATACGTAACCAGGGGCAAATCAGGCAGACAGATCACAGAACAAAGCTCAGGCATGAAGTAGCAAAGACCAGAGTATGGCTGCTTCAAGCGTATGCACATGTTTAAAGAGGGACAGAAGAAACAGGATGGAGGGGTCAGAGGCAAACATGTTCTCAGTGTACAAAGAGGGAGTAATGGAAATTATATACAATTATACAGAAACTAAATGGGAATTCTCAAAAAAAAAAAAGTGTTTCAGGGCCCGGGGAGGTAGCTCAGTGCACAAAGTACCTGCTCTGCAAGGAGGACCAGGGTTTAGGTTCCCAGAATTCATGCAAAAGCTGGGTGTGATGCCATGCATCTGTAACCATGGGCTACAGGGCCAAGGAAGGCAGAACCAGAACCAGCTGGCCAGCAAGTCTAGCCCTTCAGTGACTGCAGGTTCAGTGAGAGACCCTGCCTCCAACAATGATCTGGAGGGCCAGTGAGATGGCCCAGCTTACAAGTAAGGACTCTCATGACAAGTCTGACCTTATGAGCTTAGCCCCCAAGACACATATGGTGGGCAGAGAGAACTGACTGGACATGGCATTACTTCTTATCCAGAAATCAGTGATCTAAAACCCAATGTCCATTTGAGATGTGGAAGGGCCAGCCTGAACTGGTCGGTCATGCCGTGGCCAGAACAGACACGGGGAAAACTTGTGGCACTGTGGTACATAAGCAGCTGAGAGCCATACTCCAGGATATACTAATACAAGTTGCCCCCCCACACACGATAAGGTAGAGAGAGAACACTCGAGGAAATACACCTAAAGTTGACTGCTGGCCTTTAAATGCACACACAAACATGCACACATACACAAACACATACACACATCCACTCCTACATGCAAACACACACACATCCACCCCTACACACATACACTCCTACATACAAATACACACACACATACATCCACTCCTACACACAAACACACACATATACCCCTTCACACAAACACACACACACACACACACACACACACACACACCCATCCCACCCCCACACAATACTCCCACAAATTTTAAAAAATGTGTTACCCCTGAAAAGCTCAGTGTCAGCTTAACATAAAGTTAGAGATGGCTGGAGTCGTGAATCTGGGCATAGACAAGCAGACCTAAGATCTAGGGGACACTGCAGGAAGATGGACACCATGTCTTCACGGTCAGTCTGCACACCTCTCACCTTTGGTACTCTAATAGCACCCCATCTCTCCTGACACAGTAATACAGCTGCATGCCTCTGTCCTACTCCAGCCTGGACAGCTACTGCCTTAGTCTGCTATCACCAGGACACCTGTCCCTAGCAGACACCCATATTCACTCCTTGCTTCTTTCACTGGCATCAGACATCCCCTGACTGTCACGTTCTGGTCTTTGTCACCTCTTGGTTCTGAAGTAGAGCGAAGGAGAAACACTCACCTGCACCTTACCTGTTTATGCCAGCTTTCCCTTGGATATAAGCCACAGGTTAGAAGTCATTTCCATCCTACAGGCAGCAGCAAGGACTCCACTGTGGGGTGGTGGCCAGGGTCCCACTGTCACATGGAAGCATAGATCTATTATCATGATTAGCCCTGGCCACTCTACCTGCACTCTACCTGTTCAGCAGAGCTGGCATCTAGATGGTCAGCACCCCAGGTGGAAGGCATGTTCCCCCACTTCTTCTCTGGTAATGGTCATTGAGCACACTTCTCCAAGATCCTGCCACTAACAACCAGATGGCCAGGTCCTGGATTCAGATCAACCTCCTCTGCAGCTTGTAGGGCTTCCAGGCACAATGTGGAGGTGCTCACAAGTAAAGCTGACCAAGATCTCTGAGCATCCAGAGCTGCTGGACAAACCTGTGAGCTAGGTCTTCCCTATATCCAGTGAGGAGCGGCCAGGGAAACCCTCCATTGCCCAGCAAACATGGTTTCCAGACTCCTGACAGTATACAGTATACTGTTTATGTTTTGTGATGGAAGAAATAGAAGCCTCAGCAGAAGGAAGGTTATTATGGACACACCTCTTTCTACATAAAATAGTACGTGCTTGATTTCACCTTCCTATTGGTTTTCCCTGGACCATTCCCAAAAGTAGTTTTCTTTGACCCACTAGGAAGTGGCTACAACTCCTGGCAAATGTTTAACTTAGCAAAGTGGCTTTTTCCTATGCCATCAGAAGTGGGGCTCTGTAATTTGTCTTCTACCTCACCTATCAGAGCCCTGGATTCCCTCAACAAGACCTGTTGCTCACAGACAAATCTCTATGCCCACACATGGGTGCTAGGCAGAGGGATCTTCTCAACCAGAAGAATAAAGCAAGCTCGGCACTAGAGCACACACACCTATGGTTCCGGCTCTCAGAAGGCCAAGGTAGGAGGAATTTGAGACTAGCCTCCATCACATTCCCCTGCAAAAAACTCTTGCAAAAATAAAATGAAGAGTCTGGGACCAAGTCATCAGGAGCAGAGCACAGAGAGGGCTGTTAAGATGGCGGCCAGTGGAAGACGTGTTGCTGTTCCTCTTACTCAGGTTTTCTAGCAGTTCACATTGGCCCTTCCTAAGCTGCATGCTCCACTCTGGCATCAAAGCCATTGCCTAAGGTGTTGGATGAGTATTCAACTTTGATGAATATTAATGAACAAACAAGCGAAGAGACAAATTAACTAATCCAGGCAGTAAGGGAGTAACCAGGGTGACAGCTCATGCCCACTGCCTGCTGCTTCCCAGCACTGATACACCTTCCTCAGCTCCCATTCCCTCACCTCTGCACGATGAAGACCATTCCACAAACACAGCAGAGGGAGCTGGGCTCAGTGCTTAAAGTGATTTCCCCATTTGATGTGTTCAGGGACACTAGTGTGTCCTTGTAGAGCCAGACATGCTAGTGTGTCCCTGTATAGCCAGACTGTTCCTATGAATGGAAAGAAGACAGAGATAGGAGAGTCCCCAAAAGTTTGTGGGCCAGGTAGCCTGGTGTGTGCAGTAGCAAGCCAGGTGACCAGTGATGATTGACAGGTATCTTCTGACCTCCACATGTGCTCCACATGTGCTCTTTCAATTCACTTAGACATGAATTGAAAACTCATATGCACACACACAAAAGATTTAAAAAAAAAAAAAACCCAGCAGAGAGCTACAGACTTTTCTTGCAATCAGGGGTAGTACCAGGGACTATGTAAAGGAAACCTAATCTGGACTTCCAGAGATGGCCAAGGCCATCCCCTGAACTTCCCTTAGGGTCCCCTCAGTGATCAGGTTGGGCATATGGGGAGTGAGATAAAGCCTCTGGTCTCTCATGGGCTGCAGGACTCTAAAGTTACCCTAGAAAACTCGCTGCTAATAGAACAGCCCCATCCGAGTAGCACACAGTGTTTCTATGCTATTGTCAGCCCATAGAAGCTATAGACAGCCGCTAGAAGCTGGTCTCTGGGCCCCTCTGCTGGCCAAGTCCAGTGTCTCCTCCCAGTCACTCTCCCTCAGCAGGACAGCACTATTAGACTAGTTGGCTAAAAGTTACTGTTCCCCAGAGCACCCTCCTGCCTGCACACTCAGGAACTCTCCGCACCAGGCAGGGACTGCCCTCAGCTGCCACTGTGATGATAGCACAATGCAGCGTGGGAACCGACCAGGGCCCAGTTCATCCGTCTGTCCTGACTGGAGCAGAATCTGACCTCGCTGGGTCCACTGAGAACAGTGCCCTGCCCAGTCTCTCTGTTGCATCTCTTTCCCACTCCCAGCCCACCTTGGGCTGTCTGTCTGGAAGAGGCATCGGGCTCAAGGGATCACTGGTAGGTCAAGGTGAGTTCCTCCTGTCCTCTTACTGGGTCTGGCATGGGGAATGGTCATGGGGTGAGGTATGAGAGACCCCTGGCTCAGAGTCTGGAACACTGGCTTTGAGTGGGTCCCCAGTTCCCTCTGTATTCTGACTTGACAGTTTGGACTTGGATCTGGTCCCAGGTAGGCTCCAAGGTAGGTCTCCAGGTCCCTCAGCTCCTAGATGAGGGTTACATGTAGCTCTGGACTTGCCACATAGCCTGGGAGACAAGGAGAAGGAAGAGATGCACAGTGGGACAAAGTTGGTACCCAGAGCATACTAGGAACAGAACACAGCAGCCCTCAGTCACCAGAGACACCAAGGCAGCCAGAACAAAGGAGGTATTGAAGAGACTGGCTGGCACAGTGGGCCTCTGCAGCCAGGCTGGCTCGGCCCTCCTCTGTGAACACCATTACTTACTGCACACATCTCAGAAACTTCCCACAGTTTGTCAGTGTAACTCACGTACAATACAGCTTACCTTCTCCACAATTCAACTAAAGGACATCTCATTATTTGCCAGAGACCACCCCACATTTCCTCCCTCTTCTCTATGAATTTGCTTGTTCCGGATATTTTCCACAAACAAGATCATAGAATATCTATGTTTTATGAGTGGCATGTCTCCTCCTATGTCAAAACCTCATGCCTTTTTATAACTGAATAAAAAAAAAAATTACCTAGGTGGAACATGAATTTATCAGTTTTTCTATTATAAATAGTGTCACTCTGAACACTTGTTTTGTTTGCTTCCTTTTAAATTTTTATTTGTTTAAGACAGTGTCTTCCTATTTAGTTGAAGTGAGCTGGTGATTCACTATCCTTCTGTATCAACTCATGCTAAGAATATATCCAGCTTGGCTGCCAGTTCTGTGTGGATATATTTCTATTTCTATGAGGAACCACTAGATTATTTTTTTCACTATGATGGTGGTATCATCGTGGGCTTCCATTTGCAGTACACAGGTCCCATTTCCCAACAGCCTCACCCACACTTGTCTGGCCCTCCATGGAAAGTGGGGGACACCTGTGCTCCTGGGACAGTGTTGACTCATGTACACAAAGGAGACTCCTTGGGTACCCTTCCATTGCTTGCCCCACTCCCCTCAAGATCTGGTTCACCTTCTTTAGTGACCTGTCCTAAAGAGAAACTGAGGCTTGACCCTCAGACATGGGCTTTTCAAGCTGGTATAGCAGTTCCCTTGGAACCTTCAGCAAACATGGAGACAAGAGCCTGTATAGCACCTGACTTCTATGATCCACCCTCCTTTAAGATTCATCAGTGAATCTAAAATCATTCCTGCCACTCAGATGTCAGTCACCCAAGGACTATGGAGCCAAAAGCATGAGTCTGTCCAACTAGCCTATCTGTGGACTAGACACCATAAACTGAACTTAACAGTGCTCCAGTCTTAAACATAAGCTACCTGGCCGTTATGATGATCCATGCAAACAACTGTATGGAGAGCACATCATACATGCTCAGGGGAAAGTCACTGTGACTGACATTTGGGGTTCATCAGATAACAGGAGGAAATCCTTGTAGAACTTGGGACCATGTTCTACACTATGCAACATAAGAAAATGGGCTGTCTATAGCTGTACAGACACTATGACCAAGGCAACTTAGAGAAGAAGAAAAATGAATCTGGGGCTTACAGTTCTAAGTCTATATCCTGAGTTCTAAGTCTACAGTTCTGAGTCTATGTCCATCAGGACAGGAGCATGATGGCAGGTAGGCAGATGTGGCACTACAGCTGTAGCTGAGAGCACACATCGTGATCCACAAGCATGAGACAGACAGTAAGAAAGCTAACTGGGAATGGTGTGGACTTTTTGAAACCTCAAAGTCCAATCCCCAGTGACACACCCTCTCCAGTGAGGCCACACCTCCTGGTCCTTCCCAAACAGTTCCACTAACTGGGAACCAAGCATTCAAACATATGAGAATATGGGGGTCATTTTCACTCAAACCACCATATGGGCTATGGAACATTTTAGAAAGAATCCTGACCTATGAAAAAGAAAATGGGCAGATGGGACTGGGAAGGCAGGGATGGGAAGTTTAGGCTAGGCTTCCATAAAGGGACAATGAGTAGCAAGAGGGAGAGGAACCAAACAAGGGAGCGTCCATGGAGACAACACAGGATCTGGGTATTGGGGCAGGATGGCGGCACTAGGACTTAAAGAAGCCAGGTTAGCAAAATCCACACACTCCAGGCAGCAGTTTAGGGAAACTCAGCCCACAGAGAAATGATAAGGGACACAGAGCCTCCAGGAGCTCAGGATGACAAGCTCTGCTGAGCACCAACAGCTGAGCCGAGCAACTTGGATTGGGTGTTGTGGTGCTTAATTTCATGAGTCAACCTAGCCAAAGCCATGGTGCCCCAAGTGGAAGAAAATTTCAGTAGAGATTAATGTTCGTATCAGAGCTTTGGGGAAGAGGACTCCCATACTGTGGGTGGGTCTCATCCAAGCAGGATTATGAAGGCGGACATCAAGTTCTTGGTGCTCTGCAGAGTCTATTTTGGGCCACCCCACCTGTCTATACAAGACACAAGCCCTGTCCAACGGCTAGTTTTTCTGGATAGCTGTGGTTCATCTGGAGAGCAGTGTAGAAGACTCAGTTCCAATGACCACACTCACAAGGGAGAGGAGCAGCCAGGCCAGCGACCATTAGTGGAGAAAGCCCTCGCGGGCTGCACCAACCCGGCTTCTGAGGGCTAGTCATGCGGCATCCAGTCCTGCCCAGCTTGTCGCTCCGGAGTCTCCGGAGTCTCTCCTGGTCATTTCCGAAGAGGCGGGGCCGGAGGTCGAGCTCTGCCTGTTCTTGGGCTGTTTTTCCTTCAGGTCTCCCGCTTGGGCTGACCTCTGAGCAGGCAACTCTGCGGTGCGCCGTCCACATTGGTCCCGGAACCTTGGCCAGGCTGCTGCAGCACTTCCGCCCGGGTTTCCGCTAAACACTCTGCTGATTTGGGTAAAAGACGTCGAGGGGTCCAGCCACCGCCCACTGAAGTTCTGAATTTGCAGGTAAAAAGATGGGGTGGGCCTGGCCCGAGTAAGAGGTGTGGTCAAACCGGGAAGGAGGCAAGAACTAGCGAATGAAGAGGCGTGGCTATGTGGTCCTAGACCCGCTCCTCAGTCCTAAGTTCAAGGCGGGGCCTGAGAGAGGGGCCCAGGCCTTAGGCTATCTATTCAGTATCAAGGACAAATTGTCACAACTCCAGTTGTCTTGCTACCAGCTGCTTCTCGTTGCTGTCCTGGTCCCCTTGTCCCTGTCCCTGTCCCTGGCTTTGCTCCTGGTCCACGGTCCCACGCGTTCAAGCTAGAATCGTTAACTACCTTCCTTGGCAAAGCTGGTGTCCCCGGCTCCATGAGCTCTCTAGGGGATCAGATTCAGGACTGGCACCGGGGCGTACTGGCCGTGGCACGCGAAGACTGGGACTCTGCGCTGTGCTTCTTCTCAGATGTCCGGGAGCCGCTGGCTAAGATGTACTTCAACATGGGCTGCGTGCACCTGATGGCAGGGGATCCCGAGGCTGCGCTGCGGGTAAGCGCCCTAGGACTGGATAACAGATCCCCCTCCCACATCTCTGGTGGAGGTCTATAGGGGAATGCAAATGAAGATATGAAACCTTATCTTCCAATGGGCACCCTGGAAAAGGACCCTCTTCTGCACCTCACAGTCAACCTAGAAGGAGAGGAATTTCTGTCCTTTACTCGATCGTTTACCTAGAGATTGTTCCACTGATGTTCTCTCAGTGACTGTCTGAGGTGGGTTGGAGCATTGTGGTTAGGAGGCCCCCTCTTAGTTGAGATCAGAATGGGACACAGGGCACCTTCAGTCTCCATAGCCATATAAGCCAAATGCAGCAGTTCTGTGACAGGTCTGGGATGCCCAGGCTCAAGTGCTCAGCACTGAGGGAGGGACATACCTGAAGGCAGGCTGAGCAGGTAGAGCTCTGCTCTTCCTCGGAAGGTGTGCATGTAGGACGGATTTCAGCAGATGATTGTGATAGGATGGTGGCACACAGTCTGTCTTCCCGGTTCTGAGCACTGACATGTGTCTGTATAGGGGGCATCACATTCATCAAAATTATAGCCATTCCTGGGTGTGTGATAGAAACCCTCAGCACCCTGCCTACAATTCAGACCTACCTGGATACCACACAGATGAGAAGCAAAGACACCCAAGGACCAACGGTGAGAGTAGAAAGACTGGGCTGTGTGGAGATAGTCTCTTTATTATTTCTTTCTTGAAGCTTTATTTATTTATTTATTTATTTGCATGTGTGTATAAATCAGGAGAAAACTCGTGGGAGACAGTTTTCTCTTTCCCCCATGTGGGACCTAGTGATCAAACTCAGGTCATTAGGCATGGTGGCAAGTGTCCTTACCCACTGAGCCATCTTGCCAGCTGTCTTCTATTGCTTCTTACATATTTATCTGTACCTATTGTTTCTTCATTAAAAGGGTTTTGTTTGAGCCACACGTGGTGACACCTGCCTTTGACCACAGCACTCTGGAGACAGAGGCAGGTAGATCTCTGAGTTTGAGGCCAGCCTGGTCTGCAGAGTGAGTTCCGGGAGGATTCCAGTTCTAGGGCTACACAGGGAAATTCAGTCTTAAAAACCAAAACCAAGAAACAAAAGGGTTAGTGTTCAGGAAAGAGAATGTAGCGATCTGTTACCACGTGGTTCAACGGTGAGTGATCACGTGCTTACCTCCTCTCTCTGTAACTAGAGAGGGGTTTGAAATGCTTTACCATAAGAAGAAGAATGGGCACTGCCTTGAGTCAATAAAACATATGCATACAAGCATAGGCATACTGGCTAGACCCGGAAATGTAAAAAGTGGGTGGTATGACTGCAGTAAGGAATCTAAGTGCACAGGTCTGCCGAGGCTGCACCTGCACTTGTCAGTGTGAAGCTCGGAGAGTCGGATGGATCTACGAGCAGCCATGCCATTTTCAGGCTGACTGGGCATAAGAAAGCTTCTGAGTCAGCCCTCCACCTGACCAGACGTGGTACTGGGACATGGCAGCAGGTTCCCGTGCACGAAGACTCTGTTCCACACCTAGTGTGCCATTTTGTGTGAACTACCAAAACAGATTTTAGAACAGTTATTAATGGATTTTATGTATGTGAGTTCTTCCATTATAGATGGCTGTGAGACACCATAAGCTTGCTGGGAATTGAACTCGGGACCTCTGGAAGAGCAGTCCTCTCTAGCCTCTGCAAAGAGATTTTTAAAAAGCCCCAAATTTACACAATCCTGTTTCCCAGAGATGACTGTTACTGACATTTTGACATGTTTTCTTCTAGCTCTGTGCTCCTCATGGACAAATTCAAATTGGGTTTCTATGCCATGGGGGTGTGCCCTGAACCTGCTGTGAGGTGCTTGGGGCAGCTGAGAAATCTATGCAGTAACACATTCTCTAAGCTCTAACTGTATAGCAGCCTTCATCTGTTGATACATTCCTATGTATGTTTGTGGCTTTGGTTTTAGTGTTCCATACACATTTTTGTCCCTAGGCATTTGACCAAGCAGTGACCAAGGACACCTGCATGGCTGTTGGCTTCCTCCAGCGGGGAGTGGCCAGTTTCCAGCTGCAGAGGTGAGAACACAGCCGTATCCCCTGCTCTTCATTACAAGGTTATTTGTCTCTGCAAACTCAGGCTTGCACCTACTTCTTCCCGTCTCCTCTCTGGATCCTCTGTAGTCTGGGTGAGGATGCTCTGGTCAGCCTGTGGCCCCCACACACGGTTCTTGTCCCTGTCAAGATTTACAGTACTTTCTCAACACCCCTGGTTCTCTCCTATGTCTATAGAAGTAAGATCACTGTGTTTGTAGCCAATTTGCAGATGTGAAAAACAGGCTTTATCCCAATATGTGCATGGCCACCCAGCTTTCTGAGAGGAGGAAGGGAGGAAAGATAGTCAGAACTGCAGGCAACTGGGGAAAGTGGAGTATCGAGTGGGGGACAGAGATTTCATCCACAGTTGGAAGTTCAGAGATTAGAGAAGGCCTCATAAGGTTAGGGCCTGAGAGTCAGGAAAGGAATGCCCAGAACAGTTGGAAGGGGTTTGGGGGTGCAGGCATTGTCTTCTGTCAGGTGCAGAGAGTGGGTGTTCAGGTGGCTAAGCAGAATTAGACAGTAAGCTTCCATTAAGCACACTTGCCTGGACTTGAGTAGCCACAAAGGTGACTACTATTGCCTCCAGGTCTCCCAGAGCTGACATGGACAGAAGGATGGGTGGAGTATCAAAAAGAAAAAAAAAAAAAACCTTCATAGGTTCAGCAACTTCCTTGTAGTTATTGAGAGACCCCTGATGCCCACAGGTTCCAAGAGGCTGAGTCTAACTTCCAGCTGGCCCTGGCACAGCTGAGGGGCCATGCTGTCATTGACTACACACAACTGGGTCTGGACTTCAAATTGCAAGCCTGGGAGGTGAGTGAGCATTGGCTTGTGCAGAGATCAGATGCCAAGCAGTGTCACCGAGGCTTAGAAGTGCTCTCTGTGGCCCTGGGGTTCATGGAAGTTCTAAGGTTCTGCCATAGCCCTGGGTTGCAATAGGGGTCCTATAGTGTAGTCTGAGGTCCTGACTGGAGTCCTAGGGTGAAGTCTGGAGTCTGCCAAAGCTTGTCTCCTTTATGTTTGTGTTGCTGTCATGGTCAGCCATGTGGAATGAGGTGTTCTGTCCAGCTAAACACTTTTGGAGCTCTGAAATCCATTAGCTCCTTGATTGCCCAAGGAGGCTGGAGACCATGGAGGGAGCAGACTACTCAACTTTGGAGCCAGCCAGCATGGGTTCATGTTGGATAAAAACAGGACATACCTGAAGATCATGATAAGATGACAGACAGTTTCAGGGAAAGGGGTTTGGCTCAGCAGTACCTACAGCTGAGCCAGAGGAAACAGTTGGAAGGTGGCTGAAGGATGAGCAGTTAGATTTCTCTCCTTGTTTTTTTTTTTTTTTTTCTGGTTTTTCAAGACAGGGTTTCTCTGTGTCGTCCTGGCTGTCCTGGAACTCACTCTGTAGACCAGGCTGGCCTCGAACTCAGAAATCCGCCTGCCTCTGCCTCCCACGTGCTAGGATCAAAGGCGTGCGCCACCACCGCCCGGCGGTTTCTCTCCTTGTAGCACAGCTGTTTGTTGTGTGCCTACCTCTCTGGGATGAAGGGAGAATGTGATCACAGAATCGTGTGAGTTCTGTCTGTGGGGTTCTGAGTGTCCCTGCATTGTCAATATGTCTCTTAGACATACTCTAGACTCAGAGGTACAGGGAGCAGTTAATGGTGGTGGCAGAGTGTAGAATTGGGAGGATGTCAGCTAAGGGGAGACTTTGTGAATCACTGTGTGAGAGTTGGGTATCTAACCCAAGCCTTCAGAAGAGCAACAGATACTTTTAACCACTGAGCTATCGTTCCAACTGCTCCTCACCCCCATAAGGGAGACACTTTAAAAGGGAGAGCTACTTCTGCAACTTCAAGCAGAAAAGTCCAAAGCAAAACATGGCCCCTCCAGGACTAAACAGATACAGGGTATGAGAACTTGGCATCTGAAAACTGAGCCAGTCAGCCAGCAGGTGCCCTGGTCTCTACCTGTAGCATCAGCTGAACATACAGAAGAACCTTCAGCTACTGTAACTGGGGAGCTCGGATGAGGACAACCTGGGAGTCTTGGCCCCTGCAGTCATGTCTGTTCTTGTTCCTAGGTCCTATACAACATGGCATCAGCACAGTGCCAGGCAGGGCTCTGGACCAAGGCTTCCAATACTCTAGTCGAGGCAATCTCCAAATGGCCAGCGGGGGGCCAAGACATCCTGGACATTGCCATGGACAAAGTGCAGGTGAGCAGGCATCTGAGAGTAGATTGGTTTGGAGTCAGGGTCTATAGCTTACTCTTTCAAGACTAACTATAAGACATAGGGAGAGGCAGCCTGCACCATCACATATGATGGGAGCCCAGACAGCCTCTTCTGTGTCAAGGCTCAGGGTTCGGTAGCTGTGGCTAACCCGGTTTACATGTTCCATCCCAGAGACAGATACCCCTGCAGCTGCGGCAAGTGCCCAAGGGTAAGGTCTTCCAGCCTCCTAGGCGATACCTAAAACATCTGGAGCCTATGGATTTTCTTGGCAAGGCTAAGGTAAAACACTAGGGTGTTTTTCAGCTCAGGGACCCAGCTGCCAAAATGTAGCCTATGTCAAGCTTATGGTGTGCTGGCCCCTGCACTGGACATCTAGAGTGTTTATGAGGACAGTTGGGTATAGTCTAGGCCATTTGAAAGTCAGAAGGTAGAATGTGGGCACAAGGCCTCTAGAGTTGGAGTGAGCATTCACATGAGGCTGTAGGCTGGAGGCAGAACTTACCAGAAGGCAGCTTCAAAGGAAGGCTCAGGCCTTTTGATGGGAACCCCTGGTGGTGCTCTCCCTCACCCTGTACTCTTCTCTCAGATGTTGCTAGGGTCTGCATCTTCACGTGTGTCTGTTTCCAGACCTCTGCTTTAGACAGCAAGGTCCCAGAACTGGGTGGCCAGCCTGGACCATATCAGGCCCCTAAACCACAGGGTCCCACCTCCTAATGTAAGAGAAATTCAAGGAAACAGTCACTAGCAATGTCACAAAGAAGGGCCATCTTGGCATTGCAGTGATGAGCCCTGGGCTGGCCACACACACTTGTGCTGGGCCTGCCAACACTATGTGACCACGAGCAGCCACCTGAGGTGCACACTGCTTGTGAACGCACCCTGATGCAAACTCAGTACAGGTGGAGAGGAAATTGTATTTGTCCATCTATCAGAGTCCACTTATCACAGCAGAAGACTGTTACAAGAAACAAAAAAAATTATTTAACAAGTTATACTAAAATTAAGTTGATATTATTAGCACAAATATTTCTCTTGGTCATATGTTTGGGTTGTTTTGTCTTGTTTTAGCTGTAGTGTCCAGCAGTCTTGAGCTAGGATGTATATAGCCCACACCATAGAGGTGCTGGAACGAGTGGGGCCCTAATCCAGTTGCATTCCTGCTCCCACTAGGTGGTGGCTTCTGTCATCCCTGATGACCATAACATGGATGTCCAGCCTCAACAGGTAGGTGTATAGGCAGTAAGCAGATCCAGGCCTAACTTTGTTTTGCAGAAAACAAGGTTTAGGCAGGATGAGCCAAGGGCTTGAGCCCCATGGTGGAAAAGCCTTGAGAATAAGGATACCTCTCCTTCTGTGGCCTGAAACCTAAACCTTCAAAGAGTTGGCACCCACCCCATTTCTGCTCTCCCTGAGACACATCTCTGGCCATGGCTGGTCACTCGCATTATTTACCTGTCATGGGCTAAAGAATAAACCTAAGCAAAGAGAGCAAGCAGCCTCTTTGACAACCGGCCATGGATATGGTAAGAGTCAGCCATACCAGGGGATGAGGCTGGTAGGGCCAACTCAGTGGCACACATTCAAACCCACCACAGGGACCAGATTGGAGAAGATTAGCAGAAGATTGTTAACAGAAGGTTGGAGCCTCTGTTGGACATGTGATGATCAGATCACTTGATAGCCTGGGGAAAGACATGTCAGAAGGACCAAGCAATGACTTCTTTCCTGGCCACTGCAAGCCTTCAAAGCTCTTGTGAAGAAGAGATAGGCAGAGGCCCTTGCTTCCCTATAGCAGCCCCGTGCGCCAGTGCAAGCACTTGGAGAAGGCTTGACATGGGCTTGACACAGGACAGTCAGTTCCACTTGATCCAGTCTGTAGTTCATTCCGATCCAACAGTACACTGTTGATGAGTACACCATGAGCAATTATACCATCACAGCTCTGCTCAAAATCCCCAGGGACTTAAACCTGCATCTGCCACCTCCTGTTCTGGGCTGTAAGCTTCATAAGGGTTACATAGTGCATTTCCTTAGTGCCACATCCATGAGTGTCCCACAGAGGGTGGAGGTCCCCACCTTCTCTTCAACTCAGGGTACCCTAGGCCAGGCACCTCCTAAGACTCTGCCCTGGACCTCTCAGGGTCAATAGGGAAGCCAGCATTGAGATTTGGGGATTGATAGAAGACCTAAGAAGTAGGCTGACTCTCCACTAATGCTGGGCAGTCTGTGGACTCTAGGCCTGTAAGGATTCAATCCTGTCCCAAGGCCTGCCTATGGTCTGGGCCTACCATGAATTTACTTCCCAGAGAAGTTTGGCTAATGACTTCTTGCTAACTGCTGGCCAAACTCCCACACTATATCTTTAATCACTGACTACGCTAGGACAGAGCCCAGGGTGTTTCTCCCTTGAGTCCAGATCCCACCACTTCAATACCCCTGTGCTCTAGGTCCCACCATCAGACCACACACACACACACACACACACACACACACACACACACACACATTGTTTATAAAAATCCAACAAAAGTAAAAACCCAACAGGGACCCAAACAACACCAGCAAGGCCAGCATACAATGGAAACACATCCTTTAACAAGGGCACACAAGGATGCAGAACTCAACTAGAGAGTAGCCAGGTTACCAACTCAGGTGTGAGCTGAAGACTTCAGAGAAGGGGAAAGGACAGGAAGGCTACAGACATATTTATTCTACTTGATTTATGGTACAAATTAGATCTATGTAACTAGAGTACAAGATGCTTAGAACAAAACCCTCCCAAGTGTAAAGGCTGAAGCGTGGGTTGCAAACGTCTGAGGAAAATGTTAACTCTGTTGAAGCTTGCTGAAGCATCTCACCTGGACTGTACTTCACCCTTATCCATATGCTCGTGTAACTTCTCCACATACAGAATAGGCTCTACCATCCAGCTAAACATGCTTTTAAGTGGAAGGGGGTAGCCCCTGTCACACCTGATGGAAACTTGGCAGTCTAAACAGTAAAAGTCCTCATATGTGTTCAGACTGTGCATAAATAACTTTAAAACAATTCATACACAAATAGTTTTGCATAATACAAGGTGTAACAAAACCAACTAAACTAAATGTGTCACAATGGCTGCAGGTGGCATGCGTGAGGACCTACACTTGTGAGGCCCCTCTAACCACTGTCTACCTTGGCAGAGGTCCCAGGTGGAGCAAGCTGGCCACCAGTCATCCTCATCCGTGTGTGAGAAGGTCCTGAGCACTACAGGTAGGAGGAACCTCTTCAGGAGAGCTGGGGTGTAGGCACTTGTCCCTTAAGGAAAGTTTGGGACAGGGGCCAGCTACTTGCCAGTTCTTCCTCTACTTCAAAGTGTCTCTCCTTTATGAAAAGGTGGTCAATCGAGCCCTGGCCTATGTGACAGTTTGCTGGCATCTGGAGGGCCTGGACCAGGCTGCTCTGAAGACTCCTCAGGAGCTGAGGTAAGAGCTGTCCTGCTCTCCAGTCCCTCCTCATCAGCCACGTGAAGCAAGGAAGGCCGTACCCCAAATTCTCTTTGACCTTTTAGCCCAGCCTCTACTCTGATTCCTTGCATCCAAGAACAAATCTGCCTTCAAAGGCTAAGCGGCCCTGTTTCTTTCCTCAGGGAGCATCTACAAAGGACCCTGAATCCTTGGTGACTGTCACTGTACAGTGTCACTTTACTGTGCCCCTGAAGGCCCCAAGAGGAACTGGCCTGTCCAGTTTTCGGACACTACTAGCTCAGGCCATCCTTCATCAGACCCAGACAGGGCAGCTTAGGTAAGTCAGAAAGCTGTGGGCACGGGGACTCTAAGCTACAGAAGAAAAGGGTGGATCTGACCTACGAGGAAGTGAGGGTTCTTCTGAACTGGAGAGAAAGCATTTTGTTGTTGTTTTGCTCTGAATTGGTCACTTTTCAGACCCAGGTGAGACCAAAGCTAAGGCCTCCTTAGCTCTATGCCTAAGAATATGGGCAGCCACTGGAAGTAAGGGCTGGGCACAATGGAGAGCCACAGAAGTTAATTTCCTTTAGGGAAAGACCAGGAACTAGGTACTTTCCCTACACACTGTAGCTCACCCTCAGGACTCCCTGTGCAGTTACAAAGCCCCAGGAGAGGAGAGATCCTGGACTCCCATCTCCACGGAGGAGTCACTGCAGAGTGTATGGAGGAATGTGCCTGGAGGCCCAAGAGGGTTGCAGCTCCAGTGCCGGGTGAGCCAAGGGGAGAGACTGTGGTGCCTGCTGTGGGCAGCCCAGACAGTTGGAAGGGAAGTCTCTCTTGTGCTCTGCCCCTGCAGCCCACCCTTCTGTTACAGGGGGCCTGGGGACGACCAGTGCTCTATCAAGTAGTAGCTCAGTACAGCTATCATTCCCAAAGGCCGGAAGATTTGGACTTTCACCAAGGGGACACGGTAGATGTTCTATGTGAAGGTACAAGGTTGCCCTTTCCTGCCCAACACTGCTGGCTTGCCCAGGCCTGGTGGGGGCTCTGCTCTCTAGGGCTCAGTCTGCTGCAAGCAGATACAACACACAACATGTTTCCACAGTGGACGAAGCTTGGCTGGAGGGACACCGAGATGGCTGTGTTGGCATTTTTCCCAAGTGCTTTGTGGTCCCAGCTGGCGCCTGTGTGGAAGCCCTTCCCATACCGGGACCTTAGCCAGGAGACCACCACTAGCAATAAATATCATGAAAAACCAGCTTTAATTAAACAAACAAACAAACAAAACTATCCCCCTCATCCCAATTTGATCTATATTCTAGAATTGATGATAAAGAGAATCCAACCAAAGGCTCTTGTGTGGAGAAACTGGCCTCAGACCTGGACTCTGAGTATCTGGTCTAGTCTGATATAGTGAGGAAGCAAGGAGCCTCTGATGGGCTGGCCACAGCCTTCCGAGGGGGTCCTCCTATTCCCACAGCTGCCTCCCCTGTTTCTATCCCATGGACTACTAATAGTTCCCATAGCCAGTGCCACCCTGAGGGCATAGAGGAGTCAGTACTATCAGCATTGGGCCCTCCTGGCATGCTTGATAGACTGGAGCCCTTAAGGGTCAGGGGTTCGTGAGGGCAGGCATCTAGGATGTGCTCAGAAAGTCCTGTGTGCCAAAGACTTTCTTTCCTAAGGACAGTTGATGGTGGCTCTCAGGGTTGACAACACAAACAGCTGTGTTGTCCCTGTTGACTCCCAGCACTGCTCCTGCTTTACACATCACTGACTGTTTCAGCTTGGCTTCTACCTAGTCCTGGGTCCAGAAGAGCTGGACAGCAGCTGCCCCAAGAATAGCCACAAGGGTCAGCACTGCAAATACTACTCCAGCCGTCCAGATGCTGTAACTCTGAGCCCGCCACTGGCTCAGTGCTTCAGCTGGAATCATGCCTGTCAGGTTCAGCATGAAGCCCAGTGTCCAGCCAATGTCCATGCCACCTGCCTGTGAGACACATGGCTCTTCAGGGATGCTGGGTGGCTGTCCTGGGCCCTCTCCCATTCTCACCCTGATCCAAACAAGTCAAGGTTCTTAGGGCCATCACCTGCTTCTGGAACTGGATGTTGGACCAGGTCTCCTCAGTGAATTTGTAGCCCTCCAGCAGCAATACAAGGATGTACAGGCCTGAGGCACAGTAGTCCCGCAGCCAGCGCTCCTGCCCGGGGTAGCTGGACTCCACCTTGGGTTCCATAAGCTGGTGAGTGAGGTTCCATGACCTTGTGGCACCTCCCCCCAGTTATGGTGGTACCTCCATCCATCCTCACAGTCTCTAGACAGTAGGAGACTATTAAGTGTTTCAGAAAGCCCTTCTGCAAATCCCTGTGGAGACCACCCTCCAGCTAGGAGGTGCTGGGGTGTCCAACCTCATAACAACCAGAGGCTGATCCCATTGGTTCCCTGGATCTTTTCCTACCCAGTCCTGCTGCCTAAAGGGGACATTATCACAAATATCTGTCCAGGAAAACCTCACAAGACCCCAGAGACCCTGCTTGCCTATGGTATGGAGCCAGGGGCTAGGGTAGGTATCCAGGGCCACTCACCAGTTTCCAGGGCTTCTGACAGAACTTCCAGACAGTGTCATTGACAATGCTCAATGGCTGCCTGGAGGTGAGGTTCAGGAAATGGAAGGTGTAGTAAAAGTTGGAAAATGCCTGCGGGGGAGCAGAGAAGGCTTTGCAAGCCTGAAAGAGGCCTGCAGCATGACACTTTAGTCAGGTGTCCCTACAGGTGCTAGAGCGTCCCTAAGAACCAGTCAGGGCACCTCCTCTTCAACCTGTCCTTAGGGTCCCTGGGGCTCCAGAAAGAAGCCAGGACTTGGGAAGCCATGCGTACATAGAACTGGCCGTGCACAGGAGGCTGGTAGACTCCGTTGAAAGCGCAATCCTTTTTGCCCTTACAGCTGGAGAAGTTAAAGAGATCTCGGAGAGCTGCCACACAGTTCCCAGGGTTGCCGAGCCCTTCAACTGTGAGGTTCTGGGTGTGGTTCAGGGAGTCTGTAGTGTGGACGCAGGGTGAGTCATACAAGGAAGCCAGTGGCAGTGTGGCCTGGTAGCCACTGTGGTAGCACGGGTGTCTGACCCGGGCCACCTGGCTGCTCTGCAGAGAGGAAAGGACGTTAGCTCTGATCCACTGCTCTGCTCTACCCCACACCAGCCTACCTCTCCACCCTTTCAAATACCAGCCTGACCTGTGCCAGCTTAGCCAGGAGCCGGCTCAGGATCTGGTCCCGCCCAAAGCAGAGGTAGCTGTGAGTGTAGACACTGTAGTTGGCACCATACAGGCGGAAGGTAACCTGGGTGCTCTGGTCCAGGATGGGGCCCTGAGGCACGAAGCTGAGCTGTGTGGAGGCCCCACCAAGGTCTAGAGCACCAACTAGAATCCCTTCTTCAGGTAGGATCCACTGTCCAGAGGAATACTGACCATAGATGAAGTGCTTAGTTCTCCAGGCAGCCATACTGGCCCCAGCTGCTGGTCAGCCACCCCTAGGCACTGGCCTGTCAGACCAACCCCTCACCCTTAGGCTACCTCTGTACCTTCAGGAGCATTCCCAGGACATAGTTGATAGTGATCCAACCAAAGGCACCTTCATCCTGCCCATCCAGGATCTTGGCACCCCAAAAATCCACAGGAGACTTGCTTAGTGTCTGGGAGACTGCAGCTAGGATGTCTCTTGCCTGAGAGCTGTTCTTCTGGCTGGGCAGAAAGGACTATGGCTGGAGGAAAGCCTCATCCCAACCTCTGGTACCTCACCCCAATGTCTACTGCAGTTAGTTCAACCCAGGGTGTTTGATCCTGGCTTTGGTGAGTGACCCTAACAGATGCAGCCTGTTACTATGTCACCTGAGCAGTCTCATTCCTGCTGTGGCCCCCAAGAATGTGGGCGTCTCTGGATGTTGGGTCTGTGGAATCAATGCCAGTGCCTCCTCCAGGCAGCTCTTCAGGCTTTCCCCAGCCTGTGTCGGGTCAGAGGTATAGGAAGAGATTCCAGGTCCTGAAACACAGTGCCCCAGGCAAAGGCTCCAAATCTAAAGGTTGAGATTGAATGACAGCCACCAGAGATGCTTGAAACCTGTGAATGTGACCTTTGTTGGAAGAGGAAGGCTCCCAAGTTAAATGAAGGGTTTTTGAATTCGACATGATGTGCTTGTCTGTAATCACAGTGCTCAGGAGTTGAGGCAGGGGATTGAGGGGTCAGTCTGGGAAACACAGCAAGACCCTGTCTGAAATAACCAAGGAGACCTATTAAAAAAAGCAAGTTTGGGTGCATAGTGGACCCCAAATCCAGTAACGACAATTCTTAGGAGGAAAGGTAGGAGCCCCTGAGTTTCTTCCATTTTGGGGCTCCAGAGAGTGTGGCTCTGCCATCCCCGAGCTCGCACTTTTGCTTTCTAGTATTGAGAGAAGCCTCAGGAAACGAACTCAGAGCTTAGCACCTGGTAGCCCGTCATCAGTGCAGTGAAGACCTACTGGGAAGCTCCAGGTTGCCAGAGAAGGTCCTGGCTAGAGGGCAGATGTGGGACCTGATGAGGGAACGTTAGCCCCAGGCCCTGAGGGAAGTATGAGATCTGAGATCTGTGTGTGGGTTCTTCTCAGAGCCAGCCCAAGCGTGTGATCCTGTGTCTCACTACAGCACACGAAGCCCCCTGTTCTTTTAGGTTCATGTGCTTTCCTGAGGACTAGAAACGTAGCTCCCACCTGTCACCAAGTGGTCTCTCACAGTGGGCCTGCTGCTATCGCCTGGGAGTGCAAGCCAGGCAGCAATGCCTGCCACAGGACTGTCCTATCACCTGGGAGTCCAAGCCAGGCAGCAGTGGCTGCCACAGGACCGTCCACTGACCTTCCACCTGGCAAGTCAGGGCCTGGCTGACCACTCCCGTGTCCTTTTCCTTGTTTGCTGGCCACTGGTACACAAACAGGGATGTGTGGGAGGAGCCGGCATCAAACACGATCCCAAACTAGGGACAACAAGGGACCAGAAAGGTGTTGACGCCAACCAACATCCTGGTCACCCAGCCCAACATTTTCATTAGGTCCCGGAGCCAAACCTTGGTGTCTGCAGGCAGGAAAACATTGGTTGCTTTCACCAGGATGAGGATGAGCATGGTGAGGCCAGAGGCTGCTGCAATTCCCAACAAGGCCATGAAGACCCGTTCCTTCCAGGAGAGTCCCATGGCGGTAGAGGCTGGGCTGCAAGGGTCAGGTGGGCAGCAGTAGACACTCAGACTCTTCTTGCTGTCCTGATCCCATCCTTCTAGAGGAAGGGCCTAACATGTCCCAGCCTTCCTCAGATGTTGTCAAATCTGGGACTCAGACTCAGATATCCTCCTTGATTGGGTCAGTAGCCAGGACAGCCACAGTTAAAAAAAAAAAAAAAAAAAAAAAAAACAGCCAAGAACAGTTTTCAGAGTCCAATTGGGCAAGCTTAGTATTGTCACAGAGCCTGAGGGCCAGTACAGGGGATACTGAGATACTGACTGAGGATGCAGCCCAGTGGACCAGTGGATCCAGGACAGCCATTTCTGGTGCCACTATCAAGGGCTAATAGAGCCCCATGTAGACCCCCTATGGAGGCCTCTCCCTCCCTCTCCCTCTGGGTCCTTGCTTTCCTCACTCCCCAGGAAGAGTCCCAGCTCTGAACTGAACTCAGGACTTCGAACCAAGGTCTCCTAGTACAGGACTTCTTTCTTGGGGCCTCAGAACCATGCTACGTGGAATCCAGGGGCAAGGTGTGGGCCCCTCAAGAGGCCAGCTAGCATTCTATTCTTCTTAACAAAGACATCTGTTTCTTCTTGAAATTCTAAACTTGGATTTCTCTAATGGAGATCTGAGAGATTTTAGCTGACCCCAGATGAACCTGGGCAGCTGACCACGGAATGCTATTCTCCATGATATTCAAGACATCTATACCCTTATCTCCTCTGGAGCCCAGCAGGGGTTCTGAGTCCTGACCCAATCCAGCCAACCAATGTATAGTGAAGACGCTACTAGTCAGCTCCTGGTCAGCTCTGCTTCAGAGCAAGCCTTTCAACGAATGTTGTTGCCTACTGAACTAGGCAAAGCCAGGGTGTTCCTGGAGCCTCCAAGTGCTCCAAAATTCTGTGACTTGGAATCTCATGGCATGTCCCCCAAGAACAGAGACACTCCCAGTGTTTCAAGAATTACAGACAGAGGTTAGGACTCCTGGGAACAAACTAAGTGGGGCATGAACTCATCTGAAGGTAGGGAGACTGAGGAAAGAGGACAAATGACTTTCCCAGATCCTGGATTGTAACTCCAGCCAGCACCCCGAAATGCAGGAACAAGTGGGTCACAGGTAGGAACCAAGAAAACACAGATTCCACCTCAGAAACATAGCACCTGAGACAGGGTAGTCATACAAAACAGACAAGGCAGACTCCCCTCACCCAGGACAGGCAATCCCCTACCAAAGCCGACCCACAGATCAGAACAGCCCCTGGGGTCCCTCACCTGAGTTGGAAGCCAACTTTCAAGGATAGCTGGAGGAAGTTCTGCTTCTGACCTGCACACCTGCTGTCCTCCACACCCTGTCTCCACCCACTTGAACCTGGGGCTTTGGTGGGAGGAGCAGGCTGCTTCCAGTTACTACTCAGGCTGAACATTTTCCAGTTTTCCTCTGCCTCATTAAGCCCTGGCTTACTTACATATTGCTCCTGGGAAGGGAGAAAGAGCAGCGTCCTTAGTTCTCAGGACAGACTTTGGAACTGACCTAGGAATGACAGAGAAGGCAGGACTAGGGACACCCTCCCCGATACTGTGGACCTTGCCCTCTGCCCTTCTCACTTGAGCCAGGCCAGATAGTGTCGGGTAACAAGTGACTGAGAGTCCAGAGGCTTCAGGGGCTGCATGCTGCAGAGCTGCAAATGTAGGTGGGCCAGAGGAAGCCACTCTCCTTTAGATCTGTTGGGTTCCTAAAACATGTGGTTTTGGATAAAAGTCAGTTGGATATAGGTAGGATTGTTTACCTGGCATGCAGGAAGAAGTCCTGTGTTCAAGCCCCAGCACCACATGAAACCAGATGTGATAGTGAAGTCCTAGCACTCAGGAGGCTGGAGGTTCAGATGTTTAAGGTCATCCTCTGAATACAAAGTCAGCTTGGGCTATGGGAGACCTTGCCTCAAAAAATGGGGGAAAATGGAGTTGGGGAGATAGTTTGTGGGTGAAGAGTTGCCGTGCAAACATGAGGACCTGAGTTCAGAGGCACAGCACTGACATAAAAGCTGGGTATGGTGACACATGTCTGTAGTCCCAGCATTGTGGACAGGGTTGGGGGCAGAAGCCGGTGAATCTCCAGATCTTCCTGGCTAGCTAGTCCAGCTGAACGGCAGAGCTCCAGGTTCAGTGAAAGGCTCAGTCTCGGATAGAAGATAGCAGATAAATTGATAGATAGGTAGATGAATAGATAGATATAGACAGATGATAGATAGATAGTATATAGATATATAATAGAGACATGATAGATATATAGGCAATAGAGATAGACAGATAGATAGATAGATGATAGATAGATAGATAGATAGATAGATAGATAGATAGATAGATAGATAGATGACAAATAATAGATACAGATAGACAGACAAGACAGATAGACTGATGGTGTCCTTGTTAAGGCTTCTATTGCTGTGATAAAACATCATAACCAAAAATAACCTGGGGAAGGAAAGAACTTGTTTTGCTTACACTTTGAGCTAACAGTTCATCACTGAGGAAAGTTAGGGCATGAACTCAAGCAGGACAGGAACCTGGAGGCAGGAGCTAATGCAGAGGCTGTGGAGAAGTGCTGCTTACTGGTTTGCTCTTCCGTTTGGCCTGCCTTTTTATACAACCCGAGATCCCCAGCCGAGGGGTGGCACCATCCACGGTGAGCTGGGCCTCCCATATCAATCATCGGTCCAGGAAAATGTTCTACAGGGTTGCCTAGAGGCCAGTCTGGTGGGACATTTTCCCAGTTGAGGTTCCCGCTCCCAAAATGACTCTGGCTTGTGTCAAACTGAGGTTAAAAACTAGCCAACCTTCAAGATGGATGCCACTGCCTTCTAGTCTAGTCAAAGCCAGGGTGTTCCCTGAGCCTCCAAGCACTTTGAGATTCTGTGATTTAGTATCCCATAGAAACCCCACAAGAATGAAGACACTCCCAGCATTTCACAAATGACCCCAAAGCACAGGGACAAGTGGGTCACAGGTTGGAACCAAGAAAACTTGGACCCCACCTCAGGAATGTAGCACCTGACAAGCCTGAGACACAAACATATTACTGTTAAAGCACACACTTTTTCTTTCTTGTTCATCTCAATACCTTATAATGTTAATAATATCACATTAAAAAACATGTCAACATTTAAAAGTTGCATGGCCTTTGAAAATTCAAACACTTCAAAGTTCAGGTCTTTAATATATATATATATATATATATATAAGTCTTTCTAAAGTATCCAGAGTTTCTCTAAAATTCCAAAGTCTTTTAACCACGAATTCTAGTAAAATAAAAAATAAGTAGATACTTTCTTACTCCGAGAGAGAACCAGTGCAGTTACAGTAAAAATCAAATCCAAACCCAAAATTTAACAGTTTAAAAAGTTCGGTGCTTGATATTCAAGACCTACACTCCCCGAGGCTCTGCAGGGCCCGGCAGTGAGCACCACTGCTCAGGCCATTGGGAGCACACACAGATTGACTAGTAAGCTCAGATCAGCTCCACTGCTTGGCCGCGGCTGTCCTCAGCAGCCATCCATGGCCCTGGCATCTGTAAGAACACCAGGGACTCTGCAACTGGGCTGCATCTTCTCTGGTAACCTCCTCTAGGCTCTCCTCACACAGTCACGAGCCTCAACTTCTCTTTATGAACCCTTCAGCCCTCCAGCTCACGCAATTGAGGATGCACCTTCACCAATGGCCTCCTCTGACATCTCTTTAGAACTCCGGCCCTGACACTCAGTGCCAAGTCTCAGCTGCTCTTCAAGAGCCTTTCAAGCCTTCAAAACCAGCGCCACCTGCAGGACTCTTACAATATCAATTTTTTGTTTGTTTTGTTGTGGTCCAGGAATGGCCTCACAAACCATGTGAAGACTAATCTCAGCCAGACAGGAACAGTTCACTGAGCATGATTGGTCCGGCCACAATCCAGATTCCAGAACTGAACAATGACCCCGAGTTAAGGTCCTTTTAAAATGATTTTTTAAACAGGGCTTTTAAACAGGGTTTTTAAAACCTGAGATATACAAACATGTGTCAAATTATTCCGCCAATCAGGATTTGGGGATACAGGATTTTCTTAGGAACATGTCTCTGTTGTACACTTTTCCTGCTCCCATTGATTGGGGACTCACTGTGGCTGGTGACTTGACTTGTCTAACCTTGTCCATGTCCTACCTTGTCAACTAGGATGTCAGTTACCCATGTACATGTCTCTTTCTGCCAAGTAGGATGGCAGTTCCCAGGGAGGTCTTGGGACCTTAAACTTCACCACTACTCAAAATGGAAGTCTTATTCCAAATAGTTTCTTATATGGGTGCAGGTGTCTCTCTTAGGTTGGGGTTCATCCCAGGGGCAGCTTATAAAAGCAAATACCATAAAAGCTTATACACAGGTGCAGGAAGTGCTGCTAGGTGGTTGGTTCAGGTCCAAGTTTATTATGGGTAATTATACAAAGCAATTCTACTGACTTCTATTGTGATTGGTTTCTAAGGTTATAAAATATAACAGAATATGTAATCAACTTGGGCGTGAAAAAGATTTCTAGTAACAGCAGAAATAACATGAGAAAGTTTCCTTATAATATTAGTAACAACAAAATGAAAGGCTAGCCAGGTAACAGTTACCTAGGCCTTCACATTCCATCTGTGCCGTGATTTTCACCTAGGCCTCAACACTGTATTTATTTATAAAAAATAATTATTTATTTATTATATATAATAATATAATTTTATTATATATTTATTTTATGTATAGAAGTGTTCTATCTGCATGTACACTTGCATGCCAGCAGAGGGCATCAGATCATATTATAGATGGTTGTGAGCCACCATGTGGTAGCTGAGAATTGAACTCAGGACCTCTGGAAGAGCAGCCAATGCTCATAACTAATGAGCCATCTCTGTAGCCCTCATTTTTTCTTTTCTTTTTCTGTCTTTCTTTCTTTCTTTCTCTTTCTTTCTTTCTTTCTTTCTTTCTTTT
>JANHMN010000002.1:95846263-95874000 GCA_030674055.1 Rhabdomys pumilio | reverse complement strand
CCCCTCCCCCTGCTCCTCTTCCTCCTCCTCCCCCTGCTCCTCCTCTTCCTCCTCTTCCTCTTCCTCCTTTTCCTCCTCCTCTTCCTCTTCCTCCTCTTCCTCTTCCTCCTCTTCCTCTTCCTCCTCTTCCTCTTCCTCCTCTTCCTCCTCCTCTTCCTCCTCCTCTTCCTCCTCCTCCTCCTCCTCTTCCTCCCCCTCCTCCTCCTCCTCTTCCTCCTCCTCCTCCTCCTCTTCCTCCTCCTCCTCCTCCTCTTCCTCCTCCTCCTCTTCTTCTTCTTCTTCTTCTTCTTCTTCTTCTTCTTTTTTGAGACAGAGTTTCCCTGTGTAGCCCCAACTGTCCTAGAACTCAATCTATAGACCAGGCTGGCCTCGAACTCAGAGATCCACCTGCCTCTGCCTCTCAAGTCCTGGAATTAAAGGCGTGCACCACCATCACCCAGCTGTACAATATCATATTTGGCAGCCAGCAGAAGGTATAGCCTTGGCTGATTCTGGACCACAGCCTTTCTGTGCTGACCCAGAGAAAACACTTCCCAGAAGATTATGCCTCACTGATGCTGGTCTCTTTTTGTTTGATTGATTATTGTTTGTTTGTTTGTTTGTTTGTTTGTTTTGAGACAGTGAAGTGGAAACAAGTATTCTTTAAAAACTCAGTTCTGTTGGATGGTGTTCTGCTGGGGCAAACACATGAAGGAACATTTTACAGAAGCAGACACAAGTGGAAGGATGTTCTGCTAAAGCAAGCATGTGAAAGGACTGTGATAAAGGACTCTTTGCTAATGACACACATATATTGGTGTGCCTTATATTTCATAGTTGAGCTCCATTTTTCAGGACTCCATAGAGAAAGACTCATCAAAAAACTTCTGGTGGTGTGCTGCAGTTTCTTGTCACTTCCTCAGACTCGGGTTGATTGGCAGAGAAATGTCAGCTGAGACAGTTGCGTGAGCAGAGCCAAGTCTGGTGAAGTTTAGAGGGAGAATAAAAAGAACCCAATGGACTGTCGCAGAGACTGGGCTGGGCTTGTGGGTAGAGCTAGCTGTGCGACACTTTTTGGTCTCATATCCTTGTTGATCTTTGAATCATCAAGAGTGGTACAGCCAAGAACTTCTTCTGGCATTCCTGGTGATCCCGGTCCCTCCTGCCGACTCATGCTGATTCATAAAATTATTCATCACAAAAGACCCAGTTTTCAAAACTAGTATCAGCTTTTCCTTTTGCCCAATCTGACCATGAGGCATCGTGTGGATCTGAACTGCATGCTCCTTAGGTTTGAGATGTTGCGCATCCGTTCATGGGCTGCTGTATTTATCACAGCCCTTTGGTTAACAGTCCTCTTGTGTTTGAGCTTTCATTCAAGGACGCACTTGAACACTCTGTTTAGATACAGTCTACATACAGGCTGTTGAAGAAGTGCCTTAAAAGTGGTTTCTTCCAGAGTGTTAGTTTCTTGTTTTGAAAAAAGCAAGTTATGGGATCAGGGTTTATTTGGTTTGTAGTTCATGTTGGAGAAATCATGGGACCAGGAGCCTGAGGCAGCTGGTAACACTGTATCTGAACTCAGGAAGTCTAAGTAGGGCCAGGCATGGCGTATGCCTTTAGTCCCAGCACTCAGGAGAAACAGAGACAAGCTTGTGAATTCTATATAGGGAGATCCTGTTTTAAGAAGAAGAGGAGGAAGCCAGGGGGTGGTGGTTTAGGCCTTTAATTCCAGTACTTGGAGGCAGAGGCAGACAGATCTGTGAGCCTGAGGCCAGCCTGGTCCAGGACAACCAGGGCTACACAGAGAAAAGCAAACAAAACAACATAATCACCTGTAACTTTGGCTCCAAAGGATCCAATGCCCTCTTGTGGCCTCTATGGTCACTAGTGTCTGCCGTGGTTGAAAGGAAAGAAAGAGAACACAAAGGTGGACCACCAGAAGACTTAATTGATTTTTTTTGTTTGTTTGTTTTTTTGAGACAGGGTTTCTCTGTATAGCCTTGGCTGTCCTGGAACTCACTCTGTAGACCGGGATGCCTCAAACTCAGAAATCCACCTGCCTCTGCCTCTGCCTTCCAAGTGCTGGGATTACAGGCATGCACCACCACTGCCCGGCCCACCAGAAGACTTATCTGAGCTCAGGACCCCAACCTTCAGGCCACCTATAAAAAGGAAATTATGATGGGACAGCAGGAAGTATCTCATCGGAATATGGCCCAAGGATGGGCTTATGAGAAAACTCCAAGAAAACAAGTCTTTGACATCAGTTTCTTCAAAACATGGACTTGTTCTTGGAATGTGCCTTCATGCCCCTCCTAAGCGTAGCAGACAGGAGTGAGTTTTACTTCAGAGTACTCATTATTGTTTGCTGGAGCTAGTCAATTGTTTCATGTTATATGCTTCTATGGAAAAACATGTTTTGCCCTGTGTGGCTTGGCCTAGTGATTGCATATAGCCTGAACTCATGAGGACTCTACTCATATGACCATTCTTAACCCTCAGAGCATAAATTGTCTGGGGCTCTTAATAAAGTTCACTATTGCATGGTATTGTAATTCACCTCATTTATTGGCTCCATTCTCCCAGGACCCACTTCTAGCAAAGTGACAGTATCTCTAAGATGTTCGGTCAACCAGAAGATGGCCAGTGTGTCAGGCAATGGGTGGGGGTAACAAAAGCTAGAAACTAGAATTCTGGTGGGTTGATACGAAGAAGCCATCAGTCCTTAAAGGGGACAGTAGAGTAACCGACTTAGATGATGTTCTGGGACCTGAATAGCATGTTTGCATTGATCTGGGATCCACAGGTCCCTATGAGCAGCTTTATAAAGCTGAGTGTGGTTAGGACACACAAGTTATTCCAGGGAGCTTCCAGCTAGGAAAATTAAGTAGAAGCCATTGAGAAGCCAGTTTCCAAAAAAGGGATCCTTGTTTCTGCCCATGGATGCTGCACCAAGATGAAGCAGTGGATATGTTCCGCATTACCATCACTGCCGCCACCACCACCACCACCAACACCACTACCACAACCATCAATCACCATCACCACCACCACCACCACCATCACCATCCCAGACATCTTAAATGTAGATTACAAAGACCCAAGAATAAAGAAGGGAAGTCAGCAAAAGCCAGCGACAGACTGTCCATATGCTCCAGTGTGTTGCATCCTGCTGGAGACCTCTAGGTGCCCTACTAACCCATTCACCCACCCACCCAGCTCAGCCCAGAGCTACAGTACTTGTGATAGCCATCCTACCTCCAAACATTTTTTGTTTTTGTTTGTTTGTAGCCAGGGTTTCACTAGGTAGCCTTGACTATCCTGGAACTTTCTATATAGACCGTGCTGGCCTCAAACTCATAGAGACCTACCTGCTTCCACTCCCTAAGCTCTAAGACTAAAGGCATATAGCACCATGTCAGACTCTTACTTTTTAGGAAAGAGGGGAGTGGTTGTGTATTTATTTTGTGTGTGTGGGCTTTATCTGTATGTATATCTGAGCGTCATATGCGTGCCTGGTGGCATGAAGGCCAGACGGTGCTGGATCCTCTGGGACTGGAGTTACAGGTGGTTGTGAGAGGGGGTGGCAGATAGAAGCTGGACACAGAACTTGCATGTGGTGGCTATTTTATGTCAGCTTGACACAAGCTAGAGTCACTGGAAAGGAGGGAAGCTCAACTGAGAAAACGCCTCCATAAGATCCAGCTGTGAGGCATTTTCTTAATTAGTGACTGGTCAGGGATGGCCCAGCCCATTGTGAGTGGTGCCATCCCTGGACTGGTTGTCCTGGGTTTTGTAAGAAGCAGGCTGAGACCAGGGAAGCAAGCCAGTAAGCAGCACCCCTCCATAGCCTCTCTGCATCAACTCCTGCCTCCAGGTCCCACCCTGTCTGTGTTTCTGTCCTGATTTCCTTCAATGAAGAACAATGATATAAAAGTATAAACAGAATCAAGCTGTCCTCCCCAAGCTGCTTTGGTCATGGTGTTTCGTCATAGCAATCGTGACCCTAAATAAGACACTGGCTCCTCTGTAGAGCAACAAGTGCTCCGAACCACTGAGGCTTCTCTTCAGGCCTGTCTCCTCCCTCATCCTCTAGTTGATAATTACTACAGATTCCTTGTAATCCCACTTATTGTGTCCCTTCCCAATTCTCACTAGGAAGAAATGTTCGGCACTGGTCCTGTAAGGAAACCCTCACAGTGATCTTGCTCTGCTCCTAGAAGTTGCAGAACCTGTTTAAGCCTGGCTGCTTTCTGACCAGCACCTCCAGTGACTCAATAGACCCTTTATCTCACAGACCCCTCTGTTTTGAGTGTCTGGTTTAACAGTGTTCAAGCCAAATGGAATCGGCTTACTATAAAGCTACAGCCTCAGATCATGCCAACACTGTGGACAAGGAAGGGCTTTTAGTTTGAGGACCCATCTGAAAAATGAGAACAGATCACGACAACTTATTAAATCTCTTTAGTCTCAGCTTCCTTAGAGCCTAGAGATGTTAACAGCACACCAAATAAATTAATAAAAGTTGGGAAAAGACTGTAGCGAGTCCTGGTTACCTCAGGAAGGTGGCATTGTAAAAGATATAATGAAGAAATGAGGTGGACTAGAGATGAAGCTCTGAGGCCAGCCACCCGGCTGGTGTGTGGGAAGCCCTGGGTTAGACGTTCGGTACCACAGAAAGAAGAAATGAGATGAAAGAAGAAAGCATTGAAAGAATAAAACTCCAAGAGAGAGGGGAGCATTGCAGTGTCCCTTCCTGGGGGGAACCCCCAGGTTATTACTGAGAAATTTGGTGAATAAAATGGGTAGCAATGGGCGGGGGGGGGGGGGGGGAGTCCTAATGAGAGAACTGGAAAAGTGATGGAGACGGTTTAAGGGGCAAGCTGTGGATAGCTAGTGTACTTGGACCCGTACCCTGTAAATAGCTGTGTCCTTTTTACCAGATTGTATACTAGGATGGACACTACTTCTGACTGGAAATGTTGGACCTAAAGATCCAAAACCAGGGGACGAGCTCCCCCAGAAACACTCACGGACGGGATTCGCTGCAATAGCATGAGGTTTATTGATGATAAGATGATAACCAGTATACTGGGGTTCCCCTGTATGCAGACAAGAGGAACCCTGAGTTGGAGCTAAAAGCAGCTTTTATACCATTTTTTACAGAGTTTACAAGAACAGTTAATTACATCTTAAACAATAACCACAAAAGATTTCAAACAGCCATTCCCAGGCCTGGTTTCCATTCCCAGGCCCGGTTCCTAAGTAACTCAGATTTGCACCTTATCTTTACAAAAAGAAGGTCAGCTTAAGTGGCTTCTGTTTACCCAGGTTTACTGTGTTAAGGGCTCATCTCTCTAATAAAATCCTATCTTGGGTCTTTCTTCCTGGAATGTTTGAGTTTTTGGAATGTGCTTCTCCCGGGATGTGCCTCCGGGGCAGCTAATCTTTGAGTGTAAGCTGAAACTCAAATTTAAGGATCTCTTAATTTTAAGTTCAAGCTGAGACCTGAAATTACATTCTTACATTCAAATTACATCCTTACAGGAGCTCTTACCTTGCACTGGAAACCAGAAATCACGTAAACTGCCCTTCAGATAAAATTAGCCGGACTTGCCATGCAGGCCCAGGGGATTCTCGTGAGCCCACAGTGCATAGCAGAAGCCGCAGGGCACAAATTCTCCACGTGACAGCACTCAGTGAAGAGTTGTCAGGACTTCATGAAGAGTCTGTGGGGGCCAGCAGCAGTTACAGGAACTTTGCTCTGGGACTGAGATGAAGGCCGTAGTAATCCTGAAACTGGAGCCAGATGGACTTTCTTGAGGAATGTCATGGGAACTCTGAGAACACCCATGCCCACAGGAGTTTGATGCAAAAGGGAAACAACTGCACAGGGTGATAGAGCCTGGATTTCTCACTTTAGCCTCTAGGACCATGAAAACCCAGTCTATTTTTCTTTTTAAAAGATGTATTATTTTATGTGTATGAGGGTTTTGCCTGTGTATATGTCTATGCACCACATGAATACCTGGTGCCTATGGGAGTCAGAAGAGGGCATCAGATCCCCTGAGACTGGAGTTACAGAAGGTTGTTAGTTGCCATGTGTGCTGGGAATTGAACCTGATGAGAAGACAGTCTCTTAATCGCTGAGTCATCTCTCCAGCCTTGTCTTCCTCTTTTCTTTTTTCTGTTTCTTTCTTCCTCCTCTTCCTCCTCTTCCTCCTCTTCCTCTTCCTCCTCCTCCTTGCTGGAACTTTCTAGCATTTTGAGCATAAGCTTTACAGCCTACCCACACCTATGTTCCTGTCCTTGGTGCCTGTCTTTTATGGTTTGTTAGTAGCAAAGTAATTCTGCTTGGAGCATCTTGAATCTTATTTTTGAGGTTCTGGTGCTGAGTTTCACCCTCAGAAGGCTGTGAGCTCAAGACCAGCGTCCTTTCCCAGCCTATGGGGCACTGTCTCGTTTGGCAGCATTAAGTCTCAAATAGGGACTGGTGATGGGTCAGATGGCTGGCCAAGGTCAGTGCTGGTTTCATGAAAGTTGTGCACAACCTGGAAGTGGGGTGGGGTAGCTTTTGCAGTTCCCATTTCTGTTTCCCAGGCCACGAGTAAAGGGGGAGTATAGAAATATGTCAAGTGGAAGAGCTAGCCTGCCTTCTGTAGATGCTGGGGCCCCTGCAGAAACAGGTCCCATGCCTTTTCTGCCCCAGCAAGCAAAGTACCCAACGGAGGGTGTGACTGCTACAGGTCTCTATCTAAACATTGACTCTCAGCACTGGTAGCAAGGGAGTGAGTCATATCATGGCAGGCCCTTAATGTGCCAACCCTAGTGCATGGCTCCCATTCCCCAGCCTGGTTCTTCCTAAGGTAGGTACTCTGCTGGGGTGCACATCAGGTCAAAGAACTGCCTAGGGGTGTATCCATTTGGACATCTGTAGATAAACCTGAACTGTTGAGGTCCGAGCTGCTGTTCTGGTCAAGGGGTCAGGGTCGTGAAGAATGGAGACAAGGCAGAGGTTCTGGAGTCAAGTCTCAAGTCTCCTTTATTGTTTCTCTACTGGCGCATATTCTCCCGACTCATATTCACTCTTGACTGTATTGACTGTATATATATTCTTACAAGGAAATCCTGGGTATTTATAAGCACACGCAGGAGAACACAGGTGAAAACATTTTACCACGTGCACTATGCAGCTGGGGTCACTAAACAGCAAAACAAGCTATGTGGGATAAACAAGATATTTGTTAGTGTGCTCAGCTGTTGTAGGCTGCTGAAAAACCAAGTCTCTATCAGGGTAAATGGTTCCAGATGGCTGCAAAGATGATAGCTGCTTTCTACCCGCTTTCTGCTTAAAGTCGGCTCCCTACACTGAACACGAAGGGCCATAGTGTCCATACTTGAGAACATAAGGCCTGCATGGAGACCACCACCAGACAAGGCATGGGAGAAGGCTGAATGACCTCCATGAATGCTGTTGTTCCAAAGACCTTGAGACAATTAGGGAGGTGTATGCCTCAAGTTAGTGGACAGGAGAGCATTCTCAGTCTTCAGTGTTATCTAATCACTTCCAACAGGTGACATTCAGGGTTCTGGCTGCCCTAGCCATGCTTTCTCTGCAATCCTAAGAACTCTGAATAGCCAGCAATGGTGGTGCATGCCTTTATCTGAGCACTGGGAGGTAGAGGCAGGCAGATCTCTGTATCTCTGTGAGTTTCAGGCTAGCCTGGTCTACAGAGAGAGTTCCAAGACTACACAAAAGAAACCCTGTCTTGAAGAAACAAAACAAAACAAAAACAACTAACCCCCGTGCCCCAAATCCTTTGAATATCAGTCAGTCCTTTCTTCAAGACACTGCCTGGATGACCTGGCAATACCCTGCTTCCTGGGCACAGCATGGACATTAGGACAGTGACCTCTTCACAGAAGGAAGAGCTTATCAGCTGCATTTGCATAGCTGTTAGTAGTTAACTCCCTGTAACAGGGAGCCAGCCACTGTTGCTTGTGGCTGTACTGTGCAGGTACTTACAGCAGTCACGAGCAATTGTGAACTGCCTAACACAGTGCTGCCCTGGTTAGTTTTATGTCAACTTGTCACAAGTTAGAGGCACCTGAAAAGACGGAAGCTCAATTGAGAAGCCGCCTCCCTCCATGAGATCCCGCAGAGAAGCCACTCTGTGGCTGTGCTGTGACTTCCCTTACGACTTTTCTGGCCACTTGGCTCTCCTGTATTGTCTCTTCAGGTCTTAGCTCATTCTCTCCTATAGACTTGTGTCATCATTGTACAGAAGCTTTTGTAGAGGCTGAAGAGGTGGCTTAGCTCTTGTAGAGGACTCTTAGCTTTTAGCACCTTAGTTAGGATTTCTGTTGCTGTGACAAAAGACCATGACCAAAAAGCAAGTTGGGGAGGAAAGGGTTTATTGGGCTTACACTTCCAGATCACTGCTCATCACTGAAGGAAGTCAAGACAGGAACTCAGACAGGGCAGGAACCTGGAGGCAGGAGCTGATGGAGAGGCCGCAGAGACGTGCTGCTTCCTGGCTTGCTCTCCACAGCCTGGTCAGCCTGCTTTCTTCTAGAGCCCAGAACCATCAGCCAGGATGCCATCACTCATCATGGGCATGGTCTTCCCCCATTCATTACAAGTTAAGAAAATGCCTCACAGCTGGATCTCATGGAGGCATTTTCTCAATTGAGCTTCCCTCTTTTCAGATGTCTCCAGCTTGTGTCAAGTTGACATACAACTTAGCCGAGGGGCACCTATGTTAGGCAGTTCACAATTGCTTCTTCTCTTCTTGATGGCTTCTGATTTCTGTAAGTACCTGCACTCATAAGCATGTGCCCACACATACACACATAACCATAAAATATTTTTAATTAAAAAGGCTATATACATATACACATATATATTATATACACATATATACATACATATACATGTATGTGTATATATATGTACATATATATGTATATATAATACTTAACAGCCTCTAGAGTGACTGCCCCAGTAAGACTCTAAATTCAGTCAGCCAGAATAGACTAGTGAGACCTTGTCTCAAAATAAAATTTAAAAGTGGGTAGAGACTAGAGCTGTACCTTAGTGGTAGCATGCCTGAAGCCCCAGAGTCAACCTCTTGGCACCACAAACTCACAGCCACATCCTATGATGGTCTGAATATGCTTGGCCCATGGGAAGTGGCAGTATTAGGAGGCGTGGCCTTATCACAAGAAGGGCTTCACTGTGGAGGTGGGGCTTTTAGGTCTCATATGTATGGCTCAAGTCTTGCCCAGTGTGATCCAGACCCTCCTCCTTACTGCCTGTAGAAGACAGCCTCCTTCTAGGTGCCTTCAGACCAAGATATAGCGCTCTCAGTTCCTTCTCCAGCGCCATGCCTGCCTGTGTGCTGTCATGCTCCCTGCCATGATAATGGACTGAGCCTCTTCAACTGTAAGCCAGCCCCAATTAAATTTTTCCTTTATAAAAGTTGCCTTGGTCATGGTGTCAATAAAACCCTAACTAAGACACTAACCAAAACACTCTTGCTGAGTGTAGGGCTTTAATACCAGCACTTGGGAGGCAGAGGAAAAAGAGTTTCTGTGAGTTTAAGGCCAGCCAGATCTACATAGGCAGTTCTAGACCATTCAGGGCTACATAGTGAGACCCTATCTGGGAATTAAAAAAAAAAAGATACTAGCATTTTGTGTAGTTTTTCAAATATTTCTGCCCTACTGTTTTTGGTGGCTGTCTGCTAATTTTGAATGAGGAAAAGTAAGTGGGTGGATGCTTCAGAAAGGCTCAAGGGTATCTTGGGCTGTGGACTACACAAACCCTACTCACTGGTCTAGCCAACTTTCAGGGCTATAGGCAGGCACCTCTGCTACCCCAGCTGGACCCCAGGCTGAGCCTGTAGGGTCACTCAGAGCAAAATGTTTGCCTGCTCTAGGTCTAAGGTCAGGATTACAGCATTAAATGTGCCTTCTAAACAGCAGTGTTGGAGACTGGAACCACAGACACTATCCCACTTTTGTTATAACAACAGCATGCAGACTCAATGTAGCAGTGACTAGAGGCAGGAAGGCACACTAACAGACAGACAGACAGACAGACAGACAGACACACACACACACACACACACACACACACACACACACACGCATATGCACACGCACACTCAATCATGTGATTTATATTACTTTCAGTGCGCATGGGTAGCTGAGTAAGGCCAACCTTTCAAAACCATGTTCATGTCCTCTCAGTCCTCCCTGGAGTGTCCTGGTGGCAAGCTCCTCAGAAGGGCAGTCCCCAGCACCCGGCCTCAAACCCACCAGGCTCTGTCATGCTGTATACTGCACCACCAGCCCATCCCTAACCCTTCAACTTCCTGCTGCTCTGGTCCCTGCCACTGGACAGGCAATGATCAAGTAGCTAAGTCTGGCTGTACCCTGGACACAGAGGGCATGTGGCTCACCACTGAGGCTGTAGTCACCCTCTGGTTTCTTGCTCTGGCCACATGAACAGGGTGGCCCAAGAGAGGTTGGGAGTGGCCCTCTCTTCCATGCCTATGGGCTGGGGCAGGGATACGGGTGGTTTATGCTCACCTCAGACACTGCTTAACCCTCTTCTAGGACCACGGTCCTCTGCTGATTCTTACCACTAATGGAAGAAGGCAGTGTCTCTACTACCTGTGCTGGCTGATAGACATTCTATGAGATCCCTATGTATCTTCCCATGGTGCATACCCTTAAGGTGGCTGTTCTGATGGCCCAGGTGTGGAGGAAGCCATACAGCAGTGGCCTCAGGCTCGAATGTACATGGATAGTGAGTCCCAAATGAGAAGACTACACAGCTGTAGCAGAGGGTCGGGTTTAATGGTCACTCTCAGGATATCGTACATTGCTCAGCGCCCAGTCCCAACTCCCCTGGGTCAGGGACACAGCCAGGTGTCCTCAGACCCCAGGCTCGACAAAAGGGGGACCTGCCCCCAAGCTCCAACTATGTACAAGAGAGCCCACCCTGCTAGACCCTGGGCAAGACTGAAGGGAGTCATGGGGACCTCACAGTTCACCAGTTACTTGACTCTCCAGCCTGGGGTGACAGATCTAGGCCCCCCACCACAATGTTGGTGAGGTTTTTGCCTTTCCGGGCCCAGCCCCAGCTGGCCCCCACCACACCCCTAAGCCTCTGCGCTGGGATGTGGCTTCCAGACCAAGGCTGGGAAAAGCCGAGTTCAACAGCAGCAAGGGAAATGAGCTGGCTTGAGGAGTTGGGCAACAGGTGGCAACCCAGTGCTCCCCTGACAAGAGGGAAGGAGGGGGAGGCTCTTCCCTCCTACTGCCCAGACCAGGGCGAGGTCAAAGTAAGCCAGGGGTGACAAGAGGGTAAAAGCAGGCCAGATTTGGCCAGTATAGACCGGGCCAGGCTAGGCAGCCTGACAGAGCAAGCCCCACATTGATGGGCCATCCTGGTGCTGGTGATCAAATACAGCAGGGCTGAGAGGCTAGGGACAGGAGGACCTGAACACACACTGGGCCAGTTGTCTACACTGTAACTAGTAGCAGACTGCTTAACTAGTTAATTAGTAATGCTGCTTCCCTTCAAATTGTTTCAGGGGTGTAAAAAAATTGCACTTATTTCTATGAACCCCACAGACGGGATTCCCAACGCTGCAGCCTCCAGGCGAGAGCACGACAGGTCAATGCCCTGGCCATTGAGAGGCCACTGGCCATGGGCTGAGATTGTTAATCCAGGCCACTAGGACTGTGGCCTCTGTGGCCCACTGGTGCAGTAAGGACCAGACCCTACGAGAACCTGAGCAAAGTCTGAGGGTCCCTGAAGTGGCTATGGGCAAGAGCAGGGCCACATGGTCCTGGATGCAAGAGGTGGCCCAGCTCCAGGTTCCCAGCCCAGAGGAAATGGCCTGGTGGTGCCTGGGCATGACCCATGCATTTCACAGGACATCATCAAAGTCCAGCAGCTTCGAGTGCTGGCGGCTCTTCCATAGGCGGTATAGCCGGAAGTCAAAGTATGTCTCAATCATCTGCTTCCCTAAGCAGAAGAGAGAAAAGCCAAGCGGCTCAGGCCTGACTAGGTGCCAGAAGGGTCATATCTAAGTAGCCCTCTAATCAGGCAGTTGGGATAACTCACCTTGGGCAGATAGCTCCAGGGGTGACTCAAAGGTGACCTTGTAAGGGGTCATGAGGGTCCTGAGGTTCTGGAATAGCTTCAGGAAGGGCAAGGTCATGAGTCTGGGGTTAAGAACACAACCCACCCTCCTTGTTTCGGCCCCTAGGCCTGAGAGCTTTCCATAGGAGGGCTACAGCACAAAGAGGTGCTAGGACAAGCAGAAGGCCTTGCCCACCTTTCTCATATGTTTGGAGTCCCTACCTTCTCCCCATTAGGGTTCCCCAAAATGTAGCAGCCCATGATATGGATGACATTCGGCTCGGGGTTCACTTTGCTCATCAGGCGGCTCAACCTCTTCCAGAAGCTGGTGGGATTACAGATGGCCTCAGCTTGGGGCTGATGGCCCCACGACTGAGCTTCCAGAAGCACAGTGGAGGGAGGGGCCTTGGAAGGAAATGTACCAGGTCCAAGACTTCCCTCCCACAACCCAGGGCACCCTCTGCTCTCACTGGATCATGTCCTCTTCCTTCTCCACTTTGGCAAAGGTGGCCACCTTGTTCTTGAGCAAATAAAGGTGTCCAGGGCCGCCCTGAAAGAGTCATGGTCAGGCCTCAGGTGTGCTAGAGGAAGGCTAAGATAAAGTGTCCCCATACCCAGTCCACAAATATACCACACATGGACACTCCCATGTTGAGTAAAATCTTGGGGCCCCTACCCCTACCACACTGACCTCTTCTCCTGGGGCAGAAAGGAAAGGCTGCTTCTACCTGGCAGAAAATCAGCATCTTCCAGATCTTGGCCCCCTTGTGATAGATGTTCAATTTCTTCTCTATCTCATCTGTGGGCAGAGGGCTATGAGCACTGTCCCTCCCCATGCAAGCCCACCCATCCTGTTAGCTACCAGATGAAGTAAGCGAGATACACACCCAGGATGTCCTCGAACGTTGCATGCTCATGGTCCTGAGAACAGACAGGCCACACATCAGAGCCTTTGCTGGTCCCCCAGGGCATTCAGACACTGGTAGCTAGACCCCAAGGGAGAGGTGTGCCCGGATGTGCACGGATGCAGAGTTAGGAAGGGCACTCACATAGAGGATGGGGATGATGGACGGGTCATCTCTGCGGATAATGGTAGGGATGTACTCGGCTTTTGGCACCTTGGAGGAGATTAGCTGTGGGGGACAGGGGAAGCCCTGTGAGGCACACCTCACAGTTAAGAATGAGCTTCCAGCTCTCCTCTAACCCTAACCTTTGAAACTCCCACAGGAAGCAGAGGGCTGAGACCTTAAGGACCTTCATCTCTGAGGTAGAGACTTGGAGACCCCACCCCAAGCCAAGGATGGAGTGTGGGCATAGTGGGGAGGACCAGAAGACAAGGCTATGCTCCACCTGAGTGCCATGGGGGTATGCCCAGAGGTAGTCCTCACCATGACCTTGGGTGGCAAGAAGCCCTCAGTGTCGCAGGCCATGGCCTCCAGGCCCCTCTCTGTGTCCCAGTCCAGGTCCTCACAAGCCTCATCCAGGGTGCAGTGTGAGTTCTGTAGGTCACTGCCTAGAGGCAGATGGGGTCACCAGGAGGGGTCACCAGGAGAGTAGCATACCACCCACAGAGCCCAACCATGTCCTGGAGGGTCTCTGGGTAGGTGTGAAGGTTACAGTCACAGTCAAACTGCAGAGCCGGGCCACTGACACCAGTGGGAAGCAGCCCCATATAGGAAGAGGAGAGACATATGAAGCTGGGACCCAGCACAAGTGTCATCTGCGGCCAAGTATGCCCTGAGAGACAGTGGGTACCACCTTACAGATGCTCCTGTCAGCACTGCTTAGCCATTAGTTAACCCCGCCTAAGAGATAGGAGATATCAGGTACTCCCATGTCATAGACAAGTAAACTGAGGCTCAGAGAGCAAAAGCGCAGAAGCCTAGCGGTACTGGCATGGGACCCTGACAGGGATATGGGGCCTAAGAGAACTTGTCAGGGAAGTGGGCCAGCCTGCACCTGGACACCTACTGTCTCGGGAGTCGTGGGAAGTGTCGGCTTTCATAGGGGTGGGGTCGCTCCAGGACCGGCTGAAGCTCCGTTCGCGCCGCTCAGCGAACGCTGCAGTGAGTGAGAGCAAAACCCCCATTAGCCAGAGGGGGCAAGAACAGAGCAGACTCAGGCCCTAGGATGGTGGCTGGGGTGTGCAGAGAGGCAGAAGCTGACAAGGATCGGGCCTGACGTGACATAGAGTGGACTAAGACCAACAGTAAGGTTCGTATAGAGGCACAGGATACTAGGAGCAGCATCTGGACTTAGAGGACATGAGGGTGCAGGCAGAGGGAGCAGTGTGGACTACTATGGGCTCAGGGCAGAGCCTAAGCCAGGCAGAACACTAGGTTAGGGGCTGGTCAAGTAGGGCCTAGGTGAGGTTGAACACTGCTGGTGACAAGACAGAAAGAACACTGAGACAGAGATGGACAGGAAGACAAGGGAAGGGGCAAGAGCTGAGGGGAAGGCAGAACAGGCTAATGGTGGCGCCGGCAGATATGTATGTGGGGCCAGAACATGCTGAGGGAGGTGCCAACATGCAAACCCCAGCTTGCCAAGAAGCCCCAGACTGCCAAGCATAGCAATGCCTATTTCCCCAGGACCCATCTTACTCTGGGCCTTCACCCGCCGACTGCCAACCATGCGTAGGTGTTTGCGGAAGTTCCTGAAGGAGAAAGCATGAGATGATGAGGGTCCATGGCAGGGTGGATGTTGGTTCCTGCCAACCTAGCCCCTGACCACACTGAGGGTGGACACTGAAAAATCTCCCCACAGCTCATTATACAAGCAAGGCCTGTCTGCTCCAGAGCCCTGCCCAGGATTCCAGAGCAGAGGCATGGTGTCTCTCTCCTTCCAGCTATGTTTCCTGCTGAAGCTTCTTGCAGGCACTTCCTCTGTTGCAAAGACATCTGAGTACCCATGCCCACAAGTTGGTCTGGGGGTTTCAAAGTGTCCCTTCCCCATGAGGGAGACAGGTTCTTTTTCCCCTAAATTTTATGCCCTGCCAAGACCCCATGTCCAGTTTCCCAGACACACCTCTGAGGTGGGTGGGAGTTGGAGAGGGTAGGCTGTGTCACTGGATGAACAGCTCTGGGCTTCAGGGCTACACAGACATGGATGGGCCAGCTAGCTTCAGTATGACTATCAATGTACCCTCAAAGTATAGGTCCAGGGGCTGAAATGCACCTGGCCACATGGCGTCCTGCCTGCCACGTCCCCAGAGCAGGGCCAGGCCAGTGGTCGCCACCACCCTTCCCCCTTCAGGTCTTCCAGGGCCAGGAGGGCCCTGGCCAGGCCAGTGCAGACCAGAGATAGACCCTGGTGGCGAGTGGCTGGCAGGCCCTACCTCTGGATTACAGACGCGGAATCATTCTCCCGTTTCCGACGCTTCCTCTCCGCGTAGCCCCTGAATACCCTGAGAAACCGCCGCAAGTCAGCACTGCCCTTGGCTGAAGGCAGGAGGGACACAGACGTGGAGACAGAGGTGCAAGCTCAGGGGCCCAGCGGGGCATCCCAGGCCCAGCTCCCAGCAGGCCCTGCTGCGGCCGAGTTGTCCACAGGAAGCTGGACTAATGGGAGCTCAGCACTGCTCACTGCCCAGGCCCAGGGTCCCTGACCTGCAGAATTCTATCCAAGGGTGGGAGGGTCCCCCCGGACAACGGCTGTGCCCCTAAGTGCACATTGCATGGCATACTTACGAGATGCTGAAGCCAGTGTCAAGAGGCAGCAAGAGAAAGAAGACACCGTGAGTGGGGATCTCTGTCTTCCTTCAGCCCACCCCCCCCTCCCAGGTTCCCTGAAGGTAGTTTCCTCCCAACAGGATGTCCACTGAACTCAAGAGCACTAGAGGCTGAGTCACTGGCTCATACCACCAAGTGCTGAGTTTAGCTAGGCAAGGATGGGGTTTGGTCCTACAGAAGCTTGCCTGTGCCCTGTACACTCTGCCATAGCAATTGAGGCTGGGGCAGGACTGTCTGGTGAGGGACTTTGCTTCAAAGGCATATCCTTGGGAGGAAAATCTAGATGCATATCAGATAAAGAAGACCAGACCTCCCAGGGATTCTGGTAATAGTCATCTGTCACATAGAAGCAGCCTGAGACTGGAGTTTGAAGTATGCATGAGGACCAGAACTCCCACCCCGCAAACCACTTAGTGATGATGCTATCAGCTGCAACTCTGGGTCAGGTCCTCTGGCAAAGACGAAGATAACAGGCCACGATTAAATGGGTAGTCTGGATGCAGGGAATGCCCATGAGGGGATGTCAGTGAGGAAAGGGGCAAGGAGAAGCAGAGGCAGGATACGGTCTGAGGGAGCAGGAAGCCTGCCGCTGGGGCTCAGAGCCTCAGCTTGGCCCATCAGCAGACTCTGCACAGTGTGGCACATGCAGCTGTTCACAAGAAGCCCTGGGCTGAGCCAGAGTCCAGGACAACAGCTGTCAGAGCTTCCTGGGCCCTAGGAAGAGACAACCCAGCCATGGACTCTTGGCAGTGGACACTCAACTCACGCTTGCATAGTTGTGGTTGCCGTCTGGAAGCTGAAAAGGTTTTCCTTGGGGAACCAGGTACGGATGGGGACATCATCTGAAAGAAAGAAGAGTCTATTGCTGGCGAGGCAGGAGTCCTGAAGCCTGATCCCCTCTCTATTTTGAAGAGACTGTGGGCCCAGGGGCAGAATGACTCTCAAGGAGAGAAAAAAGCCGGCTCAGGGTGGGGTTCTGGGACATAACTACCCATCCACCCTCTGACTTGTAGCTTTAAAAAAGAAAAAGACTCATTTTATTAATTTTTTTTTTTGAGAGAAGGGGAGGAGAAGAAGAGAGGCTAGAGGTGGGGCTCACAGGTGTTGTAAGCTGTCTAATGTTGGTGCTAAGAACCAAAATCAGGTCCTATTACACGAGTAGCAAGTGTTCTTAGCTCCTGAGCTATCTTTCCATCCCCTGGCTCGAGGTGTTCTCTGTTTAACGTTCCCTTTAGCGGTTCAGTGTGAAGGACATTCTAAGAGGTGTCTCTGCACTGTCACATTTTGTCCCCCTTGGACATAAGTTAGCCCTTCTCAGCTGCCAGCTGGCCAGACATTTCCCTCCTTTTATCCCCACAAGAGGGTAAGAGGTCCTTAGGGTACAGACTACCTTGCTCATCTGCCCACTTCCCAGGGTCCCCTAAAGCTACTCTCTACAGCCTAGGCACAGCTGCTGCTGTCTTAAGGTGGGTGCTCTATGGAAGGACAGTTACTAAGTACAGCATGCCTCAGGGTATCCCAACCCCTCCTTCCAGCTTGACACCAATAATCTCAGAGCCCAAATAACCTCCCCTCCCTGTAGCTTCTGAAGACAGCCTGATCTTCCATTAAGCCACGTTCCCTATGTTTTCAAGATCCTCCAGGAAGTATCCTTGATAAATGTGGTAGGTTTGTCTGCCCTCTGAGAGAGGCCACAGATCACAGGTGAACTCAAATAGAAAGGATTTCATCCTGACTGCTATCACACCAGGGGACCCAGCTTTACAGTGTTTGCTGCTGCTAAAGGCCAGCAGGTACCTCCAAACCTGCCCAGGCCCAAAGATAAGGCCCCTCACCAGACACTCCATCAACACTATACATCCTTTCCAGCTTCTTGTGGCGGCCAGAAGCCTCAGGTAGAGGTGGCTGTTCCAGCCCAAAGGCCCGAGGGGAGGGACCAGGGACCAGCTGGGCACATCCTGGGCATTCTTTGGAGCCCTGGCGGCTTCCTGCCCAGCTTTGGCAGGGCCTGCTGATGTCCTCACGGCTGCTGCCTGGGCTGCCACGCAGGGGCTGGCTATGGTGGTGAGTGTGCCGCTCCCTCTGCCTCCTCCCTTTCACCACTGCTAGCTCAATGGCTTCAGCTTCAGAGCCAGGCAGAAGGGCTGGCTCTCTGGAGATGGTGTACACATGGGGCTGGGGGCCCTCTGTAGCTGGCTTCCCGCTGACTGCCTCATCTGAGATGCTGCCCTCATAGCGGCCATTGGAGACAAGGGAGAGGCGGCGCTTGTTCTGGGGTGCAGGCTGCATCTCTGGGGACCCGTCGTGGCCAGAGTAGGCGTCAGCCAGCAGGTGGTCTAAGGGAAAAGGCACCAGGTGAACCTTCAGCCTGATGGTCTACCCTCCCTGTCCTCTGGCACCCAACAAGCACCAAGCTTAAGGAGTGGGCTGTGGTTGCTAGAAAAGGTTCTGCCAGGTGGCATGTTCCTCTGCTTATCTGGGCCTGAAGCCCTTGTGAGAGTGAGGATGGTGGCAGCAGGCAGGCCTTACTACCTGTGCATAATCATCACAAATAAGAACAGACAGGCTGATATCCACCCCCCACCCCAAGAGCCTGCAGATACACCCATTTGCTGGTGCCAACTTCTCCCCTCCCCCCACCAGCTGGCCCCCAGACAGTGGTGCCAGCCCTGGGGGTGCCAAGAGGCCTGTTGCCATGCCAACAACCCAGGCTGGGAGGGCGCCATGGAGATGGGTGATTGGAGCTCCTCCTAGGGTTCTGGGCCCTGGAGGGCAGGGGATGTGAGGAAGACAAGCCAGCAAGGGACCAGGGCTGGCTCACACTACACTGGCCCTGGCCCTGGCCCTGGCCCTGGCCTGGGGCAGAGGACTCACCCAGCAAAACCTTTTGTTTCCTGTGTCCCTACCTGCACCGTTGCGGTTCTCAGGGTGACTCTGGGACAGGTACTCTCCAAACGCTCGGGCTGCTCTGCAGGGTAGGCAGAGGGAACACGGTCAGTACATGCTAGCTACCAGCCTTCGACACTGGCAAGACCCTCCCTAACCAGACCTACCCCCACCCAGGCCCTCTACATCAACATGAGAAGAGGTGGGCTCTCTCCACCCACCACAGAGTGCCAGAGCATCCTGGTCACAGACCTCCGACTGCTTTCTGTCCAATCTGCCCAGCCTGTGGGCGTCAGGTTTTAAGGCCCGAGGCCCACTCCAGTGGGAACAGGAAAACCGCAGGGCACTGGGGCAGCACCACACACCACAGAGGGAAGCTGGCAGCGGCTCCCTGACCTCGCGGTCAGCCCACCGCACTCACCTTACTTTGGCCGCTACCGAGGACATGGCCTCGCTCCTCAGCGCCCTCCTCCTGGAGGCGGCGGCACCCATGGTCACGGCGCCCGCGCATCCCCCGGGTTTCAGAGCGCGCCCCGCGCCCGCCGCCTCTGCCGGGGGAGCCGTACCACGCTTGAGGTCGCGCTAGGTCTTGGCCTCAGGGTCAGGGTCACACTTAGGCCCGGGCCCCGCATGGCCGCACCCAGCGCCCAGCGCGTCCAGCCACTGTAGGAGAGCGCGGCTGGACCCGGGGCGGTGCTCCGCCTCCTGACGCCAAGCCCGAGTTGGCACCACCCCCATGATGACAGGTATGGGCGTGGCTAAAAGGCGGCTCCTCCCGGAGACTTTCTTCCTGGGGCCTTAAAAGTGAAACCCTTCCACTTAGGCCAGGGCCCCTGTAAGCCCATATATGCCCTAAGAACCCCTTGGTTTTGGGTAAAACCCTGGTTTCCTCCAGACCCGGAGCATCCTACCTGCCTAGCCTAGAGCTGCTGCCTGGTAGATTGCAGGCACCAGCAAAAGGGTCCTAAAAGAACATGAGATCACCTTGCTGACCTGGACCTCAAGTCTACCTAGCTCTTTGCCTGTGCAACCTTTATACCAGAGTAAAACAGCAACACAATCAGACTGACGTTTATTAATATACCAATTCCACACTCCCATGCCTCACAGAGGCATCAGCGCTCCTCAGTATTGCTGTGGGGACACAAGGGGTGCCAGGGAAGAGAAGAGGCCCATGACTCCAATACAGAAGCCCACGCCCCTGGAAGAAACCAGATGGCTATACCACCCAGTTTGATCTTGTCAGACAACTGAAGTAGCCACTAAGGTGCAGCCTCAGTCTAAGGGTGAGGTCCAGGTGCTGTATTGTATTAATCTGGTCAGGAAGGACGTTACGGTCTTGGCCCCTGGTCATCTTGATTAGAAAGCCAAGGGAAGGAGTCCTGGGATTGTTCTGGGGAAGTCAAGCTGGGGGGCCCTTGTGACATCGAAGGCTCATATTCCTGGAAGCAAATCATACATGATCAAGATATGTAAAGAGGGGGCTTGCCAGACCCCAGGCTGCAACATCTGGAGTGAGAAGTAAGGGACCAGGGGCAGGCCCTGTTTGGGGACCTCAGAGTGGGCACAGGCAAGGCAGGGCCCAGCACCTCACCGAGTCAGAGTCCAGCTCAATCCCAGTGCTCTGGAAGTCGGCATATGTTTCCTTGGGAATGACTGGTAGCTCCTCCTCATATTCTGTCTGATAGTCAGACTCATCTGGAGCAGAAGAAAGGGCTACATTGGTTCTTTCTCCAAGGGCAGTGGCCATGCCTAGCAAAGCTAGAACTGAAGGAGAACATGGCCATCCCCAGCCCCACAGTAACAGTCTCCACGGCCGGCCGTCCAGGCCCAGGGCCGCCAGAGGAAGCTGTGCAGACCCAGCAATACATTACATTTGCCTTTGTTCATCTCACTCCACAATGTGTCCGGTGTGTTTTTCACAAAAACATGGAATAAGTTGGCCCTTCTTACCTACTCCCTAACCATGCATGGGGGTCTGGTCAAGGTTGTATAACGAGATACCAGCGAAAACTCAGTTCAGTGCCTGGGGCTCTCACCCTGGGAAGACTCCAGGGCATCTTTCAAGTTCTTTAAGATAGAGCATGCAGCAGGGAATTCTGCAGAACATGCTGTTCTGTTCCAAGATGGGGGTGGGAATGGCAGTTGATGGCCCCATTGCAGGGCTGTAGATTAGAGCCGTGGTTGTTGGACATGGCCCTCAGGCCTCCTCTAAGCTCTGCCAGTAGGCTCCCCTTAAGGTCTGCAGTGTGGTGAGGACGCTGCATGGAGATGAGGGAGAAGCCCAAGTGGCCTAGGAGGCAGCCCCATGTTGTGAGAACTCTTAAGCTGGACAAATGGGCTCTGGGTCTTATCACAATGGAGAAGCAATACTGAGATTCTTGGCCAGTAGAGCTCAAGAGCTGGTGACTTCTTCAAGGGTCTGGTGGAGTGGAGTCTAACCACTTCTTTCCTGTCCCATTTTCTGGACATCTAACTCACCATCCACTGCAGCCACCTTGGCCGGCTCAATCCGTGACACAATCTCAGCAAGGTCCGTGAAGGAGGAATTGGGGCAAGTGAACACCTGGAGAAAGGCAGAAAGCGCAGCACATTACCGATCTCAGGCTGCACACCTGAGGCAGGCAGCGTGGATGGATGCAGGGGATGCTGCTGGTGCAGAGAACTCTACCCTGCCCGACCGACCCTCCTGCCATCTCACCCCACAGTCCTTCCTCTTGCTTGTCCCCTGCTGGTCCTGCAACATCTTCTCTAGGACACCACTCCGAACCCAGATGTCAAACACTGTCCGCCCATGTTGATACCCAACTTCCTGTGTACACAGGAGGCCCCATCAGGAACTTGAGGAAACGCCTCCTAGCACTCTTAGAAAAGAGGCTGGAGAGGTGACCACCATCAGGACAGACCCCCAGGTCCTCTTCTCTCATAGCCAGCTGGTGATACTCACACAGATCTCATCAAATTTGCCGAAGTCCAGGGTGCGGTAACTGTCGATGGGAGGCCTCAGGTACTCACAGTAGTCGCTGTTCTTTACCATCTCCAGCTGCCGGACGCAGCACACATAGGCCAGTCGTGTCTGAATCTCTGCCATGTTCAACACCTGCCAAGAATGCTTGAGCCTCCTACCCTGGCCTTCCCTCCTCATCCCTCTTGGCCCAGGAACATGATGGGCTTTTAGCCAGAGTCCCAATGATGTGACCTTAGTGAGCCATGAAACACCATTTCAGCTCATCTTGTCCCACAGTTAGTCCCAGGGTTAGTCCTGGGAAGCAGTACAAACAAGTGACCTAGATCTGTTGGACTCTCAACTTGGGAGGTGCTTCCACATCCCTAGGGATAGCTCAAGGAGGATGAGAGAGGTAAGCTCCAGAGAGGCTATCTAGTCCCTTTGGTACCAAATCTACCTTGACTTTTGTGGCCAAGGGGTTCCAGCGTTTCCAAAGCAGCCACCATCCAGACAAGGAATCACCATAGTTGGTGAGGTCCGTCTCATCCCGGCTACCAACATCAATGGCAATCACAACCTTTGCCCCCATGGATCTTGCCACATCCGCTACAGAGAAAAAGGTAGCCTGGTTACTACCCAGGTCAAGAATGTAAAACCACGGTATGGGGCAGCTTTCCAAGAGAAATGGTAAAAAACAGATGAGAGGCAGACCCTGCTTTTCTAAGTACCACAGGGGTTTTTGTTTCTGTTGGTGGCTCCACCTCTCTAGTATTCTTCCTGGGCCTATGGAGACAGGAGATCAAATGTCTCAGCTTGTGTGCACAGAACTGTGTTGGAGCCCTTCTGAGCATGTAGCCAACAGGTAGTAGGTGTGGCCTCACTCACAGCACACTCGGCACCTGCAGGCTCTTAGTTTCCAACTGTGGGCACAGATGGAAATCAATTGCCCCTGGTTTGTCTCCTTGGCCTTTGTTCTGTTGCTGCTGTGCCAACAGGCAGAGCCATATGCTAGGATCATGCTGTGCGCATGCGCATACATGGGCACATGCGCATGTGTTCTCTAGCAGCTGATGCCAACCTGACATTTTCTCTTGGCATACTCCAAGGAAAACGTGTACCACTCCAGCCTTCCTGGTGTGGAGGCGGTTGTGGCAGACAGCCACAGGGCAGAATGACCAAAGGACTGTGTACCAGCATCGGGGCACCCCGTGTCCTCTGCAGTACCTGGGAGGTTGTTGATATAACCACCATCCATCAGCAGGTGTCCATCCTTGGGGTCGCAGAGTGGGGGCATGTAGCCTGACAAGGACATGCTCGCACGGACATACCTCCACAGAGAGCCTGGAGCAGCAAAGAGATCTGGTGGAAAAGAGGCCAGCCAGGAAGGAGCCTTTTCTGCCCTTTGTGATCCTTGTCCTGCACTGGAGAATCAGAGCCTTAGCTCTGTCAGTCTGAAAGCCTATAGGTCCAACCTCCAGGGAGAACACTAAGCCTGACAGACCACCACCAGACCCCTTAGCCCCAAAGGGCTTTGCCTCAAAAGCAGATGGCATTGAAGAAATCCTCTGTGGTCCCCAGAAATCCGGCTTTGCCCAAGTAAAGAGCCCTATGCCTGAGTACACCCCTCCTTCTGCTCCTTTCCCAGAGGCCCCTTTACCTACTGGATATCCTTGTTTTTGACTGCCCTAATTTACCGAGTGCTCCTGTAGCAGAGACATCCTATACCTACCTTAGCTGAATGTGCCTGTGACTCTTGCTTTCTTTGTAAGACCCTCAGTGCCTTCACCAATCTCTTGGAGCTACTGAGCTGACCCTATGGTGCTTAGGGTTGGAGAAGACTCTCACCATCCGTGTGAACCCGCATAGCAGAGGCTGTGATGTCGGTGGTGATGGCAAAGTAGGGGAGCCACAGGTCCTGCGAGGAGAACAGGGGTCAGAAGACACCTCCTTCCACTGCTCCCTGTTCACCTAGGGACGAGTGAACATGGAGAAAGCAAGACGGTACCTAGGCCACTGAGCAGCCAGTGCAAGCCAGGTATGCTAAGGGACACACCTCAATCTGCCGGTCTTTGAAGATGTTGCTGATGCTGCTATTGAAGCCAGTGCCAGAGAACACAGATGTGATTGGGTAGGTCAGGTCCAGTATAGTCTTCACCATTGATGTCATATCCTAGAGACATGGGAGACCTTTACTGAAGAAACCACACTCTGGCCTGTGGGACCCTGCTAAAACAAGATACAGGCACAGCACATGCTTTCTGCCTCAGAGCACAGGGAGCCAAAAGAATCCATAAGTCCAACTGCCTAAGATTTCAGGAGAGCACTCCCTGTGGGGCAGAGCCTTAGTGTAGGCAAAAAGGGCAGCAGAGTTCCCAGGGCTGTGAAGCCGAGATGCCGGCTCACATAGCTCCATGGCTCCTGCCCTTTCCTCACCCAGTCAGACCTTGAGATCCCTGGGGGCTCCAGCAGACCCTTGTGTACATCATGGGGAGCGTCAGGCTGGGTAGAGTCACCAGCTCTGGGAAGGCTCCACAACTCAGAAGCTCTGTGAGGATGCTTCCATACACAAGTGAGTGACAATGATCACAGGAATAAGAGCTTGAGACGGCTTGCGCTGTCCGGGAAGCTGCTGGACATATGACTCCTAATGTCATCCACCTCTTCAGCAAGGCTGGCAGTTACATATGCCCATAGCTCATCTTGGGTATGTCCAGCAGTAGCCTCCTGAAGGGTGGCTACCTTGGCAGGGTACAGCAGCTTAGTTCACCCTCAGGATAGTGCGAGAACCAACCCAAAGCACCCCGACTCTTCTCAGTGCTACAGCAGATGAGCAGAGGAAGGGAAGGGAGAACATTCTCACAGGTCCTGGGTTTGGCTTCCCAGCCTAGAACTACATCTAAGCTATTCCATACCAACTGAACACATTTTCCTGTGGTCACTGATCTTAGAGGCCACCACCAGTGACTGCTGACATGTCACTAAGAACAGGATGCGTCATCAGGCTCTCTTTTTATTTTTGATGGCCACTCATTTCATGGAAGAAATATTTCTGAACAGAGAGTCTGGACAGAGAGGCTTTGTCTTTCCCTTTGTCAATGCAGCAAATAGCTCATTCCTCAGCTTCTGCATGAAGGCTGACCAACTTTCTTTTCTTTGAAAAAGGAGAGCAGAAAATCTTTTCATCCCACGCATGCATTCAGCAGGGTTCCATTTGTCCCACAGAAGCAGCCCAGCCTCGTTGAGAAGGCCATGAGTGGCCTGCTGGCAGCACAGAGCTAACGGAACCTGTTCTGTTTCCTTTGGCTCTGTTTGATGTTTTGATTCTGACTCTGGTGTCCATCTATGACAAGGCTGGACTAACAGGAGAGAGTGGAACATGCAGCCTGGAGCCCACACTCAGCCCCTTCCTGGTCTGACTTACACCAAGGCCATACTTCCTTCTCTTAAATCTTCTAGGGCTAGGGACCAGGCAATAAGGAATGCCTCTGAAGCATGCTGGAATAATCCATACTAACCAACCTGAAGCTGGACACCCCATCTCGCCTTTGCCTCAGAAGCCTAAGGTATGGTTGAGGAGGGAGAGGACATTGGAGGAGTTGGGGGAGGGGCAGAATGTGACCAAAATATATTATATATTCTCAAAGAACTAATAAAAAGGTAAAAAAAAAAAAAAGACAGAAAGTTGGAAAGAGGATCTGTTGAGAGATTATGGTGGTTAGAGAGGGTAAGTGGGAGGTAGATATGATCCTATCTTATTATATATGCATACAAAATTCTCAAAAATAAAAATAAATTTTTAAAAAGAAATCTGAGGCCTATACTGACTGGTTCCTGATCTTAAGTGATTCTCATTCTCCTGCCTATCTTCCTGCCCATGGTAGGTCCTGATGTACCTTGTTTCCAGAGACGATAGGAATCACTGGCTCCCTGTTCAATGACATGGCCCTCCATGTTGTCACTAGGTAAACCTCTATCAGTTAAGACTAGAGCACAAACCAGACCAGCTCCCATTACCTGACTTAGGGCCACACCCTGCATCTTCCTCAGGTCACCTCCTGCCACCTACTTCTGGCTATCTCCCACCATTTGGCTAATCTTTTACTGCTTTATGCTCTCCCTTTCCCACATAGGCCATACTCTGACCTCCATGCCTGGCTCCTACAAAGTAGAGCCTTCCTGTGGGAGGAGGCTACCTGCTTACCTCTGCCCACTGCTTGGCCCGGATCCGTATCTGGCTGTAGCTCCGCTCCTCAGCAAACAGAGCACCCATGAAAGCCCCAATGGATGTCCCTCCGATTATGTCCACGGGGATGCCACACTCTGCTAGTGCCCTGAGGATACCTACCTGGGCACACCCTCTTCACCAATAAGAACAGAGAAAGAAAATGAGCACCAGCCAGGCCACCCCTTGAGCTCTATACCCCATGAAGGCCTGAGGCAGCTGACCATAATCTGACCACTCTCCCCCTCCTCAGAACCCAGAATTGGCAAAGAGATGAAAGACTGAACAAGAAATTTGGGTATAATTTAAAATCCCTCTCTCTGGAGGTGCCCAGGTGACTGTGGGGCTTTACTAACGAGAGTCAGGGTGGCCTTTTCTATGCACTGCTGATTCCACCAGAGCACGAGAGTCTGGGAAACTAAACAGGTTTTATTTTTTAGCTTACTGTGGTTAGAAAAAGTGGGAATGAGAAAACCTAGAAAAAACAAGTCCATGTGGTTGCTGGGAATTGAACCAGGGTCCTCTGGAAGAGCAGTCAGTGCTTTTGATCATTGAGTTTTCTCCATAGCCCCCAGCCTGGTTTACATAGTAAGTTCCAGGAACAGAGAGACCATGTTTCCTTCAAACAAACAAACAAACAAACAAACAACAAAAAAACAGATCAAGCCACACAAAACCTATTGTTGAGAACTGGGAATAGTGGCTCATGCCTTTAATCCTTGGGAGGCAGAAGCAGGTGGATCTCTGTGAGCTGAAAGCCAGCCAGGTCTACAAAGAGAGTACCAGGCCAGCCAGGGTTAAATACTGAGACCCTTCCAAAAAAAAAAAAGAAAGAAAGAAAGAAAGAAAGAAAGAAAGGAAGGAAGGAAGGAAGGAAGAAAGAAAAAAGGAAAAAGAAAAGAAAGAAAAGCTGGGTAGTGGTGGCGCACGCCTTTAATCCCAACACTAGGGAGACAGAGGCAGGTGAATTTCTGAGTTTGAGGCCAGCCTGGTCTACAGAGTGAGTTCCAGGACTATACAGAGAAACCCTGTCTTGAAAAACAAAACAAAACAAAACAAAAAAAAAAAAAAAAAAGAAAGAAAGAAAGAAAGAAAAAACAACTCAAACTCCAAACAAACAAATAAATATACAACAAAAAACAAGAGTTGAAGAAATTAAGGCAAGATTGGTAACCAACACAGAATGGGAAACTATACACAGATCAGGTAGATACTATAGACATGAAATGTATAACTGCAATGCAGAAACCAACAAACGAGAGTAAGAGCAGAGCAGATACAGCCAAAGAGAGGTAAGGCATAACTCTACTGAACCAGCATAACATGGAGTTTGCTGTCCTGAAATCACAGAAGCTGTGACATCTGACCTGACACTCTCACACATGGGGCCTCCCACACCTTACTTTTTCCTTAACTGTCCTTTCAATGCCCACACTTTTGCTTTGTTGACACTTTCTAATGTCTGCTTAGATGGTGGGCCTTTAATGTCTGCTCTTGTCTAATTTCTAAGACCCTATAGCCTGTGCTGGCTGAGCTCAAATTCACCATCCTCCTCCTCCTCAAAGTCAAGAATTTACTAAATAAACAATAAACTCACAAGTTGCCTTGGGTTCATTGGCAGCAATTTATCAAGTAGTCCTGATTTCCCTTGATAGCTGGCTGTCCCATGCTCTTTCATACCAGTATTATTAATTAACTCTCATATCACACATTGAATATTCATGTCTGTGTGTGTGTCTATGTATGTGTATGTCTCTGAAGGTGTGTTTGTGTGTATGTGTGTGCACCTGTGTGTGTCTGTATATGTGT
>JANHMN010000002.1:95834585-95846253 GCA_030674055.1 Rhabdomys pumilio | reverse complement strand
CACCTGTAAGCACCTGTGTGAGTGTCAGTGTGTGTGTTTGTGTTTGTCTGTGTGTCTATGTATGTATCTATGTATGTGTGTCTCTGTGTATGTATGTATATGTGTGTCTGTATATGTGTCTGTGTGTCTATGTATGTGTATCTCTGTGTATGTATGTATGTGTGTGTGTGTCTGTATATGTGTCTGTGTGTCTGTGTATGTATGTGTATGTGTTTATGCATGTGTGTGTATCTCTGTGTATGTATGTGTGTGTATGTGTCTGTGTGTGTATCTGTGTATGTGTGTGTGTCTGTGTATGTGTGCCTGTGTGTGTGTGCCTGTGTGTGCCTATGTCTGTGTCTCTGTGTGTATGTGTGTCTGTGTGTGCCTGTATATGTTTGTATGTCTCTGTGTGTGTGTGTTACAAAAGGATTGAAAAGAGTTTACTGGGAGTAGAGTCAATATAGATACAAAAGATCACTGCAGTAGTAAGGTATTAGCTACATAGTTACTGAGCTGCTGGGGGCCTGGAGAGCAGCAGCTCTGAGGGGAGCAGAGCCTAGGCTGCTTGGTAAACTCTGTGGTAAAAGACCCTGTCTCAAAAAGCAAAGTAGATGGTACCTGATACCTGACCAATGACACCAGAGGTTGTCCACTGCCACAACAGACACACACACACACACACACACACACGCACACGCACACGCACACGCGCACATACATGCACACAGAGAGAGACAGAGACAGAGAGTGAGTGAGAGAGAGAAACAGAGGCAGAGACACAGAGATGCAGAGATGCAGACAGATAGAGACAGAGAATGAATGATATAAAAATTAGTGCCTTCATTCAAAGCTGCTGCTGAAAGAGAACCAAAGACTGAGGGACAACACTGGCATAAATGCACCTGGAAAGACTTTCAGGAAGAATAAAAAAAAAAAAAAAAAAAAGACTTTCCTCAACCCAAGAAAAAGAGACACCGTAGTATTCAAAATGCACAAAGACTTCAAGTGGATACCTCGCAACAAGGACAATGAAAGGTGGGAACAGCCCAAGAGCAGGAGCAAGTTTGATATCACCAGCTCTCAGAGAGCTACAAATCCGAGTCAATGGACCAGCCGCTGCACACCCACTGCAGTGGCTTCAACCTAAAGTCTGACAACATCCAGGGTAAACTAGAAGAGGAAGATGGAACTCTCACACGTGGCTGGTGAGGTGTAAATGGTAAACTACCCCATGATCAGGTAATTCCACTCCTATATTTATCCAAGAGGAAAGAAAAACATACATCCACTAAAAGAAAAAATATAATTATAATTTTGTTCCTTATAACTGGAACCAGAAAACCCAAACATCTAAACAGAAGGGACGCTGTCAGAATCCGATGATGAGGACTTCTTATGACAGACCCCACCTAGAACCCTAGAACACAAACGTTAGTCATCACGCTGAGTGGACAAACCCAGACACTGAGCACATAGGAGAAATTCTGAGTGAGCAAACACAGCGATAGATAAAGGATGCTGCTAGCAGCCTCAGTGCATACCGCATCAGTGAAGGGCAGATGCCATGGGAGGAAAAGGCTGTCCCCACTTTGGAACCTGATGGTGACATTTTTGACACCAGCACTTGTGAGGCTGCCACAGGAGAGTCTCAAGCTCCAGGGCAGCTTGGATCAGGTAAAGAGAATCTGTCTCAAACAAAACAAAATAAACAAAAATAAAACTGAAAGTATTAAAATATTTTAGTAGAAAAATAATAGTTGAAAGATACAATTGAAAAAATCTCTAAGAAAACTGAACAGAAACAGAGTTTTAAAAGCCACGAGTAGCACAGGCTGGTCCTGGGTGCCACTATTAAGCCCTGGGAAGAGAGAACACAGAAAAGCAAAGATCTTTTTTAAAAATGAAACACTTAGGGCTAGAGGGACGGTTCAGTGGCTAAGAGCACACTGAACCTCCAGAGGGTATGGGTTTCATCCCCAGCACCTGCACGTCAGCTCACAACTGTCTGACTACAGTTCTAGAGGATCCACACTCTCTCCGGGCCTCTGCCGACAATAGACATTCATGAACTGCACATGCAGATAAAATACCTACATACATAAAATAATTAAAACTGAAACATTTCCTAGAGTTTCAACCACATCAATTTCCAAATGTGACAGGCCTTGGGGGACTCCAGTCAGGTGAGACCAGCAGCAGCACTAAGAAACCATTATATCCTTTCAGAACAACAAGATGAAAAGAACCCCTGTAAGGCCCAGAAAGGAAAGTCAGAGTGGTGGATAAACAGCATCAGCAGTCTCCACAATGCCCAAGCTACACGCACAGTACAACTCTGACAAAATTTCTCAGACATTATTTTCATCTTGAATTCTGTGCCTATCAAACCCTCACTCAGGTCTGAGAGCAGAGGGAAGGCCTGTGGACAGGCCTAGTGCTAACACTGTCACCCCTCACAGCCTCTCCAGGATATCGTACAAAGATGAAGACAGGGGATGTAGAAAACGGAGCTAAACCAGGGAAAAAACCAATGGCATTTGTTAGGATAGTGCCAAAGAAAAATCTCAGGCCCAATGGTCAGCTGGAAATTTATCAGTAAAGATGAGGGGCTGATGGGCTGGACGGTGCACAACCCTAAAAACCTCAAACGCAGACGATCTGGACAAAGAGGATATGAGTGTTCTGGTGGTGTTTGTCAGTACACTGATATCACTGGAAATAGAGCTGAAGCAAACACAGCAGTCAGAAATTCCTAGGAAGGAAATGGTGTCAGAGCTATGCCCTCACAGTGTCGCACACTGCCAGGGCTGCTATCCTAGTGCTGGGACCACAAGAGGATAATGAGAGCAAGAGACGGATGGGGCAGAGCCACAGGCCATGAGTGTGCACAGAGAGCAGCACACGTACATTGTTGGAAGATTGAATGCAGTTACTTCTGGGTAGTCTGTAGACTTGGCTGGGTTGGGGGGGAGAGAAGGGCAGGCAGAGGACTGCTTCTTGTACCTCACAGAACCACATGTCTGCTAAGTATACCTTGAGCAAACTGAAGAATTCATCAACCTGCAAACGAGGACCAAGTCTAGACCTAATTGTTCTAAGCTTCTACTGTCTAGAGACACAGGAAGGACCAACGCCTCTCCCTACTTGGCAGTGCACTCCACGAGGACAGCTTCCCCCGGGATCTCAAGATACAGTGGTGTCACTACCAGATTGAGCAGAGCCAGGATTGAGCTCCCAGAGGACAGCTCTAGAGCACCCCTTCCTGGGGACGTGCAGTCTGATGCTGCCCTTCACACATCTCTGGCTCACCACTTCATCTTTCCTGTGATTCCCCTGGGCCTCCACTTCTTTCAGCTCAGAAGGATCAGATGACAACTCAGGGCAGGAATTACATGGGCTAAAAGTCCTTTAAAGAACCCAGAGCCCAAAGAACTAAGACTATTTCTCTAGTTCATAAGCACATCAGGTCATTCCTCCACCAAGAGTATATTAAAGTAGGAAGAGCTTCATGGAGAGCCCAATGGGGAACCAGCAAAGGACAGGAACAGACAATATTCAAAGAGAAGACACATGGCTAACCAAACAAATGTTTCTAACCATAGGCACTCAGACAATACACACATTTTCTACCAAACTGGTATCAGTAAAATTCAGAACATCTGGGCTATAAACATTCAAGTGCCCAGATAGTTAGGCATGCATACCACACCCTTGTCATCCATGTGGACTCTTTCCCGAAGATACTAGAGTCGTCCACGGGTCTCTTCATCTGTGGTACCACACTACCATCTTCCTCATGCTCAGGGTAAAGCTGGTGGGAATAACTGTCACCCCCCTCCTACAGCACACAGTTGGATTGGAACTCACCTGGCTCCACCCCCTCCAAGCACCAAGGCAATGGCGTTGCCTGTCAGCATCCGTGCCAAGCGGGAGAAGTCAGAATGACGGTCTGGTGGTCGTTGGAAAACACGTGTGTACATCTCAACCTGAGATGAGCCAAAGACAGACAGAGGTTTACACATTTCTTCAGCTAAGACTCTGCATGTCCTGATTTGCTTCAGCTTCTGTCCCTTCCAGAACACAGCCCTATTAACACCGAAGGGCCTGAAAGGGTCCAAGCTCACTCAGGGTGCTAGCAGAGGAAAGACAGACCTGGAGGGAGATTCTAGACTACCTAGGACCACAGAGCCCCACGGGATGTTCCGCGGGAGTCTCTCCACTGGCCTTGGATGCAGACAGTACTCTCAGGGGCAGAGATGCAGCTAACAGGGTGCTGTCCATTGAGCTATGGGGGTAGAATGGGCTACAGCATGTAGGCACCACCAAGTTTTTACAGTGGGGCCAAAGAACTGAAGCTGACCCAAGGAAGAGGTGTCTTAGGATTGTGTCTGCTTCTGCCCTGAAGGGACAGCATAGGGACCTGACCATGAGATCTCTTTGAGGCTTTGGCTAAATGTGAGGCTTTCAGCCTTGGACCCTGAAACTAAGTCAAGCACAGATTCTTGGGCTTCCTAGGTCTTGATGTCCTCTGTGTCTGTGCCACCACCATGTTGTGCCTTTCTTCATCTGCAAGGTAGCCCACGAGTTAAGTTCACAGAGTTCAGAAGCAGAAGAGGCAAGCCCAACCAGAACCCACATGCCCAATGCTGCAAAAAGGGGGAGGAAGACAGTTCTAAGTATGTACTTAAAGGCCAGAGATGATGTAGTCAGGGCCAAGTCCCACTGAACCAGCCCACCAGGCCTCACCAACTTGGGCAAGCTCCTCTTAGAGAAGACACGACGTGGGCAGCAGAGGTGCAAATGGCCAGAACACCAACTTCGCATGTTGAGCCACTCCACTGTGCGGGAAGGCACTGGACCCTCCTCTTTGTGCAGCAAGATAAGCTGCTTCTGGGCACGCACGGCTGTGCTCTCCAACATCTGCTCCAGCTGGGGGACAGTAGGGCCTGGTCAGCAAATCCAGGCAAGCCTGAGCACTGAGCATCATACAGAACCAAGCTGTCCCCAAGATCTACACTCAACACTACCCTGACGGCTGGCCAAGGGAGGACAGTGTTTGATGGGTCTAGTTAGTAGCTGGGCTATAAAGATGACTCATCTTGGGGTTGCTAATACCCTGACCGCATGGTCCACTCAACTGTGAATGCTGGTGGCCAAACACGGCTGTGAGGGTGCTCGAGTACGAGACAGGAGTGTGTCCTGTGTCTCAAACACCACTTTATGAATGTGTGTATGACCTTCAAAAATGACACACCTTTGGGGAACTGTTCCTCTACAGTGGGGGCACACAGTGGGGACACACAGTGGGGGCACATGTCAGAGGAATGAATTTAGCTGCTCCAGGATGAGACAGGCAGAGGAGATGCCTGAAGTGAGAGCTGAGCTACAGGTAGACAAGAGAGAACAATAATCACAATGAAATCTTATGGTTTCTCAGAGTTTTTGTTTCTGGGAAGGACATGGAGCTTTTTGGCCATACCTGCAGCCATCCACAAAGGAAAACTATAAATACAAGCAGCTCAACAATTTGGCAGCATCTAGTAAGGACAAACATACTCTTTGGGGTCAACAACTTGAAAGCCTCTGAAGACACCTTGCACTTGGCTCGTTACTACAACGTAACCAGCAGAGACTGCATAAACAGTTGGTGGAGTGCTCACAGATGGAAACACAAACAGCTGTCAAAATGGACCAAATGGTGGAGTCTCTAACAAAATCCTAGCTATTGATGGAAAAGTAGATTTCATGCTGGGTAGAGGTGGCGTACACCTTTAATTCCAGCGCTTGGGTGGCAGAGGCAGATGGATCTCAAAGGCCAGCCTGGTCTATATAGTGACTTCCAGGACAGCCATGGATACTGAGTGAAACCCTGTCCCAAAATACTAAAAAGTAAATTTCAGAATGATATAAAATACGGCTCTGTTTCTCTATAGTCTCTAGGAGTGAATACAACAAAAGCATCCAGAGAGCGGGCGGTAGATATGTGGGGCCTCTTCTGAGTCATATTTCAACCAAGGGAAGATAAGCAGGGTTCTGGGGATGGAAGTCCCTCGGAGCACTCACCTCACCTACTGCTGGCTCTTGCTCACCCAGGCCCACAATGAGGATGCAGTCAGCTTGACGGATGCAGCGCTGGGTCCAGGGTGTGAGTGTGCTGTCTGCCTGGTACAGCACAATCCGGTGAATGTCCTCTTGCTGCCCCAGCCAACTGGACAGCCGGTACTCATGGATGCTGCAAGACACAGGGCAGCACCTCACCTTCTTAAATTAATTTTAAAATTTTATTTATGCGAGTGCACTATCTGCATATACACCTACATGCCAGAAGAGGGCAACAAATTCTTTTATAGGTGTCATGAGCCATCATGTGGTTGCTGGGAATTGAACTCAGGACCTCTGGAAGAGTAGCCAGTGCTCTTAACCACTGAGCCATTTCACCAAACCCTAAATAAAAAAAATTTTTTTTTACACTATCTCACTATATGACATTGGCTGCTCTGGAACTCACTCTGTAGGTTAGGCTAGCCTTGAACTTACAGAGACTGGCCTGCCTCTGCCTCTTGACTGCTGGCCTCTCACCTTCTATGGAGTCTCCTAAGGCCTCATCTTCATTAGCATCCCTCCCACAGAGCAGCGGAGGAGGCTTGAAACGGGCAGTTGAACAGAGGCTGTGGCCAGATCTAGAGGTTGGGGGCTTAAGAGAAAGTGAGATGCAGAGCTGCCTATATGTTAAAGAAGGGCCTGTTGACTCCTTGACCTCTAATGGCATATATAGAGTAGAGTATAGCTGGACAAGGAACACACTGTTATGTGCAGACACCAAGGCACATGGATAATGAGGTCCATCTTAGGACCATGCCAGGACAGCTAAGAAAGACATTCAGGTTGATAAATGTTTCCACATGAGACCACAGGGGGCCAGGGGCGCACCTGTCTAGAGCAGCAGCACCAAGGCGTTGTTTGATGTTGTCACTGGTCAGCAGCAGAACAGGACCTGAAAACAACCATCCATTTCATAAGTCTGTCCCAGCAGCCACCTCTTAGGAAAAGCCAGGGGTCAGCATTTGCACCTTGTCCTAGGACCAGATCCCTGGGAGGGACTGCTGGCAGTGGCATGAGCTTTTAGGCTGCCTCTCCAAATCTGGTCTCCTGTTGACACATAAGCCAAGTCCTTGCAATCCTACCTGCAATCAGGTATGCGGACACATGATGGTGGCATGGACAGCATGCAACAGTAAAGCTTTAAATCCTGTAACTGCCCAAAGCCACATCTACAGTGGCCTGGATCTAAATCTAGTTCATTCACAAGCAGATGACAAACATCTACATCCACGCTTCTCAAATTAGCCAAGGAAAGGTCACATGTGGCTCAGTAGCAATGCGAAGTGGAGAGCAGTGGGCACCTCGGAAACTGCCTCACATGGCCATAGGTGGAAAGGGGTCTAGCCATGGGAAAGCCAAAAATAATACACAAGAAATAAATCATTCTTAACAAGCCAATCATGATGACCCAGCCTCTAATCCCAGCACCTGGAAAACAGAGGCAGGTAGATCTTTGTAAATTTGACTAGCTTGGTCTATATGCTTCCAAATCTGCTAGGCTAGAGTTACATAGTTAGACATTGTCTCAAAAAACAAACAACAAAAATCATTCTAAATAAGCTCTTCCAAGAGTGTGCAATTAAGAGATAATTTTTAAGAGTCTGCCCTCCCTCTAAACAGGGTCTCAAACTGGCCTGGAACTCCTAAGTTCAAGCAATTGACCCAGCTCTGCGTTTTAAGAAGCTGGAAGCACAAGCAAACTCCACCGCATCTGGCAACAGTATCAAATTTTAATTAGCAGCTGTTTCTTAGAGGCATACAGAATAAGGGGATCTTTACAGTTGTGAAGGCCACTGGAATGTGGCTATCGCAACTCCAAGTTAAACTGTACAAATGCAGCCAGGCATGGTGATACCTGCTTGCAAAGGAAGGAGAATCTCTGGGAGTTCCAGGCCAGTCGGGTCTACACACTGAGTTCCAGACCAGCCAGAGATACAAAGTGAGACCCTGTGGTGGCACATGTCTTTAATCCTAGCACTAGGGAGGTAGAGGCAAGCAGATCTCTGAGTTTGAAGATAGCCAGGTCTACAAGGTGAGTTTCTGGATAGCCAGGCTTCACAGAGAAACCCTGTCTTGGGGTTGAAGGGGAGTAGAAACTTCTTAAGCAGGCAAATCTGTCCCACCACAGAGGTGAAGAGCAAAGGACAGAAGGTCCATACGCACCTTGAGACCACTGCTTCAACCTGAACAGTGGCAGGAGATGAGGCCACACATTTTTTCTATCCGTCCCTGTTAAGAAGCCATCCTGCATAGGCTAAATGGGATCTTGCTACACAAAACATGTTAAGTGTGGGCTGAAAGGATGGCTCAGTGGTTAATAGTAATGGTTGTTCTTCCAGAGGTCCTGAGTTCAATTCCCAGTAACTACATGGTGGCTCACGACCATCTATACTGGGATCTGGTGGATCTGGTGCCCACTTCTGGCATGCAGGTGTACATGCAGATAGAGCATTCATACTCTAAATAAATAAATAAACATTAAAAATGAAAGCAAAATAACACACACACACACACACACACAGAGAGAGAGAGAGAGAGAGAGAGAGAGAGAGAGAGAGAGAGAACAAACACATGAAAATAAAAACCAAAACAAGGAGATGCTGGCATGCTGGCCTGACCCGGCCGGGTCCACCTAACCTTGGGTGCTTCTGCTATCTAAGTTGCCCCGCTACACTTGGGACTATAAGAAGAAGTACAGAGCTCCCTAGAGATCGTAGTCTAGGCTCTCACAGCCAAAGCCTCCAGCTCTTGCCATCCAGGCCATGGTGACCTTGTCTGTCTGCCAAAGGCTCTGGTTCTATGTAGGGAGACAGGATGCCTCCTCCTACAGAGCATAAGGCAAGTCTAGGTGAGTGCAGCCTCTGGACTCATTGGAACCAGGTATTCCAAAAGCCAGGAGGCTCACCAGTGCTACCCGTCTCCACTCAGTTCAGTTCTCAGTTTCTTCTGTGGATTCTTCACAAGCAGAACACCCTTGGAAATGAAAAGAGTCTACCAAAGGCAGTTACCTGACTCAGGACAAAGGTGGCCCAATGTGGTTTCTCAATGAGGTTTTGACTCAACTGCCAAGACAGTTTCCCAGGTGGCCTTGGGCTACTACTCACTTCTCCCTTCCTTTCTTACTTGAACTTACTTCTCAAGAATCTCCACAGGATATGCTGATTCCCGAAATCAGTGGGTGGAGGCGAGGGGAGGTCAAGAGAGCTGGGTTCAGCCCTAGCTTTTAGACACAGGATGTTCTCCAACATCTTGACCTTGACCCAGCTGGTCCTGTCCCATGGAGTATAATACCCAAGGCAGGCTGCTTTCTGGGTTCCTGAGCCCTAGAGACCAGCTGACACTGGACCAGTGCATGTCTTGTTCCTTGCTGCCCACTCCAGAAAACTTGCTTTGGTGTTACATAGCATGGTTCTTCTAGATAAAACTGTCCATTTAGAGAAGCCCGTTAAGACACAGGATATTAGCCAGGTGTGGTGGCACACATCTTTAATCCTAGCACTTGGGAAGCAGAGGCAGGTGGATCTCTGTGAGTTCAAGACCATCCTGGTCTATAAAGAGAGTCCTGGAGAGCCAGGGTTTTATTACAAAGAAGAAACCCTGCCTAGAAAAACCATTATGGAAAAAAAATGGCAGAATATCAAAAGGCGAAACAACAGGAAGTTACAAGGAGAGAGGAAGTTTCCATCTTGTACTGTAGGAAGCTAGTTAAACTAAGGAAGTAAACAACTCACACGGTTCTAGGAAGTCACTGACACTAACCAGACTCACTAGGTTCTTCCCTTCCTAAGTGTACACATTCAGCAAGGACGGCAAGGACTCTCATGGCTTGGGTGAGGCAGATCAGCCAAGCTGATCTACAGGTTATGCCCTATTGCTCGCTCTAGGTTTTCAGCTGTTGTGGCTGTCACCACGCTGGGGTGGGTCTTGCTGATGCAGCTGTCTCCGAATGACTTCTATACCTGTCTGATGCAGCCATCTCTGAGTCACTTCTGCACCTGTAAGTAGCCCCAGTAAAACTCATTGGTTCACCATGTTGTTTAGTTTGTCATTGGTCCCATCTGGGTGGAGCAGCCAGCTATTTGTCACATTTCTCCAGGAGTAGAGTCACACGCATCTGGTGTGTGAGTATTCTCTCTCGCTGCTTGTTGACGTGTTTGGTGATGACAAAGCCAAAGACATGACACATGAAATAAATAACTGTTAAGTTGTACTTGCATTCTATAAGAATTCCTGCTCTGTGATAGGCAGTGTTCAGGACTGAGGAGATGGCTCAGTGGTTAAGAACACTGGCTGCTCTTCCAGAGGACCCAAGTTAAACTCCCAGGACCTGCATGGTAGCTCACAATTGTCTGCAATTTCAGTTCCAGGAAATCCCACACCCTTACATATGCTGGCAAAACGTCAATGCCCGGGCTATAGAGAGATGGCTCAGAGGTAAGAGCACGGACTGCTCTTTCAGAGGTTCTGAGTTCAATTCCCAGCAACTACATGGTGGCTCACAAACATCTGTAATGGATTCCGATGCCGTCTCCTGGTGTCTGAGTACTATAGAGTGAAAAATTATAAAGACCATTTTATAAAATATACAGGCTCACTAGTTCCAAGAAGGCGGAACTGAATGTAGGATTTCAGGCCTTCACTGCCCTGGGATACATCCCGGGAAGAGTATTAACATTCCTCAAGCCTCAGGGAAAAGAACCCATCTGTGGGTGGAGAAGGCCCAAAGCAGGAAGACACATTCCTGACCAAAAAAGATGCAAGTCATCTAGGTGGGGCTGGGAAGCTAGTAGCGCCATGATGACAGGGCAAGTGACAGGGTAACAACTGAGAAATAGTTGGGCAAGGAATGGGTGTGCAGAGTGCTTTCCACATGATCCTGTATCATTTAGGTTTGGGCTCCTCTGGAATGTTCCTTTATTTTTATGTTATGTATCCTTGGCAACCCCTCATCCCCTCCTCACTCCCCTGGTTTGTGGTTTTCCTCTTTAAAAGGCCCCTTAGCCCGCCACTCGAGGTCAAACTCTACTCCTGCACGAGAGTATGCAGTTTGACCTTGGCTAGCCAACTCTCTCCCCAATAAACCTCTGCTGATTGCACCCAGGTACGGTGTCTTGAGATTTTTGGGTGGCCATGATCTCCCGAGATTTGAGTAAGGGTCTCCCGAGTTTGGGGGTCTTCAGTACAGCTACAGTGTACTCATATAAATAAAATAAATTTAAAAAAAACAATGCACATAAAATAAAAATAGATAAATTTAAAAAAAGAAAAGAAGATTGGAACCACTGCCCTTTAGGATCATGTATGGAAATCAAACTTGAAAGGATTTGTGGAGAAGATAGTTTTGGCCCTTAGTCTTAACTGTGTGAGACAAATACCTGTGTTTAACAGTAGGGGAACCATGGTCAGTCTTCTAAAGGGCCTCAAATTTCAAAACAGTTCCCAATCCTTGCCTTATATGATTCGAAATAGAGTTTTAAACTAAAATAATGTAATAAAGTTCAATAAAGGGTTTTTTTCACCATAAAAAGAAGAAGAAGAAGAAGAAGAAGAAGAAGAAGAAGAAGAAGAAGAAGAAGAAGAAGAA